>OW240918.1:136601004-136930580 GCA_933207985.1 Pelobates cultripes | reverse complement strand
CATTGGACAGGATTGCAGCCTCATTGCCAATCTGTCAATAAAAGCTTTGCTTTATGACTAATACCGTTATAGCACACTGATCCTTTCTAGCAGTGTTTAAAGTGACAAAGTTTTTTTTTATTACATGTATACTACGTTATACGATCTTTAATCCTGTATATAGCTTACATAGTTCACCTCAATTGCCAATATATTGGCAAATCCATTGGTGGCTTAAGGATCCTTTTCTTTAGTACAGCGAGTTTGATAGTTCAATAGAACTCTGGCTGCTCAACAAGTGAAAAATGGATCACAAAAAGACAGTTATGGCGGCAAAGACTACTACTAGGCCTTTAACCATTTCATCTCCTTGAATTGGTTGTAGTGCCTGGAGCTCCCCGACGCGGTCCCTCCATTCAGTGTTACATTTCAAACAGTTTTAAAAGGGCTGTGACTGAATCACCCCCTCCCTCTTCTGACTATATACGCCCTGCCCTACACCCCCTATTGATATTTAGAGAGCCTAGGACTGATGCTATTTACCTTACTTTAGGTTGTGCCAATCCCGTTGGGTCATCATTCACAGCACCATCTAGAGGTTTCTAAGATGGCGGACACTGGAGATCTCAGCCTCCGGTGGCTTGCTTTGGGCTGTAAGAAGTAATGATGCAACGTGGCTGGAAGTGGCACGACACTAAGGAAGGAGAGTACTGGGCTGACAGCAAATAAAGTAGATAAATTAGGGGGAGCTAGATTAAAGCACCACCCTTGGTCAACCTGCAGGTTTTACATAAAGGTAAAGCGGCTCTGACTACTTTCCTTTGAGTGCAGGTCCCTGGCTGCCCACAGGCCCCTACTGGAGATATGGATAAAGTAGAGATCACACACTTCCTTGTTCATACCAGCAGTGGGAGCCGTTACAGGCTGAAAGCAGTCAGCTGACACTCAGGGAATCACCGCCACTCATTGCGCGTCCTCATTAACCCAAGCAATAGAGGGGATGGGTTGCTGTGGACTCTTGTTTAGCATTAAAACATTCAAAAATTGTAAGCACTGTCAAAGGACCCTAAAACACTATAACCACTTTAATGAGATGAAGTGGTTACAGTGCCCCTTTAAGGTATTAAAGTTTTACTTTATCATGTATTTAACATACTACCAACATAAAGGTGTTTATTTATCTAAGGGCCGCCAGTTGATATTTGTAACATGTAGCTACATAGCGACCAGTAAAATTTAATTCAATTCATCATTAAACTCACCTGCCCCTCTCCCACATACAGGACACCAATCTTATGCGTATCATAAGAAGGAATACCATCCAGCAAACTCATTGTCCTTTCAAATGTCTGAAAAAGCAAACAGAGGAATTGGGGAACAGGCAAAAAAAGATAATCAACTAGCAGTATTGGAAGACACTACATCTTAAGGGGCGGGTGACCCAACAAAACAAGGTAGACTGTGCCAAGGTCATAGTTTAAACCAGTGATGTAAAGTAAAGTAAATGGGGGAAAAGTAGTTCAAGTACAAAAGTTTTAAGATATTACGGATCAAGTGTAGGATTAAGGGCCAGTCCTGCATGAGTTGGTCCAAGCTTGATAAAAGTGTAAAGGGCTCCTAATGCCTTATAGTCATCCTGCAACGGGACCACAGTCATCTCTATTGATGCTTAATAGCGAGCAAAGAATTTAATGGTTTAATGGGGCCCATCCTGGCTGTCAGGAGGGAGACAGGGGTTTACCATCAGTTCCCCTTAAACCTCATACAAAACAAAAAGTCAAATTAATGACATGCATAGAGATACAGTGAATTTAATGAAGAAGAGGAGAGACTTGTATAAATGCAGTAACGTTATTGGTGTGTGTAGGTGTAGAACGGTCTGAGTGTTACTTCATACAGGAATATGTTATTTCAACGTAGGAATAGATCTCACAGACCACCAAGGCTGCAGCTCTGTTCATTATCCCCCTTATCTGCCATCTAGCCGTCATGTGTGAGCACTGATCTTTAGGTTAGCCGATAGTATCACAAAATCGGCAGACTAAAGCATTACTGACAATACCTTTCTGCTGCAATTAACACAGTTTTATTCACCGATATAGAAATAGTGAAGAAAAACAGCCCAATGGAAAAAGTCAGCTAGGTTTGCAGTTTAGCAATTATCCCCTAAAATTTTAATACAACTTTAAAGTGAGCGGTGTGAGTTACAGAGTCTGCAACTACTCACCTCCGTGTTTGGTACAAGTATGGGCTTGTTAGACTCATCACCAAAGAAGGGCGAGTGGTACAGCTGTAGGAATACAAAACTAAAGGCAAAAGGAATATTCAAAAATCACACTATAAACAATATGAGCACAATAACACAGTCAGATCGAGAATGGACAACGACACAATGTAAATGATGTGCAAGTGCATTCACGCAGTGGCCAAAAACATGCAATACTGCAAGTCTACCTAGAAAATTGAAGAAAAAAAATAAAAATAAAAAATAGAAATTTACACAAAAACTGCTTAGAGATGCAGTATATTTTCAAGAGGTTTCACAAACCGTTAACAAAGTGGAGCTGTTGGGAACTGAAAGTGAATTCAAATAGAATTTCAAAACTTTGGCCAAAATAGCCAAATTAGAAGAAAGAAAAAAAAAAAATCAATCTATTTTCAGTGGTGCTTGGAGTGACTCTTTAATAACTCTACAGGTGTTGTAGTGACCAGATTATTGTGCAGACATGAGACCTACCTGGGGTCTATTCCAGGCACTTTCTCAGCTTTTGTCGACTTGGTGCGGTTCTTAAAAACATCAACGTTAATCCTCCTGCCCCTCCTAGAAGGTTCAGAGTCTGAAATGGTGTGTCCTCTAGGACGGTATCCGTTAGAAGACTGCTGTGATTGATTTGGTGTCCCAGGTTCTTCTCTGGGGCTCACTGATGACTTTGGAATTGCTCCAGCACCACCATCAACTTCTTGCTCTTGCTTGTTGATCTGGCTTGGGGGAGCTTCTTTGTCTGTGCCGTTCTCTTTGGTTTGGGGTTCAGGTTCTGGCACTAAGGGTGGTTCCTTAACTTCATCCTTTGTCTCTGGTTCTTTTGGAAGCTCCTGCAACGTCTGAAGTTCAGGAGACGAGCTGGACTTGCTCAAGGTTTGTGAGGGTTGGAAAGCAATCTCTCGGCCAGAACCTTCTATGGGAATCCCACGACTTTCTGACTGCTCAGATTGAGTAGCTGCAGAGTCTTCTTGACTGGATGTAGATGAAGACTAATGCAAAAATAAATAAAAATGAAGAGGCAATACAAACCAATTGCAATGTTAGCAAAGGATCTCCATGGCCCTTCACAACTCACCCTCGTTATTCCATCTGATGACTTCTCTGCCTTCACTTCACGTAGGGTCTCGGCATTGGTTACTGCCTCAAAGTCATCCAACTCCTGAGAGCTGGCAGGAGAAGTCACATTCTCAGGTGGATCCTCCAGTAGGGATCCTTCCTCCGGCACAACAGATGATTCTGTAAAGGCAAGGGTGCATCAGAAAATAAGAAGACAAAAAAATACAAAAAAAACACTGGATTTCCCGATTTGCATTTCCTGATTATTAGATTACATACTGGGTGGTTATACGAATCACACATTCTTAATTAACATATAATTTCACAAAAATGGACGAAAATTATATATGTTTTAATGAAGCAGCCTCTGTATACTAAAGATTAGCACCTACAATGTGGTTTACATTAACAAGAGAACATATGATTGTTCTGATTTTCCAAACCTTTACCATTTCTTCCAATAATCTGAAGCAATGGATTTAACTCTACTGGTGCCAATATTTGAAGGAAGAAAGGTGTTAACACTTTTGTTCTTGCTGCAATTTAAAAGTCTGTTAAAAGCTGCAGAGCAGATTTTCTGGAACACGCCATGGAGTCGGACCATTGGAAAGCAGCAGTTAACACACATCAGCATGCAGCTCCTGTAGCGAACTTGTGGGTTTAGTGTCCCATGGACTAACTGTGCGCTGGGAAATGTTAGGACAGTCAAACAAACTAATACCACGTGCAGTACAGGTATCCCATGCCATGAGGCAGGCCGGAGTCTGACCTTTGTTAGCAATGAAGCACACAGTGAACAAATGAGCTTGGTAAAAGAAATAAAAATACAAGATCATTAGACAGGCATAAAACATGCCAAGGACTCAAACGATGTTCTGCAGGATTCCGATAGAGCCACAACATATATACCTGCCCAGGAAATGCTCCTAAGCAGCTTCCCTTGGCCACTGGACTGGGAGGCGTGAGAGATAGAAGCCACTGCAATGGGAGAGGAAGAGCAGATTGCAAGATGTTGCCACCACCGTAGAAAGCCATGGGCTTCTGGTTCACAACTATACTTAACAAGGACACCAAAACAGGAAACGCCATCTACGCATGCACACAGGTAAACAGAGCTAGAGTTACAGCTATCTTTACTAATAAAGTTGCGAATGTCGAGGAGCTCACAGAGTGAGGGTGCAGAAGGCTAGACACTGCTTTGCTAGAGGTTTGTAGATGCAGAGTTGAAATCAGTAATGCTAAAGAACAAGCAAAAGTTAAACTTTGATGAAATAAAAACAAATACATTGGGATTTAATTTATTTTTTTAAATAAAAGTACAAATTTTGAAAGCTACATCAGAGAAAGCCATGGATTCAAAGATTTTTAAATGAAACCATCTGATGGATTTGTGGAACTCCCGGAGCAGAAAGGTAAGGATTAAATGAGTCATTTTGCCTGGCTTACATTCTCTTACCTGTATTAGATCGTTGGAGTGAGGGTTTGGCATCGGTGAGAGTGGAGGCAGGCATTGAAAGAGATTTGTACAGCATTGTCTCTCGATGCCCTTTAAATCGTTCAACGGCCATCAGGGCATTAGACAGCTCCTGAAGAGGCATATTGTTGATGTCAGATGAAAATGGACTCAGTGGGTTCTCCACACTCATGAGCCAGCTTGTGGTTCCTGGAGAGAAGGACAATAGGGTATTAACAAGTTTAAATAGCACCTTGTAGATCTCTGCCAACATAATGCACCCATAAAACAATAAAGATATAGTACAAACTTTATTGTGCTTAAAAATCTGTAACTATTTTTTGTTTTTACCAGTTGGCCTCCGAACGGTTATTTCAGCCCAGCCTTGTGTTAGTACTGGCATATAATCAGCCAGCGTCAGAGTGACCTTCTCCTTGACTGGTGCACGATGTGGAACCCTGCTTGTTGATTGACCTTTAGAACCATCTAATGAACCTGCTCTGAGTCCGTGTCCACCTGAAAAAAAATAAAAAAAATAATATGAGGCAATATTGACTATATAAAGAGAAATAAACATTTTTTTTTTTAAATTATGCCCGAAAATTACCATTTTGACGAATTGGTAACAGACAAGTATGTTTTGGTTAGTCAAGGAAGATAAACATATGAAAAATTCACTTTACAAATTATCATAAAGTGTAGATCCGTAGTTTACTATGCACAAATCATATCGCATAATGTGTACAAATCATTTTTAGGTTTGTTTTCTTGTGTCTGAAGATTTTTGTGTTTGTGGTTTCCTCATCAGGAAGACTCTCAGAACCGGGACACTACTCTGAGTATTACGGATTCCGATTACATGCTCTAGCAAGCATTTCTTTTTTTTAGATCAGTAAAATTCGGAGAGCTTGAAGATGGCATCACCAAAACCTGTGATCAGATCTTGTAGTTATAGTTAAAAATTGATCTGTTAGATGAAAATATATTACCCTACCGGGAATAGAGTTGTAACTAAATTTAAAAAAAAGTACAATTTACGTAACAGCACAGAATTAGACACTCCAGGCCCCTAAAGAACGTTCGCTTGCTGAAGTGCCTTTATGTGAAGAGAGTGTGTACTTTTTGTAAAATTTAGAGAATTAGACAGATTTATAAAAAAATTTTTTTTTTATATTTATACATTACATATACACACACACACTTTTATAAACTAACCTGGTTACACTGCCTGGCCGTCAAACAGCAGGTCCTGTTACTTCCTGGTTTGGTTATAGATTATTTGCACTAAACTCAAGAGTCAGCACCTGCCTTGTAAAGACTTCTCATTGAGCTGCATTGGGAAGTCTGATTGGACAGCGACAGAAAGTCTGGACGGGTTGTAAAGGCAGCAGACATCTGCAGGTTTTGCAAACTGTTTAGATAAACCCCCAATGCAAAATTATACAGTCTAAAGCATGTATGTTTTCATTTGGGGTATACCTACTAAACTTGAGCAGTGACACACACAATAAAATCTAATTATTCCCATACAGCACTCCTGGCTGTTGTAAGCCATGGCGGAGACTGCACGCCTGCTTCTGGAGATACAAGGTGACTACACTTTGTTTTAAGAAGACAACTAAAAAAATCCCAAGGTGAAGGGAGAGTGTGCACTCCCTCTGAAGAAAGCTCACCGGACAAGGAGCGGATTCTGTGCTGCATACCCATTCGCCCATGAAGATCCAGCTTGGAAGGAAGATCCTGCTCAGTGTTCGTGCCTGAACTGCAAGAACATACACAAGACAAGAATTAGAACACCAAGGGTTCATTCACTAAACATTACACTACAGTGACTTGAAAACAAAACAAAAAACTGAACAGTAGTAAAAAAATAAATAAAAAAAAATGTAGGATTTTTGGAAAGTTTTCTAACACCGCTATAGTCATGGCTTGGCTGTTTTGCCTTCCTGTCATTTTCAGCATGTGATTTTCTAAGAAAAAGAGAGAATGAACACACACACACGGTTTTGCTAGCAGAAACAGACAGACGTCCACAAAACAGCACTGGAATTCTGGATGCACTGGAGCGGCTTTAAATCAGGTGCATGCTGGGTAAAGTCTGGTGCAATAAGGCTAACATTTGTTTACTTGAAAGTAAAGTTTGATGGGTAAGCCCTATACAACATTCTGTCGCTCTCCCTGCATGATCATGTCACACAGCATCAACCTATCCTTGACATAATTTGCCAGAGGGTGAGTGATGTCAGGGGTGACTGGCCAAGGGGAGGCTGCCATCAGATGCCAAATTTGTACAGAATTCACTTTAGACAGCCCGGAACTCAAGTTCACTGTCTACTATTGACGTGGCCAGAGGTGGAGTTACATTGAACAGGGGTTAAACTATGTATGTGCAGTGTTTAATATCAAAACATTAAACATACAGGCTGCAGGCACCATGACCACTTCAAGTCACTGAAGTGGTTATAGTGCTAGGAACAATCTTTTAAAGAAATGCAGTTTTGGCTCAAGTACGTTTTTGCTTCACTCTTCTGTAAATAGACTGCCTGAAGAAATTTGGAATGCCGGTCTTACACTTTGCCTGAAGTCTAGATTACTTGCACAAAAACAAAACAAGGTAGAATACACCAATCTAGAAGATAAATTACATATACACTTGAAGGGTTTCTCTTTATACTTTGTTTAGAACTTTTTCAAAATCCCTTTTATGATTTCCCTTGAAAGCTCAGGCACTGCTTAGAATAACTATGCAGTATCTGGAATGAATGTAACATGTGTATACTACGTTATGTATGTGCACTGTACCCGGATTCCCCATCATCCGGATTCTCTCCAGTGTCCAAGCCAAGCAAAGAGCGAGTCCCTTTCCCCACACTAGTAGTGACAGTGATCAACTTGTTGCCAACCATCCAAGTCTTTGTTCTTCCGCCATCCAGGAGATATTCTCCAACAGGCGACCTGCAAGAAAACAAGTATATTTTACTAATGCCTAGAATTCTGCGGGAAGGCATACACTACATTTCAAGGACGATCATCCTACTAACGCAACATTGTTGCCATTTACAATGTACAGGAAACACAAAAAAGACAGGTCAAACTTAGATGAACAAATTGTATACAAGATAACATTTCATATCTAGGGAACGTCTAACCAATTCTTCAGCATGTGAAGCTTACCTCTTTGGTACAGCTGTGAAGTTTGCGAAGGCATATCTGGCCATCATGTCCAGACAAATCTCAGTCAGTTCCAGGTGAAGATTTTTTAGGCTTTCATCAGCCTGGGACACAGAGCTCTCATCGGCTGAGCTTAAGCTCGAGCTGGTAACGGATGACTGCATGCGGCTGAGTGAGAAAACGCAGGTGGGAATTTGAGTAAAGTACAGGTTAATGACTGAGCAGAAGGCACATGACTTATTTTTCTTTGCCAGTGAGATGATGCCTTTATTTCATGCATATAATGGAAGCAATTGCTAAAATTTTGGGATTCATTTACGGGCTTGCCAAAACAGTTGAAGGATTTTAACAATACTAAAAAATTCTGTATCGAACATTAAAGAAACCATTAGAAGATCCACAAAGTTTTAAGAAGAACCAATGACGATTAGGTTTATATCACATTATAATACTTTGATCAGCTGTTGGGAAATCGCTTTTAGATATAATTGCGGAATTATTCTGGCATGAAAGTCAAGTCACGACCGTCTTACCCAACAACCATCATGCAAAAAGCATACCATATTCTACTAACAATAAGAAAAGATTGCACTCTGAATCATACAAAGTCTTTCAGTTCAATAAGATTCCTAAAATCATCCACTACATGTTAATGGTTTTAATAGAGTTTTACTCTACAACTAGGAAGAAGGAGTAAAGATTTAAATATAAACAATAACACATGGCCCTTTGATTATAATTATATATTTTGTTTAAGGGTCAGTCTTTTGTTGTCTAAATCGGATTGCAATCTTCTCTGTACGGAATGTGTTTTATTAGTTAAATCTACAAAATCAGACGGAATAAAACCAAACTGTTAAGACAGTTTGGGAGTTCAGAGCAACGTGCATTTCTGTGGGTTGTGAGGTCCACGTCAAGAAAGGTTATGAAATGTGCTCTATTGTCTACACCGGTCATGCAACATTCCCAGCATGCATTTCATATCCCCTCCCCACTGGGCTCAGGCAGAGTTTTGTTTTCCCCACCCCCATCCATCATTACATAGGTTATCACTACCTGTACGCAGCGCGTTCCGATACACTGATGCTGCGAGATCGGAATGCGTTGGAAAGGTCCCTCATTTCTTTAACTGGGGAGGTGTCACTCAAGCTTGTCTTTGTGGGTCTGGATAGCTTCAAGCTACCCATTCAAAATGCAGGGGAGGGAGAAGAAAATGCTCACCAACCAAACCATATTTCATGGAATGGAAGAAAAAAAAAAAAAAAAGTTGTTTTTTTAAATAATTCACCCCACCCGTAACGCACAGGATGCAGGTGGATTCAGTGAATAGACGTAGAGTGGGTAAACGCCAGATAGCCGTGGAAGTCAGAATTTTGGGAACATCATAGAGGAAAAACAGAAAACAAAACAAAAAAACAAAAATCCACAAATGAGAAAGCAGAAATTAAATATATGAGCAAAGAATGAATGGAAAGCCAACAGCCCCTGATATCACAAGCCTGCACCATGTGTGATGGGGACCGGATTGGTAAAAGATTTGGCATCATTCGTGATGTAACAGAAGACTTTGGATTCAGTATTAGAATTAATACATTATAATAAAGGGCTTCAGAGATTAGAGGGGAACATACACTTCACGGGATCTTTAAATGTTAGGTTTGGATTGCTACATTTTAATATTACCACCATCTTTAAGCCAAGTATCTCCATCGCATAACCGCTGGGTTTACAATCACTGAACACTGTGAAGTAGCAAAGGAGAAACGAAGACAATGGGGGAGATTTAGCAACCTGTTTGGGTGGTTCCCCAACTTTCAGTGCTTAAGATCGCTTTTTAGAAAATAACGCATTTGCTAAATCTCCCCCATTGCAGTTTGTGCTATGGCCATGCCGGGACTGAACTGGGATGAGCAGATTTTAATATTGCATTTAAAAAGAACATGATTCATCACAAAAAATGCTCTCTTCCTGGAGACGGATGGTTCTTTTTAAAAAGAGTTTCAGTAAATATAGATTAATTTCGAACAGCAGTAAGAAACTCTAGTGAGCTATTTAATTTCATATCAATCACCCAGATATCACAGATGGTGCTTTGAAATCAGAGGGAAAACGACAACAGCAATAAGAATTACAAGACATTGAAAAACAAAATAAAAAGCACAATACTGCAACGGTGTTCTATTTTACACCATTAACAGTTTTTATATAAAATTCTACCATGTAAGCAAATATCTAGCAAGAGAATGAATGGGCTTGTCGTTGGCTTAAATACCCACTAAAGTCCAAAATGGTAGAAATGAACACATTTGATATAAGGTCGGGGAAATACGCAGAAAGACGTTAAGCAACAGTTGATTAAAAACTGCTGAAATACAGATCGGTAACGGTTTGGGGATCTTATTTTCTGATTGAGAATGGGATCAGCTTGACCAGCTGATAATAGAATGGTTAAATAGTGAATTGGGCTGTTTGCAAATTGATAGCAACCACAATATGGCAGCCGTCTAATATAGCAGTTTCACTCATACAATGTGATGAGTGTAACTGTTCTTTGTTGATAAACTTATTATTCCATAAAACTCTACTGGACAATGGTTAATGACAAAGATCTGGCCCTATAGACCAGAATTAGACACTTCTGAGCGTAGGTCTCGAACTGATATGATAGAGGACCAGCTACAGGAAAACCCAAATAAACAGCGATTCACCGAGGAACGGTATTCCTCTTTTATTTTTTTTAAACTATTATTTTAATGCATTCAGAGCATTGTAAGATTTGAAGCCACTTTTAAACATAGTGAAAAATTAAATCCTGTATTTTTAAAATGCAAATTTAAACGTTAAAAAAACTGCCAGACTTGGGGACGAGCAGAATTCATCATTAAAACATGAATTGTTGGGAATTACAGACAGAAGACAAATTGGAAACATTCTGCAATTCAGCAAACTTTACTTCTCAGTTATTTTATCGTGACATTTGAATTTCACAGTTTACTTTAGACAATCCACAGTTTGGTGTATAGCCTGCATTTCCTTTTTATAGATTTCAAAATGGAAACATCTCACTATTAGGTCTGCCGTTGTGAAAATGAAATTGATCAATGTGAATATTAATCATTATGAATATTAAAATGGTACACTGGTGCCATGAGTCTATGAATGTAATGCCATATACTTTGTAAAAAAATTTTAATTAAACTTCAGGACTCTCCCTTGCACCCATAACCTGCCCCCTCCCACCCCCCCACCCCCCTTTCATTCAAAACTACAATACTGCATTATCAAAAGCGATGCCATCCGACAGACAAAAACTGCAATCCCTGTTTATCAGGGCAGCTAAAGAGGGATGGGCTATGGGTACTGGAAAGGACAAAAAAAAAAAAAAACTACTGCTAATTAAAAACATTTAAAAGGTAACAGTTGTTCCCACGCTCCAAGATATCGAGAACACATTTTGAACAGAGATTTTAATACAGAGCTAGAATGGCAACAAACATTTACTCTTCACAGTAAGAACGGGACACGAAGACAATCTCATTCCTTAGAAACAAATACCTTTTAGGCCTCTCATTGAGGCTGGTGCTACGTGCTCGGAAACTCCCTTTTTCGGGTGTATCATCGAAGCTCAGCAGGACATTGGAACGCAAACCCTAAGGTGGGATGAGTACAATTCAGTTGCCGTTTATAATAGTTAATGGATAGAGGGGATTTACTTTTACAGGACGCTGAAAGAGGCGAAGAAACATCTTTTGTCTTAAAGGGACACTAAAGGCATCAAAGCAACTTTAATTTAATGATTAGTGTATAGATCATTCCCCTGCTGTCTCGCTGCTCAATTCTCTTCTATTTAGGAGTTAGAGCACTTTGTTTAAGCAACCCTGGCCACACCTCCCCTGGCTGTGACTCATACAGTTTGCATGCAAAAAATGGTTTCATTTTCAATCCGATCTTAACTTGCTTTAGAAGTTTGTATATCCTGCTCTGTAAATTAAACTTTGATATCACACACGCACATGAAGCCCCTGTATGCTTTAGAAAGTTATTAGCAGAGCAGAAAATAAATCAAAACAGACTAAAACTATGTGCCTTTACAGGAAGTGTTTAGGAAGGCGGTGCAAGTCACATGCAGGAAGGTGTGAGTAGGGCTGCATGAACAACGTGATTTAACTCCTAAATGGCAGAGAATTGCGCAGTGAGACAGTAGGGACATGATCTATACACCCAATCTGTTTTATTAATTTAGTTAAAGTTGTTTTGGTGCCTATAGTGTCCTTTTAAATATCATTCAAACTGAATTTTGTTTAAAATTATTTTAAATCATTTGTTTATTGAAATAACATAACTAAAACTTAAATAGTACAAAGCATAAAAAGGGCTGGACATACCATACAGACAATGCTTTTTTTTCTCTTTGGCTGACACTGCCACACAAACATGAGGATGTACAACTTTCCATGTTGAAAAATAAGCAAACACGTACACGTGTCAAACAGCACTGAAGGAGACCCTGCAAAGTTCTACAGGAATGGTATTTAAAGGGACACTAGATACAAATACTAGAGTTCCCTGCAGAGGTTATGGCACTGCAAAGCAAATCTTATAGACTTGTAAACTTTAAATTCTATGTTCACACCCATACCACTGTTTTTTTTAGCCAACAAGCTATCCAATTACTTGTGATTATATCATTCTGTGGGACTTGGAGTGCACCAACGGTCTGGTGTCTAAACGCTACATGAAGTGGAATTGCTTTAACCTGCAGCAGCTGCACATAATTCCCAGTGCAGGTCAGCATGCATAGCGTGAGGACGTCCAGCTTAACGACCCGGAAGTCCCTCTAGTGGCTGCCTGGTAGAGGAGGAGTAGGTGGAGTTAACCCCGGCAGGCAAGTATTGCAGTTTATGAAAAAACTGCAATAATTACCACTGCACAGTTAAGGGATCTGGGAATATGCAACCAGACCACTTCAATGAGCTGAAGTGGTCTGGGTGCCTATAGTGTCCATTTAAAGCATTGAAGGTGTGTCACACAAAAAAAAAAAAAAAATGTATTTCTTTCCCCCCCCCCAAACTTCCAAGCAACTGCTTAGAGAGGAATCAGTGACTCCAGGTTTAACAATGGCAACTAGATAATCACTAATGCAAAGTGCATTTATGTTGCAGTCCAATCACCAGTAAAGACAGCAATATTTACCTTTGTTATATATGGCACAAAGTCTCTCCTCAGTGACAGTCTGCACCGGATAAACCACATCGAGATTACATGGTGTGCCAGGAACACTATATATTGATTAAACCTAAACAGAGAGGAAAAAAAAAAAAAATAGCCACACTGGAAAAAAAGGGACAATAGTATGTGAAATCTGGAGTTTCCAGCAATTGTTTTATTTTAAAATAACAAATCTTAAGCACATGGATTTCTGCGAAGTTTGAATCTCATTAGAAACTCACCTGGATGGATTGGTGTATGGCAGAGAGATGGCAAAGACGCTGGCATATTGCTCTGCCGCAAAGTTCCCGTAAAGGTGGGTGAGTCTGACCAGGGCTAAAAGGGGAGAGATAACATTCCAGAAAAGAAGGTTTAGGTTATATACAGCGCAAATCCAGTTATACTGGAATAAGTGTTCCTTATTAAAGCAAAGAACAGCAAATGTGATACACACACACACACACACACAAAAGAACGGAAGAAAAAGATAGTGTAAAAACTCACTCGATAGAAACTCCAACATAGGAATGGCCATGGTGACAGTAGCAGAGATGTGGGTCAGCTTCACAATGAGGACAGGAAGGGATTTAAACAGGATCACTGGCATCTCGATCATGCACATGGATAATGCCACCACACATTGCTTGGCGCAGCGATAGATCAAGCCATGTTCTAGGGCCCGGATCATTTCCCTCTGAAAATAAACAAACTTTCACAGGTACTGTGGGGGATGTTATGGAGTTTAGCCTCACCACAATCTTTCTGGTACCCTCGTGCACAGACAGCACTCAACAGAAACTTAAATTGGCACTCTAACGTTCTAGCATGCAGTAATTGGCATGGTGTCAGTAGTCCCCTGGTGTCAGTACATTTCAGGACATCACCAAGCCCCTCTTTACAGAGCTCTATGGAGATTTCACATATATAGCTAAATCAGAAGTTCAATATGTAATGGATATCGTCACTGTAGAAGGGGTGAACTACGAGTGGCTGGAGTACTCTGGCATCTGTCAAACCTATTTTAACGTTTATCTGTATTTGCCTCCTGTCCCTTAATATACATGCAATAGTAGAGACATCTAAAGCACTTTCTTGGTGTGTTCATAGGAATCACACAAAAAAAACCCACCACATAGGGTGGTTGGTGCGAAATCATGCAAAAAATAATATTTACACAATAGTTTTCGAAAAGCTTCGGGAGGAAGGAGAATTAAAAAAAAAAAAAAAGTTTGCTTCATCTCCCCTTTAATTTTCAATTTGAAACTCAAAAGAGTTTGTTATTTTGTAAATGTACTAGCGATCGATTGATGTTTATTTAAAACACAATTTAACAAAGAGTACCTGCTTAGCGATGTCTAGATATGGGTGGTAAGAAGTCAACGCCGTCAATACAGGAACTACAGCCAACTGCAAATCAGTTCGGGAAAAGCCGTCAGGAGTGTTGTAAAGACGATCACTCGCTGTCCGGTCAGAGAGCTAAGGGGGAAGAGCATATTTATAAATATATTCACAAAGACACACAGAGAACAAAGTGCTGGCTAACAGCTCACCATAGTGCAGAGTAGTGTAGAAAGCTCATCAACGTTGCAAGGAGAGGACAGGATAAGAATCTTGTAGCGGAGACACTCTGGGAGTTTGTTGAGGACCAGTTTCAGTACTTTCCAGTCCGTTTCCTGCAGGATAAGATTTCAGACGGAAACATAAGACTGAACCACCAAAAAAAAAAAAAAATATATATATATATATATAATTTTGTGAATCAAAGCAAACAGAATAGAGTTCTTTAGACCAAAAATCTTAAACCATATCCCCCGGATGTGGCTGAACTACAACCTCTATGATCCTCTGGGTATCCACGGCATTCAAAGAGTTCTTGGAGTCGGAGATGAACATCTTGGGCATCAGAGGGCTGTTGGAGATTACTGCCTTACAGCTTATTAAGTCTTCATTTTAATTTCTGTAATATCAGATTGAAGAGACTGGACCTTGCTGGTTTTGGAACCATTACAGCGTTGGTCCATAGTAATGCCAGATATTTTTCTATTGTCACCCCTTTTTCCCTAATCCATCGTTCTCTTTGTTGTTCATCTAGATGTGTATGATACATGTACCCTTTACAATTTAGGCCCTGGCTCAGTTTGCCCATCCTGCAAATCTAAATAAAGTTTTACATAAAACAAAAACAAAAAAACACCTTTAAAAATAAAGGAAAACTCCCAAGCAAACAAACAAATCTAGGACATTCTGAGATTCAAGAAAAGCCCAGGCTCAATACCAACCTGCTTAAGGCACTGCAGTAGGACCCCAAAGGCCAAGGAATATGGCAGAAAACCCATGCGTTGAGCCCCGCTCTGCGGTGGAAGACTCTGACTTCCTGCAGGGGGAGATAAAGTGCCGGCTTGTTTTCCATCACTCTGATTTTTCTCAGCATCGTTCCTAGAGGGATGGAAAAAATAAACAGGAAAAAAATTTTTTAAAGCCATGCGTCACTTAGAGCACAGAAGGATCAGGTGACTGGAGTAAAACGGATCTAGAACTGAGGTGGCCAAAAGTTAGATCCACTGAGGAGCATAACTTTGCATTAACCACTCTGTCAAAGTGGCATATCCAGTCTACATGATTACTTAATTTACTTCTATTTTGCGCCTACAATATGATTACCTCATACGGTCAAAGTTATACACCCAACATTTTTCACCTTAAAATTTGAATTCACCTTCGTAAATAACCCTGAAATAAGACATTGAGAAAAAAAAAAATTTCACCACTTCTTCAGTATAGGAAGTATACATACTATTTCACTATATAGGACCTTTAACATGGATCGAGGTTAACTCCATACCCTATTGAAATCTATAAGTTTATTTTAATTTTTGCAGTATAGGAACTATTCATTTACTTGAATTCCAAAGTTATAAAGAGAAAATCAATCCACTGCTACTCACTAATAATTCATAAAAATTGTTGTTTGTTTGCCTTTATTGTAGGAAGTGCCATTTAAACCTCACTACCTGCGTAGAAAGGTTGCAAGTTTCAGTTGAACATGAAGATATCTTCTACTTTTTTTTAATGTTTGTTATTGTTGTAGGACTGCAATATTGGGATTCTATTATATGATGCTTTTAGATGACACTTCATTGTGTATCTTGGAATATCCAAGGGCTTAATTCACCCCAGAAACTGGGGGCGTTGAGTAAACTTTTAAAGAAAAATAAGGTAGATATAGCCTTTATCCAGGAAAACCATTGGGTATCTCCTCCTGATAAATTATGGCAATTTAATTATTTTCCTGTTATATACTATGCCAATCTTGAAGGTAACTGTAAAAGATGAGGAATAGCCGTTTTGTAAAAAAAAAAAAAAAAATCTTACATTTTAATATATACATTCGGAAATCAACATAAACTGTAGATTTTTACTTTTAATATCCAAGATAAATGACAATATTTACTTTGGTGAATGTATATGCCCCTGTCGATTTCTCAATGGGTTTTTCTGGAGGATTGTGCTCAGAAAATTAAGTGTGAAAACAATTATTGGCGGCGATTTCAATTGTGTTCCCAATTTAAAACTTTATAGAAGAACCTTTAACCCACAATCGAGAGATCATACCCATTTTTCTCATGTCCATCAGACCTACTCTCGGATTGACTTTTTTTTTTGTTAGTCCCGCTTTATTAGATCAGATTATGGATTCCAAGATTGGCTCAATTATTTTATCTTATCATGCCCCAGTTTTATTAACATTTAAATTTTCATCTGCTTTCAGAATCAGAAACAGATGGAGACTGAATGAAAGTCTTTTACAAATTGAGGAGGTAACCGCTGAAAGAGCTACGGACATGAAGCATTTTATTCAATTGAATGATAATGGAGAAGTAGCAACCTCTCTACTGTTTGGTGCAAATGTAAACGTTTTACTAGAGGGGATCGAATTAAAGCAGGCTTGAGACAAAAAAATAAAAAATAAAATAAAACACAGAAGAAAATATTTCCAAACTATAAATTAAGCTGGCCAAGTTTGAAAGAGAAAATAAGTTCCAAATAACCCTAGATATCACTAATTAAATTAGACGCTTGAAACATATTAATAAAAAGCTCTTGGATGAGGCAAATAAATCTATTATTTTTCTCAAGCAAAAAAGGTACCACAATAATAGAGCAAATAAAAAGTTTACGAGCAGATTAAAAAATACTTCCAAAGATAAAAAACATAATAGGAGATAAATGCTTGTTAAACCCTAAGGAAATATCTCAGGCCTTTGTAGACTCTTATTACGCTTTATACAATCTACCAGATCCTAAAGGTTCCAACCTTGGATATAGTTGGGTTTTTGAATAAACTTGCTATACTGGAAATTTCTCCCGAAAAACTCTAATGCTCCTATTACTT
The DNA here is from genome assembly GCA_933207985.1 of Pelobates cultripes. Taxonomy (NCBI): domain Eukaryota; kingdom Metazoa; phylum Chordata; class Amphibia; order Anura; family Pelobatidae; genus Pelobates; species Pelobates cultripes. Next base: position 136,913,057 of record OW240918.1, on the reverse strand, counting down.
TTTCAGAAATATTTAAACCAATAAAAATAAAAAAAACTTAAAGCCAATAAAGCCCCTGGACCGGACGGCTTTTCTACGTTATTTTATAAAACCTTTGTTGATATTTTGGCCCCGATACTATTATTATTTTATTTTTTTTAAGTCTCAATTACCAATCCTTTCCCTAAAGAGATGCTGTTAGCATCTATTATTCCGATTCCCAAAACAGGAAAAAAATCCCACGAATACAATAAATTATAGACAGATTTCTTTAATAAATCTAGATTTAAAAATGTATTCTCACATTTTAGCAAACAGATTGAAAGCAGTTATTTCTGATATAGTTGCGGTAGACTGTCCTTTCTCGCCTTGACTACTGTAATCCACTTCTCAGTGGTTTTACGTGCTCCCAACTAGTGCCGTTACAGTCCATAATTGTGGCAAACCTAGCCACTTGGACTATAATTGGAGACTGTGCCTTTAAGGGTTGCCAATAGGTCTGGCGAGATATGCGCTTTACACTTATGTATATGCTAATGTATTTTCTGTATTGCCTGTACTGCTGTTTCCGCCGAATGCAAACAGCGGTTTTGTATGGGGATTTTCTTTCGTTTCACGAACGGCACTTTAGAAAGCCGTTCGTGAACCGAACGCGATACCCCCTAATAGCCCACACACTTAGAGGCGTGTGGCGCTAGTTAACCGATTGCAACATTGTTGCAATCGGTTATTAGAGGCTCTCCTGGGTGGCCGTCGTTCGACTACCGACCATGCGGCGGTCGGCCATCTTGGATCCCTTGTTCCTCAGCGGGACCGAGTTGTCGAACGCATAGTATTACCAATAGCTATTCGACGGCACGAACACCGCTGAGCCTCCAGGACGTTCGGGAGTTTCAGGATCATGTTCACTAGAAGTAATCGGTTCTTTGCGTATGTTTTAAAAGAAATGTGTTTTCTGTGCGGCGTTCGGTTATTTTAGCTGGGATCTGAGCGGCAATCTCACGAATGATGCGCTCAGACCCCAGCTATCTACCGAACGTCCGTTCGTGTAAATCCACCGTGTATTTAACCAGTTATGTATTTTTGTATAAATTGTCGGTTCTGCTGCACGAGGGGATAATCCCCTTAACGGTGCATTCTGGGAGGATGATCCCTCTCGTGCAGCGGTGCCTGATGGGAGAAATATGTTGTCGTGTAAGTCCCCCATGTAGTCCCCTCTGGGAGTGCCCCTGGGGAGGGACTCAGGAAACCCCTTGCATGGGGACTTGTATAAATTGTCCTGCCGATTAAAAGGATTTCAGTTGACTCCCAAAACTGTGTCTCGTCCGGTTATTGGGAGGTTGGGGATATTGCCTTGTTGTTTCAGCGCTTGACTGTGGATTCGTTTCTGAACCAGCGGAATTCGTGGATTTATTATTGGCGTTCCGCTACAATTGGTGGCAAGCGACGGGATCCAACTCTACAGCCGAATACAGCGCATTCGAATGAAAGGAACAACCGAACGGAAAGGCAATTCGTATGAAACAAGCAGACGAAAGCGAGCAGTGAATGGGGACGGATTACACTGCGTTAAAGAGGCAGACGCTAAAGGAACTGCTGGAGGCTAGAGGGAAAAGCGCTAGCAACAAATCGAAAGCAGTGCTAATTGCAGAGCTGATGGAGGGCGACCAAGCGCACAGCAGTCCACCCCCACCTGCCAGGGAGGAAACCCCGTACCAGAGGGAACTGAGAACCCGGTTAGAATTTGTACCCCAGCCAGTAACCCTGGACATCCTGACCGTACTAATGGCTGACGTCCAGGACTACATTATGGCACAGCAGCACCAGAGGTCACCATCCAGGGCAGAATCCATCGCCAACTCATTCTGCCCTCCAACAAAGCAGAAAATACCGTACCAGGCATTTAAAGCATTCTGCGAGGAGAAGGATGAGATAGACGGATACCTGCAGGATTTCGAGAGGTTATGCGACCTACACGACCTGGAACCGGCAATGTGGGTACCCCTACTGGCAGGCAAATTGGCGGGACGAGCAGCAGAGGCTTACCGCGCTGTGCCCAGAGAGGACAGCAAGGACTATTTTAAAGTAAAAAGGGCAATCCTAGAAAGATATGCCATAACCCCAGAGGCATACCGGCGGAAATTTCGGGGATTGAAAAAGCCCGAAAGAGATTCCCACGCAGAATGGGCGCATAAGCTGGACCAAGCTTCACAAGGGTGGATTCAGGCAAGTCAAGCCACAACCATGGAGGAACTGCGCCAACTCATCTTGCTGGAGCAATTCTTCAACGGTCTGTCACCAGAGGCACAGGAGTGGGTAAGGGACAGAAAACCTCTCACCCTCACAGCAGCCGCCCGATTGGCAGACGAACACTTTGATGCCCGGAGGCACCACAGGCTCACCAACAGGGGTCCCCTAAGACCGCCAATACAACACCACCCAGCCAGCCCCACACCCGCCAACTCTACTCCATTCAGGCCACCACCAGGAAACCCCCCACCGCCAGCCCGCTACAATGGCAGGGCCAACATACAATGCCATACCTGCCGGCAGTGGGGGCATATGTCCCGGGAGTGCACCCAGAATCGGAGCAGGCAGGCGTGGAACCAGGTACGGCAAAACTCCGCTCCAAGGGCGGCGGCCCATTTTTACCACACAGAACCTGACCACTCGGAGCTGGCAAGTCTACCAACTGAGGAACCATTGGGGGTTCTGTATGAAGTGATGTCTGTGCAAGCCACGGACAACCGGCAGCATCACCGCCAAGTTGTGATTGTGGGAGGGAAAGAAGTGCAGGGGCTGCGGGACTCGGGAGCCACCTTGACCCTAGTGGCCCCCCATTTAATTCCAGATGCGGCCCACACTGGCGGATCAGTGGCGGTCCGGGTAGCAGGGGGAGCCATGTACCGGTTACCCACGGCCAAGGTGCATTTGAACTGGGGTGCTGGGGAGGGGGTTGTGGAAGTGGCCATAATGAAGAAATTACCGGCCGATGTTGTTTTGGGGAATGACTTGGGCCAGATGACTTCCGCTTTTCTACCCCAGGCCCCTTCACAAGAGGCGCATCGGGTAACCACCCGGCAACAGGCTCGCACCACGGCATCTCCCGCACACTCTGAGGCGCAGGTAAGACACCATGACCCCCCCGTGACAGACATGACTTGGGACACCCCGACCACTTTTGAAGCTGAGGTTCAGACAGACCCCACACTGCAGGTGTACCGAGATAGGGTAGACACGGACCAGGTGGGGCGGGAGGGAGAACGGTACGTGTGGGAAAAGAAGTTACTGTACCGGGTGGCAGAAAGGGCAATAGGCAACTCTGTGACGCTCCAAACCAAACAGCTGGTAGTGCCCCAGAAGTATAGGCAGGAGTTACTTAGAATAGCCCATGATATCCCTCTGTCTGGCCATTTAGGAATGACCCGGACCCGGTATCGCTTAACGCACGCTTTCTTTTGGCCCGGGATTTCTAAAGACGTGAGGCAATATTGTACCTCCTGTGATGTGTGCCAGAGGGTAGGCAAAAGGGGGGATCGCCACAAGGCAAAACTATGTCCCCTACCTATAATTGAGGACCCGTTCAGCCGTGTAGCAGTAGATATAGTAGGGCCACTACCAAAACCCAGCCCCTCTGGGAAACGGTATATCCTGACCGTGGTGGATTACGCCACCCGGTACCCCGAGGCGATTGCCCTAACTAATATACACGCTGAGACCGTAGCCGAAGCCTTGATGAAGATATTCTCCCGAGTAGGGTTCCCACAGGAAATGGTCTCCGATAGGGGGACCCAATTCACGGCTGAGGTTACTCAGCAGTTATGGAGGATATGTGGCATTAAGCCGATCATTAACTCCGCCTACCACCCGCAATCCAATGGATTATGTGAGAGATTCAACGGTACCCTAAAACAGATGCTCCGGACATTCGGAGAGACCCATAAGGACTGGGAACGATTCCTTCCCCATCTGTTGTTTGCGTACAGAGAGGTACCCCAAGAGTCTACGGGTTTCTCCCCATTTGAACTGTTGTTTGGGAGAAGGGTCCGGGGACCGTTGGATCTCATTAGAGAACATTGGGAGTGAGAGAGCAGCGCAGATGGGACCCCTATTGTACCATACATGCTGGCGTTCCGGGATCGCCTGGAGGAATTGACCCAGGCAGTGCGCACCAACCTCCAGGCCGCCCAACAACGGCAGCGTCGTTGGTATGACAGAGGGGCCAGAGACCGTAGTTTTCAAGTGGGACAGAAGGTGCTAATCCTCAAACCTGTCCGCACCGATAAACTGCAGGCCGTCTGGCAGGGCCCATACCAGGTGGTAGAGCAGAGATGCGACACCACCTATGTGATCGGCCCGTGCTCCGGAGTAGGGAAGAGACGCATGATCCATGTAAATATGCTCAAACCCTACCACGAGCGAACTGAGGACGTGGCAGCTATCTGCACGCCCGCCTCAGAAGATCAGGAGAACTTGCCTCTCCCAGATCTATTAGAGCAGGAGGAGCAGAAGGAACCCTCCCAGGGGGTTCAGCTGGGGGAGCGGCTAAGTCCTCAAGAGCGTACCCAGGTACAAGAATTGATAGCGGCCAAGAGTGCCACCTTTTCTAACTTACCTGGGTACACGCCACTAGCCACTCACCGAGTAGAAACCCCGGGACAGCTTCCCATGCGACAAACCCCATATCGGATTCCTGAATCCGTGCGGGAACATATGAGGAAAGAGATTGAGGAGATGTTGCAGTTGGGGGTTATCGAACATTCAGATAGCCCCTGGGCATCGCCGGTAGTCCTGGTTCCCAAGAAAGATGGTACCACCCGGTTCTGCGTGGACTACCGGAGGTTGAACGACAAAACTGCGTCGGACGCCTACCCGATGCCTCGGATAGACGAACTGCTTGATAGGATGGCCAGGGGTCAGTATCTCACTACCATAGATTTGTGTAAGGGATACTGGCAAATTCCACTAGCCGAGGACGCCATCCCTAAGTCGGCGTTTGTCACCCAGTTTGGCTTGTACCAATTTCGAGTCATGCCATTCGGGATGAAGAACGCCCCCGCAACATTCCAGCGGATGGTGGATCGGCTACTGGACGGGTTCCAGGACTATGCGTGTGCATACCTGGACGATATTGCCATCTACAGTCAGACCTGGTCATAGCACCTACAACACATAGGGGCGGTAATAGATCGGATCCGAGAGGCAGGGCTTACCTTGAAACCCAGCAAATGCCACATAGGGATGGCAGAGGTCCAGTACTTAGGACACCGGGTTGGTAGCGGGCAGCAGAAGCCTGAGCCCGCAAAGATTGAAGCTGTAGCCCAGTGGCCTACCCCTAGGACCAAAACCCAAGTCCTTGCTTTCCTAGGTACCGCAGGGTATTACAGAAAATTTGTGCCAAATTACAGTGCTCTGGCCAAACCCCTGACTGATTTGACGAATTAAAACCTGCCCAGGCAGGTCGTCTGGGCCCCAGAGTGTGAACAGGCATTCAACCAACTGAAGACGGCTCTGACCAATGCCCCTGTACTGGCTGCTCCTGATCCAACTAAACGTTTTCTTGTTCACACAGACGCCTCAATGTTTGGATTGGGAGCAGTACTGAGCCAGGTTGGAGCCGATGGCGGAGAACACCCCGTAGCATACTGGAGTCGGAAATTGTTACCCCGAGAGGTGAGCTACGCCGCCATAGAAAAAGAATGCCTGGCCGTGGAGTGGGCCCTGAAAAAGTTACAGCCATATCTCTATGGGCAACCCTTTTCTTTGCTCACAGATCACAACCCGTTGGTGTGGCTAAACCGTGTGGCTGGAGACAATGCCAGGCTGCTGCGCTGGAGTTTGGCGCTGCAGCCCTTTGACTTTACAATTCATTATCGCCCAGGGAAACAAAACGGTAACGCCGACGGGTTGTCCAGACAAACAGACCTTGAGAAATGATCTGTGAGAACTCCTCCGGACATCCCCAAGCCGATCCGTTGGGATCAGACTGTGTATGCCGGCTTGGTTCTGGGGGAGCATTGTGGCAAACCTAGCCACTTGGACTATAATTGGAGACTGTGCCTTTAAGGGTTGCCAATAGGTCTGGCGAGATATGCGCTTTACACTTATGTATATGCTAATGTATTTTCTGTATTGCCTGTACTGCTGTTTCCGCCGAATGCAAACAGCGGTTTTGTATGGGGATTTTCTTTCGTTTCACGAACGGCACTTTAGAAAGCCGTTCGTGAACCGAACGCGATACCCCCTAATAGCCCACACACTTAGAGGCGTGTGGCGCTAGTTAACCGATTGCAACATTGTTGCAATCGGTTATTAGAGGCTCTCCTGGGTGGCCGTCGTTCGACTACCGACCATGCGGCGGTCGGCCATCTTGGATCCCTTGTTCCTCAGCGGGACCGAGTTGTCGAACGCATAGTATTACCAATAGCTATTCGACGGCACGAACACCGCTGAGCCTCCAGGACGTTCGGGAGTTTCAGGATCATGTTCACTAGAAGTAATCGGTTCTTTGCGTATGTTTTAAAAGAAATGTGTTTTCTGTGCGGCGTTCGGTTATTTTAGCTGGGATCTGAGCGGCAATCTCACGAATGATGCGCTCAGACCCCAGCTATCTACCGAACGTCCGTTCGTGTAAAACCACCGTGTATTTAACCAGTTATGTATTTTTGTATAAATTGTCGGTTCTGCTGCACGAGGGGATAATCCCCTTAACGGTGCATTCTGGGAGAATGATCCCTCTCGTGCAGCGGTGCCTGATGGGAGAAATATGTTGTCGTGTAAGTCCCCCATGTAGTCCCCTCTGGGAGTGCCCCTAGGGAGGGACTCAGGAAACCCCTTGCATGGGGACTTGTATAAATTGTCCTGCCGATTAAAAGGATTTCAGTTGACTCCCAAAACTGTGTCTCGTCCGGTTATTGGGAGGTTGGGGATATTGCCTTGTTGTTTCAGCGCTTGACTGTGGATTCGTTTCTGAACCAGCGGAATTCGTGGATTTATTATTGGCGTTCCGCTACAATAATGAATGCGGCGGCGAGGCTCATCTTCCTGTCCGCCCTCAACTCCCATGCCTCACCTCTCTGTCAGTCCCTACATTGGCTTCCTATAAAATATAGAGCTCAATTTAAAATTCTGGTTCTTGCTTTCAAATCTCTACATAATGCTGCTCCCACCTATCTATCCTCCCTTATACACAAGTATGTCCCGTCTAGGCCCTTACGATCTGCTGAAGACTTACGTCTATCTTCTGTCCGTATTCCCACCTCTGATGCTCGCCTTCAAGATTTCTCGAGGGCTGCACCGTTCCTGTGGAACTCGCTTCCCTCCTCCGTTAGATGCTCACCCAGTCTCCACTCCTTCAAAAAATCGTTAAAAACCCACTTCTTCATAAAAGCGTATCAATTAAACTCTTAATAGCTCCTAACTGATTCCTCTTCTGCAACTGTCATTAGTCTAATACTATCCTTACCTTTTTGTGTCATTTTACCCCACTCCCTCTAGCATGTAAGCTCATTGAGCAGGGCCCTCAACCCCTCTGTTCCTGTGTGTCCAACTTGTCTGGTTACAACTACATGTCTGTTCGTCCACCCATTGTAAAGCGCTGCGGAATTTGACGGCGCTATATAAATATCATAATAATAAAAATAATAATAATAATAATAAAAATAATAGACCAGTTGAGTTTCATTAGGGACAGAGGTACAACAGATGATATTCGTAGAATACTCAACTTGAATATTAAAAGCAATCTTACGAATTCAGAATTGGCCATTTTGGCAACTGACACAGAAAAGGCATTTGACAGGGTAAATGGGAGGTTTTTAGATAGAGTATTAAATAAATTTGGATTCTGAGGCCCCTTAAAAGATAAAATCATGTCATTATATATAAAGCTATCTGCGAACATTATAAATCAATTTTTCGAATTATCTACCTTTCCAAGAAAAAAATGGCATGAGGCAAGGCTGCCCATTGGCCCCATTACTATACATCTCATCTATTGAGCCACTGGCTATTATGATTAGAGATAACAAAGAAGTACATGGGATTAAATCAGCTGATCGGGAATATAAAATCTCTCTATTTGCAGATGATGTGCTTCTGTACCTGGTGAGACCCGCAATCTCTATCCCAGAAGTTTTAAAAAATAAATCAATGGAACCATCTCAAACTATAAAATTAATATAAAGAAAACCCAAATTATGGTTTTAAATGTGTCGGAGGCTGAACTATCTATACTTAAATCTAAATTTTGGTTTAATAGGAACCTGAAGTATATGGAGGAGTATCTGGGAATATAATATGCTGTAACTATGATAATCTCTATTCTTATATTAATAAGCAACTGTCCAAGTGGACCTAGACTGAGATCTTATGGTTGGGGCGCTTAAATATAGTGAATGCGTATTCTATTTCAAAATTATTATATCTATTTAGATCTCTACCCTTCAGATTAAGCAATGATAAGATAGTACAATTCCAAAGATTATTTTTGAATTTTAGTTGGGCAAATAAACACCCAAGAATATATCAAAAGATCTTACAAAATAACTATGACATGGGTGGTATCATTCTCTGATATTGCAAAATTAGATCAAAACATGTTTAGTTGCGAATGTAATGTTGTGGTCTAACTCGAATATTCAGAATAACGCCTGGTACCAAATAGAACAAGAGAACAGTTTATGTGGAAACTTAAGCAAAGAAAACCTCAAAAATCTAATAATAATAATGGGTATGTCAGAAGTACTAAAAAAGTTGAAACGCAAACTTAATCTTTCAGACTCTATCCTTATATATGCCCCTATAGAAACTTTACAATATGATCCGATTGATCTGGATATGCATAAATGGAGGCTAATGTACCCTTTAGTGATACTTTGATATTTAAGGATTAAACACTATCTGAATTAAAAAAAATTATTTTTAGAACATCCTATTTTCAGATATTTAGATAAACAAGGTACTAGAGTATTTAGAAAATTGGGCAGACTAGATGGGCTGAATGGTTCTTATCTGACATTACATTCTATGTTTCTAGAGGTTTAATAACTAGATCTTCTTAACTTTTGGATGGAGAGGATGACGTTATGAAAATTTCACCAATAGAACAATGGGAAAAGGATCTCAATGTAATCTCCACCCCATAGGAATGGTACCAAACCACTATCAAACAAAAAAATATATATATATGTATATCCCTTATAGAACTTCATCTAAAGATCCTATATAGATGGTATCAGGTCCCTTCAAAACTACATCAATATTTTTGAAGCTTATTCACCACTATGTTGGCACAATATTTCATGTCCGATACTAAACACCACCAAGACATTTATAGTGTCCCGGATAGCGGACTTAATTCACGAAACCATTATACTTCCACCTTCCCTTTTATTATTTAAATTTAGACTTCCCAATAATGGAGAAAACAAAAACAAAAAACAAACACAAATACCTAATCACACACATACTTTATGCCTTTAGGTTTATTTCTAGCTCGTAACTGGAAATCCATTTTTTTTCCATCCTGCCAAGAATTGATAAACCAGATAGACCATCACGACACAATGGAATTTAACTTTATTCCTGCTTTGGGAAAATTTACTTCCCATCGCGTATATTGGCACCCTTGGGCGGCATATAGAAACAATGCAAACTAGCTTGTCATAGGGATGGGACATTAGGACAGGTAAACCAGGGGTGCTCCACTTTCTATTTAGGTCAAATAAGATTCCCTTGGATATATAAATCCTCATGCCCAATACCGAGCCCCACTGATTGCACTTGTTTTTTTTTTTTATATATGTTCTTTATATATTTCATGTTACATTTACGTTACAGTAAATTGGAAATATTTCTATATAAGTTATGTAGGAACGTTTTGTTAATAAGCATTGAATTATGGGTTATAAATAAAAAAATAAATAAATTTGACAGCATTCAATTTTTTATTTTTTATTTATTGAACCAACCCTGCTACATGGTCCTAGAGCCCTTCACATTGACCAATAGAATTTACTCCAACAAACCCAGCACCTCTCCACTATTTCACTGGAATGACAGCATGCTTGCTTGTAGAATACTTCTACTACACTTTAAAAACCTTTACCATTGTAAAACCCCCAATGAATTGAAAGGTCTTCACATTGAAATGAAGCAAATTAATTTGTCACTTACACATTTTCACAGAAACAGTAAGGGCTGAAACGCACAGCGCCGTCCTTATTAGGGAGTCCAACACGGCGCAGAGAATCAGCGCGGAGCAGCAAGAGGAAGTCAAACACCTTTGAGGATAAGAAAAACAAAGTAAATAATTAATATTTTACATATAAAAACCTGTATAAATTAAGACTCTGGATACTAGACAATTCCACTGCTGTGACCCAAATAAGTTGTCAAATTCACCATTTAGTTAATAGCCAGGCCTGAACTGTAGGATAATAACGAGGTCTAAAGAAACAATTTGAGCGGCTGCATTATAAACCTTGTGGCACAACAATCCCACAATAAATAACATTTCTAGCTGTATTACAAATCAGTGAAAAACAATACAGACGAATAACAGACCTGATTTGGTCAATAAACACTGCATGAGAAGGAATGCAAAACGGAGTTCTAAATTAAGACTACAAAAGTTGAACTATTTTGGTCTAGGTTTTGAAAAGCAGCATTAAATTCAGTGTAATTGTAAGCACTATGGATACATGCACAGAGGCATTCTAAGATAGAATTTAAAGGGGTTCTGTCACCTTCTGGAATCTTTGCATGTTTTGCACAGAGTCCTGATGGGAAATCACTGCTTGGGGTGCAGTGGTTTACGGGTGCAGTTGGTATCTGTCCCCCGCTGGCACCGCCATCTTTTTCTTCTGCTCCTGAGGCTTTCTCCACCAGGAACCCATGTCAGTGTTGTACTTAAGCACATCTGCAAAAGTCCAAAACCGACATCCCTCGGCACCCACCATGGATATTGCCTTGTGAAGAGCCAGTCCCAAAATGGAACTGAAACCGGTGACCTTTTTTTTACCACATAGTTATGTGAAACTTTTCAAGATGGAAAAATAAAAGGAGATTTTCTACATTATAAAGTCCATGAATGATACCAATGTTTTGCTACATTTGTAGATCTACAGCCAGGTTTAAGCACCCGGTCAATTTGGAAAGGAAAAATTTGTATTGGTTATTGGATGGGTTAAAAGTGGGTCCTGGTAAAGGGGAAATAAAAATCAGACTTTTATAAAATATAGAAAGTTGAATGTAAAGAGAAGGTCCTCACCTGCAGCCGGATGCTGCTAGCAATAGGTGAGCTGTACAAGTACTTGTAGTGAAGCCGGATATGTTCGACCAGCATCGCGTACACACGTATGGCGTGACTGGCTGGGAGTATATACAACTTGGTCTGCAGACGGGAATAATTGTGGTTACAGACATTTCAATAAATGAGTCATACAAATGTACGGTCCATCTACTTGACAACTGTGACACAGAAAGGAAAATGTAGAGCTTACCTGAAGGATGACCATCAACCCCAAGACTGATGTCTTCACATCTTCCAAGGAAGAAGAGTCGTGAAACCCAGCCTCAGGTGTAGATAAGGAACGGTATACAACCTGTTAAAAATGCACTTATTTAAACTCTAAACTTCCAAGAACACACAGGCTTGTAATGACAACGTTTATACTCAACTTTTTGAACATAAAAGGAACACAAAGTTATTGTATACCAAATGGTATAGCGCCCCCCAACCTATAATTAATGGTCTGCCCTCCATCCCCAGTGAATAAAAAGGGCTTAAAATCATTTTTTCCACTTCCAGTGGCTCTGTGTCCTCCTCCCACAATGTCACATCTACGAAGGACATCAGCGCATGCAGAGCAAGCACGGCAAGCCCGCACATGCTTTAGGCCTTCCTCATAGGAAAGCATTTAATCAATGCTTTGCTACGGGGAAGTTTGAAGATGCTGGACGTCCTAATGCAAAGCACATGAACGTTCAACATCGTTTCACAGTTAAACTCTGAGAAACCAGGAAGCACCTCGAGAGAGACACTAAAGGCAGTCTTAACCCTGCAATGTAGACATTGTCTGAAACGCACTTCAATGAGATGAAGTGGTCTGGGTGCCAAACATGATGCGTTAAAGACAAAGAGAGTCTATGATCCAGATCAGTGTGGTCCTAACTTGGTGGCACATTTAACATCTAATTTCCACATGTGCGTGTTTAGGGACCCTTACCGCACAAATTTAAACAGCCAGCGGGCACTTGTCTTGTGTGACCACCATCCACAATGTTACATAACCAACACACGGACTTTGAAAATAGAGAGAAAATCGGACACAAAGATATAGTTTACCTTTTCAATGATGTCCATCAAGCTGTTGAAATGACAAGAGTGGCAGCATTCTGCAAGGTCAACCAGAAGCTGGGTGGCCAGTTTACGGACCTGGTGATCGTTATCCTCTGGGATGTGGGCAAGCTGACAAGTAACTACTTTCTCTATGAGCTCCTCCTAGAGAGAATTAAGGGGCGGAGTAGGGAGGGGAAATATCAAAATTCAAATTAAAATGTTCCTGCTAACCAATCCAAAATTATAGAGAACACCCACACTAGTCACCTTTAACTCTTAAAATGGTTTTAGAAATACTCTAAACTGTAATTTCTTTGAAAGTAAGAAAACGGACTTCAAGAGAACGTATGGTGGGGAGACGTTTTAAGTTAAAACTGCAAAAATGAAGTCGTTTAAAATCAAACCTCGTAAAACTGTCGGTTGATGCTCAGTGCAAAGGAAAGAACATCTAGAACCTTCATACGAATTATACTCCGCGACTCGTTTCTAAATAGAAAAAAAAGAAAAAAGCAATTAACCGTGATTAAAAGGTTTCTAAAAAGGATTCTAGTATTAACACATTTTTAGTTCTCTAGCACACGTTCCTTATTTTTCTACAATAGTCTCGGCATGGCTTTTTTTTTGGCCTTAAATTTAGTAACGTATTCACTAAAGTGAGAATTCAAAGTGAATTTCAAATGGAAGGTCAAAAATTGCCAATCCGGAAAAAACTCTAAGTCAGCTATGCTTTCAATTAGGCTACTCTGGACTTAAATGTGATACTCTTTGAATTTTCAATTTAGCAAAGAACGTTTAACTGGTTGTACATTTGACCATTAAAAATCTATTAAAAAATAAATAAATAATAAATAATAATAATAATAATAATAATAATAATAATAATAATAAATAATAAAAAAAAAAAAAAATTACGGCGTTAGACTGTATATGCAAGTTATTTTCGTTATAGGCACCCAAACACACAACAAAAGAAACATTTATTTTAATATGTACTAGGATTCATGCATAGTGAAACAAATCTCAGAGCATGTCACTATACATACACAAGATGAGATTACATACACAGACACCAATAGTTCAGTAGCATTCATGATTACATGCCAAGTAACAGCCTGTATGTCTCTCCTGTATTGAGCAGTGTCAGATGTTTTTGAATACGTAAGGTAAATGCACACACAGGGAAACAAACGAACAGCCATTTTTTGCTACTGGATCACACTAGGATTTGTGTTTGGAGGAGAATCTTAAAAAAAACAGGATATCAGATTCGCACCTGAAGAATCGGTCCATTAGTTTCTGCAAGTCCAAGATCCATCCTTCTTTCCCGGGATGGATGGACTGGGCTCTGTATGTTATGAGATTTACAACTGAGCCAGCCTAAATGACATAAAAGGCATCACAGATTAACAGTTTTAATATGACAATACGACCTTCGTTCACAATTCATCTTGTGCCATAAACTGCTTAGTCACTGGTGAGTGCTATGCATGTGTCAGACTTACCGGGCGATCTTCAGAGGTTCGTTCCACAAGCTCAAACAGCCTCTCTACATCTCCATGGAAAACATTCTGATCATAAAGTTCTTCAACTAAGGTCAAAAGATTATGCACAGCCGACTTTAACTCGTGGCTGCGCAAAGCCTGAAGATTAAGAAGATGCATTTGAACGCATATTACTGCCAAGTAAAATAGCATGTAGTTAGAGACTTACAACATATAGCTTTTGGAATACTGGGAAGTAGCAAACTAGCTGCAGCTGGTTGCCAAATAGACATCAACACAGACGTGGCAAAATGTCACTACATTGAACATCTAATTATAAAGGACTTTTCCCAGAAAGCATTTAGAAAAGCATTTTCTAAAAAAGCATTGCAAAACATGCAGATCTCTTGTCTGTAGCCTTTACAAGCCCTCCCCTTCTAATCCCACCCAGACGTCCCAATGAAGCTCAATGAGAAGTCTTTGCAAGGCAGGTGCTCTGGACTACTGAACTAACCAGACCAGCAAGTAACAGGACCTATTGTCTGCTTGAAAACCAGGGAGTATAACCAGGTACATTTATAATAATGTTAATTTATATTGATATCTGTACAATGTAAGCAAAATGTAAGGGATTTAAAAAAATTAAAAAAAATGAGGAGGAAACATTCTTCGCACAAAACTTTTCAACAACTTTAGGGGTCTGGAGTGTCCCTTTAAATGAGAACATTGCTTACCGAAAGCTGCTGGAATAATCGTTCTATAACATCCATGACTGGGTCCCACGAGACAGCCTGCACCTGTGTCCCGAATTTCTTTATGAGTCGTGTGATGGACAAGACTATTTCATAGGAAACCACCACATTGGGGCAGTTCATGGCCTGATCAGATAGAGGAAAAAAAAAAAATATATATATATATATCATAAAAACCAACATAAATGAACAGCTTCTAAAATGTAGTTTGAACCTAACCAAGTGCTGCTGATCAAAATCATGTTCTATCTTAATAAAATGTTAGAGAACAACTAGAGTTATTAAAAACAGTAATAGGCAGTCCTGCTCTGGGGGGTGGTTACAGGTGCGGCTTGCAAGACCAATCCTTGGATTCTGAGATTTTACATTTATTGAAGTGAGCCTGTCCATTCTGCAGATTTAAGTTATAAAAACTTCCAAAAAAAAAAAATCCTGCAATAAGTCACTTTTAAGGGCTGCCCAAGCACCACAATTACTATAGAATATTGTACTCTGTTAAATGTACACAATCCCTCCTGGTTTCTTATATGGTGGTTATGAAGTCAGCCATGTTAAAGCTATGATCCAACACTAGCTGGTGCACTGGTATTTACCTTCATGAAGGAGGGAAGGATTGAAAGAGGAGAATTTTTCAAACAGAAGATTCTGTGAGCTCCCCATAGACCCATGCCAACGAAGAACACTGCCCCTCTAAGTAGAGGGGCGTCTTCCATGTAGACTCTAAGAACAACAAAGAACAGAACAGGTAGTGTTTTAGTGGTTATGGTGCCTGGAAGGTCTGGTTGTCAAAGTATAATATACATATAATGAAGGGACCAAAAACAAATAGGGAGGAGGGTAGACACAAAACAGACCGCATAGAAAAACTCCCTTTTCTATACCACCTCAATAAGATGCAGTGGTTATGGTGCTTATTGTTGGAGCCAGTTTTGGCTCACCAGATGTATGTGCACTACATTTCCAAAGATGCCAGGAAGCACTGAAAGTTCCTACCTATCTTCCAAGATGCGACTCATGGTATAAAGAGCGCTGTGGCCAAGATGCGTTCCCAATAGGTTTCTCATCAGCTGCAAAGAAATAAATAAAACCACAAGAATTGGTTAGGTCAGGGTGGCAACTACACCCTTATAGATTATAATTCAGCTACTTGCATAGGACTTCATTAATCCATAATAAAACTGATTTAAACTGTAACATACTAAAAGTTATCCACAAATTCCAGTAAACCTGCTGCCATGTAGGCCTTGATTTAAAAACGGCAGCAAGACAATCAGTGCACATATAGAATGCCATATCGATTACAAGTTAGACTTTGCAATGCAACCCACAGATCGGCAACTAGTTAGCAAGTTCAAACACAACAGACCAAAAAAAGAAAAAAGAAAAAAGGCAGTTCATCTCCTCTACATCAGGGATGCCCAAACATTAGATCTCAGATGTTGTAGAACTACAACGCAAATGATGCTTTGCATGTCTTTAGAATAGCAAAGCATCATGGAAGCTGTAGTTTTAAAACATCTGGGGGACTCCTGCTCTACACCAGGTTTACTAGGAGTTTGTTCCACTCCCTGTGTAAAAAGCAGCATTTATTATCCACCTGTGGACATTGTTACATATAGCATACACAGTACAGCTCATGCACTGAGCCAGTCCTAGAACTCACCTTCCAGCAAGGCTCACAGAGTTCCTTCACGTTAATCGTGCGGCACAGTGTGATTACAAACGTGGGAATGCTCTCTGCTGGGAGACAGTTATAACAGACAACGGCATCCAAAACCTGCAGGGAGACCTGAATGACAAAAGAACAGAAGAAAACAGCATAAATAAAGGAATTAAAGATCAACTTGGGTAAAAAAAAAAAAAAACAATATATGGGAAACTCCCACCCTACCTGAACAAAATGCTTTCCCCAGCTGTTCCCACTTCCTATAACCTCCGATCCAGTACCAACACTTTACTTAGTCTACCTCAATACAAAAAGAAAGCGGCCCGATCCTCCTTCTCCTACAGAGCACCGCAATTGTGGAACGACCTCCCGCACAATTTAAAATCTTCCCTAAGCCTAAAGTCCTTTAAGAGATCCCTCTCTACATACCTCAAAACAGAATGCACGTGTTATGGTTGATTATATATTTCCTGCCTGTTCTATGTTACATTTTGTATTTATTGTGTATTAATATTGGTTTTGTATTTTATTGTACCCTAATGTAACAATGCAATGATTTGTGGATCCTGGACATACTTGAAAACGAGAGAAATCTCAATGTATCTTTCCTGGTAAAATATTTTATAAATAAATATGCTGAAAATGGACAGTAAAGCACTGGTGTCCCATGAGAAAGGAATGCAAATCATAATATGAATTTTTATTTATTTATTTAAAAGGCACCAATATATCCCACGGCACTGTACAATAGGTGGACTAACAAGTAATTGCAACAAGACACCATGATAGGAGCAGAATGTTCTTTATGAAATTTTAAAGAGAGTTATTCATTAAACTGAGTTTGTCGGGAATGCAAAGAGAATTAAAATTTTAGGTAAACTAAGCTGGACTGAAACCATAGCCAACTTGGAGAATATTCAGCAGCTCATCTATTGTGCCAGTCACGTGCATTCAGAATGGCGTTTATTCCAAAATAACAAATTGTTGTGAATGTAAAACAAAATAACCACACTGTAGCTTTAGACAAGATGGAGAATTTACCAGGATTAGAACTGTTTGGAGAAGTTTTACATTTAGGTTTTCAAGACAATAATTATCCGTTTAGTGGATGAAGTCCCTTGCATTCTAATCAACAATATCCCCTTTAGGGACCAATGCGAATAGCATTTCCTTGAGAAATGGAATCTTGATGCAATTTGTTCTTTGAATGAACACGGCTAGCGAACTACATTTTCTAGGAGGTTCATTCAGACTAAAGGCTACATAACAGATTTCATCTCCCCACAATGCACTAGACGTCAGATAAAAATTGTAAAAGTACTTTCTCAGTCAGAATGCCATGATCGTAAGATTTGCTTAGCCAGCCTTTGAAAGGGGTGCCAACTCTGTAGTGGCTATGGTGCCAACAGTCTAGGTAAACCTAGACCCCCAATCACTGCCATCCATGTTAGAAAGGATATTGAGAAGAAGTGTATATTTGGCATTAACAATGTGGCAGATGAGAGATCGGTCACAGCTTGCTAAGGTTAGCTCCTGTATGTCAAACTGCACTGGGTGATAGTTTTCATTTTGCATAGAGTGCGCTTGTAAGATGCAAATTAAAGAAAAAGAAAAAAAAAATTGCATCGGAAACACTGAAAACGCCTGCAGTGGGAAGCGGTGGACATGGCTATAGAATATGGTCAAGGAGTGAGGAAAACGAGAGTCCATTCCCTTTTCCCGAGACTCTGCAGAGTCAAAAACGGTGTGTTAACATGTGGTGGATTGGAATAAGACTAACCTCAATGTCATAGGAGGACGCAGTCCGATTACACAGCAGGCAAATCATTCTGTTAAAGAGAGGAACAGAAAAGTACACCGGGTAACAAATCAGGCAGGTAAGAAAGCACGGACGTAGTCTTTGTTGTATTGGTGGAATGGGAGAATGTATGTCAAATACTTACTGCACCATAGGAGCAATATATGGTTCTAAGTAACAGCTGTGAAACTTCACCAAATTCACCAGAACGAGCAAGAAATCAGGGGTTAAATCATGCTCCATCCACTGAAGTACAAAGGCCGCTAAACCCATCAGGACAGAAAGCATGATTAGACATTAACATCTGTGCAACAGCGTTAAAGAAAAATAAACACTAGGGGAAAACTGGTGTAATATCAGGGCATTTAATGTATAATCTGATTGTACTATTAGGAGTATTCCTATTCATCTTATAGACCGCTAATCAAGGTAATGCAGGAGGGATTCGAATGAGAGTGTGATATGTGCAGACTATTTGTAGAGCAGTGCAACACGTATTTATTCAAAAAAACAAAAACCAAGTCCTGCGCTCAAACGCCCAATAACATTTATATTGGAATCTGCATTTAAAAACAAGATGTCCCATGATTCCTTGCAGCTACATAAGCTTAACAGAGATTCATAGGAAATGAATGCCAAATGCACAACATATTGTGCTCATGGGGGTGCGGATCTTCTGGAAGTGCCACAAAGGAAAATGTATTTTACTCTTGTGCTGCCAATACATTTTAATGGGGAGATGGTGCAAGGACTATCAGAACAGTCAGATTTAAAAAAAAAAAAAAAATATATATATATTAAATTTCTGCATTTGCAGCTGAATGGATACTTGTACATAAACATGCACAGGATTTGTATTTAGGGGATCTTTGTAGGCAACATGTTGTGCTTCCCATAATTAAAGAATGCATCATTTTGTGGTTTTTGGCTTTTAAAACAAGTCTCCTCACCCAGTTCCTCTTCGAGATAGGCGATGTCACGCCCATTGTCAGTAAGTGCTTTAAAGACTTCCAATCTCTCCGCTAGATCTTCATTTGTGGGGTAGTCCTTTATCACTCGGAAGAAATGGGCCCGAAGGAATCCCAGCCGGTCCGCCTACGCAAAACACAACATTACAGACTATAATTCCCAACAAAACAAAGAGTTAAAGTATTGTCTGTGATAGAAAGTGGTTGGTGGTTACAAAGAGCAAAGAAGCTCATGTTGAATCAAGTGATCAATTCAGCGTACAGAGACTCATCTTCCATGGCAGGAGTTTTTACATTCCAACTGAACGTTAACTACAACCTCCCATGAACCTTGCTGTACAGTTTATACACATTGGATAACAAGAGGTTCACGAGGGTTACATGTGACAGACAGTTGGTGATTAAAGGCACATTATAGGGTCAGGAATACATGTAAGTGTTTAACCCACCATGTAGTAGCTTGCCTCCCCCCCCTAGCTCTCTTAAAACCAGTTAAAACACACCTTATTTCCAGCACCGTGCGGGTCTACATGGGGAAAGCATTGGATTGGCTGAAATCGGCAAGGGGGCAGGGCCAAATGTCGTTTTTGGCCAATCAGCACCACCTCATAGAGATGCATTAAATCAATTCATCTCTCTCTATGAGGAAAATTCAGCGCCTCCATGCAGAGCTTACTGTGCAGCACTGAGCCAGGAAGCACCTCCAGTGGCTAAGGAGTGGCCACTTGGAGGTGTTCCTAGGGGCAATGTAAGCAGTGTATGCATAAAAATGCCTGAAGGCAATGATTATACTCACCAGAACAATTACATTAAAGGGACACTCCAGGCACCCAGACCACTTCTGCCCATTGGAGTGGTCTGGGTGCCAACTCCCACTACCCTTAACCCTGCAACTGTAAATATTGCAGTTTTCATAAACTGCAATATTTACCTTGCAGGGTTAACTCAGCCACTAGAGGGCACTTCCGGGTTTCTAGCACAGATTTTCTGTGCTATAGCGTCGCTAAAATCCCCATAGGGATGCATGCGCTGGATGACGTCGGCAGAGGAGGTGCCTGGGTGGACCCTGGACCAGCGCTGGACTCTGGTAAGTCACTGAAAGTGATGGAAACCATGTTAAAGGATAGGATTGATGAACATCTAAAAACACATGGATTTCAAGATCAGAGACAACATGGGTTTACTTCAGGGAGATCGTGCCAAACTAATCTTATTGATTTTTTTGATTGGGTAACTAAAATTATAGATCAGGGTGGTGCAGTAGACATTGCTTACCTAGATTTCAGTAAGGCTTTTGACACTGTTGCACATAGAAGGCTTATCAATAAACTGCAATCTTTAAGTTTGGATTCCAATATTGTTGAATGGGTAAGGCAGTGGCTGAGTGACAGGCAACAGAGGGTTGTAGTTAATGGAATATATTCGAAGCTTGGACTTGTCACCAGTGGGGTACCTCAGGGATCTGTACTTGGACCCATTCTCTTTAATATTTTTATTAGTGATATTGCAGAAGGTCTTGATGGTAAGGTATGTCTTTTTGCTGATGATACTAAGATATGTAACAGGGTTGATGTTCCAGGAGGGATAAGCCAAATGACAAATGATTTAGGTAAACTAGAAAAATGGTCAGAATTGTGGCAACTGACATTTAATGTGGATAAGTGCAAGATAATGCATCTTGGACGTAAAAACCCAAGGGCAGAGTACAGAATATTTGATAGAGTTCTAACCTCAACATATGAGGAAAGGGATTTAGGGGTGATTATTTCTGATGACTTAAAGGTAGGCAGACAATGTAATAGAGCAGCAGGAAATGCTAGCAGAATGCTTGGTTGTATAGGGAGAGGTATTAGCAGTAGAAAGAGGGAAGTGCTCATGCCATTGTGCAGAACTCTGGTGAGACCTCACTTGGAGTATTGTACACAGTACTGGAGACCGTATCTTCAGAAGGATATTGATACCTTAGAGAGGGTTCAGAGAAGGGCTACTAAACTGGTTCATGGATTGCGGGATAAAACTTACCAGGAAAGGTTAAAGGATCTTAACATGTATAGCTTGGAGGAAAGACGAGACAGGGGGGATATGATAGAAACATTTAAATATATAAAGGGAATCAACACAGTAAAGGAGGAGACTATATTTAAAAGAAGAAAAACTACCACAACAAGAGGTCCTAGTCTTAAATTAGAGGGACAAAGGTTTAAAAATAATATCAGGAAGTATTACTTTACTGAGAGGGTAGTGGATGCATGGAATAGCCTTCCAGCTAAAGTGGTAGAGGTTAACACAGTAAAGGAGTTTAAGCATGCGTGGGATAGGCATAAGGCTGTCCTAACTGTAAGATAAGGCTAGGGACTAATGAAAGTATTTAGAAAATTAGGCAGACTAGATGGGCCGAATGGTTCTTATCTGCCGTCACATTCTATGTTTCTATGTAAACCCCTTCAGCAACCTGGGATGGGAGGAAAAGAGGACCTGCAGTGCCAGGAAAACGGTTTGTTTTCCTGGCACTGGAGTGTCCCTTTAAGCTGAAGTTGTTCTGGTGACTATACTGTCCCTTCAATAATTTTATTACCTAGACGGAGTAACTTGGCAGCTTCCCCACATACAGAAATTGTGATTTCACTTTATACTCCAAACTGGAAGTAACGCCAATTTTTAAAATGCGTTTAAGGGAACACATGAACCAGAAAAAAAAAAAAGAAAAAAAAGAAAAAAAAAAAACCTGGGACTACAGGTTCCCTTTAACATGTTATGGTACGTGTCGTTTCCCCTTTAGGATTTGGTTTATAGTTTGGACTTGAATGTGCGTGATCTAGCAAGGGCAGATTGTTTTTCCCAAAGAGATCGTTTTTATATTAACTTCAAAAAGTGTGTCCATGCTTTCTTCCAGTTATTTGTGGACACGTTTGTTGAAACGTAAAGATAACCAAATAAAAATAGCCAGAAAGTGAAATATAAAATGATGGCAAAAGTACCTGTCCCACAACCAAGGCCTTCAGTAACTGGAGCACATTATATCTGGCCTCTGCTTGCTGTTCTGGGCGCATGAGATCAGAGACAGCCCTCCATACTGCTTCCAAAGCATGCTGCGGAGAAAAGAAAAACAAAAAACCCCAAGCACTTTCCATTTGTAAGCTACACAAAAAGATGGAACAAATCCTGAAGTATAAGGGAGTTCATTGTTTTGGAGCTAGACAGTCTCTAAATATGGCAAATGGAACCCCGAAAAAACTACAAATGTGTTTCTTAGACTACCTTTGCTATTGGTACATTGCTGTTTCAGCAGCACACAGGAGGAGGTCATTTTATTATTTATAAAAAAAAAAAAAAAAAGTACAAAACTCTCTCTCTGAACTGATCATACAGAAAAAAAAAAAAATAAATAAATAAAAAAATAAATAAAAAAATAAATAAAAAAAACACAGACACACAAAAAAAGGGAACCTTTGGATTTTCTTTTATTTTTTATTATTATAAAGGTTGTTGAATGCCTTTCAAGTTAAAATTTCACTTTTGTTGAACGCATTACAACTGATGCTAATTTGATGCTCACCTCTTCGAATTTTTTGGTTTTCGCAAGCTCACAGATCTGGTTCATAGCACGGATCCGAACGTGTAAAGGGCTCTCTGAAGTCAACTCCTGTTTACAGAAAAGTAAATGGAAATATGCAGGCAATCACAAAAAACACCACACACACAATAAGTGAAAATAAAAAGAAATAAAAGAATACCAACTACATTTCATTTGTTTTAGTTTCCTGCTTTTGCTGTGCAGCTTCTGCAGTGAGCCCAGCATAGTGACTTAGAGATTACCTTTGCACCGTAACCTATGCAAGGAAGATTAAAAGGGCTACCGTGCACACTGAAACCACTTCAGCTCAATGAAGTGGTTATTGTGCTCTGTGCCCCCCAGCTTCTTCTTACCGTCAAGTGTTTGAACACTGAAGATGAGTCTGCAAAGCGCTGGTCTGTCTTGCTCTCCACTGCTGCTTCCAAACATGCTAATGCAGCAGTGATAGGCCGCAACGGTCAGCTGACACTGTCAGCCTATCAATGATACTCAAGCCAAACATTCCGGAACAAAAATTGTAGCCGGAGAGAGTGCGGACCTGTGCCCCACAAATTAAAGGTTTAAAAAAAAAAAAAAAAAAAAACCTGATCAAAAACAATTTAACCCTGTATGGTAAGAAGATGACCCATGCCTCCAACACCCATAAAAACATAATTGAGAAGAGGTAACTATTGAGGTGGCATGCCCCTTTACAAAGGAACACTCCAAGTCCCATAACCCTCATGGTCGTGGTAGTAATGGTGCCAAGACTGCCTTAGCACTTTCCAACGTAGGAAGTCATACTGTTCCACTTCATGCATCTGCTATGGCTGGAAGCTCTGGGTTCAGCCACATGATGCAAAGCTTAGTGATCAGCTGACATGCTCAGTCAATGGCTGACACGGCACTGCAAGGCTTTTTCAGGAGCTTCCAGTTTTTACTTCCAGCAGAGGCCAGAAACAGCACCCGAGGTAAGAAGTCAAACAAACAATTAACAGTTTTGCTACTTACATTGGGAAGGCACCAGGGAATTCCAGGCACCAAAACTACTACAAACTGTAGTGGTTATGGTGCTTGGAGAGTTGCATTCATATGAAGTAAAGAGAAAATCAGAATATCTCATGACAAAAGGTGAATAAAAATTATGTGATTTGGGATATTTTATGTAGTGCCGTAATTTCTAGAAATATGATGGGTCACCTTTACATCTGTAGTGGCAGACAAATAGGTCGTATTGAGTCAGAACCTAAACGCAGGTTATTATAAAATTAATATGATCATGCGAGTACGCAATGTACGCATTCTACAGATAAACTATTGTATAATACTTGACAGCGGACACTGTGTCCCGTCTCCCCCTGTAGCGCAGCATTAGCAGTCCCTTACCTTCATCATTTCTGCAGTTATGACATATTCGGGCTGCTTCCATTCTGATGCCTTGCTTTTCCCCCGGGGTGGCCCCAACCCGAGGAACATTTTTACCTTCTCTCTTAGGCCAGTATCTCGATTCATTTGCCGCGCCATTTCTGCAGCAGTAGGAGACTCTGTGAAGGCACAAAATTGAGGTTTTCACAGTGTAATCATAAAATGGAAGTTGAACAGCAATGCCTTCTTTAAAAACTATACAAGAGTATGTAAGGGAAGAAGTAAAAAAAAAATATTTCAAAAAATGTATTATATAAAAAGACATCGCAGTAAGCATTATATCTGCAAACTCAGGAAATGTCTATTGGAGAGTACTTACAATATACAATGGCAGGGGTGACAAGAACATGCGCAATATTTTGTGCATTCAGTGCCACTATGTCATGTTTGTTTTTGACTGGCACATTTTAAAGAGGTGTGTAAAAATGCAGCATTTTTCTATGGTTTTGGCAGGCATACATCAAAGACACTATTGTGAAGAGCCAATTCTTAAAGTGAGAGAGTTGATCAAACAGTGGTTTTTATGTATGTTTGTTACAACCATAGAGGGTTTTAAAGCAGCACTGTCTTTTTTTAAAGATAGGGATGAAATACCAATACACATTCACTGACATTCCAAACTAGTCAAAAGATATACTGAGACAAAAGTCGCAATTTTTCCAAAGTCTGACACTTCAAGACATTGGGCGGAGCTACCGCCGTATTGAAGTGTCAATCTTCCAGCCATCACCAGTAACCGCTGCATCTATGAAGGATCCTGTGGTCCATAGACCTAAATGCTGTGCTCTCGAGCAGAGGAGGACCGGCTGGAAAAAGATGGCCACGTGAGAGAGGGACAGGTTCAGCTAAGTAAGTCCCAGGTACTAGTTTTCTGTAAAAACAAAAAATATGTACACATACAAATACACAGGGCTTGCAATTTGAAGCCCTGTGCTACCGATAGCGGCAAGATCTTAAACGTTACTCATCCTGCAAGCCATAGCTTACTCTGCAGGGGTGACTTTCTACTAACTGTGGCTACATTTTCATTTGCCAATGGAGAGTGGCCATTGAGCCTGGCGCGCATGCATATACACATAGCTGAGCACATGATGACAGCAGACAGATTACAATCATTTTTTTTTTTTTTTTTTTTTAAATCTAGCTTTTAGCACACGTTTATATTGACTTAAATGGAAACTCCAGTGCCAGGAAAACAATCATTACATGAGATAGAGATAGAGATATATATATATATATATTGTATCATATAATGTAATGTGGGATTATATAACATACACTATATATAGCAAAATATATAATCCCACATTACATTATATGATGTATATAACATACACTATATACAATCCCACGTTATATTATATGATGTATATAACATACACTATATATAGCTAGATATATAATCCCACATTACATTATATGATGTATATAACATACACTATATACAGCTAGATATATAATCCCACATTACATTATATGATGTATATAACATACACTATATACAATCCCACATTATATTATATGATGTATATAACATACACTATATATAGCTAGATCTATAATCCCACATTACATTATATGATGTATATAAAACACACTATATATAGCTAGATCTATAATCCCACATTACATTATATGATGTATATAACACACACTATATATAGCTAGATCTATAATCCCACATTACATTATATGATGTATATAACACACACTATATATAGCTAGATCTATAATCCCACATTACATTATATGATGTATATAACACACACTATATATAGCTAGATCTATAATCCCACATTACATTATATGATGTATATAACATACACTATATATAGCTAGATCTATAATCCCACATTACATGATGTATATAACACACACTATATACAGCTAGATCTATAATCCCACATTATATGATGTATATAACACACACTATATACAGCTAGATCTATAATCCCACATTACATTATATGATGTATATAACACACACACTATATACAGCTAGATATATAATCCCACATTACATTATATGATGTATATAACACACACTATATATAGCTAGATCTATAATCCCACATTACATTATATGATGGATAACACACACTATATATAGCTAGATCTATAATCCCACATTACATTATATGATTATATATAACATACACTATATATAGCTAGATATATAATCCCACATTATATGATGTATATAACATACACTATATATAGCTAGATATATAATCCCACATTACATGATGTATATAACACACACTATATATAGCTAGATATATAATCCCACATTATATTATATGATGTATATAACATACACTATATACAGCTAGATATATAATCCCACATTACATTATATGATGTATATAACACACACTATATATAGCTAGATCTATAATCCCACATTACATTATATGATGTATATAACACACACTATATATAGCTAGATCTATAATCCCACATTACATTATATGATGTATATAACACACACTATATATAGCTAGATCTATAATCCCACATTACATTATATGATGTATATAACATACACTATATATTGCTAGATCTATAATCCCACATTATATGATGTATATAACACACACTATATATAGATAGATATATAATCCCACATTACATTATATGATGTATATAACACACACTATATACAGCTAGATCTATAATCCCACATTATATGATGTATATAACACACACTATATACAGCTAGATCTATAATCCCACATTATATGATGTATATAACACACACTATATACAGCTAGATCTATAATCCCACATTATATGATGTATATAACATACACTATATATAGCTAGATATATAATCCCACATTACATTATATGATGTATATAACACACACTATATACAGCTAGATCTATAATCCCACATTACATTATATGATGTATATAACATACACTATATACAGCTAGATATATAATCCCACATTACATTATATGATGTATATAACATACACTATATACAGCTAGATATATAATCCCACATTACATTATATGATGTATATAACACACACTATATACAGCTAGATCTATAATCCCACATTATATGATGTATATAACATACACTATATATAGCTAGATCTATAATCCCACATTATATGATGTATATAACATACACTATATACAGCTAGATATATAATCCCACATTACATTATATGATGTATATAACACACACTATATACAGCTAGATCTATAATCCCACATTATATGATGTATATAACATACACTATATACAGCTAGATATATAATCCCACATTACATGATGTATATAACACACACTATATACAGCTAGATATATAATCCCACATTACATGATGTATATAACACACACTATATACAGCTAGATCTATAATCCCACATTATATGATGTATATAACATACACTATATACAGCTAGATATATAATCCCACATTACATTATATTATATTATATATATATTGAGAAGCCCCCCTCCCATGCTGCAGGGCAGTGGGTGGTCCCCACTTGCTGTGTATTTCCATGATGCCCCTGTACTCTCAGAGCCAGGTTGGTCCCCTGACAGCCAGTCTGACCCTCACCTTGTCCCTCTCCCTCCCCACCGCCTGCAGGGACCGCTCTCTAATGGAGGCCTCGGCTTCTGGGCCTGATAACCCCGCCCACTGACCATCCACAAACACGCCCACTTTCTCCGCAGCTACACAAACAGCAACCCGGAAGTCGCAGTGCGCGGAGCATCCCGGGAGTTGTAGTTCGCAGCCCTGTTTGGCTGTGCAGAGGGGGGGCGATGAGTGCAGCTCGGAGCGCCGTGCGAAGGAGTGCGAGGAACAGGGTGCTGGAAGGAGCCAGGGGCAAGGAGCAGAGTGGGCACATAGCACAGCAGCCTGGTGAGGATGTGAAGGCAAGGAGCTATGGCAGAACTACAACTCCCATGATGCTTTGCCAGTGCTTGGCATGCCAATGCATCCCTAGGATTTGTAGCACTGCAGCAGCTGGTGATCTATTTTTTGCATAACCCTGGGCTTCCTGGACTCAGATCACTTCTTCATGCTGATGGGCAGGGCTTGAAAAGGGCTGATCTGCCATATTCAGCATTAAGGCTGTCCCTGTTCTATTCCTCATTGATTCATGAATTCATTCCCCTCCTGCAGCACATGAATCCTACACACTGTCCATGCATTATGCAGCAATACATACACAAAGTGAGAATTCAAAGTGAAATTCAGATTTAAGAGGCCAAAGTAGCTGAGCTGAAAGAAAAGCTGACTTAGAGAATTTTTCCAGTTTGACTATTCTGACCTTGAATTTAAAATTCACTTTGAATTCTTTCTTTGGTAAATAACCCTGCTGGGGGTGAAATGTCTGCCAGAGAACTTGGTGGATCTGGAAATCCCAGCTGAGGCAGCTAAGGATAAAAGGATTAACCAGGGTTCTGAATAGAGAGCTGTTGTGGTGCAGAGTTCTAATGGTTTCCATGGTGATTGTACATTTAGAACTCTCGATTATGCACAGGTACGGATGGCCTGTTCCCTAACCACAGATATCACGATCACTTCTATATATCGATGGGCAGCAGTTAAAAAGTGCTGGCGTGTTGTATGCTGAATTCAAATCCTATTGGGTATTAATGAACGCATGGGATTTAAAACCAAATGCTATGAAAGTGTAAGATCTGTTTTTGTTTTACAGACTTTATTTTTTTTTATTTTACATTTTTGTTGTGCATAATGATCGTAACATACAAGCTCGTGGTGCCCCAATAGCAGTCCACAAGCATATTGTCATGCATCATTAGGAGCATTAGAGAAATCAGGCACATTTTTAAGTATAAGAGAAGATTAACATTAGCAGGTACAAACGTTAAAGGACCACTATAGTCACCCAGACCACATCAGCTCAATGAAGTGGTCTGGGTGCCAGATCCCTCAGGTTTTAACCCTGCAGCTGTAAACATAGAAGTTTCAGAGAAACTGCTATGTTTACACACTGCAGGGTTAATCCAGCCTCTAGTGGCTGTCTATACTAGGTGCTTCTGCAATGCTCAATGCGAAAATCGCATTGAGAACGCAGAACGTCCATAGGAAAGCATTACTCTATGGGCGGATTGAATGTGCGAGCAGCATTCCGGCCCTGGATTATGGTAAGTGGCTGAAGGGATTTTAACCCCTTCAGCCAGCGGGACGAGGGCCCTGATTGTGGTGGGGACCTAAGGACTATATAGTGCCAGGATATATGATCCTTTAAACTAAGTGTTATAACCGCAGCACTCGCGAGATTTAGAGCAAAGCTCTGCTCTAAATCTCATGAGTGCCGTGGTCATCAGAGCATTGCCATGGGTTACCATGGCAACGCTCTGCGCGACTCACGACACCTAGACAGAGCAGTTGGGAAGTAAAGATGGAGTTAATTGAGATATATAGCGTTAATTGAGATATATATATATATATATATATATGTGTGTGTGTGCACATAGGTAATGTGTGGCCCGGGCACCCCAGGACCGCCGGGCCCATGACAACCATCATGGTTGTCATGCCCTGATGGCGGCTATGTTTAAAATGAACAATTGTTCACTATTTAATTGAGGAATGAGACTCTTTAATTGCAGAATGGGCAACAAGGTATTAGTTGAAAAATAATTCCTATGCCAGTGATGGCTAACTCTTGGCTGTTGTGAACTACAATTCCCATTGATTCACAACATTTTAAAGGAACACGTGAATGTAGTGGTTATGGTAGTTGAAGTGTTTCTTTAAAAGGTTTCTACACCGTTAGAACTCTGCCGTACTAGGACTGGTAAATACCGTAATAGGCCATGGGGAAAACAGGATTGGTGACAGAGAAGTTAATGGTTTTCTTGGGAATGCTTCTAGTGACTTGTATGGATTTGCTTTAAAATGAGGTTAAAATGGTGAAGGAAACAGCAGCATGACTCCACCTGGCGCTGATAGGGTTATTTCTTGATTTGCAGGTGGCAATAATGATAAAAACTCTGGTGGGGAACCCAGGGCGAAAAGGCGGGTGCAGGTCGAATATGAGAAAACTGGGGGAAATACAGATAAAAAGCTTAAATGGGAGCCATCCAACTGGCGTCAGCACTTGGAGAATATCCGACAAATGAGGATCGCAAGGGATGCCCCCGTAGATCAGATGGGAGCAGGGAAATGTTTTGACCAAAGCGCTGCTCCGGAGGTAATGGTTTCTATGGCAATGACATGTATACAAAGGAAATAAAATCTCTCGGTTCCAACGCCAAAAACAGTCATCTCAGGAGACAGAAAGATAGAGTCAGCAGACACAGAGATAAAAACGTCTAAAGCAAGTTAACATGTATATGAAAATGAAACCATTTTTTTTCATGCACTTTGTGTCCGTCGCAGCCGGAGGAGGTGTGGCTAGAGCTGCAAGGACAGAAGCAAAAGTGTTTTCATTCCTAAATGGCAGAGAATTGAACAGTGAGACTGCAGGGGCATGATCTATACAACAGAACTGCCTTATTAAGCTAAAGTTGTTTTGGTGCCTATAGTGTCATTTTAAAGGGACACACATTCAAGCCCCTTCAATCACTAGCATTCTGAATTGCTATATGTGTGAAGTGTGTGTGCTTTTTTTTTTCAATTTACATTCCAATTGAAATTTAGAAATTGGCACTTTCATAAAGCACCCTTGTTAAGTTGAAGATGATCAAGTATGCTTCACCTATGAAGGAGGGTAAAATCCCTTTTACCACCACTACACCTGTGAAAAAAAAACGTAAAACCATAATGAGTAATAATGCTACAGTAAAGGGATATTTGGAGTGAGTACATCTTTTTTAATGCATTAAAATGGGTGGATGGTAAAGTCTAGACTTGCGCACAGTGGGAAAAAAAAATTGGTTTGAGAAATGTTTGTTTTGGCCAACTGTAGTTTCGTCTATGTGGTGTTTAGGGTCCAAAAATGTGGACCAATATTGCTGCCATCTTTGCTATGGTTTCCTGCACATCTGTATACATGCTGTTGAACGTTACATGAATTGTGCTGCCCAGCTGTATGTAGCATTCCTATCCTGCCATAGGACACAAATCGGCGGCTTGCATGGGCTCTGGGAGTATATAATAATGTTTTTTCCTGCTGGGGAGCGCTATTTATGTACCTCCCAACAGGTTTTTTGGAACACATAGCTGGGATGGAAAAATGGCGCTCCAGTTAAATTATATAAATAACCAGCTCCCTAATTGTAACGTTTCATTTATTTCCTCAACATTAAAATCAATGTCGCTGCCCTGTGATTGAGGTGCCTTTCCTTGAGTCCCGCATTTGTCTGTTAAAATGCTGAGAGATACATCTTGGGCGGCTGGAGATCCCCTTCTTCTGTAAAACCACAGACTTTAATAAAGTGACAAGATTGGTTAAATGTCACTATTGTCACCAAAAAAAGCGACACACCATCAGACTTCCCTAGTAAAAAGGGGCTAATCTATTTTATTAGTACAATTACATAGGAAACCCGTCTATTAAGGGTAGTACAGAGAAATGGGAAAGTCCGTGAATTAAAAAAATACTTTATTGTATTACTTAAAATCACTTTAGGATCACACTAAACCACAAAGAATAAAACACAAAACAAACCCCCCCCCCCCTCCAAAACCAGTGAATAGACGAAGTGTTTTGGGGGCTTGGGGACCCCTAGTCACCTGGGGGATGGAGTATTTTGACATTTAGGGCCCCCACCTGCCGCTCATGGGTGGAGGCAGGGGGGGACAATAGGTTCCCCCCAATCTTTTATGGCCCTCACCCTCCGCTCATGGCTGGGGGCCAAGGGGGACCCTTTGTCCCCCGTTTATTTGCATAGCCCCCACTCGCGGGGCACTGGGGCGGACACTATGTCCCCCCCCGCTAGTTAATAGATGCCCCACCATGGGGCTACTTGTTGGAAGGGAGGGGGGTAAAACAGTGAGCAGCCACAGGCTGCCCACTGTTTAGTAGACATGCCCCTACTCGCGGCATAGCGAGTAGGGGCATTCAGGAGATTCCAATCTCCCTTATGCTAATATAGGGGCGGTTATATTGACCCCCATAGAGTAAGTGAGGACATGGGGGGCTTAGGAAGTGGCGGGGAGCACTGCTTCCTGCCGCTTCCATCTTTACATATTACAAGGATGGAGCTGCGAGCCGGCAGCTCCCTCCTTGTAATAAACTGAACTAACAAACTAACACAGATATTCGGTCTTTGTTCGTGTGACATTTCTATTCATTCCTTCGTCTTTCTGACGAATGAATAAATAGACAAAGGTCCCATTTGAATGCCCAAGCTGGGCATGCACAGGAATTTAACAGCGCTATCTAGTGTTGGCAGATGACGTGTCCCACAGGGACGTCATCTACCCACACAAAGATGGCAGCACCCAGGACCTAGGTCCAGACACAAAATAAAGATTAAAAACTAGGTAATATGGGGGGCTTAGGGGCATTTGAGGGTGGCTAGGGGGACAATTAGATGTAGTGGAGTCAGGAGGGGGGTTAAAAAAAAAACTTGATTCGGCCATGACGGTGCCGCTTAAACTCTCTCTAACACTTCTGGGATTACTCTGTAAGCAATGCTTCATGAGCACAACATGTTTTTTGGGGAACTTGTAGTTTAATGATCTACTTTCTACTATAGAAGCTTAACAACAGAACTACAACCCCCAAAAACCCAAGTCATGACGTCATTCCGACTGAGAAAGCCTATGTGTTTGGCAAAACACCTGTGAACATCTACGCCGAGCACTAGTTGTGATAAATTGATAAGTTTTTATTTGGATATATATAGTCCTTTTGGCCTCACTGTTCATCTGCCTCCTAAGAAGGGCTGTTCCCCCTTCACTGGCACATCAGCTTACACACCCAGAGCCAGGTACCTTAGACTCTGAATAAGGTGAGCAGTCATCTGTATATTCTAGATATACGCCTATTATTGGACTATAGGCATAGGCCACCTTCGGCACTCTAGATATTTTGGACTACACCTCCCATGATGCTTTGCTAGCTTTATGGGTGTAAGAGAATTATGGCGGATGTAGTTCACAACATCTGGAGTGCTGAAGGTTGCCTACCCCTGCACTAGGAGCTGTTGCTTCTTTCTACTTTTTATTTGAGTATACCTCACTGGACATCAGACGAGGGATGGTGTCACCATAGTGCACTCTTGCTGTTGGGATTTGAGCCGATCCTATTTGGCTGTAAACCATGTGAGTTCATCTAATATTCATTATACACACCCCATTTCCATTTGGTATATACACTATATTGCTTTTCCCCTTATTGCAGCACTGGATTTATATATCTCAGTGTCTACACAGGGGTAAGTGTATATTTTCCACTATAGAAGCTGTTGGTGGATTTTGTTTTCCCCCAAGCCTGTTACCTGTCTTGGATGATATTGGGTTGGGTGTGAGAGATACCAGCCTTTTTTTATAAATTTTTTTGCACAGAACACTTTTGTATATTTACAAATTGCAAATTTAGGTCAGAATAGTTACGTTGTTAAAGCTCTCCTACAAAGCTGTTTTTGCAGCTTGACTATCTAGGCCGATACAATTCCTTTCCCCGTTCTCTTTGATTCTCAGATTAACCACAAATGTTTCCACTGTAAAGGGAAGATCTGTCTGCCGCACACATGCTTTCTGTCCTATGCCCCCAGCACCAGGAGGTCTCTGTGATGGGATCTTTTATTTGGTACAGGTCTTTTTGAAGATTCCATGTTTGCTATTTATTGATGTGGTTGACGTTTATCTGGAAGGGCAGTAAAATCGCAGCATGTCTGCAATGCTGGGTTACAGATGCAGTATGTGTTCAGAAACACGTCGGTGATCCACTGATTACTAAGGCCAAAGCTATTTGGTGTGTTATGGCAAATAGTGGTGTTTACTAACAGACCTGCCACGTTTGCCCCATGTCCCTTTAAGAGTGCATTTTTTGCCCAATGCCTGTTTAAAGTGTTTCTGTCTGCCAGGTCAAGCGCTATCAAGTATTGCTGTCCCTTATGCTATCCAGCCAGACGAGGGATCAGGTAACATCCGCGGCCATGTGCAGATTGCGGGAACACGGCTTGACAGTAAACAAGATCCTGGAGACGGACGATGACACCCTCGGAAAGCTTATTTACCCCGTGGGTTTCTGGAAGGTCAGTGCGACTCAGGAATATTCTGACTTCCTATCGTGTGTGTGAGTGAATGCCCCCTTCACAGGGATAAACACACACATCTGTACAGAGTTTTATGGCCGAACTGTTAATAGGGTCAGCGTGCCCTCTAAGCATTTTTGTGAGAGTCCGTCACTCAAATATCAAAGAATGCCTTTTAATTTACACCTGAACTAACCGATCTCCCCAAATACACAGTTAAATCCCAGGGGGATCAGTTTGTTCGAGCGTAGGTTAAAAGCCACTTTATGCACTCGCCAGCTGAAATGCATGTGTGTACAAGTATGGTAGAGAGTTCACTAAGAGGGTTATTTACTAAAGTGAATTAAAGGTTAATTTCAAAGTTAAGGCCAAACGGAAAGCATAGCTAATTTAGTTAATGTTTCACATTTTGGCTATTTTGACCTTAAATTTGAAATTCACTTTGAATTCTCACTTTGGTGATTAACCCTGTTAGTTGTCAGGAGTAGCTTTCTAACTTTGCAAACTGTTGAGCCACGACTCCCATGATTCCCAGACAGCCATTGGCCTGGAGAGAATTACGGGGTTTGTAGGTTAACTTCAATTGCGGGCTACAGATGTTTATAATCTATGACATCTGTGACATCACTTCCTGCGTTAATCACAGGAGCACAGTGTTTGACACAACAGTGATTAACAGTTTTGAAGTAATGGATTACCTAATAATTAGATGTGATAAAGAGCAGAGCTGATTTTCGGAAAAGGAAAAAAGTACTTAGACAATGGAGAAGATTTATAAATGTGTTAATAGAAAAGTCAGGAATTCAAAGTGAATTTAAAATTTTAGGCCAAGTCCAGAGAGTTAATCTATTTTGGCCTAAAATTTGAATTCCTGATAAATCCTATTTTGGGTTTTGTGACCGTAAAAAACATCACCAGCGGGGGCGGGGCCTGACCGCCGAGCTGGATGGACGTGGGGCACCTCGGCTCCTCCATGAAATCCTAATACCAAGCTCTAAAATACTCTACCCCCCCAGAAAAAAACATACACCATGCAACTAGAAAGCAAAGGGGACCGAGCACAACTCTTGCCGTACATACTGACCCCCGTCCTACCGGTGATGCAGACTACTGGGCAGCTGGGATTGCGGCCTGTCGCGAGGCTCTGGCGGGAGATGCGGCCGGTCTCCCGTGCTTAGTCCGGCAGGACCTCTCACACGCCTACCGAGGGCCCCGTTCTCCCCCCCCCCCGTGGGCCGGGGGGTTTATCCCGGACCCCACCGGGGAAGCAGTGACCACCCATGATGCTTGAGCGGCGAACCGATCAACCAGAGACCGCATGGCGAAATCCAAGATGGCCGCCACGTTCATCACTAGAATGTCTAGAATTATTACAGTTGATCCTATTCTGCAGACCCACATGCAAACCATCAAATATGATTATGCCTACCTGTCTGTTTATCCAGCTAACCCAGAGACTCGCTGCCCCCTGGTGGTTAAATTTAAATCTAAGCAGTGAAGAAATTCACATCATCTACCATGTTTAGACTTACTATGCAGATACCTGTTAACCAAGATATTATCAAAAAATGTGCATGTTTACTCCTTTACCTCAAATGCTATGCTTGAAAAGTTACTAGAGGACTGCCGTTGGGGTACCTCGAGCCAAAATGTATTCACTTCTATGCACTGCAAAAAAATACAAAAATGAAAATAAAAACATCACCGGCATCATGGTGGCAACAAGATAGCAGATGGAGGAGTAAGTATTTGCATAATAACCGAAAACAAAAAGAGTCACTCTCCCAAATCCCTATTCACATCATAATAACTGGAGTTTTTTTTGTTTTTTTAAACTATAGTGCTGGAATAAATGTTTAGTCAACCGGCCCCCCTCTCAGTGGAGACAAAAGGTGAATTTACTAATCTTTTCTCCCACCCTGGGTTCACTGCGTTTGGCCCCGCCTCCATGGCGGAGATCATCAGTCTTGATGATCTCAGTCAATCCAATACTTTCTCATATAAAAGCATTGAAAGGCTATTGTGCATGTGCCGCAAAATGCAGCGCTGGGCCAATGAGCATCTCCTTGTAGAGATGCATCGAATAAATGCATCTCTATGGGAACGTTCAGCGCCTCTATGCAGAGCTTGGAGACGTTGAACGTCAGTGCTGCACACTGTCTGAGTGGCTGCCACTAGAGGTGTACCCAGGCAGTAATGTGCGTTTACATTGAAAAGTCTGCAGGGAGAGGGTAAAGACACCCGAATAACTACATTAAGCTGTAGTAGTTCCGGTGACTACAGTGTCCCTTTAACCCCTTAAGGAAACATGACATGTGTGACATGTCATGATTCCCTTTTATTCCAGAAGTTTGGTACTTAAGGGGTTAAGTGTAAGCTCACCTGCCATGACAAGGCAAAACCTTTTTTTTAGTTGAGTCGCTCTAACAATTCACCTTGCTGCTTTATACTAAAAGGTACAAACCTCAAATTAAACAGTACGGGGTATTTTTATGAACCCCCTACACACTTTGTTTCAGTTCTATGTATTTGGGTTGGTGAATACTATAGCCATTGCCGCTGCCCTAGAGTAGAGGGAGTTTAAGCGCACAACTTTATTTTTCTGTGTTTGTATTTTCTTTATAACGCTTAAAGGACCACTATAGGCACCCAGACCACTTCAGCTCCATCAAGTGGTCTGAGTGCCAGTTCCCCCCAGTTTTAAGAAAACCACAACAAACAGTTCGGGATATGGCTGTGTAAATCTACACAGAAGACATAAAATAAAACATAGTGTGGTATTGTAACAACACAATTTCGTTATGCGCAACAATATTTGCACTCACTAGATGTAGACGCATAACGAAATTGTGAAGTTACAATATCACACTATGTGTTATTTTATGTCTTCTCTGTAGATTTACACAGCCATATCCCGAACTGTTTGTTGTGGATTTCTATATATGATATAGGTCGCTTCTGGCTAACGTCCTAGGGAGGCTGTTATTCGTGATCAAAAGTTAAGTACTACTCATTGTAAAATATTTTACTATTTGTGTTCTTCACCTTTTGGTGATACATTTGTTGGTTATCTGTTTCCCCCCAGTTTTAACCCTGCAGTTGAAAACATAGCTGTTTCAGAGAAAGTGCTATGTTTACACTGCAGGGTTAATCCAGCCCCTCGTGGCTGTCTCACTGACAGCCCCTAAAGGTGCTTCCGCGATTCTCAGTGAGTAAATCTCACTGAAATCACGCTGGATGCCCTTACGGAGTCCAGCATCAAATAAGATCCCCATAGGAAAGCATTGAGTAATGATTTCCTATGGGCGGGTTTGAATGCGCGCACCTCTGGCCGCGCATGCGCGTTCGGCTCCACTCTGGAGCTGATGTCGGCAGGAGAGAAGAGGTCACCAGTGCCGGGGGGGGACATATTAACCCTAGAGTGCCAGGAAAACGGGTTTGTTTTCCTGGCACTATAGGATCCCTTTAAGTAATTGCTATATATTAAATTTATTGTGCTTATAAATCGTATATTCCTCAGAAATCGAGGAAAGAAGTGGAAAGCAGGAAAGTGGAACAATCGCCTTGGAAACCTACAGAATATTCTTGCGGATTCCATTGGTTTCCATGGTAATTGCTTCAAGTTTAGAACTGTGCCCTACTTTTTCTACTAACTTTTTTTTTTTTTTTTTTAAACAACTCATGTTATTATGGATAGATATAGTTTTTTTTATGCTTGGAAATGTATAAATATATTAATAAAGTTCCATTATTTTGGTGAGATGGGTGTAATCTAATGAAAGATGGCACCAGATTAACTGTTTTGTTGTCATATTTCAGAACAAAGTAAAAAACATCAGACAAACAACGTTGATCCTCCAGGAGAAGTACGGCGGGGATATCCCTGACAATGTACCCGAGCTAGTGAAACTCCCCGGCGTGGGACCCAAAATGGCACACCTGGTGATGGACATAGCATGGAATAATGTATCTGGAATAGGTGCGTGTCTCTAGGTTTATCCTAGTAGGTTTAGAGCCATTCACAGGGACCTCGCTACCATACCTGTAATATAGAGGTTATTGCATATGGCTTTTGGGGCATGGTCTTAACACGTACTGCCTTGACGTGGGAATAACTGGACCTGCCGCAGATGTAGAAAGTCAATAGGTTTGGCTAAAACATGTCATGGTGTGTAGGACACGGCTTAGGGTCAAATGATCAACATCACTTGCAGATATAGGAATGACACTAGCGGAGGTGTGATTACACCTCCAGCAGCCAAAGAGTTCTACTAGGTATGTGCAGCATTTGGAGGCGAAACACTATCCTGCACATACAAACTCCAGGCACCATGACCACTTGAAATCACTGAATTGGTGATGTGCTTGGAGTAAGCCTTTATTGCTTTGAATTTACAATTTCTAAACCCTTGGTATTATCTGTGGGATACCTTACTACCCAGTGGGGAAATGGGAAGGTGTCTGTTGTGCAAACAGAACAAAACAGTCACATTTTTTCTGCAGGGGTTGACGTACATGTCCATCGTATTTCAAATCGGCTTAGATGGGTGAAGAAAGAAACGAAGACCCCTGAAGAGACGCGTATGGCTCTGGAAGACTGGATGCCCAGGTGAGCATCTGTTGGTTCCTAAAATATAGATGTTACATGGGGCAAAGCATGTATGGGGAAAGGAATGAGGCCACATTGCAGTTCTGGAGACATTTATAAACCGCTCAGGCTTCTATCTCGTGATTTATTATACCATCTCCAGAACAATTTAAAAGAACACTATAGCATGAAGAATACAGATGTATGTTGTTTGGACCACCCCCACCCCACCCGACGGTAAAGAAGGTAGATTACTAGCCTTTTTATCGATGCCGCACTGCTTTCCCTGCAGGTGGCCCCTGCCTCCTTGACTGAGATCAACAATCTTTAGGACGCTAGTGCGCATGCACGATCAGACCATCTGATTGAAATAGCCGAGTTTCATTCCGCTATTATTAAACCCTGCAATGTAAGTTTTACATTGCAGGGTTAAAAGGAGAGGAACCTGCCACCTAGACCACTTCATTGAAATGAAGTGGTCTGGGTGCTTATAGTGTCCCTTTTATAACATTATGTTTCCATAATACATGTATCACAGTTATATATTTTTTACACAAAAAAAAAAAAAAGAAAATTTGTAATGAGATCTTTTTACAAGAGCGTTTTATTTCATAAACAAGATAAGTCTTAACTTGCTCTGCACCACTCTCGTGCTTGTACTGTTTCTGCAGGGATCTTTGGAGTGAGATTAACTGGTTATTAGTTGGATTCGGCCAGCAGGTCTGCCAACCTACATCCCCTCAATGTACCAACTGCCTTAATAAGGACATCTGCCCGGGAGCAAAGAAAAAGTGAAGCCAACCGAGGACCACAACTGATTGGGAAGAAAAGGAGTACAGCGGAACTGTTAAACCTTAATAACCAGGATTTTCCAAAAATTACACGTGGCAATGAAGAGGTTAAATGCTGTCATCAGCCATTTTGGAGAGACTCTCCATCTGTACCTTAGCTATAGTTTATATTTTTCAATAAAAACTTTTTTTTAAATTAAAACAAGTTTTGAATTTCTCTCTTTCCCAATATATATACATAAATATTTAATTAATCTGTAAATAACAGGTCACTATGTGTTCCTAAATAATGTGTTACAAGTTGATTATGAAAGATTTGATTAGCAAGAAATACATTTGATTAGATTATCTGATTGTGAAAGAACTTAAACATGATACATTCTTGTGTAGCTGATTTGCAGCAAATATATAGCTAAAAGATATACAGGTGTACCAACTGATATCACTATACTGCTTCATGCAAAAGAGTTCTCTCTGTATTAGAAATGGATTTGCATGAGGCGAGTAGTAATAATAAGTATAGTAATAATCAAAAAAATTAAGCTGATTGGGTAGTTAAGAAGGGAGAGAGGGGACATGTAGGCTTCCCCTTGCACAGAGTTGAACCAAGATCTAGGCTGCCAAAGTCACATGTGCCAGGGGTGCAACTATCAACCGGCACATTGGTGCCAATGTCTCAGTATGTGCAGCATTTCTGCTTGAAACAGAAAATGAAGTTGTTATGGTGGTAGGATCAGCCCTTTCAGCGAGGGCCAATTATAAAAAGGACTGCTATTGCTGTATGTTACATGGTATATGAATGTAGATACACTCAAATTAATTAGTGTCAGTACTTGTTCGTTAAACTTGGGGATTACGCATGGAAACAAAAATTGGTCGTTTAAAATTGTCATACATATACCGTACTCTACTCCTAATTGAAATTCCCATGTTAATTATTCACAATACCTGAATTACTTAATTGTAACCTCTAAATGTAAGCATTTTTTTTCATTCTTGTCCGATGACAATACAATTGCAAATTTGGGTCAGAAAACACACCTACTTTGAAAGCTGTTTATTAAGCACATTGCAGTTTACACTGTATGTTGTGTGTGTCATATATAACTGTTCTCATATGTGTGCCTTATACAATTTTAGGTTTACAAGTACAAAAATATGTTGATTCCAAACAGAGCTACATATAAGGCAGTGTTATGGCCATATTCGGTCAGTTAATCAGAATATACTTCTTTCAATAGAAGCAGTCTTTTAAGATATCTCAGTCTCCATACTACCACCAGGGGGCAGCAGCTAGTCTATATTGAAGACGATCTTTTGCCTACAAGCATCCTTAGGTCTCTTATCCCGCAGAGTGCCACAGATCACATGACCTTCTTCAGCCATGTTGGCTCACTTAGAGCACAGTCCCACTGGTCAGTTCAAGTCTCTTGTAGAATACAAATTTGTTTTGTCAACATTGATAATATACAATTATGCCACTCCGCTTACATTCATCAACATTTCGATTCCTCTAACTCCTCACTATATGAGGTTTTCAGATTTTTTCTTGTCGTTGTTATTGTTTAATTTGCTAAATACGTCTTCGGTGAAACACAGATTTCAGGAATATCACATGATTCCAATAAACCAGTTACTGGCGTCCACCAGGGTTAAACAAATATGAATGTGAACACATTAATATATATATACTTGTTTTAAATAATTCAACTCCAGATGCCGCCAAGTAGACAAATTATAGTTTTGTGCCTGAACTACGAATCCCATCAATTGGCCAAGCCTGGTCCAGGAGCATATAGTAGATGGTGGACTTTCTCACAGAATGATGTTCTTCCATAACCTCCAGTATATCACTAAAAGTCTCACTTTTATTTAACAAGCTCACAAGCGTACGTTTACTAAACAGTAAAAAGCAAAAAAAAAAAAAATCTTGCACGTAGAAGCATACACCATTTCACTGCCTATTCAATTATAATAAGCTTTTTACGGAATGTTCATAACCTTACATTATATCTTCTGCATTACAATAGTCTTTCTATGTTCACGGATTTAGTTTTGTAACTCAGATCTTTCTGAGACACATTTCCCAAGATGCACAGCCTGCCTTAAAATGCCAATATGAATCATATCCATTTTAATTCTACATAATTTAGTGGACCAGGACTCACAAATCCCACCAACCTACTCCTTGGACATAAGAAGGTTCAGTCGTTTTAACTCTTTCACTACTGGGCCTACTGTTCCAACTGCTCCTTTCCAAACGATAAATGTTCTTATTGGCATATCATTCACTTTTACCCAAACTACATTATGTTTGTACAACGTTCTAAAACTATCTTCTATCTACCCAGCCCTGTGCCTTTCAGGCCACATTAGCCTAGCCAGGGTTCCTATGAAAAAAAGATGATGGAAGATGTAAATTTAAATAGGGAAACTGCCGTGGTTATTTTTTAGTAGGTACACATATTCTTAAAGGGACACTGTAGTCACTATAGCCATTAATCTCATTGAATTGGTTATAGTGTCTGCAGCCCCCTGGTACTGCCCCTCCATTCAGTTTTAAACCAGGTTAGAGCAATTAGATTTCCTGGACACCCACAGTCTGGCCCCTTCTGAAGGTGTGGCTAAGGCAGACATTACACACTTCCTTGTAGCCATACTCTTAATACAGTCTGTTGGAGCTCTGATAGGCTAAAAGCAGTCAGCTGCTACTCACAGCTGCCTTTTTCTGCTCATGCTAATACTTACTCATTAGCCAAAGCAGCGGATGGGCAGCCGGGGACTCTCATTTAGCATTGAAACATAACATTAAGAACTGTTTAATGCTGAACGAAATTATGGCACCAGGGGACTCCAGATACTATAACCAGTTTAATGAGATGAAGCAGATACAGTCCCTACAGTGTCTCTTTATACTGGAACGCTGAAACGTCATACAAATTCTGCTTGATTCAACAAAGCTCACTAAACTGTTACTCAACTTGTGTTCTTTACAAAAATCAACTGACCATGACCATTGAACTGTTTATTGTGGAGAGTGGTTTTGTGGAAGTACAAGCTCTAGATGACCTTGCAGCCATGTGATGCCTTGAACATGCTCATTCCCTCTCCGAGACCCAAACAGAAATACCAATATGAGCACATGCACCCACTTATGGGACTGCAG
Organism: Pelobates cultripes; assembly: GCA_933207985.1. NCBI lineage: Eukaryota > Metazoa > Chordata > Amphibia > Anura > Pelobatidae > Pelobates > Pelobates cultripes. The sequence continues at coordinate 136,870,397 of OW240918.1, read as the reverse complement.
GAGTTAACTTACATAGGATCCCCAACATAACCTACTGAGAATGTTAAGAAAATATAGGCACAACACACAGCTAACTGCTATATCGCTTTTGGGTTGTGTGCAAATCTCAGCAGTTACTGTACAAGTTTAAAACTACAGTCAACATGAGATGCAGGGTCTCTATTTGAATGTGAGAGGTTTAAATGTAAGATTATTTTGGAATAAGGGTTAGTATTTCAATAGGCTCTAGAGATTCAGTACAGACGGTTGTCCACTAGAGGGCATCCAATGCTCATTATACCAGAATCCTGCTGATTTTAATCTTACATGAGTATTCCAAATTTCGTTTGTGGGGGCGAGGGGACAGGGTTGTTTGTTTTTTTTGAGAAAGGGATTACAGCGAAAATATATTTTCTTTGGCCAGCAACAATCTAATCTCCCTGTAGTGATTAAAAAGAGTGTTTTTGGAACAAGTACAGGGTAAACCTCATAATATGAGATTGCAGCTTTTGACATCTCAGTGGATGAACTTTATCTAACGGAATATTTTAGCCTGTGGTTGGGAGGAGTTTTAATAAACCAGCTTTTCATTTCGTAACCACGGTGCAATATGTAGGACAAAATTATTCATTGGGGGGGGGTGAACTAATTAATTTTAATTTCAGATTTTTCATCTTGGCAGTAAACTAACTGCAACCCACTGTTTAGTAAATGATCCCCTTGATTAACTTGTTCTTAAAGTAAAGAGAATATCGTTTAACGCCATGGACTAAGGCTACCTCTCCCGTTACCAATCCTCTGTATATGTACGGGACCTTCTTTCCAGCACGTTTCGAAAAATTGACACAGCTGCTTTCGGACTACAGCAGTAAAGACTTTGTAACCCCCGCCACCCCTCCTTTCCCCCTGCCAATTCTAGAAAAATAATGCAGGTTATCCTATTATTGACATTTTACAAAAACAACCAGAACTGTGACTTGTCTCCAGTTATACAAGAGGGCATGTTGAATGCATCCATTTATTAAATCAGTGGCTTTATATGCCTTCCTTATGCATCATTATGCAAATGGAAGTCTCTTGCTCTCTCTCTGAAATGACTGAATGTTTTGTGAGATCCATGTCACACCAGGGAAAGGGTGGGCACAGCTAGGCACAGAATGGGTATTTATCCCAAAGCTTGAGGGCAGATTGTGACTCTCTCTAGTCTGAGTGCATCCATTATAATTCTCTTTAACTAAAACCATCTGCACATCAGTTGACAAGGCAAAAGCCAGCGGTTCTGGCTTTGTTAAAGAATGCCCATCCCTTGAGGGACTATTTGACGTGCTAGACTTTTTTTCTCCATGCGAGGAACACACAATCTGTCTTCCCTGTAAGCTCAACATAATAGATGTAAGAGGAATTGCAATAAACTTTCAATTTGCATTATTATGGACAAAATATTGGACATCACCGCAGAAGCTCTACAATCAAGACATTTGTACGTAGTGACGCATTACGGTATTGAAACCATTTTGATTTGCTTAAATAGATGGGGCTTCATATTAAAAGTGTTTTTAAAAAAAAAAAATTGTTGATGACAAAATGATATTCCGGTCTATGAAATACATTTTCTCGTGTGTTGTCGTGGAGGCCTTAATTGCTTAATACTTACATTGATATATATTTTTATAAAGATGCAACATTATCATTGTTATGTTTCTGCAGGAAAAATTTCAGCCTTTCCGTTTGCCCGCTTGGGGTGGAAATAGCCTACTGGGTTGATTACCGCAGGTATTGGGGTAACATGATAACATGATCATTTTGTTTTTTGAGGTTTACGCAGAGGTGATCCTGGTTAATTGCAAAACCAAGCTCCAGTCCTGAGAACTTCAATACTAACAATGAAAAGTGTCCGCAGCATGGGGAAGTAAAGCTTCCCAAGTCTTGATCGAACCACAGGACAGGATAAGGAAGTTCTTTTATAAACAGAGAAACTCCTGCAGATGTTAGGAGGGGTGGGGGGCACTTTTTATAGTTGGGATGGAGAACTGCTCAGGCACCCCCTCCTCTCAAATCTCTACAAGTACTTGGCCATACATACTTCCCTTAGCTGAGATATTCTCCAGTGCTTTTCCCTTGCAGGATCAACATTCTGATTATTTTGCCTACAATTATCTTTAGAGATGGCCAACCCCCTCTTCCTCCTCCAGCTGGGCTACAGTTCTCATCAAGCTTGATGAAATATCACTAAGACTCAGTGTCTGCACAGTGTTCTAAGAGTTTCTTTTGACTTCACTGTCATCTGGGTGTGGAGGAAAAATTGCTTATCAGTTGTGCAGAGCCCATGTCAGTCCCGTTTAAGACGCTTATATTCCAGCAAAGGGGCCAATGGGGCTCTGATAAGTCCATCACTAAAAGTTAAGATGTAAGAAAAGAAAAACAAAAGATCCTTTGAAATGCCGTAACTGAAATGGTTAAACTTTGATCGCATCCTCTCCTTATTGGGTTGGATCGGTGGCTTGCGCTCTGGTTAGTCCGCAGAATTTAGTTGTTTTTTTTGTGTTTGCAGTGGGACAAGGTTTGAAGAAGTCCTACGTTAGTTCCCATCTGGACGGTGGATGACGATCAGAAGTTACTGAAAATTTCATGCTTCTTGCTCCAATCCATCTGAGGAGCTCGCTTGTTGGCTCGCTTGGCCCGTGCTTTCTCCTTGGCCTCAGCTGCTGTAGGACTCAGACTTAAACCACTTTCTTCAAAGGGGTCTTTCCTTCCCAGGTCACCAGCCTAACCAGAGAGAAACAGCACACGTTAGCATTGTCATTCAATAACTTATCATTTTAACAGTAACTAAACCCACACCATATTTTTTTTAACAGCATTTAGCAGATAGGTTGCATAAAAAGCTAGTGTAATATTTTGCCTCTTCTTGTGTAGGCATTCTTCTCTAGATAGTATAATTGAATAAGTATGTCTACTATAGGCCTCAATATGTATTTTCGTGTTCGCCCTAGTGTATACAGTTGCAGACTTGTACCAGAGTGTTCTAGAAAAGAAGTGTTACGTCGTAAAAGTCCAGGTTTAGGAATCTATCCGCGACAGTTTGAGATTGGTCCAAAACAAGACGGTTGTCCAACGAATAGGTCCTTTTTCATCTTAAATTATAAGTTCAGATGAGTGATAGAGTGTGCCCAATGTGTCCACAAGATTTCCAGGAGAGTTGCACCTCTTACATTCAATTTCTTTTTCAACATAGAACACTGACTATCGTGTTAGTTATCTGAAAGAGGTGTGGGCTCTTCTCAATCTGCTTACATTATCATTCACAGAAAAGTGTACATATAAGTGGCTTTTAACCTGTGAATCTTTGTCTGGACTTTGGAGATCACTGTGGGATGAAGACGTTGAGGAGCCTCCGTTCAACTGTAAAACAAAGACAGGAAACATCAGATCACTAGATTCTATACATGTTCAGTAAGTATAACCTGCCACGTAAACTAGGAAATCTGTAATTACAGTTTGTTGAAACTAGGAGTACATAAAACCCAATAACAATCACAGTCCTTATCCTATGTCTGAAAACCTAATAAAGGATTTTTGTACATCCTTGCAAATTAAAGGTCTTGATAAAGCAGGGTGCATGGTTTAATTATAAGGAATGGCTAGTATTTGTTAACCATGGAAGCTTTAAAACCCAGATTAGATAAGCAAGTTAAGATCTTAAGGTCAGGATTAACATTTTTTGAAATGGGGGAGGGAGATAAGGGTGCAGGGTACTTTAGAAAAGAACAGTTGCTTGAAATATTATTTTTAATTTTATTTCTATTTTCCTGTGCTTTGTACAATGGGTGAATTAAAAACAGGTAATCAAGTACAACATATAAATAGACACACTGGTACACAAATAAAAGAGAGACCTATCTATGAGCCTAGGGAGATGGCCTGTGATCTTATTACCTAAGGAAAGTGATATAGTTTATCAGGAGCTGTGTTTTCCCATTGTCAATTTGTAGCATTTTATCTGGCTTTGGTTAAACTTTTGTATATCCTCAGATAAAGTCTTTTCTACACATTCTTACTTTATCCTTTTCAGTTACCCACAAACACGCACACCTAGAAACATGATAACATACTGACCTGTGTCATTCCATTGCTCAAGGACTGCGGGACGGAACCTAAAAAAAATAAATAAAATGAAGAACAAATTTTAAACAAACATTATAAAATGTTTTTAGACATTACCACTGAATACATTATTTTAGAATTAGATTTGGACCATCAACCCTACTCCCATGATTTTGTCATCTTATTTGTTCTTATTGACATTTCCTTCACTGTTCTTAACATTTTAAACATTTTTAAAGGCCACCAGTGTTGCAGGAATCCACTCACCTTTGACGTGGGCTTCTGTAGGGACGATACCTAGTTTCTTGAAGTACTCGTCTGTCTCTGGGTCCACCACAAGTAACGTTGTCTCGTTCTCCTTGGCCTTTATGTTGGCCACCACCTCGGAATGTTTCATATTATCCACATTGTGCCCGTTCACCTACAATCAGCAACATGAAGGAATGTTTAAAGGGTCTGAGAATCGGTAACCAACAAGCAAATGGTGCCTCTTATAAAATTTACAAGAAAATCAGGGTAATATATTGGCTTACAGGAACTTCCTTTAACTTAAAGCTCTCATTTTCATTTAGCTTCGGCATTGAATGGCTTGGACAGTGGTAGCCGAAATGGCTATTGCATCATCATCTGGGGCCACCCCTGGCCAAGACTTATTTCACCTGATTCCATATGCCAAACAAGTGAATCCATGGAGTTTGTGTGTGTGTGTGTGTATATATATATATATATATATATATATATATATATATATATATATATATATATATATATATATATATATATATATATATATATATATTTTTAATATTTATTTATTTTTTTTCCCATTAAACCAGGAATTGTGGAAAATGTTGTGACCCAATATTGCAGACCTAGAAAAAAAAGTCAGCAATTTTTTTCATCTATTTTACTTTAAAAAAAAATAAAAAATTTATTCTCTTACAGTTTCGAGTTTAGCGAATAAATGCCATAGTGAGATTTGAAACGCATGTTGTAGCTGTGAGACACGTCTCTGTTAATAATGTTGGTTATACCGTGTGATGTTAGTCACTCTACTGGATGTAACTGCATGTTGCTGTACGTCTTTACAATACAGGCCTGATCCCTGAGGTAATGTACAAGGTAACGGGCTCTTTTTCATTACAAAAACGGCAAAGAAAAAAAATCCCTCTCTTTCTTTACCTCCCTGCCCTAGACTCTAGCATTGAAAATAAACACCAAGGTCTCTTTTCCTGGTTCCCTAGCAACGGCTTCCTGCATTCTGCTCTCAGAAATAATCACTTTGTGTTTAGCTGGGCTGCCCTGTGTCTCCCACCATAAACCCCCCCCCCCCTCTGCCTTTCTTATCCTTCCCACCCTGCCCCCACCCCAACTTCCACTCTCCCAAAATCTCCTCGGTTTTACACTTCAGCATGTCCATATTACACTTTTACTATACTGCACTTTACTTGCACGTTGTCACTCACCCTTGTGCACTTTCTGGACGTTGTATCGTCTTATTCGGCATATACTTAATAATCTCCTAAAGTATTTTTTACCTTTGCACCCTGTATCCTACCTTACATGTTCTGACATCGGCACAATATCCCCCACCTTGCACTAGCATTGCCTTTGCACCCAGATTCCCCACATTAGACGTGCATCTTTCTGTAAGTTCTGGCCTTTGTATCCAACCCTCAATTACTCTTTATGGCCTTTGTTACCCCCAACTTTACACTTTCTCTACATGTCACATTATGATGTTCACACTTTCCATCCTTCCCTCCTCCACCTCACACCTTGTGACCTTCATCCTTCCCTCCTCCACCTCACACCTTGTGACCTTCATCCTTCCCTCCTCCACCTCACACCTTGTGACCTTCATCCTTCCCTCCTCCATCTCACACCTTGTGACCTTCATCCTTCCCTCCTCCACCTCACACCTTGTGACCTTCATCCTTCCCTCCCTCCACCTCACACCTTGTGACCTTCATCCTTCCCTCCTCCACCTCACACCTTGTGACCTTCATCCTTCCCTCCTCCACCTCACACCTTGTGACCTTCATCCTTCCCTCCTCCACCTCACACCTTGTGACCATTTATCCTTCCCTCCTCCACCTCACACCTTGTGACCTTCATCCTTCCCTCCTCCACCTCACACCTTCTGACCATTTATCCTTCCCTCCTCCACCTCACACCTTGTGACCTTCATCCTTCCATCCTCCACCTCACACCTTCTGACCTTCATCCTTCCCTCCTTCACCTTGTGACCTTCATCCTTCCCTCCTCCACCTCACACCTTGTGACCTTCATCCTTCCCTCCTCCACCTCACACCTTCTGACCTTCATCCTTCCCTCCTCCACCTCACACCTTCTGACCTTCATCCTTCCCTCCTCCACCTCACACCTTCTGACCTTAATCCTTCCCTCCTCCACCTCCCACCTTCTGACCTTCATTTCCCCCACCTGACCTTAATTCCCCAACCTTACACCGTGTTACTTGCATCCTTAATTCCTCCCACCTTACATCATCTCATCTTCATTCCCCAACCTTATGCCTTCACACTTACATTTCCTCTCCCCCACCTTTCACCCTCTGACCCTCACCCTTCATTCTCCCCACCTTATACCTTCTGACCTCCATTCTCTCCCCCATCTTACACCTTCTAACTTTCCTCCCCTCCCTCCCCACTTTTTACCTTCTGACCTTAATCCCCCCACCTCTGATCGCCTTTCCCTTCCCCAAAATACATCTTCTGATTCTCATTCCTTTACAACTTCTGATTTTCATTACCTCCCCAACAAACATGTTCTCATAATGACCTGCATATTATTTTTTGGGAAAGTATATATAATGCATGAACAGATAAAGTAAGAGATTGTAACCACAGTAACCCGAAGCTAGTTTCTTTGAAAGATCTGAGTTTATGAGCTGTGTTCTAAAATTTAGGGGCTGTCAGGACCAATGGCCAATCAGGCAGTGTGTCTGTTGTTATTGGGCTGAGGGAGAGAAAGGAAATAAATGTATATTACATCATCTAACTACAAATACAGCTGGATACATGCGCATAGCCAAGATTAACCCTATCACGAGCCGAAGCAGCCATGGCTCTAGACTAGTAATGGCTGTCCCTGACAGCTCAGATCATGGTGAGTTATATTACCCACGATGATAGGTGGGCCTAGGTTGGCTGGGCATCATGGGAAATGTAGTTTGCAAACATCCGGGACACCAAAGTTAACCCCCGCTGTTCTGATACACACACACACACACACACACATTTGCCTGGCCAGCCGGCTCTGGCAAACGTCTACTGGGATTCCTCTGTCCCTTACAATACGGCATGAAATATTCATGCGAGCTTCAGGCACTGAATGTCTGCGAGGTAGAGCAGAGATCAGGTTCCCAAATGCCGCAGGTGGTTTGTCAGAGGTGGAGGATAAAACAGAAAACCAGACCCACGCCCCTCTGGCAAGGTACCCACTCCCCCTCGCATGGCTGCCCTGGCTGCATTAAATATGCAGCAGGGCCCCTGGCTTACAGGGCAGGACTTGCGGAGAACACAAAGCAAGGAGATGACAGATCAGCCGGACAGAGGCCATCCAAGGTTCACTAGACTTGGGCAACGTGGGGCCAGATCGAATGACCTGGTGCACTATGCAGAGCACAGGTGTTTACTTTATTTAAGAAAATCACCTATCGAAGTTATCGCCCGGTGCAATCTCCACAATCTCCTCCAAACATGCCTTTTACAATTTGGATATTTGAAACTTGTAAAAAGCTTTGCGTTTCTTTTTTGTTCGATGTAATCAAATGTCTTGTACTGTACTGCAGTATATGGTAGAATCAGCTACATTTATGATTACATTGTTAAGAATCAATATATTTGCTCCAGAGGAAATAACAGCTAAACCACACTGTAAGAGGAAGAAAACTCTTGCAGGAAATATTTCAAACTTTTTTGTTCTAAAAAAAAAATACTAAAGGTTGGGCAATCACCATGGAAACCAATGGAACCAGCAAGCATATTCCATTGGTGATCCTCCCCTTTACAATGTTTACATCTCTTTTTAGAACACAGCAGTTTGATTACTCCCCCAACCGAGCAGAAAAGTGGGTTTTCAGGATATTCAGGGATAAGCAGACAACATAGTTTGTTCAAAGACAGAGATATTCGTGAAATGTGAATTGTCTGCAATTATTTAAAGGAAATTTTAGGCTTAAACAGATGAAATTGAAAAATGTAACAGTGAAAAATTCTCAAATTCAGTTTGAATACACAACTATTCATATTTGAATATACCTGTAAATGGCGAATTGCATTGATTTTAAAATAAGTGCTGCAACATTTAGCCCTGCATGTAACTGTGCATAACTAGGAAATGCAACAAATTATTATTAACCCTCTATAGACAGTAAACAGGAGAAGTGGTTATCCAAAGGCTCTTATGCCTCCTGCTGTGAGACTCCCCTATTAATAAAAAAATGATAACTTCTAAAGCATCTCTCACAGGAGAAGCAGTGAGAGAAGACCCTCACTTGAACGTTTCAGCTGATCAACTGGAGAGATTTAAGGACGCTACCAGATTACGCCCCCAGCTGATCAACTAAAACAAGCTTCCCCAAACTCAGGCCCTCCAGATGTTGCTGAACTACAACTCCCATAATTCTTTGAATGAAATAGAATTGAAAGTTAATCAAAAATCTAAAATTCTACCCCCCCCAAAAAACGATGAACTGAAGTTGAACTGAAAACATAGCGGACATAAGAATATTTGGTCTACAGTTTGACATTCACCCTTTAGTGAATAACTCTGTAAGGATTTGTGTGAGTCTTTATCTTAAAGCTAATCTATATTTGATTCATTCAAAAATCACAAAATGTTCACCATCATTTCTTACCTCAACCAGACGATCCTGCGGTCTCAGACCTGCTTTAGCTGCTGGGGATCCTGGGTCCACTGACCGAATGAACTGGCCAGGCCGCGATTTCTCACTGTGCAGATTAAATCCGTAACCATTATTCCCTTTCTTTAAATTACACAGACGTGGACAGTGGTCATTCATCTGGCCATTGATATCCTGAGGAAACCAAGAACAATGTATCAGAGCAAATAAAAATAATATATATATATATATATATATATATATATATATATATATATATTATTTTAATTAAATCAAAGGAGCATTTAAAAAAAAAAAACACACATTTGTTGTATTAACATTTTTAAGGCAGTTCTGAATACAGTTATTAATATTTACTAGACACAAATAGAACTACTATTCTTTTGGATTCTTGCACTAGATGTACATAAATTGCAAATATTTAAAATGTTACAATTAGTAGTCTGAGGCCAGGTTCATGCTGGGACATATTATTAATGGATTCTTAGTTAACACCTTTAACCACTTAACATTTTTAACAGAATACAACATTGTTGTTCCTTTTTTTTAAATTAATTACGTTATTTCTAATAGTTACCGGTAATAAAGAATAATTTCAAAAATAAATAGTAATAAAATATTTTAAGGAAACAAAATACCGGTATGTAGTCTTTATGTGCACTTAACTACTTTCTGTGTACCTACAAAAATGTTTTTACTTTAAGGCAAATTGTTACACTTATTGATCGCTACTGAAAAAAAAAAACTAATCAAATTTTGTAGTGTATTATTCTGTAGTCAACACACGTACATCAATAATTGTTTTAAGTGCGGCAGCCATCTCTGAGCCCTCTTTTTAAATAATAAATTATAATAGCTTTCTTTTAGGACTGCCTGAGAATCTTGTAAAATGATGTAACTCATATGAAGTTAGCTGATCTTGCAGTACTCTGATTGGGGTTGATTATAGCTGGTTATATCATCTTTTAGAAAGTTGTGGTGAAGCTAACTATCCAACCCTTTGGTGTCTGGAGTACATTCAACTTCATTGCAAAGTATATATCTTCCAAATTGAACTGAAAAAATTGGCAATTTATATGTCACTGTATCAAAAATATGTTTTGTTCCTTTAAAAAGAAACTCTAGGCACCATAACAACATGTGTTGCCTTCATGCTTCAAGGATTTGTTACCCGGCACAAACCGGAGCAAAATTTGCAAAAATCACAGCGGGTTTAAGCCCATCTCCTTACAAGAGGATGTCACAAGGAGAAGTTAACTGCTTGTACAATCCAGAGAGGTCGAACAGAAGGGGTTTCTGGAAATGACAACAACGCTAAACTCCCTTAAAAGCAATGTCAAGGGATTCACAGTAACTTTATGAGAGAGTCATGAATGGTTCAGTCACTTCACGGTATATGATCGCACGCAGAGACTTCAGGTGTAAGAATCTTTTATTATTATTTTTAATTTTTTTCTTTTTTAAGCATTATTAAATAATGTTTTTTGGTTTTATGTCTCAACTCCAGTCGAATGTCCCTTTAATTTCCCTTTTTTTTTTGGGTATAGTTTTTTTTAGTTTTTGTATAAGGCAATAAAAAGTACATTAATGTGAAAAGTAGCTGGAATACATAGGGAAACAGAACCATACAGAATGTTAAAGAATAATACAAATTACTATTTATAGATCAAGGACCAGTGCTATCACTGTTTGTTTTTTTTGGTTTGTTTGTGTTTGTCACACAGGTCTGATCATTGCTCAGTTGTGCAGAATGGGTGATTAACCCGTGTTTGTGTATTAATCAAACAGTACTTTGCATCTCAAATTGTTAGCTTTGCATAATCAATACAATCTAGGCTGTAAGTGTCTCTGTACAATGAGAGTTTCTCGCAGCCAGTCCTGGTTAATGGATTGTTGGCTAGTTTGAATAGCTTATCTGAGTCCATTTGATTAGTTTCTGGAAAACCAAGGACCGGCTAAGTCTGGACTATTTAACTCTGTATTGTTCGATAAGGGCAATGTATTGATCCTGAAGAAAGCCACGGACGAGGGCTGAAACGTTGATCTGTTTTTACATGAATAATGAATAAAGGAATTTTACTACGAAAAGACCGTGAGTGCAAGGCGTTTACATATATACTTTGGTTATGGTTGTAAGATGGGCCCGGCATTATAAAGAATAGTCAGTGTGCAAGGACCTCTGGAGATGATAAGAGATTATATATATGACCGATTTATAAAGATAGGCATGTTCTTGAAACCAAGAAACATTTAAGCGAAGCAAACAATGCATTTAATAAAAAGTTATAAAAATGCAGTGGTCAGCCCCAACATTCTGTTGGTTTCCAAGGCAAATGATCCATTTTCAGAACTTTGCCCCAATTTATGCTCTGAATAGCCCTCGCTGATTCCCTACGAATACTTGTAAATAAGAGAAATATCAGCGTATTCAAATAAATCAAACACATCAGAGTGAGATTTAAAAGGGCACCTTTCAACAACAAGGAGTGGACATTCACAATCACATTTATTTTAAGTGCAGTTTAAATGTTTGCTTTCTTTTTTTTTTTCGGGAGGAAATTGAAAGTTTAAAGTCTTTGACGTCAGCTAAGTCAAACAATATTAACGTATTCAATACATCAGTCAACATAGCGTGAAGAACGATGTAAGGCCTGTACACACCCTATGTGGTTCGAAGAGTACCTACTCCTTACATCATTTGGTACATAAGCCCTGACAGCACATACACTAATTAGAAAAAACAAACTTTGGGATGTAAACAGCCAGCTTCGGTGTTGCTTATCACTAAAAGACAGTGTTATAGGAAGCAAGATCAAAAAAGAGGTGTTATTTCTCACCAAACACACACACACCCCAAAACCCCAGAACTTTATCTGAACAGCCGCTCTTTCAGACTTGTTTTCCTAGGCTGAGATCCTTGATTTATTTAAGCTTTTTAATTGTTACTAAAGTATATATGCACTGGTCAAATTTACGATGAGCCGAATTTCGATTTTTCAACGACTCATTGAGCCACATCACACTATGCAGTAATCGCTGACAGTGCAAGGTGATGTCAAACCTAAAAACCTGTCCATCTGTTACAATAACAAGCAGATCACGTTATATATAAAGAATACATAATTTATTTATAAAATATTTTACCAGGAAAGATACATTGAGATTTCTATCGGTTTCAAGTATGTCCTGGGTCCACAAACCATTACATTGTTACATTAGGGTACAATAAAATACAAAAACAATATTAATACACAATATATACAAAATGTAACATAGAACAGGTAGGAAATATATAATCAACCATAACACGTGCATTCTGTTTTGAGGTATGTAGAGAGGGATCTCTTAAAGGACTTTAGGCTTGGGGAAGATTTTAAATTGTGCGGGAGGTCGTTCCACAATTGCGGTGCTCTGTAGGAGAAGGAGGATCGGGCCGCTTTCTTTTTGTATTGAGGTAGACTAAGTAAAGTGTTGGTACTGGATTGGAGCTTATAGGAAGTGGGAACAGCTGGGGAAAGCATTTTGTTCAGGTAGGGTGGGAGTTTCCCAGAAAAGCTTTTAAAAACAAGGCTGGAAAGATGAAGGGTGCGTCTGGATTCCAGCGACAGACAGTTTAGTTCTTTTAGCATGTCACAATGGTGGGTCCTGTAATTACATTGTAGCACAAATCGGCAGAACGAGTTATACAATGTGTTGAGTTTATTAATGTGGGATTGCGATGCAGATGCATATACTACATCCCCATAATCAATGATTGGCATCAGCATTTGCTGTACAATCTTTTCCTTTACTGTATGGCTTAGGCAGGATTTGTTTCTGTACAGGGCACGTAGTTTTGGATAAAGTTTAGATGCAAGCTTTTCTATGTGCAGGCCAAAAGATTTTGATCTAACATCATACCCAATTGGGGGCCGAGAATGATCATGAACTATGCATTAGGGACAAATAATGCAATCAATGGGTTCCGGAGTTATTACAAACACAAAGAGCATTGAGAGAGTTTTAAAAATGTCCCCAGAATCATGAAATAAGCTTTATTCACACACAGTAGGCTCCTGCAGGGTCTAGAAAGCTATTAACAGAGCAGGACATAAATACTAAATTAAACAGAATTAGCAAAAAAGGAAGTGTAAACATTAGATGACTCTTTACAGGAAGTGTTTAGGAAGACTGTACAGGTCACATGCAGGGAAGTGTGACTAGGGCTGCAGAAACAGTGATTTAACTCCTAAATGGCAGATAATTAAACAGTGAGACTGCAAGGGCATGATCTATACACCAAAAGTGCTTTGTTAAGATAAAGTTGTTTTGGTGACTATAGTATCCCTTTAAAGGGTTACTCCAACCACCATGAACACTTCAGTGATTTGAAGTGGTGATGGTGGTAGGAGTATGTATGTGCAGTGCTTTTGCTTGAAACCTTGCACATTTTGAGTTATGGTTAATTGATAACCTGTAGTTCTGTTGGGGCGAATACCACTAAAAAGGAACCACTAAAGACACACAGACCACTTAATCTAAATAAAGTGGTCTGGGTGCAGTGGGCCTGTAGATTTAACCCTGCAATGTAAAACAGTGATGTTTAGTAGATCCAACAAATGTTATGATTGCAGGGTTAACACATCTGCAGTGTCTGTCTTTCAATAGAGGCCCTTCCCCTGTAAGAACAGAGTTTCACTCAGTGATGAGACGTGTGTGGACGTTGAACATCTTTAATTGTTGCTCATGTGAAAGCATCAGATTTAAAGGACCACTATAGGCACCCAGACCACTTCAGCTTAATGAAGTGGTCTGGGTGCCAGGTCCATCTAGGATTAACCCTTTCTGTTGTAAACATAGCAATTTCAGAGAAACTGCTATGTTTACAAATGGGTTAATCCAGCCTCTAGTGGCTGTCTCATTGACAGCCGCTAGAGGCGCTTCCGAGCTTCTCACTGTCCATCTCGCCAGCGTCCATAGGAAAGCATTGAGGCAGAAGAGTCAGAAGAAGAAAGGTAAGATTTTAACCCCTTCCTCACCCTAGAGCCCAGCGGAAGGGGGACCCAGAGGGTGAGGGGGACCCAAGGACCCAATAGAGCCAGGAAAACGAGTTTGTTTTCCTGGCACTATAGTGGTCCTTTAATGCTTCAATGTGAGAAGTATTTGATTACACGAGAAGCACAAAAAGAGTCAGCAGAGAAGATCTGCCCTTCACGGAGTGAGTCTCGGTGTTGAAGAAAAACTTTTCAAATATTTTAAGTTAGGGCAGGCAGGATCTAACTAGACACTAGAACTCCAAAGCATTAGGAATACATGTTTGTGTATAGTGCTCTTTTAAGGGTATCTGCTGGTGGTTTACAATACGTTGTCTGTACGGAAAAAGTCCAGCCATGTTTAATATAACAAAAACAGTTCGCGCGAATTCGATGTAACCTGGCAGCCAAGGAGAGTGAACTAAAATACGCATGCGTGAACAATGGCGGCTTAGCTGTACTAGTCAGTGGGTGCGCTAGACACCGCGTGTGAGCATGTGTACTGTGTGGCCGTTGCATTCAAAATGACTGAGCGAATAGAGTAACAAATCTGCATCAAATTTTGCGTTATTCTTGAACATTCCTCCGCGGTAACTATTTGTATGGTTTAGAAGGCTTTCGAGGACGATGCAATGAGTGCAGCGTAAATAAAAGTGTGGCACAAAACGCTTCAAAGAGAGTCGAGAATCTGTTGAAAGATTTGGCGCCCTGTGACTTCTGGCTTTTCCCAAACTGAAATAACGTTTGAAAGAGAAAAAATTTCAGACCATCAATGAGCTTCAGGTAAATACAACGAGGCAGCTGATGGCGATTCCAACAAAGGACTTTGCAGAATCCTTATCCTATTTACAATGTTTCTTGTATCATATCTTATTCAATAAATGTTTCTATTTTTCATATTACATTGCTGGATACTTTCTGCAAAGACTTGAATATCTATATTTTGTTATTTTCACATAATGACAATCAGATATTTCCTTTGCTAATCGTCTGTAAGCACAAAGAGTTAACATAGTAAATGTATTTCATAGTTCCAGCCTGTCACTAGTATTAACAGCCCAAGATGTAGAAAATTCTCTTTGAGTCCCTTTGGACAGCACACATTTTAAAGTAGCAATAGTTTAGTCATTAAATAAATGTCGGAAGGGGGGGCGAGGAGTAGAATGCATAGCATTTTATGATCCTTTTCTGGAATGCAGAAACCATAAGGAAAAGAATTTCACAAAGATTTACTCCTACAGAATAACTAGACAGCCCATTGGCACAGACTATGCGTGTGGTGCGCAAACTGCACATTCTGAGTGCTGGATGGCGAGGGGGTGTGAGAACGCGTGGAATGGACGAAGTTCAGCGAAAGTGTATGAACTATGTCAAATCAAAAATTAGAATGCTTGTTAGAGCAGGGCCTTCTTCGACCCTAGTCTCTGTCAATATTATTTTAAATGTCAATTACATGTTGTCATATATCCCCAAATCTATAGTCATAAAGCTCTGTAAAAAATGTCCGTGCTATTTTTGATATTAATGAGAATATAACAATTTTTATTATTATAGAATTCTGGCTTGGCAACTGAACATCGCGCAACCCAGATATATGCACCGATTAAAGTAGTTTGCTGCATACAAGTCAATACCTCCCAAGTGTCCCTATTAAAGCAAGACAGTCCCTATTTTCTATCCTCTCTCTTTGCAGTGTACTTGAGTTTCAAAGTAGTAAATCTCACAGTAATTGGTCTTTTAAACTACAATACATGTGTTTACAAATCAGCATGTGTAAATAAAAATACCCTGGACTTGTTCTAACTTACAATTCTCAGTTACCTAATTGATTATCAAAAGTTCTCAGTTACGTACATGGTTACCAATAGGTCACTAGGCCATATACAATTTTCAAATTCGAATCAGTAGAACATTAAAGTGATCTAAGGCATGGAGAGAGATTTTTTTACTTAAAATGATCACTATAGGGTCAAAAACACAAACATGTATTCCTGACCCTATAGTGTTAACACCACCATCTAGCTCCCCTGGACACCTCATGCCTCCATAAATATAGTAAAACTGTATTCAGGCCTGAAGCTGTAAATCTGCATGCTGTTAGACTCAGAAAAACAAGCAGTCTGCTGACATTTGGTAGCCTGATCCAATCCCTATAGGATTGGCTGAGACTGACAAGGAGGCAGATCAGGAGCAGAGCCAGCATGATTCAAACACAGCCCTGGCCAATTAGCATCTCCTCATAGAGATGAATTGAATCAATGAATCTCTGAGGAAAGTTCAGTGTCTGCATGCAGAGGGAGGAGATACTGAATCAAAGGATGCTGTGCACAGTGCTGCCCTGTGCTCAGCTGACAGCAGATCTGAGTGGATGGAGGCATATTATGCCTTCATCAACTCCGAAGTCCCTCTGGTTCACTCTGAGTGACTGCAACTGGAGGTGTTCCTAGCTTTCAATGTAAACACTGTATTTTCTCAGAACATACTGTGTTTACATGAGAAAGGCTGCAGGGAGCTATAGTTCTCACCTGAACAACCTCATTAAGCTGAGGTTGTTCAGGTGACTATAGTGTCCCTTTAATGTATCAATTAAATAAGATTTTTTTTAATTTTTTTTATAAATTAGTAAATAGCATTTATTTCCAGATTCTAACAAAAGAAAAAAAAAATCATAATCAAATTAAATATGTGAACTAGCACCTTACTTTCAGCCATTTTTCTACACATCAGAGTAAATGTTTTCTGTGGACAATGGCCCCAGGGTTTAATTTAATCAGAAAAACATTAAAGTGATATTAGTTTGTGCAATACAATTGTACATCATCTGTTGCTTTATTTGATCGCTGCTGAGGGCACTCTTGGACGTATCAATCTATATCCGTATACACAGGCCATTGTCCTTGAAGTGTCTCTAATCACCTGTGCCACATACTCCATCGATTCCAGGAAGAGTGGAAAGTGAGTCTCATTGTGGGGAGACACACCTGTCAATCCCTAATGTGAGACGATTGTTTAATTTGGATAATTGCCAAAGTGAAAATAATGAATCTCCAGCATTCAGATATGTGTGCCTATCCCGAGCTAATTGTCCACCCAGCTAATGCTTCACCAGTCTAAAAACCAGAAACTCAATGTAAGGATGTTTATACAAGTTTAACCCCTTAAGGACACATGACACATGTGAAATGTCATGATTCCCTTTTATTCCAGGAGTTTGGTCCTTAAGGGGCTAAAGTGTGTCTTTTCCCAATTCCTTTGTGGTTAAAGCCCAGGGTCCATCAGTCCCAGCCTATATGGATTATGTCCCTCTAGGATAATACCTATGGCAACCAGAAAAACTATTTATTTTTAATTAGGACTCTGTGTCCCAGTAAAGGGGAAGTGTAGAGAATTAACATAGCAGTGGGAAATTTAAGTACTATTGTTTTAGAATGCAATAACTCGCCATTGCTAACTCTTACTATATGGTACCCTAAAAGGCTGCTGACATTGAATTTGGAATCATAGTTCTGCCCAAATCAAGATGCTGATTCGCATTAATTCCAGTGTGTAAAATTGCTGAAATGACCCAAATTGTAGACCCTTCAGGGATGTAATTAGTCTAATACTATCCTTACCTTTTGTGTCACTATACCCCACTCCCTCTAGCATGTAAGCTCATCGAGCAGGGCCCTCAACCTCTCTGTTCCTGTGTGTCCAACTTATCTGGTTCAAACTACAAGTCTGTTCGTCCACCCATTGTAAAGCGCTGCGGAATTTGTTGGCCCTATATAAATTATAACATAATACTAATAATGTACACACATACTTCTGAGAATGGTTTTAGATCCAACACGTTCACCCAGATTTTTGTGGAAACTCCTCTAAGTGTGCTACTATAAGCTAAGTGTCTAAACATAATATGTTGTATGTGTATGAATGGTTACAAAGCCCTGGCATAATTATTGGGAAGTGAAGCAAATCAGTGGGATTCACTTCCTGGTTTGAATTTAAAGGGGCTGCCTATTTTACAAATGCGCAATAGTACTACGCCCACAGCCAGCTTGTGTGTGTTTCCTACCAGCCGTTAAGAGGTTAAGAAAGAAACCATGAATTGCAACACATAGAATTAAAAGTAATTCATCAGCCTCCCTTACATTTGTGACCTTGTGGCTCCGAGAGTCCCTCCTCCAAACACACACTGTTCCTCTATGAAAATATTTCTCCTGCACACAATCTTTCCTTTTTTTCCTTTTAACCTTGCAAATGAGATATCTGTAAACTGCGTGACCTTATCCAAAAATTGTGGAAAATGTTTGCGCTTTTGAAATAGAAATTTTAAAAAATAAATACATTTAAAAAATGTTTTTTTAAAAAAATCATACTTTGTTGCATTATGCAACAACAGAAAGAAAAAAGAAAAAAAATAGCAGCTGGTGTTAGCATTATCTATCTCCCAGATCATTATTATATTTTAAAACCAAGCCCTGCAAGGAATAACGTAAACTAGAGTGCAAGCTCTAGGGGCTGAGTTTCTAATTTTAGTGTATGTAATTACTTCCCTAGCAAAATCAAGAATTAAAAATTAAAGGAAAACTCCAGGCACCATAACCACTCAACACACTGTCTTTAAGGCAGTGCTTCCCCCATCTCCATGTAAGTAGTCAAACCATTTCATAATAGTTCGCCATCTTAACCGGTGTCTGCTGGCCGGATAAGTAATAGAAGCTTTAGCCATCACCGGTAAATAAAATTAACTGGCATTTATACAGCGCCAACATATTACACGCCGCTTTACAATTCTAGAAAGGGGATATTTAGAGGTGTAGACGGCCTGGCTCAAATGGATTAAAATCTAGGAGTATAAACTGTATGGTGTAATTAACAGGTGTATGTGTAAATAAACTGTGCCTCTTGCGGTGGGAATATGTACCTGTGTGTGACTGATTTGCTGTAATGGAGCCAAAATCAACAAGAGAGTTAATGTATCTTGTAAATCATTCCCTAAGAGGCCTGGACTCAGCTGTTAAAACAGAAGGACTCTGTCTAAAGGACATCATTGGTTCTGAAGTGACCTCTCAGAGAAATGCCAACAAGCCATTCACGTCAAGAAGGCATCACCCAGATACTTTTTAAAGGGAACTGTAACTGTTCTAGAGTTTACACGATTCAAAAAACCGTTGCAAATGAGCTAGAACTTGTGCAAACTTTTTCATGTGGTGTTCCATTCTCTTTTAAATTTATATTAAAAGAATACTATAGGGTCAGGAACACAAATGTGTATTCCTGACCCTATAGTGTTAAAACCACCATTCAGATAGGTTAAGTAAACAAAATATCAAAAATCCTGAGCTGTGACAGTTCCACTTTAAATAGGCCTAATTACAAAAGTCAATGTAAGGGCCTGCTTTTCGACTGTCAAATTATCAGAGAGTTTCTAATCAATGCAGTGAAACTGCCACCCTTCACCTGTGATACACATGGAATCAATGGTATGCACCCATTCCGACTCCTATATTAGTCCGTTAACTGCGCAATCAAGACGCCAAAACACATTAAGTAGCTATAAGTAATCTTAGTTTACTGTGTGCAGTTTGCCTGTGTTCGGAGTTCTTATCTCTTATTCTTCTAAGAAAGACATCTTATCAGCTTTCCTGTAGACAATAGAATTCCAGAACCTATTGTGAAAACACCCTATTGAGGGACCCACAGTCTCTTCCAAGCTACTGATCTCTGGAAATCTTTTAAATAAGGAACAGCACATGTGTCGCTCACAAAGAAATTTAAGAAGGTTATGAGTAAATACGCCAAAAAGTCCTTTTTTTCTTTTTTTTTTTAACAGTACAAAATTAATTCACTCCATCTTGCACAACAATTAAATGTACAAAACATGGTTTGTTTTTTCTAATAATTAATATTTTAACCCCTAAGCTATCAAGTCTATAAATTGGACTTTCAAAAGCAAGCTATTTTAGGTATATCTACATTTTTTTTTTCTTTATCTCTGCAGTCTACAAAATAGCTAAACCACACAAAGGAGGAGGGAAGGCGATTGTGTTGATCCGTCATCTAGTTTGTCATTTAACTCTATTTGTAAAGTTGAATTGTTTGTGGCTTCTAAGAACTAAGTGTATAGTTGAAATAATTTTTTATTTTTTTACTTTTTTTTTATTTTAATTTTATTTTTAGACAAGATCGATGCATATGTAGCACAGGAAACTGCATTTTGAAACGAACACCATTTGATAAAGATCTAAAGAGGAAAATAATTATACAAAAAAGAGGGGGAATAAAAGAACAAAAAGGGGTTGCGGGCTGTAGTTATTTTACAGACATATAGATTTTAAACATGATCAGGAGATTTTAAATATATATTGTTGAATTGGTCCTATGATACTTTAGTTAGAAATCAGTGGAGTTGCCATTAAGTTACCATCAGCTATTCATTTCTGGTCAGTGACTACAATTTTCCTTTCTACCTATTGTGAGTAGCTGAGAAGACCAGGTGAGCAACCATCCAAAATCCAGCAGTGATTTAAAACGTGTAAGTTTATTTTGTTCTAGGTCTCACACTGCCTGCTTTCTAAAACACAGGGCTCACTACTAGAGAATAGCATAAAAGTTACGACATACTTTGCAACATGATAGATTTTGGGCAAAGTGTGTTAGAAGTGTCACAGCGCACATCCTGTCCCCCTCTCACTGACTGCATTCAGGTCTGAAAGTACTATAGACGGTGGTCTCTGCGTGCCAGAGTATTTTAAGGCTCCCTACGTCCCTCGTGTTTCTTACGCCCGGGAACATGCATGCAATGTTCCGACATCGCATGACCTTTATTGGCCAATCAGAGACATTCTTCCAGGTATTTAAACATTTTATGATATTTTCTCAGTGTGTCCTGGTTTCCACTTTGGTTATCCAAGAGTGCATTTATTTGAATGAATCCTGTGTGTTTTGACCATGGCTTGTTATCGGACTATTCTGACTTCTGTATCCCTTGACCTTTGGCTTGTCTACCGTTGTTGTTACATTCTGTTTCCCTGAGCTCGGCCTGTCATGTACTATTCTATATTAACGTTAAATCCGGCCATTCTAAGGTCTGGTAATATGTTTTACAGTATGTTATATTTGTTTATTAGTTATTTAAGTAGTGCGTGTTGGGCATTAAGATTATCCTGACAACAAATATGAGCCAAAAAACAATTTTGCATGTGGGGGTAATTGCTTAAAGGACCACTCTAGGCACCCAGACCACTTCAGTTTAATGAAGTGGTCTGGGTGCCGGGTCCCTCTAGGATTAACCCTTTTTTTTTTTATAAACCTAGCAGTTTCAGAGAAACTGCTAGGTTTATAAATGGGTTAATCCAGCCTCTAAATCCTCTAGTGGCTGTCTCATTGACAGTCGCTAGAGGCGCTTGCGTGATTCTCACTGTGAAAATCACAGTGAGAAGACGCAAGCGTCCATAGGAAAGCATTGTAAATGCTTTCCTATGAGACCGGCTGAATGCGCGCGCAGCTCTTGCCGCACGTGCGCATTCAGCCGAAAGGGAGGAGAGCAGGCAGAGAGGAGGAGGAGAGCTCCCCGCCCGGAGCTGGAAAAAAAGGTAAGTTTTAACCCCTTCCTCTCCCCAGAGCCGGTCGGGAGGGGGGCCCTGAGGGTGGGGGCACTCTCAGGGCACTATAGTGCCAGGAAAACGAGTATGTTTTCCTGGCACTATAGTGGTCCTTTAATAACGATATTATTTTGAATATAATTGACAGTGCTGTGCCAAAGGAGGTGGGAGCCTTCCCCCAACATACAGGAATACGCAGAGAGTGCTGCAGAAGTGCTCTCTGCATGATCCCAGTGCCCGTTCACACAGCGATCACTTCTAAACATGCTTTCTTGCTGTGTTGCCGAGAGACCGTTCCCTGCTGTCACCAGATTAATAATACCAAGGAACAACAGTGGGACAGCAAGGTAGGACCCTTAAATTGGGACTATCTTGACAAGATGGGGACTGTTGGGTGGCATGTAGATGTGAATGTAAATGATTTGCACTTTTACCAACTTGGATATTGCTGTCTAAAGTTTTCAAAGTTTGTTTCCAGTGAATTGCTTAACAAATAAACCTCTTGTTGTCTGTTGTGCTGATTTCTTAATTTCCAGCTCACAGCAGAGGGCCAGCAAGCTAATCCTCAAGATACAATTGCAAATCCAGATTATCAAAGAGTAAATTCTGTCTGTCTGGTTTCTATGTAATTTTACGTCAC
Organism: Pelobates cultripes; assembly: GCA_933207985.1. Taxonomy (NCBI): domain Eukaryota; kingdom Metazoa; phylum Chordata; class Amphibia; order Anura; family Pelobatidae; genus Pelobates; species Pelobates cultripes. The sequence continues at coordinate 136,848,185 of OW240918.1, read as the reverse complement.
ACAATGCAACCAGATCTGTTTGTTTACAGATTCACACACATTTCACTGAATCCATCACTTTCGACATTCTCCCTTAAAGAAATTATTTCAACCACAGTCTTTATTCTTATTGTGTGGTTTGGGGAGAATTGCACATTTAGTGTTGTAGCAGCTTTGTTTTATAGGGAAAAACTCCAAATTGGTATACTGATAGTTGATAAGCATATACCTCTTTAAGTTTGTTTTATTCTTATTGTGCTAACATATTCTGTGCCGCTACATATGTTGCGTAATTAGTACAATCAAAGTTAGGGTGTGTATCTGCTAAACAGTGATTTGAGAACATAATTGGAAAACTGCAAGCAAAGCTAGGCTACTATTCTGGTGCCAAACAGCCAGCCAATGGAAGTATGCCCACCTTCCCTACGGCCAATGTACTCATCTTAGTCTGTCTTTCCTGACCTTCTCCCCTAGCCAAGGAGGTTCGGGCTGAGGGGAGAACTTGGCCTCTGCATTGGAACAGAGGTATGTTTTAGCATTTCTTTTAGTTATATTTTTTAAGTGGGAACGGGTGAAGCAGACCACTTCAGAAAGGTTACTCTAACCAAAACCAGTGTTTGGTGTAGCCCTTTAATATTTTAAACTCCCTGGTTTATGATAATGGTCATTAGAGATCCATCAAGGTTGGGATAGAAAGCATAAACACACAATACCTAAACAAAACAAACAAACAAGTAAAAGATAATATCGAATGTATAAACTACATGTATTGAACAATCTATAATTGTCACTTTTGACCTGATGTCAGGCTCCAGTCCTGCAAAGCTTGAAACATCCATAATAACTAAATACCAAATTCTTTATAAACATCCTCAGTGAGAGTTAAAGCCACACACTATAAATAGGAAAACACCGACAATAAACTTGTTGTCCGGAGAAATAAGATGGGACTGTAGAGTTCTAAATGTATCTTCGCAGCCTGGGAAGCAGGATTCCTTCCATCCTTAAAACCATTCATCCCAGTAAGAACTTGCAACACTATAACAATAAGCACAATGTTCGAACGCGTGCGATCATCTGGAAAATCGCAATACGAGAAGATTCCGCTGATGGATCTTTTCCGAACTTAAAGTCATGGATCATTACAGAAAAAGACTTCCTATTCAACTTGATAGGGGCCATTTCTTGTATATTAAAGGACAGAAAATTCTCCCCAAACTTCAACAACCGGTGCCTGGCAACTCTTTCAAAATGCCGTCATTTTATTTTGAACACGTCTCACTCTCGGACAGAGATAAGTGCCCTTTCGGCAATGCAGCTGTGTTGGGAACTGCAGTTGTTGCAGTTCATCATGGGAAATGTAGTCTGCCGCAGCAGCAGTGCTAAAATGGTAGCTGAAAATGGCTTGTTTTTCCTTATCTTGCCAACCTTCAAGCTGCTGTTGCACGGTGCAGCCATCTTGTATGGCCACTAGCAATGCTAATTTCCAAGATCCTAAACCCTGTTAATCCTGCTGTATTAACACAGGATTATATTACGGGGCATATTTCAATATAAACAGAGATATAATGGGCGCAGTGGTATTTTGAAAGTGGAGCTACTATTATAGCATTGATATCATGAGTTTGGCTCCTTAAAGGTTGACATTTCAATGTTAACATTTTTAAAGTGAATCCACTAAAATCAATGGCAGACTGTTGGAATTCAAAATGGCTGCTGTCAATAATCTTACTCTGTTTTTTTTTTTTTAATCACAGAGTTCGGGCCATTGTAATAACGGAAGTCTAAATATCTGGTGTCAAAAATTACTTCATACATGTTCTTTAGTTAAAGGAACACTGGAGGGTCAGGAACACAAACCTGTATTCCTGGTCCTATAGTGTTAAAACCACCATTTAGGTGTCTTGCCCTACCTTATTCTTTAAAAGGTAATAAAACTTACCTTATTTCCAGCGCCACGCGGGTCTGCCGGCTCTGGCCCTACCCCTATCCACCTCCTTGCTGACACCATCAGAATTTATGATTTCAGCCAATCTAATCCTTTCTTATAGGGAACGCATTAGATTGAGTGAATTCAGCAAAGAAGCAGGACAGGGTTGGGGCCAAATGCCGGCTTGGCCAATCAGCATCTCTATGAGGAAAGTTCAGCGTCTCCATGCAGAGCGTGGAGAAGCTGAATGGCAGTGCTGCACACTGTGCAGCACTGCCCCAGGAAGCAACTCTAGTAGACATCTGAGGAGTGGCTACTGAAGGTGTCCCTAGGATGCATTGTAAACACTGCCTTTTCTCAGAAAATGCCTGCAGGGAATGATTAAACTCACCAGAAAAAAAAAAAAAACTACATTAAGCTGTAGTTGTTGTGGTAACTATAGTGTCCCTTTAAACTAATTACCCCTAAGTCTTGCAGATCCTATTTCCCTTTTAATTATTTTAAAGGGACACATTAAGAAAGCATTATCTATGTAAATTTTAGGTGTCAGTTATCAAGAAATGAAGTAATGGCAGCTGAATCTCCTCTGTCCACATATCAGAACATTTCTGTTACAAAGGTTTGCTTTTTTTTTTTTTATGAACTTGTTTTTCCTCACACAGATGAGTTAAGTGAGCCTGAAGCCAAATGAGCCTCACCCCTCTTATCAGCCTTCAGCACCCGGCCCAGGAATGTTTTAGAATCAGCTGATAGCGGTGGTTTGCGGACATACAGGAGGAACTAATAATTTAACTACATCCAAATCCAACATTTAAGGATTCTGTTCGAAACCATTGAATTCCATCTGTACTGATGCGCAAATTCCATATCTAGTAAACATTGGCCAACTCTCCTTGAAAGTTAAAAGTCTGTGGTTATAGGTACTACAAATCTTATATTTTATTTTTAAGAATTAAAATGAGTTTTGCTACCTCCTGAGTACACGTATATCCTTTTCCTAAAAGCGCAGAGATAGCCGAAAAGGACGCCCTCGGCTGCTTTAAAATTTTACATTCCCACAATGCCTTGTCAGTCCTAAATTTAGCACAAACTGTCTTACGCGTTTCGCACCGGTGAGTGTTACTCATAGGTAATTGGTAAATTAGGCAATGGATTGCAGTTGTTCAATTACTCAACAAAATGAGGCAGCCAAGCACAAACTGCTTCCACAACTGTGCTATTTCACAAATATAAAGAAATTCTAAATTACATCCAAATTGATATTGGTAAAAGATGTCATTCTGACATCCTGTGGGAACGCAGCTCTAGTGCCTATTTTTTAATTCGGTGACACTTTTATTGCTGGAAAGGAAGAAAAATAAATTTCACATTTTCATAATCTTGCAAACAGATGTATAGTTTAAGCATGGGAATTGTTTTAACATTGCTTGCTTCTTATCTTATAGTTTCCTTCACTTGAGATACTCCCGGGGAGATTCTCCAATTCATTCCTCCCAGCATTTCAAATGGACAAAGAGGGACACTTTAATATTAGGGGTCTGACCAGGGGCAGGGGTGTTCTGAAAATTTTTAGACGACTTCCTAATAATTTATACAACTAAAATGTCATTTAGAACAAGAACAATGTGTCTTATCTTCAAAAAAGCACCCACTTATTTACACTTTGTTAGAAGCCCTTTTTGTTTTGTTTTATTTGTTAACTCAGTCATGATTTATCCTTTTTCACATTATTTAAATAGACTGATTTCTAAACACATTTATTGTAGTTTAGTCACATTACTAGGAGTAATATTGCTGTGGAGCTCTGTTATACACACAGACACACCAACAATATGGCGCTCCTACAAAAGAGGGACATTAGGATAGAATAGGGGGACGGAGAGATTTGGTCCCAGTATAAGGACTGTCCCTCCTAAATAAGGAGACTTGGGAGGTATGCCAATCGTGCCTTGAAAGAAATAGGAGAAATGCCACACTTGGGCAGTTAAGCCATATGTGATTTTATTTTCTTGAAGGGAATTAAAGTAAGCCTTTGGTGATGGGGTACATAAACAACTAATATTAATGCCTATGGGGAACCTTTGGGCATAAACAGTAGCGAGTTTACACCTGTGACATCATTTCCTGCGCTTTCTGGTTGTAGCATAAAGCATCAGGCGGAATGACTATTTTTCTTCAAAAATTCCATGAGGCTTAATAAACAAGATTTTTTTTTTTTTTTTTTTATTGTCTCGTTTAACTAGTGAATTAGTGGTCAGGGGAAAAATAAATAAATAAAATATCTGACTTATCTCGACAGATTAATGGGCGCACATAAAAAGTCGAAAAAACAAAATATGTTTACTAAACTCAAACATATTTCTCCATACAGTAGGCAAAACACTAATCCTTCAGACAGATGGCTCATAAAACAATGACATTTGTCTGGTTATCGTTGTTAAAAATTTTTTTTAAAAAGGGCCAAACATTTCAGCCCTGACCAGATTCCACTGCCTCTGCTTGCTTTGCACATGCACATGTCATCACGGAATGTTTACACAAGTGAATGACCTGTAGTATTTTTACTTGATATTCTATTGGTTACCAACAGCAGCCAATTGCTACCTGGTTTTGGTCAAACGGAGGTTGTAATGAACAATTCTATAACTGTGTATATATATTATTCCCTTTCCAACATTAAAAGTAATATGCCCCCTGCTAAAGATTTGTGCGTTTACTGCAAGGAAACAAATTATGTGATTGATCATGGTACCCCCAACCAATGGATGAGGTCTACTGGTAGCCTCATCAATATAATTTTAATGTATAAAATAATGTTGGGTGATCTCATGTCTTTGAGTGGCATGTCAGAAACACAAACAGCTAAAATGATCAAGGTGGTCTCTGGTTGGTGTCCAGGTAATTGTGGAACTGTGAGCCAGCAGCCACGGATTCTAAACCGTGCCTCTTGTAATAGTAAAGCCAAACACTCAGAAATGAGTAGAAAGCCGGGACTCTTCAATCCATGAGCTGAATTTTAGACTGACATTGAAAGGATGTGAGGACAGCTTAACCTAATTATACTAATAATCAAACAGCCCTGAATAAAAGAAGTGACGGTGTCATCTTGTATAAAATGTCAGAGTTCTCCAGAAGAACTTGAGATCTTAATAACTTGAATATGATCGCTCTAGTGGTTGATATTGTATAATAATATAATAAGGCTGGTGCATGTAAAGGGCCAAGCCTAATGTGTCAGCTTGACTAGACTGGTACATGTAAGGGGGCACATATCTAATATCACAGCCTGACACAGAGGCAGATCCAGAACCCAATCTGAGGAGGGGAACTGGACGTTTAATATTGTAGTGTAGGGTATTGTGTACACACACGCACAAAAGGATACTGCACCACCTTGCAAGTACCTAAATAAAAAAAATACATGTACCCACGTTGAGTAACCTGATGTGGGTACCTGTCTGGCATCTCGGGGGAAGGGTGGGGAAACTTGCCCTGGTGCTCTCCCTGGCCCATGCCCTAACGAGTCCACCACATGTACTGTGTAAGAGATCGAATGTGCCCATTTAACCAGGACAGCACCTGTAATAGGCACAGATACAATGCACAAACCTGACAAGACAGGGACACGTAAGGTAAGAACAAACAGGAATAAGATGTAACCTTAACATTCAGTTTCTTGTGTAGTTAATATTTGTTATCACAAGATAACTATTTTTATAGCAGTTATAAAACCACTACACATTACTCGGTAATAAAACTACTATATATTACACTAGTTTATAGTTTCCTACTCTCTCTCTCAACCTCTACATTTGTTTTTGATAGACGTAGGCAGTGTTTTATATGTATGTCAATAACTATAGCTACCAGAGCTGTCTAAAATATTAACATACCTTCCAAAATTTCAAATGGATAAAGAGCAACACTTTTATTTTATGGGTGTGAGTGGGGTGAAACCAGGGGCGGGTCTGTTCAAAATCTTTTTAAGTGACTTAGTAATAACAATTTATACATCTAAAATGTTATTTAGAACAATAATGATGTATCTTATTTACAGAGACTAATTTCTAAACACGTTTACTGTACTTTAAAGACACATTACTGAGAGTATTTTTGCACACCAACAATATGGAGCTCCTACAAAAGAGGAACATTAGGAGAGAAAGGAGGGACAGATGAATTTCGGCCAAAAATAGGGACATTTCGGAGATGTGTAAGCATGGATTATTTGTACAACTAGATCAGACAGGTATCTGTACAATGTTTCCACAGATATCCTGATATTATACATTGCATATAAAATTAGGGGTTGACATATGCTTAGCCAGATGGGTTAGATAAATATATAGAGATACCAACCATATATTTGTATGAGCCAGTCAAAGAGCTCTATATCAAAGAGACGTAACTACCAGCAGTACATATTTTAGGAACACTGTTTCAATATTTTAACTGTACCTTTAATGCCAGCAAATGTACAGATTTTGAGATAATTCTATTAAAACATGCCCCCTCTGTCAGTCGATTCTCATCATAGAAGTCTGCATATACATCTATGCTGAAGACTGAGTAAAAGGGGGGAGCTGGAGAACCCTCATGCTTTCCATCACAGATAGTCCCCCATTAGGCATGTCTTGGTACGGGAATGAGGAGCAGAGTGTTAGACGTCACTCTATTCTGACACTGATGCACTGGCAATGAATCTAGCATCAAGGGAGCAGATTGCCATGCTAGGAGATATCTTCCCAAGCTAGGGCGAGAGAATCCAAGAGGGTAAGGGAAAAGAGGAACCAGAGTATCAAACGGTGAAAAACTCACAGACGTCCAGGCATGGCACCACTGGACACGGGGTGAGTAAATCCACAACGGCTTAATATATAATCTATCGTTATGGTAAATTATATATTTACTGTTTAAGAATCTGTAATAGCACTGTCAAGACACAATGACGTTAAACTTTAAACTTTAAGGATACAATATTAAATTTAAAGAGAACTCCAGGCACCATAACCATCCATTTCCTCGAACAGATTACGGCATTACAGTACAGATTGTCACTGTTTCACTTCAATCTGTTTATTCTAGCTACGAAATGCTCAATTCATGCAAAAATGTGAATGAAACTACTAGTCGGTCCAAGAGAAGCTGTATTTATGAAATGCACACATCTCTTCTATTGCAAACAACTGGATTACTAGGATAGGCTGAAATAATCTTAGTATAGCCTAGTCCCTGCCAGTTTGTAGGGAACAAAGATAAGAATCTCTTTATCACAATGCAATAAATAAAACAGGGAGATTAACCGGAGTGTTCATTTAAAACTACAATAGATTTCTACAAAAAAGAGTTTTGTCTTTGTAATATACGTTTGCTAAGTATTTAATTATATTTACAGTGTAGAGACTCTAGAATAAACAAACAATGCAGTTTAAGTGACTTAAACTTATCCAGTTACGTTTTTGTAATATTTGATAAATGTCCAGCAACAAAATGTATTCTATATCCCCATTAGCTTATAGGAAACATCCAGTCTAAACACAAATAACTATAGTCATTCAGCGTCCGATCTGTACTAAATACACACACAGACAAAAAAACAACGAAATACATTTTGTGTTTACTCTGCAATTGCAAAACCACCAGGAAATTGTGGTTATTTATGTGGGTGTTGAATCTGCAATTCCTAAAGACTGGCCCAAACCTCGTTACAACATATGGATCCACTTAAAAGGTTTAATAACATTAGCAGGGAACGGGATTGCTTTCTGATGAGGAGTATATAAACAGGAATTCAGAGGGCAGATTGACCCAGGTGCTACGATACGTGGCCACGTGGTTCTATGACACTGGCTACAATCCCACAGGAACATAGTCTCCTGCTCGTTAGTGAGGATACAGAGATTCTCTGTAAATTTCTGGTGATACATCTTTTTATTTACTCTCTGAAAGAAAACACATTAAAAGTGGTGCCCACTAATACTCGGACTTCGTCTCCTGTGAAAAAACATTAATTCCCTTAGTCAAAGAGCATCGGAACCCCAAATGGCCTGCTTGGATTAGTTAAGTGTTAAATCCTTTTAATTTTTTTTCATCACTTCTACCTGAGTTGATCAGCTGCTCAGTAACTGTTAAAGAGAATTTTGACAAGCCACATGTTGCATATCCTTCAGGCCCACATAGGGGTATGCACGTCTGTGCCAAAGGGACATGTAAGTAAGTGATAATTATTTATCATGTTTGACCATATCTTAATATATTCATTGGAATTTCTACCCAAGCAAATTAGAATGTGCGTGCTACCTCGTTATAGTTTGTGTCGTTTTATTTATATAACTTTAGACTAGGTTGGTGATATAGTTATTGCGAAACGCATCGGAGACCTTTTTGTGGCATGTAAAGAGTTCACAACGGATCGTTCTTTAATAAGTAACCTGTATCTGACCTTGGGTGTGATATCTTTTGATCGCATAATAGATTTTTACAAGTGATTTAACAAGAAGACATTTGCAGGTGATGTATTTGCAGAGCTGGGATCACAGACCTTGGTGCCAAATACCTTTTCCAACGTGGGCTATGGACCTGACAGCCTCCTCAGCAGAATAAGTAGGTTGGTGACTAATGAGCAGAAAAACAATGCGAAAAATGTGTGGGTCTGCTTGGGTAGGGCAAATGAATATGACATGGTAAAAAAAAAAAATACAAAGTGATAAAAATGATCAAGATAAACGTTTAAACCTGCTCTTAAAATGCCAACAAGAAAATCATATCTGAACAAGAAAAAAAAGGCTGTAAATATATTTTGGAGCCATCCCTGTACTAAGAAGTTAAGTTCGGATTTACTACAAATGAGCACACGCAAGTATGGCTACCATCACGTGTGTCTGCATGAGAAGATTCTCCAGATACCATAAGAGATCTGTAAAATTGTGTAAGTTGCACAATCACATGCACACATTTTGTCAGTTTTCATTGGATTCCACAAATGTCTCAAAAAAGTGGGACACCTAAAGAATAACATGGGATGTGCACCCCAAATCTGGATGGCACCATGATTTCTGGGACATTTGAAAGGCATCAGACCTTTGGAAGTGTCACTATTATATGAGAGTGCCACTCTCCGACATACACATTTTTCATTATTACAATTTAAACAGAAATAGAAAGTAATGTAATGAACAAAAGGTTTGGATATTCAAGAACAGGGGTAGGAAATTTAGACACTCCAGACGTGCACTACATCTCCCATAATGCTTTTCTGGACATAATGCTGACAAAGCATTAGGGCAGATGTAGTCCAAAATATCAGGAATGTTGCCTATCCTTGTTCTATTCAATAGCTTGTTAAATGCACCCCCCACCCCTCTCCTCCAATGTAATTAGTCAAAAAATTTAGAACTGTCCACTTCTAGCTCTTCGTCGGAAGTAGTGGATGTCGGAAGCACTGGCCAGGGGACCCTAGGTAAAACGCCAAACCGTTTCTAAAACAGTTTGATAATTTTTGCAATGGAGCAGGTGCCAGGGAACTGCTAAGCACCATAACCACTACACCCCACTGCAGTAGTTACGGTACTTGGAGGGTCCCTTTAATTGAGCCTGTCATATCTCATGTCACAATATACACAGATGGCAACAATGATTTGCGGTTTGCAAATCCATAAGTTAGGCCTCAATGGAAACAGGACAAACTAAGTTGGCAAATATTCAACATTATTTCACCGCACTAAGGGTGCTGCGACACTTGTAACTTTTTTTCTGCCATTACTAACTTCTTAAGCAATTAGCTTTCAATTTTATTTATAGATTCAAATATATATCCAAGGGTAGTCATTAAAAATAGGACACGTGTAATCCAAGTATTGTTTACTTAAATAATGAAACCCATAAACTTCACTTGGGTACCAGGCTGGCACTCCAAGGGGTTAAATCAGTAAACACAAAATTATGATAAGTTGGGGCCAAAAATAAAGAAGAACTGGTAAAATCTCCAATTCTGCAACTTTAGCCTAAATTTTGTAGTTAATTTGCCAGCTCACTAGAACCCAATGTATAGTGATTAAATCCCCAAGCATTTAACATGAGATTAACAAATTACTTGTAATGGAAAAGTTGAATTTGCAGAGAATAAACCGTTTGTATTCCTAATGCAACCAACAAAGCACGGTCTAAGTGTGTGCAGAAACTATCGCCAGAGCAGATAAGTTCTGAAAAAAACGTCTCGTCACGTCTCTATGCAAACTTCAATGCAACGGCCCACGTGCTCATTAATCACTATGTCACCTTGAGAATTTTTTTCAAGCGTCATGGTAGCTGAATTATTATATAGAGCCAACATATTCACCAGAGTTGTACAATAGGAAACAAGACAAACCTGTATCTCTAACAAAACATGTACGACACACAGGAACAGTAGGCGCAGAGGGATCTGCCCAAAATACTTTGAAAGAGGCACATTACTACGGTTCCCAACAGTTTTGGCGGGAGAGCCCCGATTTTGGGGTTCTGTTCTGCTTTCCCTCTTTAGTTGAAAACCTTAAGCTATCCAAGCTTTGATTATAGTGGAGTTGATTTTTTTTTTTCCGGCTTAAATTGTGCAATATTCACAACAATTTCATGTTTTAAAGAAATTAGAATACATTGTGCACAAATTTCTATAATTCAAGAACCCTGTGAACCAACATTTATCTATTGATTTCCAAACAGAATGCAAAGTTTATGTAGGTTCTATAAATTCCAGAAGTAGAATGGCTCCCAAAATAAACTAAGGTCAAAGGCCTCATCAGATTATGCAGAATCCATTGTTGTCAACTGGTTTTTGTCACAGGCTAAAAATAAGCCTAAAAGGAAAATTTGTACTCCTGGGGTGTGGATTCTTCCTCCATCAGAGGCACATCCTGTTAACTCCACCAACGGAAAACAATATCAGCCTCAGGGCCTTTTTCAAAGAGAGACAAAGGACCCCGTAGTCTGAGAAAAGACAAAATGGCAGCCATCCCTGAATGGAAAATGGCAAACTACAACTATATACTACCCAGTATGAGTGGTTGCCTGGAGGCAAAATACCACAAGAAGATAACATTGCTAAATAAGAAACACTAAGACAAGCAATTATAAATATCTGGATAATTTAGCAGAAAGCAATCATGTTATTAAGAAACTCTGGGGAGGAGGGGGACATTATTGTAATTTGCACTGGGCTGTAGATGTGTCTATGAATAAGGACTAGTGGAGTCCAAACAGTGGAATTCCTGTGTTAGAGACCCCGGCTATTGGTTAAGAATGTTTCAGCGTTTTTGTTCACGGTTATCTCATACATTTCTTGGGCAGGATCATGTCCTGTCCCTTCTTCTGTGCATTACTCATCATAATTGGCCAGAATGTCTGGTTAAATATGTTGGGAAATCTAGTCTATCACTGTGCAACATTTAGGGCTTACGTATCCCAGCATCCCAGCAAAACTTGCTATTTCCGTATTCTATACTTATAGTGGATCTGTCACTTTCAGGAGTTATTGCATATTCTGCAAAGACTTCCAAAGAGTCTGGTAGCTGTTGCGAGCAGTCAAAGGTAGGTTTTACCTGAAGTTGTCCTTTGTGGCCGGCGCCATCTCAATCCAGGTGACCTTCTTCATCTCCTGGTGCTTCATCTCCCAGGAGCCACGTCACTGCTATACTCTCATGCATGCACAAGATTACAATACTGTGGTCTATGGACTTCATTCAAATTCCAACGCAGTCACCATTAATATTTAATAAAGACTATATCTCTATGAAATACTAATAAGTGACAGAGCAGCTTTAATATGAAGTTAACATTAACAAATCAATAAAAATCAATTTCACGAAACCGTTCAACATGTCACAGGTGGAATTTATGTAACGCAATATGTCTCGTGGTCTTGCCTTGTTCTGCAAACAAGAAGGCTCAGGGGCCTTGGTTCAAGTTCAAGAACAAACGGGGAGGTGAAAGGTCTAGATTAAACCTGCATCCACCCTCACAATCCGGCTGTGGAACAATGAGAGCTCTGTAGTAGAGCTGAAAACTCAAACACGCGCTTATAAAGTAAACTAAAGCCGGATTGTGCATTCTCGGACATTACAATGAAATGCACAGATTTTAGCCGGCAGTTGACCAGTTTCTTTTTATCCACATAACACCATTTAAATAAGATCTACCTACATATGTACAAGTAACATTTAATACTCTGAAAATCCGAGATTAACTGATTTTGGCACGTATTCGCTAAACAGTGAACTGCAGTAAATTAGAAAACCAAACTGCAAAATTTAGCCTAAAGCCGCCGATCTGGACATAATTTACAACTCCACTATAATCACTGCTTGGCTATTGTACCCTGAATTATGCAACTCTGTTTTTGGCTTTTATTTTTTTTAATTTTCTTTTGTAAATTAGTCCTACAGTCTCAATATTTTAATAGCACAATTTAGGCTGGAATAGTACTACAAATGGAATACATTATGTTTAGCAATTTTGCCCTAATATATGCAATTTCCTGTCAATTTCCCACAATTCCCTGCTTTAGTAAAAAAAACGAATTCTTATTGAAAGATAGTTTCTAGGCGTCTTGGCACAATCTTAAAAGAATCTAATTCACTCATTTGAATACAAAAAAGATACTGGAGTGTTTGAGATGTTCTTTATTTTTTGTAACAGGGGTGCAACACATTAAGAGTTAATTATGTTCTAAAAGCAAATACACGTTCCCATTCTAGAGACTGCGAGGTTCGTCTGGGGTATAGGTTGCAATATTCCCACACTGTGTTTGCAATGACTAGAAAAGGGGTTTTTAAATGGCAGGGTTTATTCAAGCAGTAAATGAAGAAAACCGCACAGATTCTCAATCCCTATCGAAACAGTTCCTAACACCCCATCGGCCAAAAAAATAGGCTTCATTCAATTTCAGATCCGTGGACAAGTTCTACTTTCTTAGCAGACGCTTATTTACCTTCGGTTTTATGACATGTGCATGTAACGTATACGATCAATATCTGGTTCACTGTGATATAAGCGCCATCATTTCCTGAACATAGCTTGCTGGCTGTTTGCAAAATTAAAAAACCAAAGCTCAGGTTTCCGTATCCAATCCCTAAAGCAGATCCCCTTCCCTGCTATGCTGTAACAAGCTCCATCTGTAAGCTGTTTAGTGAATTCCCAAGAGTGGCACGGCCAGACGCAAAGTATGAGTCTATGACGAACAAATGCCATTCACGCTTCTTTTGGGAGCGATCTCCTGAGATAAGGACGTACAATTATAATTCTAATCGCACTTCGAAGGCGATGACTCTCCCAGATGCCTAAATGGAAATTCATAAACGGATACAAAATGCATTCCAACTTGAGAAATCAGATATTCAGCAATCGTTAAAAGAAATTAACACTTAGTTTGCCCTTTGGTTCTGTTAGGTTTCCAAAAAAATTCACAATTTTACCATTACAGACTGATCCCACCCACAAGGCCCAGTTCATAACTAAAAAGCCAGACAGGACTGTATATATTTAGCGGTCCATTTATACAGCATAAGGTCTTATTGCCGCAGATTTATTTTTGGCATTAATTAACGCTATAGCGTTGGGAATATAAGCATGCATCTCTAATTCTTTTTTTTTAATGTATTTATACTAGTGTCTTCCTCCACCGTGTGAGGGTTGAAGGGGTGAGTTTCACTTATGTTTGAGCCCTCGCCGTGTCCCCCAGTCTTTGTGGGGAAGCGATGCCTCTTTAGCTGAGATCATCATTGTAGGTGATCCCAGCCAATCCAATGCTTTCCCATAGGAAAGCATTGGGAGGCTGCTGCGCATGTGCGCCAAAATTACACGCTGAGCCAATCAAATGGTCTCTGTGAGAACATCTGATTTAAATAGCTGAGTTTCACTCAGCTATTTTGGCTGAAGTAACAATAATTGTTGTCAGAGTGACATTTTAACCCTGTAATGTAAACATTTCCATTCCTGCAGAATGTCCTTTTAACTTGTAAGCAGACATCTCTCATCCTTAAAGGAACACTCGGGTCACCATAACTTCATCTATATGATCGCTGACTGCTCTAAGCCAATCAGTGGCGCCCCAGCAGCACGCCACACTTTCTGTAACTGAAATGCATAAACCAAATGCCACCTGGGGTACCTGCAGAACTCCACTGGAGGCAAACGTTGGGGTTTAACCATTCAGGAACAGTTTAACCCCTGAATGAAAGAGTGTGCCCGGGGGCCTCCAGGTACCATATTATCTGCATTTAAATGAAGTTATTATGGTGACTGGAATGTCCCTTTAATATGCCCATGAGGTGAAATATATTGTATAATCACACACCGAATGCTTGAAAGCTGGACATGTTAGAAAAGGAAAAATGTATGAGTAAGAGAATGAATATATAAAAAGAGCACTCTAGGTAAGACGGTGCCCATAATATCCAGGCACCATAACAACTTCACTGAGACAAAGTTTCTATGGAGCCCGGCGCATTACTTTAATGCAAAACTATTTGTGAAAACATACAAAAAAACGTTATTATCTACGTAAAAAAGACAAATAAATGAATAAGTAGGAGGTGGGTTTTACATAACTTGTCGATTGCACAATTTTTCTAAATTCCATTTATCCTGCACTTCTCGACCAGACAATAAACCAGATTTGTTTAATAAAGACATTAGGTATGCAAAATACTGCAGCTGACATATGCCAAATCAGGATTCTGTTTGCTATATGCAGCCAGCAGCGTAGTTTTTAAGCCAAATTTATACTATAAACAGTTTACAGTACACAAAGAATTACATATTGTCACGGACAGAACATACAAGAGCGATGAGAGCAGAGGCGGTCACAAAAGGCTTTTATAAAAACATTGTACGCTATGTGTCTTAAGCAACAAAATCACGCAGACGTCTGACCGGGTGACACCTGCGTCACCTTACATTAAACTAAAAATGGAGACAAAAACTCCATATTGACTCGGTTAGGTTATCAATTATTAAGTGTCTTTAAAGTTGGAAAATTATGCATTAACGGCAGTCAAATTGGCAACCAGCTGACAATGAAGGGTTAATGGATTAATGACTGCATTGAAACAAAATAAGCCATAAGGTGGCATTTTCACCACCTATTGAGATCGTAATGATAAATTCTATATAATAGCGGGGGGATGGGTAAATAGCCTGTTAGGTTTAGTGAGGATTCATTTTGGGAAACGTGAGTGAAAATACAAGGAAAATAAAAATAAAGATTACCCTAAATTAAAGGCACAGCAAGCAGGCAGGAAATGTGGTCTGATCTTTACTTATTCTGCCCTTCCTCACGCCCTATCTGCGGTGTTCTGACATGCAGCTGTAATGAGTGACGCTGGGGGATTTCTAAGAATGGACAATCTGCGTGACACTCAGATTGTATATACAAACCCCGAATCCACAGCTACACACTGGTTACAGGAAACCCAACATGCAGCGGACTTTGGCAAAACACAGATTGCCAAGCGGATTAAAGTTATTTCAACTTCTAATTATATTGTAGTTTATATATATATATTTTATTATTATTATTATTATTTTTTCTTCTTTTTTTATTTTTTTATTTATATATTATTATTATTATTATTATTATTATTGCCATTCCGTAGCACTTTACAATATTATTAGAGCGGGGATTTAACTATAAATAGGACAATTACAAGAAAACTTACAGGAACAATAGGTTGAAGAGGACCCTGCTCAACCGAGCTTACAGTCTATATATATAAAATCAACCAGTAACCATTGGGACTGACTACAATACCCACAATCCGGATTTAGATACTGAGGATAACAGACGTTTTTGCTGGTTACTTAGTTGGTTATAGTCTCAGTTATAGTATAAATACATTCTAACAATCTAAAAATGCTGAAACGCCCTGTTTGCACTAAACACAGTGGAGCAAAAAACCCTCAGGACAAAAAGACTAAAATGACAATAAGCAGCACTCCTACAGATTACAAAACAGACACATTAGTGATAGAAAAAAATGGAAATACGAAAGATTGAGAAAATAAACAGATAAACAAAAACAGACTGTACAATTCTATTAAATATTCTGAATTTTAATGTTTATGGGTTTTTTTTAGAGGTGCTGATTTTCAATGGCCTTTCACTGCCCCTAATTACACATGGCTGCATACAAATCAGAGAGGTCACAGAGTCACAAGTCCCTGACCCAGAATGCAATTTGTTCACCTGAAAGCAATAAATATGTCAGCTGGGGCCATTAACTGAGCCATATGAGCTGGGAAGCTTTAAATCGCCTGGGAAATTGGACATTCAGATTTTAATGCCACAAAACCAAAGCTGAAATAACTAAAAAAAAAAAAACAAGTTCTTAAAGAATTAGGATTATGAGACTTGCTTTTAACCTGTAATATATAAAAAAGAAAACATTCAGATTTTTTTTTTTTTACAAAACTGATCAGGTTACAAACATAACCATATAAAATTCCATTCGGCACTAGAGAAATGATGTATGACGCAAGGTACGGCAAGTAACTGAACTGGATGATGTTGTAACTCTGATACAATAGAATGTTAATAAGGAACCCGACTGGTTAATAAACAACATTTCCGCTATAATTCAGGTTGTCTACTTTCTTCTGGGCTACTACTTCCTATATCGTGTTCAGCATCTCTGTTTGAACAAGCTACATCAAAACACTAAACTATTTAGGAAAACTCTCCTCTCGAAAAGGGCTGCTGCAATGGACGGAAATCAATGCACACATTTTCCTTAAATTAATTTAATTATTTATATAGCGCCAACAGATTCTGCAGCGCTGTACAATGGGATCCCTGTATCGTCTACCTGCATCGTCTACCTGCAATGTTTGTGCCATTTCTCCCAAAGCACAGTGCGGCACTCAATTATTGTCCTTTGCAGAGCCTTACCCTGACTACTAGTGCTCTGCATTCCTCTTCTCAGCAGGGCTGTGTGCTTAAAGGCTTACTCCAGCCATCATAAACACTGCACCCCTCTGTGAGGAGTACCTTGGCCTGTTCCCCAGTATGGGCAAATATGGGCAAAGCTGGGTCCTGTCAAGCTCTTGATCTTCCTTATAGGCAGATTGAAGACATCCTGCAGTAGGATGTCATAAACCGATTGTAAGCTCATGGGCTATCTAGAAAAGTACTCTGTGTAAAAGATCTTCAAAAGATCTTGTACTGTCTTTTTCCCCAACTGTACAGCGTTGCAAAATATGTTGACTCTTTATAAATACCAGTAATAATAATTTGCCAGTCCAGAACTCTTGTTCCAGGCTTGCTAATGACACACCAATGACGCTGCCGCAAGTGGAGCTTCACATCCGGCAGCAGGCGCATTAAACTCTGTATGTGCAGCGTTTCAAATCACTGAAGTGGTCATGGTGCTTGAATATATAATCCCTGCAGAACAATGTGCTTCCACCATCACAACTGCAGATATTTGTGAAAAAAAATTCCCAGCTAGAGGGTCTAGCCAATACCATCATGTATCATGCTGGTCTGTGATGATATGCACGGTCTGAAAGATACTAGTAATCTCTTTAAAAATATACATAAATTCGCCATAAACATATCACATATATTCTGGAGTAAAGAAACTAATAAACAAATATTCAAAAATAAGCAAGGGTCCTTTTGATTTGGCAAAAAGTCACTCAGTTTAAAGTGAGAACATTATGTTGTGCTGAAAGTCATTTAAAGGACAGCCCTCAATGTACAGAGTTTTAAAGCTATGACTCTACAGATTGGTTTTGACTGCTACCTGCAATATTTTGTGGATTCTAGCATTTAGAACACGAGCCAAGTCTGGTCAAATAACATCTTGGTGACATTCCAAATTGGATTACTAAAAAGGTCCCATAGATGATTACATAAGGTGCTTTCTCCTTTAGAATTAAGTTTGTACTGGAACATACAATGCTCATTCAGAAGGCAGATTCCTATTCGCACAATGACCCCTGGTTTAGGGAGGATAAGATCTAGGTTCTGGATCACAGCCAGTTTTGTTACAGTTCTGGTTGATGGCCAATTAGGATGTCTTCCCCACCCCAGCTGATAATCAGAGGACTAGGCACACCACCCAGTCCTGACCGGAATGGGAGGTCACTTCTCCTTGATCAAATCTTGAACTATTCGAAATACATTTTTATTATATTGTGTTATGGGTATATTATAACAAAATCAAAAATGTAAATTTGGAATTTCTTAGTGGACAAGCAGTTGTCCACGATCATCACAACTTATACACTAGGGCAATCTTGCCAAAACTATTCCTACTGGATAAATATAATCCAAATTTGATCAATATCTCGATTTTAACTAAATTGAATACGGTCTTGGACCTCTACTGCTGGTGGGGTTGGTTTGAAAATGAATTCTCCGAAGTTCTCAGTCAGATAACCTGAGTTCCTGGAGAAGACATCTAAAGATTTCACCCTGCTGGTCTCTTAACTTAAATACTTGTCCTCAGTGTAGCCACAACTTGGAGACAAGCCATCCAATCAGTATTAGTACAGTATTGGTTTTATTATTAAATTGCTAATTAAGTGTAAAATGCACATCATGTTCCAACATTCCATTTTAAACATATTGGACCAATCATTGAAACAATAAATTATTAATATTAGCATTTATAGAGAGCCAACATATTACGCAGTGCTTTACAATGATAGAAAGGAGACATTTAGAGGTAAATAAGGCCTTACTCAAACAAGCTTGCAATCTAAGAGAATTTGAGGTGGTGGTTATATATATATATATCACATATATTTTGGATGTTTGGATATTACAAAATAAAAACTACATAATCTGAATTAAAATATGGCAAAGATATTCCATCTTCTTCCACCCTACAGGAGGTGGTGCACTTTCTTTAACTGTAACAGGGTTATTTACTAACATGAGAATTGTCATGAGTTCAAAGTGAACTTTAAATTTAAAGTCGCATGCGCCAAACTGGAACCCTAGCTGAATTGGAGAATGTCACCAATTTGTCTATTTTGGCCTTACATTTGACCATTCTCCCTTTAGTGTATAATAACCCTCTAACACTTGCTTCCACACAAGTCATGTTAATAATCACATTATATATATTTTTTGTTTTCTCACACACTTCGTTATAATGACAAAAAAATGGAAACAATGCCAAAGTAGAGCCAAAGTCAATAGCATCTCGACATAAAAAATTAATTTTATAACTCACAGCATGTAAGGGTTTTAATCTCCTTTTGAGGACATGCTCTGTAATCACACTGCGGCAAACTCACAGTGAAAGGAACTATGTTACATTGGCTGACGTTACGGGTTTATTGTTCCGTTACCCAGGTGTAAAAAATGAATGGAAATTCTACTTTACAAATTCTTGGACAGGAAAATGGAATAAGGTAAAAACAAGACACATGGACGGGTTACAAGTTAGTTCTGTAAAAAGTCACTTATTTGCTATAAAATCATGCTCGTATGTTTACTCTTAGACACCAAACACCGATTGGGGCCTGTGTACTCTGGCTAGGGGCTGGTGTGTGAGAGGAAATAAAGTGACAGATATGTCACTCGCCTCGTATGTGCTCACTGCATTTCTCAAACACACCTCATTGAAAGAGAATTGAACAGAACAGGCACAATTTGGGCCAGCGTCCCTGTATCTCACTTCTCAGTAACATCTGAGAAAATAGACTCACCTACACTGTACCTAACAAGCTACTGACATGCCTACGGTTTTAAAAAGCACTTCACATGCATAAAGCACTTCAGTGTGCTGAAGTGCTTTATGTGTGAGGAGTGTGTCTTCTTTTTTTAATTTTACAAAAAGTACAGATTTCATTACAAATTGGCACTTTTATAAATTAACCTTGTTACACCCCCTCGAGCTGTCAATCAAACAGTCAGTCCTGTTACTTCCTGGTTTGGTCAGCTTAGTGAAGCTAAATTTAAGAGGCAGCAATTGCTCAGAGCACCTGCCTTGCAAAGTCTTATTGACCTGCATTGGAAAGTCTGCGATTGGACAGTCACAGAAAGTCTGGTTGGGGTTAGAAGGGGAGGGCTTACAAAGGCAGCACACAATATCTTTTTAAACATACCCCCAATTTCAGGACAATATTTATTTATTTACTAAAGGAGCCCCAGCAGGAATTACAGGGGAATAAAATAAGAGCAGTTACAGTTAGATTTAAACAGTATCCCTCATGATCTTGCTCAACTTCTGCATTTTTGCTTTTGTGGACATGTCAACGTACTTTTATTTTTTATTTGGCCGGTGGAGTGACACATTTGTGCACAATGTAGGCACAATGTTATGAACTTGAGCACTCCTCCAATTCAGTAACACTCACTATTTTATTTTGCAGTTCACAATAATATGGTTTTTAATGAATACATATTATATTTTTTTACTGTTATGCAGTTTAAAAATTAAGAGGATTAGGAAACACAAAATAGTTATAAGTTTGTAACTATACATTTGCTAGCAATCTGGCCAGTACAAAGCCGGATAAAAATTATATTTCCCGTACAATGACATTAACAGGGTTCGAATTCCCGACAATTTATAGTTTAGTAATTAATCCTGCCAGACAAGTTTATAATGACAGGTGAACTTTAACAATGCAAGAAGGAATAAATTAGCACTTCTGGTTGGGCTGGTGTCTATTTTCACCCAGGTAATGGCACAATTAAAATAGCTAATAAAATGACCAAGGACTGAGTTGTAATTATCTGAGATCGCATTGTTCTCAGATAATTAGTTTGAGTTGTACAAGGATATACAATGTGCTTGTTTCCAATGCCAGCCCTGGCAGAAAGATACAGAGCATCATTGGCAATGCCAACAAGAATAGACAGAAAATAAAGTCTCTGAGAATAATCACTTATTGTGAAGGCAATGTCCACAGTAAGATGTTGTAACCTTGCACCTACTACAGCAACGTCTGCTCAGGTCACAATACAGGGTGGGCCAAAATTCAGAGTAGGATTTGACAGGTAAATAACTTGTTAGTATTGAATCAATGCATCTCTATGAGGAAATTCAGCATCCCCATGCACAGCGTGGAAACGCTGAACGGCAGGGCTGCCTACTGTGCAGCCCTGAGCCAGGAAGCCCCTCCAGTGGCCATCTGAGGAGTGGCCACTTGGAGATGTCCCTAGGAGCAATGTAAACACTGCCTTTCCTCTGAAAAGGCAATGTTTGCATGAAAATGCCTGAAGGGAGCTATAATACTCACCAGAACAACTACATTAAGCTGTAGTTGTTCTGGTGACTATAGTGTCCCTCTAAGGCAGAATGAAGAGATTTTTGTTACATCTGTTGCTGTTTTTTCTACCCATGGCCTTGATGATGCCTTTAGCTGCAAGTTTCTTTTCAAATGAAAGACAATTCTCTCTGGAAACAGACTAGTTCTTTCTCCCTGCACAGAGGCCTGTATAACAATTATTCAAGCGAAGCCTACAGAGACTCGCAGCTCAGGAACCCTCTTAACGAGGTGCAAATTGCCAGAACGCATTGCAAAACACAAAATGAGCCACGGGGGCACAAAAGAATCTCGTTCATTATTTTGCTGCGGCTAATTGACAAGTTAAGGCAATTCGCAAATTTAGATTAAGAAGTGGTAAAGAAAAAAATAAGAAATGCCCCCGAAACATTACGCAATATTGCCTGCTGTCTGGGAGTTATGCAACACTGTATTCTCGAACGGTTTAACCCTAAAGTTGCATCCAGGAGCGATGTCCACTCACCCCTTCTGTATTTTTCAGATTCAAGAAGCTCGGAGCGCCGGCGGGCAGGGGTGCCGCTGATTGGCTGAGAGTGGTCAACTGATGCTCACAGCCAATCCGTGACTCCCTATTTACAAAACTGGCTTGGAAAAGGTATTGTGAAATGCCAATTTCTTAGCGCCCGGTTAGCAACACCATCCATTTCAGGACTCCATGAAGGACATACTTGAAAACAAGAGAAATCTCAATGTGTCCTTCCTGGTAAAATATTTTATAAATAAAAATAAAATAACTATGAAATTCAAGTATATATTTTAATATAGGGCTCAAAATTTAAAGTTCTAGGCTACCAAACAAAGTTACAAAAGCTAACAAAGAAATGTTACTTGCCACTGCAAGCCGAGAGGGTCTGCCACTGGTAATTTCTACTCAACATGACTTTCGAACACCTTATTTTAGCATTAAACGCCATTCTTCTCTAGCAGTACAGACTGCATATGTCACTATATATTGGATTTTATATTAAATAAAATATTTCATGAGGTCATAGACCATCATCGATGCTTAGGGGACTAAAGAACCGAAGGTACATGGACGACCATGAACCTGAAATGAAAGGTGTTTGAGGGCACCTGGTTTCAGCACAAACTAACAAAGTAAACAGACATTATAAAATACGTTCTGTTTGTTTTAGCAGTGTGGTCACGATAATGTCCCCTGTGTGATTGATGTCCCATGGCACGCTCATGTGGACTCTGACTCACGGATCTGCTCAGCGTAGAGTTACGTGTAGTGTAGCACACAGCAACTAGAGAGAGTTTAAGTTAAGCTATAGAATTAAGGGTAGAGCCTGGAGTTAGAGCTGGGGATGATAAGATTTGGGTTTTCATTAACTCTTTCATTACAGGGTTGAGCAGCTAAGGCATTTTTTTTTTTTTTTTTGACAATCTTTATTTTCAAGTTTTATCATTTTTTCAAGGAAAGATGTAGTAACGGTATAACGTCAATTTTAACATCAGTTTTCTGAATAGCTTAACAACATTCGTCACCATTGTTTTAACATTCTCAAAACAGTTTTCTCAAACAATATTTCTATAGTTTCCATCACATGCTTTAGGTAGAATTATTTAAGGTCAGGTTTCTAGTCTCGTATCCCCACTAGCCTACAATGCGCAGTTTGTTGCACCTATGGTGTGCGCTCTTCGTGTAGGGTGTGAATCGGTGTCTAGTCTGGGTGCTGTGGGGGGTAAGTTTTCTGACACGCTACATTTCTCATTTCACGTTTCATACCAACAGTGTCAGGAACCTTTTTGTCGCTTGGCATGTATATATATATTGTTGGGCATGGTATAGGGCCACGCTAGCGAGAAAAGATATCTTTAGTGCCTTAACTCCTCCCCAGACTACTCAGCACTTATTAACATTCAAGGCCATCTTGTCGCCTAGGTGAGAGCAAAGTGTGATGGTTTAGGTTAAGTTCCCCACTATTGTGGGTTGGCTGTTGCTGGTGTATATATTTGTATGCCTATCGGTATAGTTTGTCATAAGGGAGGATACTCTAGGTATCAGTCTAGGAGGCCAGGAGGGGATATTTTCATGCCGGTATCAGCTCTAGGTTGGGTCTCGGTTTCCTGTGTATTTTACACCTGTGATTACAGTGGGTGTGCGTATTGATAAGCCCCATTTACGAGCTCGTCAGAGTCGGTCGTTGGGGTTCAGTCCAATGTCCAGTCTCGGGAAAGGGTCAGGAGGTAGGGGACCTAGGAGGGAGGAGTAGCCGGGTGGCTTAGCTCTGTATGAGTCGGTTAACTGCGGGCCTCTGGGGGGCCGTGTTTGGGTTTGCTAATCTGTTGGCTAGGTATGTTTCCCAAGGGTACCAGGTCAGTGCACATTGCTCCTGTCTACCGTGGAGGTCTGCAGTTAAGGATTCCATTGAGTGGATCTCTTCCACCCTTGTCACCCATTGCTGGAGGGTAGGCGCTCCCCTCTGTTTCCACATCATAGGGATAAGGGCCTTTGCCGCGTTGAGTAGTGGCAGCAAGAGGGATTTCTTATATGTCTTAACGGGTGTGGGGGTGTGGTGTAATAGCATCGTTAGGGGTCCTAGGGTTAGCTCCGCACCTGTGATTCTGTTTATCTCTACCCTGATCCTCTCCCAGAATGTGGTAATCTCGGGGCACTGCCACCAGATGTGGAAGTACGTGCCGGTATGCAAGCCGCATCTCCAGCAGGTGTCCGGGGCACCTACGTTCATGCGATTGAGTACGTCTGGGGTTCTGTACCAGCGTGTTAAAATTTTGTAGTTCAGCTCCTGGTACTTGGAGCTGATAGAGCATTTATGTGTGAGAGTGTAAATCTTGTCCCAGTCTTGCACAGTAAGGACTTCCCCCGAGTCTCTCTCCCAATGATCTTTAAATTTGAGCACCACATCTTCGTTAGTTTGGGTCTTGAGTATGGTATGTATAGTGGAGATACCTCTGTGTACGTGTGTTCGGTGTACGCACAGGTGTTCAAAGCTGGTGAGGGGTCTAGTCAGGTGTCCTCGACCATGTAAGGATATGAAGTACGTCTTAACTTGGTGGTATCTGAATTGTTCGAGTATCGTCGGTGGTCTATCTGGGCAGAGGTTTCTGAGTGGTTTAAGTCCCTGAGTGTCGAGCCATTGGTGCAGGTACATCCAGTCTGCCTGCTGGAGGCCGGCTAGGTCTTGTGGGGTTAGAGCATCGGCCAGGTCTGGGTTATGTGTGATGGGTGTCAAGGGGCTAGGAGAACTTGTGAGTTGCAGTCGGTAGCGTATAGCTATCCACACTCGGAGCGTGGCGTCGATTAGTGGGTTCTCGGTGTGCAGGTCGGCGTATGTGGCAGTATGTAGCCAAAGCCTAGAGGGTATTTTTCTATCAGTTTGTTCTAGCTCAATGGTCACCCATTGTTTTAATGGGTGTTGTGCGTGCCAGTCCGTCAGTCTGTGCAGGTGGGCGGCGCGGTAATATGTCTCTATGGAGGGCAGTCCCGTGCCCCCCATCAATTTTGGTAGTTCCAGGGTTGATTTTTTTATTCGGGTTGGGCGAGAGTTCCAAACAAATCTGCGGATGGCAGTCGTCATAGAGCTAAAAAAGGCTCTGGGGAGAGTAATTGGCACTGTTTGGAATAGGTAGAGTATCCTGGGTAACACGTTCATTTTAATCGCATTGATACGTCCGAACCAGGTGATGTAGTATGGGGTCCATTTCTTAAGGTCCGTCTGAAGTGAGAGTAGGAGAGGGTGATAGTTATGGTGGTATAATTGGGACGGGTCCTTGGTCAGCCATATGCCCAAATATTTTAATTTAGTTTCGCACCATTTAAACTTGTATTGGGTGTGAAGGTGTGTTGGGGGGCCTGTAGGGGGTGGGAGGTGGAGAGCCTCGGACTTATCCGTATTAAGTTTAAGATTAGAGAGTGCCCCAAACTCTCGGAAAGATGCTAGGAGGTTGGGCAGTGAGATCAACGGCTGTGTAAGAAAGAACAGCATATCGTCTGCATATGCGGCTACCCGGTATTCGTGACCACCAAGGTCGAATCCAGAGATTCCCCCATTCCGTCTGACCGCCCCCAGAAATGGTTCCAGGGAGAGGGCAAACAGGAGGGGGGAGAGCGGGCATCCCTGGCGGGTGCCATTCCTGATTGGGAAAGGGGCTGAAAGTGCCCCGTTAATGCAGATCCTCGCAATGGGGCACGTGTACAGTGAGAGCACCCAGGCCAGCATGTTGGGGCCGAATCCCATGTGTGTAAGGGTACTCCTCAGATACACCCAGCTCACCCTGTCAAAAGCCTTTTCGGCATCGGTGGAAAGTAGTAGAAGTTCTCTACGGCGCGCTCGTGCTATGTGTAGGATGTTCAGGGCCTTAATCGTGTTGTCTCTCCCTTCCCTACCCGGGATAAACCCCACTTGATCAGAATGTACCAAGTGGGGGAGGTGTTTTGCAACTCTCAGGGCAATGGCTTTTGCGAATAGTTTAAGGTCTGCGTTTAGTAGCGATATGGGGCGGTAGCTCGCGCAATTCGTCGGGTCCTTGCCCTCTTTTGGTATTACAGTAACTATGGCTGCTAACGTGTCTGGGGGAAAGCGCCCCCCCTCCTGGTGTTGGCCTTTTCTATTTTAAAACATTTTGTAGATACTGCACTTAAAATATATCTAAAAAAAATAAATTCAAAATTATAATAATAATATTAATAATAAATATTCACATTTGAAGACCCTACACTGGCAGCAAATTCCTATTCGTTGAAGCTTATGCAGTGAAATCTCCTCAAACCAGGAAGTACCTCAACCAATCGCGATGTTCACTTAAAGGGTCACCCTAAGTAACATAAACATTTCACTGTTGAGATTATGTTGTTTATAGAGCACCCAGGCATTATCCTCCAATTTACTATCAAATGATGAACAGTTTGATATAAAATGGGGCTCTTCCCTGCACCTGGAGACCGACGTTTGCATTGATAATCCGTAGCATTAATGTGAATTTCTTCCAACCAGGTTTCGTTAACTGTCTGAGAGTGATGGGCAAAGAAATTTGTTATCTAACCAAGGCAGTTCCTTTTGGCTTCCTTCTTTATTAACACATTCATTTCCTTCTTGTATCATATGAATGACTACTGCATGGCATCACTCTTCATGTGAAGTCCATCAGTGTATAGCTGTGATACGTGCCCAGGAAAATATAGCGGATTTGGCAAGTCTAATATTACTTGGAATTGTAATAGTATTAATAATGTGATTTTAGGAATAATACAAAGTAGCACTATAAATATATAAATATATAAAACAGGTTGTTTTCTTAAAATCAGCCATAAGGAGAATTTTTTAAAAAAGAATGGATTTTAGAGTAAGATGACATTTTGAACAAAATAATAATAAAAAAGAGATCTCACAGTAGGCCGGCAGGAGCAAGTATTAAATTAAAATGTTTGTTCCTGAGAGCTTCTAAACATAGCTCCAGAAAGTGCGTCGGCTCTGTGCTAACTCAATTACTGACGCGTTCCCCTGGGTCATTTTATTTCTTTAATACCTGTGGGTACTGTCGCAGGGAAGAGTTATACCCAATGCTTTAGTGTCCTCACGTGGAGTTCAGCTTTTGATGAGCTCTGCTTATAACCTTGACACCGGTTTTCGTGTCAGGGGCCAAAGTACACAATAATGTATGGAATGAACCCAGGGAATAAAAAGGCACAGAACAAATTACCTGGCAACGCGTTTAAAGCTGTTTAACCCTTCCACAGGTTGTACAATTATAGTAATAAGTGAATGTATATATATATATATCTCAGTATTTTATCTATAAACGTAGGAGAGTTTATTTTCTAAACCAGGAGTGCGCAACTGTTCGTCACTCTAGATATTGTGACTACATCTCCCCTCATGCCAGCATAATGGGAGATGTAGTCCATAATAGAAAATTGCCACAGTGAAATGTGGTGTATTTATACCTTCCCTGCGCGCACCTGATCTCTGACAACTCTCTTGTAATTTCTGTTACGTAGGAAGCATTATGCAAATCAGACAGACTGACTGAAAGATAGATAGACAGACAGACAGATCGTAAAGACAGAGAAAAAAAAACAACCTTGCTTCTAGTGCTTAATTTATTCAACTGTAGGTTCCAGCTGGCAACAACTCCCATAATGCTGTGCCGACCTTCGTGGCAATCCCAGCGTTAAAATAAGGTCAGCAGTTATTAAAGTATTAAACATAGTAATACACGAAAGAGAAGATTGAGTATTGAGTCTCCCACACAAGGTAAATTTTAGGGAAGAAAATATATTTTTTTTAATGCAATCTCTGTTTCAATAACTTGCATTGTCCGAAATGTATCTCTTAGTACAGTTTCGATTTAAG
Organism: Pelobates cultripes; assembly: GCA_933207985.1. NCBI lineage: Eukaryota > Metazoa > Chordata > Amphibia > Anura > Pelobatidae > Pelobates > Pelobates cultripes. The sequence continues at coordinate 136,820,675 of OW240918.1, read as the reverse complement.
GTGTTTTTTTTAAACCAAGGTCATTAATATCTATTACTTTTACATGCTGCGTAAAACAGGCACTAAAGACTGAAAAATACATTAAAAAAGGGAAGCGTGCATCTGCAGGTTAACCCTTTTACGTGCCAATGGACAGAGTAACACCGTTAATTGCTCATCCCCTGAGTGATTGATATTACGGCTTTTTCTGAGCATCATAGTAGCTGTTCACAGCATGGCAAGTGTTGCACATCTAGTACAGATCCTTTTCAGTGATCACAGCATTGTCCTGCTAAGGGTCCAAGTAGAATAGTCAGCACCCCTCCCCCCCCCATGTCTCTTTAGTAACTAAAATATAAAAACCTTTCAAACAAAAAGTCTACTACTTGGCTGTGACCCCATCTCCCCTCTTCTTCACGGATCTGTTTTATGTTACTTAAAACATTTTCAGTTCACCAGCTAATGTTTGCAAAAGACAAAAACAGCCCCCTCCCCCCACCGCAGGGTTGTGGGAATGTGAATCGTCATGGGGGAGCAGAAACAGGCCCCTTGGAATTAGCAAAACTGGAGGAAACAGAGGTCTGCAGCTTACAATATACCGAGAGCTAAACTTAGGTTCCACCAACCCAGTGGTAGTGTATGACTATGGAGTCTAAAAGCATACTTTCCAAGTGTCCCTGTTTAGAAAGGACAGTCCCTATTTTGGTCCATATTGGTCTGCCAATCTTTTTCAATGTTAAATGTCCGTATTGTCTAGGTCCAGAGCTCCATTATGTTGGTGTGTATGAGTGTATAACTGAACTTCACAGAAATAATATTTACTTTGTCCTTAAAGCAATGTTAGCACCATACCCACTACAGCCTGTTGTAGTAGTTATGGTGGTATCAGGCAGTTGGCATGTCAAAAAAATAGAGAGGAAAGTTCTAAACACAAAAAAGTGTCCACATTTAAAGGAAGTCTACTATAGCTTTAATTGACAGCAAAGAAAAACTGCACATCCTTCACATGAAAAAAAAAAAGGCTTGCTATGCCTTTAAAAGGCACTCTAAGCACCTGATCTGCGACAGTTTATTGTAGTAGTTATGGTGCAAAAAATCACTGGGTGTGAGCCCTCTGGATTTTATCAAACTGTTTGAAAAACGGGGACTCTCTCGTTATCACCCCCTCCAAATTAGTACAAATGTGGATGTCAATAACAGGATGCAAAGTGTTGGGCTAATCTACCTTTTTATTAAAAAACAAAGGGACAGACTGCGCACAAACACTCTTTGCACCAGAACTGCTACATTGAGCTGTATTGGTTAGAGTGCTTAGAATGTCCCGTTAAAAGAGGAATTTATGACTGGATGAGTTTTGGGCCAAGAGTGTTGCAAGAATTGGGAAAAACAAAAAACAGTGTGAGCTCAAGGCCAAAAACACTGAGAATATTCGCTCCTGACCTGCTTCACATATATACGTCATGTGGTTATTTGAACATTTACATGCTGCAGGCCTTCATGACTCTAAAATATATCCGATAACAATTAAGGGGAAATGGACATGGGAAAGGTGATTTTTAAAAAGTATTATGGAGGAAAACAAACTTGACTTAGGAAATGTGCTCAGCGGAATTTATTCAGTTGTCAAGAAGTGGCCAAGAAATTTTTTCTCAAGCAGTTAGTTGATAAAATAATATTTCGAGGAAGTTTATTGTTTTTTTGTTTCTTTTACATTTTCGAAAGCAGTTCAGCGTTTTGTTTTGTTTTTGTTTTTTTTAATAATTGGAATAATTTCTACCTAGCTTAATTTGAAATGCTAAAATAAATGAAAAAAAATACAACTTTAAATATAGAAATACTAACCTTTTACTATTAAATAAAATTTAGTGGAGATAAGCATAGGAGTTTATTCGCAAAATACCGAACTGTGGAATATTAAAAAAAAATAAAAAAATGTTGCAATTCTGTTTTAAATCGAATGCATTTTAGTTGTTTAGCAAAGTCCCTTACACCCTTACTATATCTTTAAAGAAAAATGTTGTGAATGGTAAATTAAAAGTAATCTAATCAGCTGACCGGCGGCTTTGCATTCTAGGTTATCATGTGACTTTTGCGGTATGTGAAATCTTATGCACACTGTGCTATTTTATTGCAGAGTGCATGAAGGTCCTTTTAACTCAATACTCTAAGAGAGCTATGTTAAACCCATGTCTGCCGCTGGATATAAGCATTCTATAGTTTACCATAGTGTGGTTAGAAATGAACGTCAGATGTAGATAAAAAAAAAAAATGCCCACAAAAAGATAAATGGTCAAAAAAGCGGCATTTTATGGAAAAGTAATAAAATAAATAAAGTTTTTAAGCAGTTACAATGGCATTCATAATACAGATAAGAATGCTAGGGGTTCGCTTATATCTTGAACTTAGATCTTTTCAACACCCAGCATGCATGTGACCAGGTGGCTTATCTACTAAACGGTGAACAGCGGAACATTATTAGGGAACTGCAAATTTAGGTCAACAAAGCTCCAAGTGCTTTTCCAGTTTGGTTATTTGGACAAAAACAAAAAGGAATTCCCTTAGTAAACTTGAATAGGATTTTTCACTAAAGTGAGTATTGTCAAGAATTCAAAATACATTTCGAATTTAAGGTCACAAACAGAAAATTCAGCTATTCTTTAATTTCAGTTCATTTGTTTTGACTTTAAATTTGAATTCACTTAAAATTCCAGATAAGTCTCCCGTTTGTGAATAACACGGAAAGTTTTCCTGATCATATATTACGTAGTTGCAAAACAAGAAGTATGATGTTTATAATTACAAAAAATCTTAAAACAGCTGAAAGGTTTTAAAAAGCATTAACGAGGCATATATATATATATATATATATATATATATGGTTGTTAAGAGCTTTATTGATTTAAGCTATTTTACACTATGACGGGGTTTTAATGAGGTTTTGTTTTTCACAAGCAATTTACTCCTAAGTATTTCATTTTTTGCCATTGATTAGCTAATTCAATATTCGGGCATTGCCCGTCACTGCCAATCACGTACCTGCTTCCCATTCTCTGTGCTGTGGTTGTTCTGTAACTTGTCCTCGTGGCTTGTATCTTCTTTCGGTTTCCAGATCTCCCCGTTGTTATTCCCCCCAGAAGGTGAGCTGGGAGCGCTGGAGTTGGGTAGAGATTCGGTCGTTGAGCGGTCATCTTTAAGACGCAAGTGTTCATCTGTTTCTCGGTCCACCACCAGCAACCGTGTCTCATTTTCAATCGCCTTAATACGCTGAACCACCTGGGTAGTGAAAAGTTAATAGTTTGAATTAATCTGTGTAAACGGACTGTGTAAAAGACTGAGATTATTAAAAGTCTCACAAAAAAATAAAATAGATATTAACTTCAAAGTTCTAAAAATGAAGCGATTGTCATGGAAACCATAGGAAGGTTCCTGATGATGCTATTGGCTTCCAAGGAGACTGCTCCACTTTGAGAATGCTGCATCACTTTACCAAAGTAAATCTACCCCGTACACTCCGCATTAAAGGACCACTATAGGCACCCAGACCACTTCAGCTTAATAAGGTGGTCTGGGTGCCTGGTCCAGCTAGGTTTAACCCTTTTTTCTATAAACCTAGCAGTTTCAGAGAAACTGCTATGTTTATAAATGGGTTAATCCAGCCTCTAGTGGCAGCCGCTAGAGGCACTTCCGCGCTTCTGTGATTTTCACAGTGAGAAGACGCCAGCGTCCATAGGAAAGCATTGTGAATGCTTTCCTATGGACTGGCTGAATGCGCGTGCGGCTCTTGCCACGCATGCGCATTAAGCCGAAGAGGAGGAGAGGAGGCGGAGAGGAGGAGAAGAGCTCCCCGCCGGGCGCTGGAGAAAGAGGTAAGTTTAACCTCTTCCTCACCCTAGAGCCCGGCGGGAGGGGGACACTGAGGGTGGGGGCAGACTCAGGGCACTATAGAGCCAGGAAAACAAGTATGTTTTCCTGGCACTATAGTGGTCCTTTAACACTCTCTACAGTCCAAGCGGTACAGGCGACTACATATAACAGTCTAAACCACTCCATATGTTGTGAGCGTCACCTACTCTAATGCTTTGCCAGCATTATGGCTGTAAAAGCATTATAGGAAATATAGTCCACAACATCTGGAATGCTGTAGGTTGCCTACCCCTGGTCAAAACCTCGATGATATCACGCTCATTCTATGCTAATTATAAAGCAGGTTTTAATAGAGTTATAAATGTATCAGAATGACGTGGAGAGAGGATAACTACAATATCCTTAAAGAATTACACACAGAGGTGGATGTTAAAAGAAAAACTCCTTAGCCCCCTTATTTTCCTTTTAATGGCTATTAATACTTTGCTAATTAGATATTTATAACTTTTTTTGCATCATATCATAATTGCATTTTTTGAGCCAGAAAACAAAATAATTCACTTTAATAAACTGAATATAAAAATAGCACTCCTGAGAACATCCTTTAATAATTGTTCTACATCCTCTGTGAGCCCATAAAAATATACAAGGACCACTCGGCTCTCTGGGTTTGCCGTGCTCGCCTTTGTTTACAAAAGCTGCGTGCACCGATACATATAGTCCCCAAGGGGAGTTCTGTACAATTTAATACGCCCAGATTTATTTATGGAAAAAACTAAAATCTTTTTTAGAGGCACAATGATCATTGTTCTGAATTCTCAGGCATTTTGCCCACAGTACAGATTCCCACTGACCAAAAAAAAATAAAAAAAAAAACGTATTCAAAATTCAACGTTCCCCTGTGAAAAAAAGTTAAAAATAAAAAAATTTAAATTAAAATAAAAAGTCAAATAAGAAAATACCTTCAGAACATTTCTCCTTTCTGATCACGCAAGGAGTGAAACTAAGAGTTCTTTTTAGAATCAATTCAAGAAATGCTTCCCTGTACTTACTATGGGGTGTTTTTACATAAAACATACAAATACCCATTTACTTGGCAGATATTTGTGGCGATACGAGAACACACCTTAGCACCATTGTTCTCGGCATAGCTAGGCCCCAAATTTTTTCAATGGTTGATTATATCTATACAATGAGGATTGAGACATACGAGAAGGTCATATAGTTAGTGCCAGCCTGGGCCAAACTGCACCCATGCCAAGATTCAACCAGCTGTTAAAGCTTGCTATCGCAATGTCATTTGGCATTGACTGCCAATGAGACAACACAATAGACTTGACGAAATAAGGCCCTGCATGCATAATACTATCAGGATAGGCCTTAAGAAAGTTACTCTGTGTTTGTCTTACAAATGACAATAAGACAACCTAGCAAGCCTGACCTACGTGAACTGCTAGGTAAAAAGAAAGCTCATTTGCCACTTCTAACCCGTGACCTTTTCTGAATTCAGCTTGACCACATATGCAAATAAGCTGCTGCACTGTAAAACCCAAATTTACATGTAAGGGCAAAATAATGATGTCATGGGAAGAAAAGTAGACATTTTTAGTTAGTAACTCTGAATCTGACTTAGAAGGAAAGGAAATATAAGAAATTATCTAAGCTCCGTAAATAGTATGCACTAAAGGGACTGAAGATTCTGCATCAATTGACTTTGATTAAATAGAATATAAGGTGTAAAAAGAGACCATGTTTTAGAAACAATAACTGTACTAAGCGTGCAGATACAAATAGATAGCAAATATTGCAAGTTAAAAATGAGAAGGGCACATGTAGAATTTAGGACTTTTTTAAGATACGGCTTCCCAGTGGAATCCTAAATACTGTCTTTACGTAGCTTGTGTTGCTATACCTTTAATCTGTTAGGACCTAGCAGTGCCCTCTGACCTTCCAACTCTACAGACCACACAGACCTGCGATGCCAGGGTAAACCTTCAAGCAATGTTTTTTGGGGTCTTCACACCATGCAGACCCGGAACAGATATGTTTCTAGAGATGGGCTTCAAAAACCATTGTTGATTGAGAACACCACCGAAGTTCAAGGGAGTATAGAAAATAATCTGTACTACACTCAAGTTTTAAGATATTCTCTGATAGAAGGACATCATGTCATCTACTCACGGCTCTAATGTCTTCTAGCTGTCCATTATTTCCAAACTCCCAAGGATTTCACATTGCAAGTTATCAAGCATTTCATAGGTATCCAAATACACAAAGGACTATATGGATTTTGGCAAGAATCTAGGGACGAAGGCAATTTCTCCACTCTTTGAAGACAAACTTCTGCTTTCAATGCCTATACTAAAATACTGCACTATATTGCGTTTCCTGTCGTCTTGTTTTCCATATTATCCCACTCTAAGAGGAATTGAGAACACCCATAAGGTGCTGCATCGCTGCACCCCACAATACAGTATCCATTCACGGACACAAAAAAAGAGACTCTGGATTGGTGAGTTCAAGCTGTCTACCTGCACTAAACAAGGGCAAGAAATCGAATACTCTATATTTCAACTTTCTATTATCATCCACATCCAAAGCCTTTCACTGCTGTAGCAAAGATCACTAATAAAAAGGCCTATTTTCCATAAATATATATATATATATATATATATTTCTATCTACAAGGATAACGAGATATTTAGCACATGACTGTCATCAAAACGGAGGACTTCCAAAAGAGTAAAATTGCAAGATTTATTCCTTCTTACAGCTATAATATAAAGCTTGTTACTATTTAACACCATTATAATTTGCTAATCTGGGCCATACAGTGAAATGATTATAATATGTTACATCTGACACCTAATTACATCTAGTTGAAAGCTATAGCACATTTAGAAATGTATTATACAAGTATTTTTTTTTTTTCATAAGGATGTCAAAAACAGAGATATTTAATTGCGGCACTTTCTTCAAAATCAGAGTGAATGATCTCTCAGGATTTAATTAAAGCCATTCAGAAATAACTAAAAATGTAAGGGGCAAAAATAAAAAACAAGACATCAGCCAAAAATGAGATTCGGGACACAATGTGACAAACTGCTCAGTGACATCGTTCACTAAAAAAAACAACAACAATGTTACACAGGGTTCTGTGACAATAAGTATAATGGGACAATGACAGAGCCAGCCACTATGTGACACAGCCTTCTTAACCCTTTCAACGTAACTGTTGACATTTTATTGTGCTTTGGCATAGCCATTACTTGATGAAAAGATTTGTGGCTTATGCTATAATCCCAAGAATAATCTCCTCAGATATGTGCATGAGCTACGGAGCTGATGGCAAAGCAGATCATAAACCTATAGAGATATGGGGATCAGTGGGCAATAAAGATTATGCACGTCTATAGAGAAATGGAACACATGGAAATGGTGATAATGCCTCATATTATCCATCGTCCAGTATATGGCCTTTTTACACTTCATGAAACATTACAAACGTGATCATACAAAAGTTGCAAATGTGTTCCCCTGTTTTGTTTATATGCTGCAGGGTTAATCCAGCCTCTAGTGGCTGTCTTCCGCGATTCTCAGTGTGAAATCGCATTGTACTCACGCAGTGTGAGTTCAGATCCCCATTGGAAAGCATTGATTAATGCTTTCCTATGGGTGGTTTGAATGCATGCGGCTCTGCCCGCGCATGCGCATTCGGCTCCACTCGGGAGCCGACGTCGGCAGGGGGAGGAGAGGTCACGAGCACCGAGAAAGCCTGGCGCTGGATTAAGGTAAGTGGGAGAGAGGCCACGAGGGAGGGGGGGACCGAATAGCCCTATAGTGCCAGCAAAACGGGTTTGTTTTCCTGGCCCTATAGTGCTACTTTAAGGGTGCCTATTAATTGAAAACTCTCTTCGATCAATAAAAGAGGATTTTGTAAGTGGAATTCTCAGTTGCTTTTAATCAGCAGCACTAGAATATTAGATTTTTAAAACAACCGAAATATGTAACACTTATGACATCACAAAATAAAAACACTTTGTTAGAGACATAATCCGCCCTTTAAATGCAAGTCTACAGTTGTTATATTATCAATACTGGCCATACTGCCTGTCATGCTGTTATCAATACTGGCCAAACTGTGTACACTAAGTAACATGAAAAAGGAAAAAAACGCTTCTATCAAATAACAGTAAAAAAAAAAATTTCAAAAAAAAAAAATACACAAAAAACCCCGCCTTCTTTCAAATTAAAACTAAATATTTAGCAAAAAACAACCAACAAAAATTACAATCAAGTTCAGTGCACACCAAATTAATTTTGCAAATGAACAGTAATACCATTTTTTGATTTGCTGCCGCGGCTTCCCCCTTTGGTATCAGTAGGTGTCATGGTATGAGAGCTGGAAAGTAACAGTCCCAGCTCTCATACTCACAGAGATCAAAATAAAGGGCTTGGGGGGGTAGGACTGAAGGCACTATAACAACTTATAAAAATAACAATTGGTTAGAACCTACAGTGTTCCTTTAAATGAAAATCCTCAGTACTGAAAGTTCCCTTTAAACCAAAAAAGTTTAAGCACCATAACAACCTTGGATAGAATATAATGTCCAATGTCCCTGCACACAGTATCGCAATTTTTTTTACAATCATTGCATTGCTCCGGTGAGATAGGTTGCAGAAGGAAGCTAATCTACCTGTCTATGTACTTAAACCGCATGCATCCACCCTATGGGCTCTTGCCGAACAAGTCACAGCCAATGTTGGGTACATGCATGGTCATTCCATCATCTCTTGCTCCCTTCATAAATAATATCGGCCTATTCACTAAAGTGATGATTCAAAATTAATTTTAAGTGAATTTCTTTTCTTTTATTCTTTATTTTAGCAGTGCTTTGCATTCGATTCGATTGTGAGGCATTGTTGTAAATGGCGACTGATCTAATTTGAAGTGAATTTCACATCTAAGGCCAAAATAGCCGAATTAAAAGCATAGCTCTCCTAGAGAGTGTTTTCATTTCAGCTATTTTTACCTTGAAATTCACTTTGAATTTACACTTTGGTGAATAACCCTATATTAGTAGACGTATCAGAAAGTTTGTAGCAGCCCTAGTGCAGCTGTTATCACCATAGGCAGCAGTTTTGAGGAATAAATTAGGACATCAGGAGGTCCTAACTCGGGTTTATTCCCAGAGACCTGGGACAGTATGCGTTATGAATTCCATAAAAAAAAGAGTTCTCAAGTTCAGCATTAAATGCCCCTTAAAACAAAAATGACAATCTCACTCTCACAATTACAAAAAATGCAATCTCAGCACTCAGGATAGAAGTGCTGCACAGAAACTGCTAAATTAAGGTAAAATCGAAGCCCATTGTGTGTGTTTTTGCGGAGCTGCACAGAAATTCCAGCCATATTACACACGCTGTGTTTTTCAGTATGTACAACAATTCTCTGGAGTCAAATGTTCATCTTGGGATTGACGTCTGTACTACTCCTACCTGAATTTAATAAAGTAAGTCTCTAAGGGCATTAGGGAAATATGTTCACTCGAAATTAGTCATCTGTTTCTTCCAAGTGTGTAATTTGGTACCGATAATGTAATGTTTTGAGGGCCTCAAATTTAGTCATTTATGTTAAACATGCTCACAAAAATAAAATAACTGCCAGTTTCGTCAATGTATATGCAGTGGATGTGTCCGTAAGTGGCTAGATTGTGGAGGGAAGCAAATACTCTAATTAATATTCCATAGACACTTTGACAAATCTCTGGACCTACCAACTTTGCTGGCCAGTAGAGAGAATGTCCATCACGTAGCAGAGGCTCTTTATTACGATCAATTTGTCCTTGCACAAAGCCATCGCACAGGTCATATCCAAAATTAAAGATATATCCCTCGTGGACAAACTGATGGCACAGGTCAGAAACATGCTACCCACATTTTGTAAGGTCTGGGGACCATGGGAGCAATATTGTGAGAAAGAGATGAGGATTCTGCAACCTTCGCTCTGCAATTTTCTTTCTTTTTACTTTTCTTGTTAGTTTACGTTCTACTTGCTTGATTTTATGTGAACTAGATACAACATCAAATTTAGACTCATCAAAAATCCCAGAAATGGTAGGAGCTCAGAAAGCAACATCTATAAAATCAGTGACGACTATTTTGTGTTCAGCCTATTGGTCACATCTATTGGTCACATCTACACATTATACGAGACTCTCAGGGATACTCGTGAATGAGTAGTGCAAATTAAATGACCTGTTTTTAATGTTTTATTTTTTAACTGTTGTCTAAGAATTTACTCATACCGTAAAATCTGTAGGCATGGGCAACCACTGGATAAACATACAAAAATATTGTATTTTTCACGGCTGTCACTAAATAATAATTTTTTTAACTAGCTGAAATGGAAGAATAGCTGCGTTAAAATTTTTTTCCCAATTCGCCTATTTTGACCTTAGATTTGAAACTTACTTTGAATTCTTACTTTGGTGAATTTTCCTGTATAGGCACCCAGACCGCTTCATCGCAATAAAGTGATCTGGTTGCCATGTCCCGTTTGTTTTAACCCTGCAAGTGATTGCCGTTTGAAAATCGACTCTTTCAATCAAATGGTCTCATAGTGACCTGATTGGCTAACTGCAGAGTTTTGCCGCAGATGTGCACTAGCCTCCCAGTTCTTTTCTATGAGAAAGTTAGATAGGCTGAGATCATCCAGATTGATGAACTCAGCCAATGAGGCGGTGTCAACCGTGGCGAGAGCAGTGCTGTGTGGGATAACAGGTAGGTAATAACCTTTTTAACCTTTGATAGGAGACTAGGAGCAATCACCAAAATGGTGACTATGACACTATAGCGGTACAAATCCACATTTGTATTCCTAACGCTACATTGTCCCTTTAATACTACATTGGTGATCTCCCAGAAACAGTTTATTTTATTTTGAAAAACAGAAATATATGTATTTTTTGCTTATGCCAAAAGCAATTCAGGCTGGAATTCTTTATTCAGCTGTTTTAGTGAACTTACAGATGTTAGCTCTTGCCATCAGTTCCTTATTCTCCAAAATAAATTAAATTGGTATGTAAAATATGTTTACGGTAGAGGGAGTCTCTGCGCCAATTCAAAAAGCTGATTTTTTTTTCAGCTCTAAATTAAAGAAAAAAATGTGTGTTCTCCTGCCAGAATTAATCAATTTCACGTTACAAAGGATTCCGTGTGGCAGAGACACAGTTAAAGTTGGTATCAGATGTTGAAAAAGAGATTTCAGAGTCTTTATAGTTTATTGCAATATGGGAACAGGCCAGATGGGTTTACCAAACGTGGTTTGAAATCCTAGTGCCTCAAACCAAGTGTTGTCAAAATGAAGCCCTCACCACTTTCACTACAGATGCCATAATCGATTGCCAGCCTTAGGGCTAGTTTAACCCCACGGTTTAACCATTTTCCAGGTGTAGGGTATGCAGCAAAAGGTCTTGCATTTTTGAAATACTTGACGGACCTCAGGAAGTAATAAACACTTAAGGGCGTAGGTTAATGTGGTTTGGATGTACTTTATAGCTACAGCTACAGTATATTTGACTTTCTATGCATTATGGGATGCACGTTTCAAAGCTCACCTTCAGAGAAAACTGTAAAAGAATCTTAACTCGGCTTTTATTAAAGCAGACCCGTTACCCACTTTTTTAAATAAACTAAAATGCTTAATTTAAAAAAATCTGATATTTGGTAATTCTTATTCCCCCCCTCCCCCTCCCATATATTTAAAGAGAAAAGGACAAAAAAAAAAAAAAGAAAAGGTTTGGGTACCAATTTTACTTCCAATATGGAAGTTGTCATCCTTCCAATCAGTCATGATTTCTAATGGGTAATGTCATCAGCTTTTTTTTTTACCTGCAATGCAACATTAGGGCATATTCACTAACCTACAAATTGTCTTTGATAGAATTCCGAATGGGAAAATCTGATTTAAGATTGCTGATTAGTGAAAAATGTCTCCAGTTTAGTCACAAGTATTTTAGCCTCAATTTATGACAATTTGGTGCACATGCACAAAAGGACCAGCGAATGATCGCTATCTTCCCAGATCTTCTGTAGTTTGTAGGTCTATTTAAAATCCTTGTGCACCCGTGCAGATAGAAATTTAACAAGCGGATCTGCCAGAAGTTGGAGGGAGTTGAAAGAGGTGGATGTGGGGACACAAGTCCTTTGCAGTAAATACAAACAACTAATCTAATTTCATGCCCCCATGTTATAAGTTGTTGCTGGTCAAGTTATCTGGGTGTATTTTTACAAAAATGCCTTAACAAGCTTGTGGCATTACAGAGTATGGTTTAAACATATTTAATTAGTTGTGATTCACAGGAAATTAAAGAAAATCACAACAACAAAAATCTAGACAAGTAAATTCAAGTTTCAGCTTTTCTCACATAGACAGGGAAGACGGCCAAGCGTTGTCCCATTAGATTAAAGGGACACCGTAGGCACTGTATCTGCTTCATCTCATTAAACTGGTTATAGTGTCTGGAGTCCCCTGGTACCATCATTTCTTTCAGCATTAAACAGTTTTTAATGTAATGTTTTAATGCTAAACAAGAGTCCACGGCAGTCTATCCCCTCTGTGCTGCTTTGGCTAATAAGGAAGTATTACCCTGAGAGGCAATGGGCAGCTGTGATTGGCTGAGAGTGTCAGCTGACTGCTTTTAACCTGTCAGAGCTCCAACTGACGGTATGAATGGGTATGACAACAAGGAAGTGTGTAATCTCTGCTTTAGCTACACATACAGAAGGGGCCGGACTGTGGGTGGCCAGGGACTCATTTTGTGGCATACTGCACAAACATGGTGCAACACTGAATGGAGGGACAGTGCCAGGCCACTCCAGGCACTATAACCAATTCAAAGAGACAAAGTGGTTATAGTGACTACAGTGTCCCTTTAAAGATGGCCGAAAGAAAGCTGTAAACACTAATAGAGTTTCATAGGAGTTGTAGATCTACTTGAGGTTTGGATCTAACTTTTGGACAATTGTGTCTTACACAGACTGGCCAAAACACCGCTTTCGTTGCTGAGCTTGTAATCCAGGGGTGTCAGACGTTCAGTAGCCCACTGTTGGGGTTGGGGCAACAAATTACTAAACCAGCCATTCTTTGGAGTTTTAAACTTTAGGCACCATCTATCTTGACTTTGGCTGACATTATTTGATACTTAAGGGAACACTATAGGTCAGGAACACAAACATATATTCGTGACCCTATAGTGTTAAAAACACCATCTATCCCCCCTGTTCCCCTAAATCTAGTAAAATCTTACTTAATCTTACTATTCAAGTCTGCAGCTGCTGCCTTTCCCCTGATTTGCCTGCTTGGCTAACATCATCGGAAGCTTTGCTGTGAGCCAATCAAAATGCTTCCCTATAGGATTGGCTGAGACTGTCTAGGAGGCAGATCACGGGCTCTGTATACAGTCACTCTCTCATAGCAAGGCTCTGTATAAAGTCACCCTCTCATACCAAGGCTCTGTATAGTCACCCTCTCATAGCAAGGCTCTGTATACAGTCACCTTCTCATAGCAAAGCTCTGTATACAGTCACCCTCTCCTAGCAAGGCTCTGTATACAGTCATTCTCTCGTAGCAAGGCTCTGTATACAGTCACCCTCTCATAGCAAGGCTCTGTATAAAGTCACCCTCTCATAGCAAAGCTCTGTATACAGTCACCCTCTCATAGCAAGGCTCTGTATACAGTCACCCTCTCATAGCAAGGCTCTGTATACAGTCACCCTCTCATAGCAAGGCTCTGTATACAGTCACCCTCTCATAGCAAGGCTCTGTATACAGTCACCCTCTCATAGTAAGGCTCTGTATACAGTCACCCTCTCATAGCAAGGCTCTGTATAAAGTCACCCTCTCATAGCAAAGCTATGTATACAGTCACCCTCTCATAGCAAGGCTCTGTATACAGTCACCCTCTCATAGTAAGGCTCTGTATACAGTCACCCTCTCATAGTAAGGCTCTGTATACAGTCACCCTCTCATAGTAAGGCTCTGTATACAGTCACCCTCTCATAGTAAGGCTCTGTATACAGAGGTGAACTCTACATTGAACAACCCTAATTGCATACTGTAGAAGTGTTACTAATGGGTTGTTCGGGATGGGAATGTAAAATGCTGAATTTGGGATGTCATAGACATGGTAGTCCAGATTTAATGGTGCATAATCCAGGAAATAATGAATTTTCATTAATTCTATATTGCAGAATAAACTGATTAGGCAAAAATAACATATTAATATATTGTATACAAACTACACTACCAGTTGTATTCAGTAAACCAGGAACTGTCAATGGAAATTAACGTTTTCACCAAAAGAGCTGTAATGGAAAATATATTTAACTCAATTATCATAGCTTGGCTATTTTGGTCTTTTTAGAACTTTTTTTTTACCAACTTCACACACTCATGGCCAAAAATGTTTCTCAGTTGAGATGTCCTCAAAGGGATTTTGGAATACAAGGATTTCAATGAATATTGTTTTATCAGCCAAATACTTATAAACCCAGAGACACTCTAAGCACCAATACAAATACATTTTCATGAAGTCGTTTTGGTATATAGATTCTGTCCCTTTTTTGTACCCAATGAATTTTCATTTCAGAGAAATTTCATTACTTGCATTATTCAGAAAACCACTCTTCTGGGGGCTGATTGACTGACGGCAGCTAGAGGCACTTGCTTATTGAAGACCTTTGATTTTCAAAAGTCTTCACAATCAGTATCATCACTCACAGCGTGACGACCAAAAGCAATGGAACGTTTCTGATGGAGAAGCGTTCGATTCAATGCTTCCCCAAAAGAAGCATCGGACTGGTGGTGCGGGGCAATCGTCGCACATGCGCTGTAGGTCGCCAAAGCTCCCCTATTGGATTACAAAAAGGATCATCAGCATTGATGTTCGCATTGAGGTAAGCGGAGCAGATATTGCAAGTAGCCAGTCCAAACTCTGGATTATAGTTAAATGTAATCACTTTTATTTTATTGTTTGACTGTGTTTTTTTTTTTTACTTTATGTAAAAGAGGGGAGCCTAAATCTAAAACGGCAAAGTAACACATCTAACTTTAAAAATAATATATTTATATTTATATTTAAAGTTACGAGTGTTACTTTAAAGTTTCTCTACTCAAACATAAACCAGTATATGTCTAAAATGATAGTAAGTAAATAAAATATCACCACTGATATGTACATCTTTGGGATAGGCAGATGTAGTAAATCTTAATATGTCAGTAGACTATAATTATTTTTTAGTAGAGTGAGAATTGTTGGAAATTGGAAGTAAATTTTAAATTTAAGACGAAAGTAGCTGAACAGGATGCACAACTGATTTGGAAGAATTTTTTTGGTTCCGCTATTTTGGTCTTAAATTTAAGTCACTTTGAATTCCTATCAATTCTCACTCCAGTAAATAATCCTGTATAAAAAACAAGTTGTTTTCACAGCTGCTTTGGACATCGATTCCCCTAAAGTTCAGCCACAGCAGGCACAACTTAGGCTGCCAGTTCCTGGTTCTATCTGTTTGGGGGCAAAAAAGCAGAGTTTATTTCCAGCTGAATTTGGCTCACAATCCCTTGTCAGCCTATAGTAAATTCACGTCCTGCAACATGCTTACTGATGGTGAATGGGTTTGAGTAAAGAAAAATAAAGGGCTATTTCAAATGTTCTGGCTGGCTGAGGGTCACAGAAAATACAGTCTATTAAAATCAGCAATGCCAACTTGGCTTTCAGAACACGGCTAATGCCACAGCTAAAGATTGACTGGTTGTGGCTGTCTGAGAGTATTGAGAGTCTCAGTCGCACCAGCCCTAGCAAACGTTTTTGTATTTCTCAAATATGCCATTATAATTAACTCTACGGGAACAATGACTAATCGAAAGTTATCAAATCTTAACCAAGAGCAAAATTATTTTAGAATGATATAGTGACTGTATATGATATATGAGTATTATATTAGAGGAACGTATAAAACACCCTGGTGTGTTGTTGCTGTTGTTTTTATAATGATGTTGTGGTATTGTTGGTGGATTAATTCTGTACATTAAAAAAAAAAAAATGTATGTAGGGACTACAAAGAGGTCAGCGAATGTTTTTTCACAGATAAGGATCCACTTTGTAAATCACTTTCAATTCAGTTTAGGAGATCATATTACTATGTTAAAATTCTTGTAAAAAGGAAGGGCATTGTTGCTTTACTTCTCATTTACCAGGAAAGAAGTGAAATTAAAAGTAGTGTTATGAGTCTATGGCTTACTTTGGCAAGAGACACTGTGTCATATTATTTAACTTCTTCTTTAAGGTGGGAAAGTATACTATATAAAAGGTCTGCTCTTTAAAGATAAAACATTTTGCAAATTTGAAACAAATTTTTTTTTAATGTTCTCCTTTCACTGTAAACTCTACTCACGTGACTTTAGCCATCAGATATCGTAAACAGGAAGACAGATAGCATGTTTGGCCAGCATAAACCGAAAACTATCTATTGCTGAATTACCATAGTAGATCTTTCAAACACAGACAAGGACCATGCATAGATACACAGTTTATTGATTCTAGCATTGGGTAATGTTTAGCATTTTGCAGGGCTTTATAGAGCAACAAGTGCTAAATAAACAGGACAGTCCAAAATAGCATAAAGTATTAAGGGACCAGTTAGTGATGAGATCATAAAATATCATTATTGGAACACTGATGCCTAATGATCATCAATGCTCTTCCTCTATAGGAAGAGCCATAAAGGATACAATTCTTGCATCTTTTAATTAAAGGTACACTGTAGGTATCATAACCACTTCATCTAATTGAAGTGGGTATGGTGGCTTATGTCCCCAGGTGCTATTCTTAAACTCTTTTTGAATGGTTTAACAGTGAATTAGGTTCCCAGCAGCCCAACTCATATGACGAAATGACTTAGGAGTCATTATGTTCCAACTTACGCCATATCAAATCATACCAGCTATCGCAGTCATTGATAGGCTGAGAGTGATCATATTGTCCCATTTGGAAATTCTAATTAATAGAAAATGTATTTGAGCACTTGCTTAAATATTGCCTTTGATTTGTTCGGCAGAGCTTGACAGCAGTTGGTTGACATCTCTGAAACTCTATCTTCTAACAACACTTTAGAGACATTGAAAAGAGAGAGATAGCGCTCAGCTCTGCAGACGCGTCTTTCTAAACTTTCCCCTGCTGGGACATATGTGGAATTTAAATACCACTGTACCTGCACGTTTTAATTGAATTTTATACCATTAATAATTTGTCATGTTGCTCTCGCATACTGTTCTCGTCTTTACATAGTTCTCCACGCCACCTGCTCTCAAACTTATCTTCTGAGACGAAACCCACCAACTGCCTTCTTTAATGTATTCTAAATGAAATGTTTATGAGGGCACTGAACATCAAGTGGTGGTGTTTTTCGACAGTTCATCTTTTACCTTATTATCAGTTTATTCTATATTCGCATATCCACCCTCCCGAGTCTGATCACAGAGGAACGATCAATGACGGTGGTCAGAACAAGTCGGTTTACAAAGTCCAAGTCAGTTTTAAGTGATCGTGTGTAGTGCAGGAACCGGAGAATCCAAAATCTGAAACTTACTGGATCATAATCCCTTTTAAATGCACTAATGCATAGGTTTAAGAATCTCATTAACTGGTGCCGAAAAGTTATTTTGACTCCATGCACGGTCTAGTATATAATGGTAGACCAACGGTGGGGTTGGTCGTGTATATAGTGGGTCATGTTTGCATTTGTCATCAGTAAAGACAAGGGGGAGGGTCAATATTTGCATTCTGTATTGAATTTTTAGATTAAGACTGGTTATCTACTAATAGAACAGGTTGATTTTGAAAGACTGATAGTCTGGTGCCTACACATATAACAGGTAAGGGGTTATAGACATCTAATCTATATAAATATTTGCATTGCAAGTTAAAATTTTACAAGAAAATTTCACTTTTTAGGAAAAAACAGCTGAGTTTGCAAAATACCAGAAAATTGAGATGTCCATTTTTTATCTAATTCTAATTATTTTGGCCTACATTTTTAAATTTCCTTATCAGTTAACCACAATCCCTGAAATTAAGATTAACCAAATTTGCTAGTAATTAAATAAATTAACTGGCAGTGATAATTGATCGCTTACTTCAATATATCAAAACAAGAGGTCACACACTGAAAACATACTGATCAGAGTTTTGCATATGCATGTCATTTACCTATAAAAGGTATACATACATGTACCTATACCTATAAAGGTATACATAAAACAAAGGCTAGCAAAAGTCATAAAGCAAAACAGTCTGCACATATAGAGAGGAGGCCAATGTGACTATAAATGGGAGGTAAGTGAAAGTGGTGGGCATAAGACTGACAAGCATACAGAGCACAGGTTATTACTGTTATTTAAAATAAGGAGGAAAGGTAAGTGCAGGTGGTTAGTACACACAAGAGAAGCCAGTGTTAGAGATCAGCATACTTAGTACAGGTCAGTGCTAGTGGTCAGTAGTTAGTATGTACAGGACAGGTGGATGGCACTGGTCAGTATGTACAGGACAGGTGGGTGGCACTGGTCAGTATGTACAGGACAGGTGGGTGGCACTGGTCAGTATGTAGAGGATAGGTGGGTGGCACTGGTCAGTATGTACAGGACAGGTGGGTGGCACTGGTCAGTATGTACAGGACAGGTGGGTGGCACTGGTCTGTATGTACAGGACAGGTGGGTGGCACTGGTCAGTATGTACAGGATAGGTGGGTGGCACTGGTCAGTATGTAGAGGACAGATGGGTGGCACTGGTCAGTATGTACAGGACAGATGGGTGGCACTGGTCAGTATGTACAGGACAGGTGGGTGGCACTGGTCAGTATGTACAGGACAGGTGGGTGGCAAAGGTCTGTATGTACAGGACAGGTGGGTGGCACTGGTCAGTATGTACAGGATAGGTGGATGGCACTGGTCAGTATGTAGAGGACAGATGGGTGGCACTGGTCAGTATGTAGAGGACAGGTCACTGGTCAGTATGTACAGGACAGATGGGTGGCACTGGTCAGTATGTAGAGGACAGGTGGGTGGCACTGGTCAGTATGTAGAGGACAGGTCACTGGTCAGTATGTAGAGGACAGGTCACTGGTCAGTATGTACAGGACAGATGGGTGGCACTGGTCAGTATGTAGAGGACAGGTGGGTGGCACTGGTCAGTATGTAGAGGACAGGTCACTGGTCAGTATGTAGAGGACAGGTGGGTGGCACTGGTCAGTATGTAGAGAAGAGGTTGGTTACACTGGTCAATATGTAGAGGTTGGTTCCAATGCTTGCTCTATACAGATGATTGGTCAATATATACAGATGATAGGTCAGTGGGATTGGCCAATATATAGAAATGACAGAGAGCAGGTCATGGTATAGATAGGTCAGGTCATTATACAGAGAGCAGGTCACCATATAGAGAGGTCAGGTTGTTATACAGAGAGCAGGTCGTTATATAGAGATCAGGTCATGATATAGAGAGGGTAGGTCGTTATATAGAGAGCAGGTCATGATATAGAGAGGGCAGGTCGTTATATAGAGAGCAGGTCATGATATAGAGAGGTCAGGTCGTTATAGAGAGAGCAGGTCGTTATAGAGAGAGCAGGTCATGATATAGAGAGGGCAGGTCATTATATAGAGAGCAGGTCATGATATAGAGAGGGCAGGTCATTATATAGAGAGCAGGTCATGATATATAGAGGGCAGGTCGTTATATAGAGAGCAGGTCATGATATAGAGAGGGCAGGATGTTATATAGAGAGCAGGTCATGATATAGAGAAGGCAGGTTATTATACAGAGAGCAGGTCATGATATAGAGAAGGCAGGTCGTTATATAGAGAGCAGGGCATGATATAGAGAGGTCAGGTCGTTATACAGAGAACAGGTTATGATAGAGAGGGCAGGTTGTTGTACAGACAGGTCAGGCCATTATATAGAGATGTCAGGTCTTTATACAGAGAGCAGGTCATGCTATAGAGAGGGCAGGTCGTTATATAGAGAGGTCAGGTCGTTATATAGAGACTATAATATATAGAGATGTCAGGTCTTTATACAGAGAGCAGGTCATGCTATAGAGAGGGCAGGTCGTTATATAGAGAGCAGGTCGTTATATTGAGAGGCCAGGTTGTTATATAGAGAGGTCCGGTGGTTATACAGAGAGCAGGTCGTTATATAGAGAATATAATATATAGAGAGGAGAGGCCAAGTCGTTATCCAGACAGCAGGTCGGTCGTTATACAGAGGTCAGGCTATAGAGAGGTGTTTATACAGAGGGTACGTTATACAGAGGTCAGGCTATAGAGAGGTGTTTATACAGAGGGTACGTTATACAGAGGTCAGGCTATAGAGAGGTGTTTATACAGAGGGTACGTTATACAGAGGTCAGGCTATAGAGAGGTGTTTATACAGAGGGTAGAGGTAGGTACCTGGTGGTGGGTCTCTTTCTCCACATTCTCCCCATTGACCTCCAGCACCCGGTCTCCAGCTTTCAGCCCCGCGGTTTCTGCCGGGGAGCCGGGCTCCACCTTGCGGATGTACTGGCCGGTCTTGCCCTTCTCGCCATGCAGGTGGAAGCCGTAGCCCTGCTCGCCCTTCCTGATGTGGCAGAGCCGGGGCTGCAGCCGCTCCTGGGCCATGCTCCCGCCGCTAGAGCTCCGAATCCGCGAGTCTGAGAGCAAGGCAGTGAGTACACACTCAGTGAGGGCCACTCAGGGCTGCACAGGGGGCATTATATCCCCTCCGGCCGGTAAGTAGCTCTCAGGATCCTCACACTACCCAGACTGGCTGCAATGAAGGTTTTTATAATGCCAGGAGCCCTGTACAGTCCTGTGTGGGTATAGTGCCCAGTGCCAGCCTCTATGAAGGTTTATATAATGCCAGGAGCCCTGTACAGTGCTGTGTGGGTATAGTGCCCAGTGCCAGCCTCTATGAAGGTTTATATAATGCCAGGAGCCCTGTACAGTCCTTTGTGGGTATAGTGCCCAGTGCCAGCCTCTATGAAGGTTTATATAATGCCAGGAGCCCTGTACAGTCCTGTGTGGGTATAGTGCCCAGTGCCAGCCTCTATGAAGGTTTATATAATGCCAGGAGCCCTGTACAGTCCTGTGTGGGTATAGTGCCCAGTGCCAGTCTCTATGAAGGTTTATATAATGCCAGGAGCCCTGTACAGTCCTGTGTGGGTATAGTGCCCAGTGCCAGCCTCTATGAAGGTTTATATAATGCCAGGAGCCCTGTACAGTCCTGTGTGGGTATAGTGCCCAGTGCCAGTCTCTATGAAGGTTTATATAATGCCAGGAGCCCTGTACAGTCCTGTGTGGGTATAGTGCCCAGTGCCAGCCTCTATGAAGGTTTATATAATGCCAGGAGCCCTGTACAGTCCTGTGTGGGTATAGTGCCCAGTGCCAGCCTCTATGAAGGTTTATATAATGCCAGGAGCCCTGTACAGTCCTGTGTGGGTATAGTGCCCAGTGCCAGTCTCTATGAAGGTTTATATAATGCCAGGAGCCCTGTACAGTCCTGTGTGGGTATAGTGCCCAGTGCCAGTCTCTATGTGGCTATAATGCTCAGTGCCAGTCTATAGAGCCCGGGATACAGGTTAATGCCAGTCAAACAAGCAGGTGCAGAGGCAAAGATGATCTGGGTACAGTGTATAAAGTGCAGTGCCAGGCAGAGCTCCTTGGCATAATGGGTACACGGTAAGTTGGATGAGTTAGGCACAGGGGGGTCTGGGCGCTTGCAGTACAAGTAGTCCTCTGCTTAGTTAGTTGACAGCAGTGCCAATCAGATGAGTTGGGCACAGTGACAGCAGTGCCAATCAGATGAGCTGGGCACAGTGACAGCAATGTCAATCAGATGAGCTGGGCAAAATAACAGCAATGCCAATCAGATGAGCTGGGCACAATGACATCAGTTCCAATCAGATGAGTTGGGCACAGTGAGAGCAGTGCCAGTCTGTTGATATGGGCAAAGTTAGAGCAGTGCCAGTCAATTGATGTGGAAGCAGTGCCAGTCTGTCGATGTGGGCACAGTCGAAGCAGTGCCAGTCTGTTGATTTGGGCAAAGTGGAAGCAGTGCCAATCTGTTGATGTGGGCACAGTAAAAGCAGTGCCAGTCTGTTGATATGAGCACAGTGGAAGCAGTGCCAGTCTGTTGATGTGGGCACAGTGGAAGCAGTGCCAGTCTGTTGATGTGGGCACTCAGTAAGTGCTGACTTGCTTGCAGCCCATGGAGCTCTGAGTTCCTGCTGTCCAGAGCTCTCTGTATGCTGTGCCTTCACACCAAGCAGCTCCTCCTCCTTTTCCCCTCCTCCCCTCCACACTGTGTGACTTGTGTTTCACTTGCAAACAGGGAAAAGCAAATGTAGGATGCTCTTATGGCACCTCCCTCTGATGCAGGCTGGAAACATCCAGATTGGGGGGTACAGGCTAGAGATGTGGGGTCCAAATCATGAAACATAACCTTCCCAAAGCTCTGCCTCTTTGCTGCCCTCCCCAGTAACCCCTGCTGGCCCTGACCCACATACCCCAGCCAGCATGCCCTCTCTGAGAGCTTGGAATTAATTAGGGGACTCACTAAATGGATCATATTTCACCAACAGCACTTTCCAAACACCAGCCTCCTATTATATCCCTGGATTTACTTTCCTTCAGGGGATAACCGAGTAAAAAAGGGCTGAAAAAAACATATGTTAACTCTTTCAGTACTATAACCTTCTGTTATCTGAGAGTTAAAAAAAACACCCAGTTAAATTCAGTATAATAACCTGTATCTGTCAGTAAGTCTGGGGCCCATATCTGTTTTGTTTGTTTGTTTTTAATCCTTTGTCACTTTTCCTCAGACCACAAAAGGTTCTATTGTATACACTGACGGAACTGTAGAATCCTGTATATACTGTGTTAGGAAATCAACTCTCCAATATCAGGAATTCTAAATTAAAGAAGGGTCCTTATAGCCACGCAGACCATTTCTTCTCATTGTAGTGGTTTTGGTGCGGTGGTCCTGTCAGTTTAACCCTGCGATGTAAAACATGGTAGTTTGTTAGTAGTGTTAGAACCTCTTTACATTGCAGGGTTAAGACACCTCCAGTGACTGTCATACTGACTACTACCAGAGGCTTTACCTCTTCCAGAAATGCCTCTCTAGTTGACAGCCACTAGAAGCATTTTAATTGACAAACGTAACAGTTTCATACCTCGCAGACAGCGTTGTTGCCATTTCAGAGTTCAGCGACAGGGTCTGTGCATCATTACCCTACATCACTACATTAAAAGGGGAACAAATCACTATATCTTAAATGAGGATTCCAAGAACCCTAACCACGGCAGCTCACTGTAGTGGTTATGGTGCCAGTGCTACCATAAAGTCAGCTTATTGCTCTCAGCCAATGAGGTAAGCCCTACACTGCAAGATTTAGCTCAGGAGAACTAACAAAAGCTCCTATTTGGGCTTTTTCTGCCCTCTGTCAGTACTGGGATTGGTGAGCGGTTCCCAGCGGACCCCAAGTAAGAAGTGAAACCTTTCAAAATGGTTAGACCATTTAGAATGTAGTCTGCAGTGGTCATGGTGCTTGGAGTAATCATTTTAAAGGGAAACTGCCATGCCTTACCTGACCCTTTGCTCCACTGCTGCAATCTAGGAAATCACCATAGCAACCACAGCGCATGAGCTGTGGTTGCTATAGGTGGAGAGCTGAGGTACGTTCTGTAGGAGGTCTCTTCACTCTCCCTCCCTCTCAATTCCTCAGCATTGAGTGCGTGCTGAGGAACTGAGCAAGAGATGGGAGAAACAACAATTTTTCCAGCGAAACTGCTAGTACAATGTGAAGATGGAATTTTAAACTCTTTTAAAATAGCTAAAGTTGTATATTTGGCGACAGGTTCACTTTAACCTAAGCATTCCTACCTACTAGCCAATAGCACAGTTGCTATGATCATATGACCATAGCACCGGGGAAATATCTTGTGGCGCCCCTGTGTGACCATTGTGCGCCCCAGGACGCCGTGGCACACAGTTTGGGAACCACTGGTCTAATCTCAACCTCTGGTAAGAGAACCAATGAGGGTTACAGTGTGTGCGTGGGGGGCAGTGTGTTTATGGGGGCAGAGTGTGATTGAAGGGTGCAGTGTGTGTTAGGGGTACAGTGTGTGCATTAGGAGTACAGTGTGTGCGTAAGGGGGGCAGTGTGTGTGAGGGGTACAGTGTGTGTTTATGGGGGGAAGTTTGTGTGTATGGGGAGCAGTGTGTATATGGGAGCAGTGTGTGTGTGTGTATAGGGGGGAAGGGTAGGAGGTGGGTAGATTAATAAATATACATTAATTTATTTTAATTTTAAAAAACCTAATAATTTAAATATCCCCCTCCCTGCTTACCTTTGCCTGGGAGGGGGGACATTTCCTGCAATCCCTGGTGGTCCGGTGGTGAAGCCCTGGTGGTCCAAGTGTGATAGTGAACTCTAGCAGCCTCAGGAGCTGCTAGAGTTCACTCTCGCGAGACTTCTGATCTCCCCTCTAGCTCCTGCAGAGCCGGCCGGGAAGAGGGAAGCACAGTTCCCGGTGCTATGATCATATGATCATAGCACCGGGGAAATATCTTGGGGTGCCCCTGTGTGCACGTGGTTCCCCAGAGTGCTGCGGCACACAGTTTGGGAACCGCTGGTCTAACCTCCACCTCTGGTTAGAGAACCAATCTGGTATGGCATGACATGAGCCCAAAATCAGGACTGAATTCCAGAACTCAAGACAGTTGGGAAGTATAATCTCAAAGGTCTCTTTACTAAGCAGTAACATGAAGTTGATTAAGAACCATCAGTCCACAATTTCCAAATTTATCAATATAGCAGATTTTGGCAAGTTTCGTTTTTGCTTACATTCCACAATTCTGTTTCCCATTCTGCACACAGTTCTATATAAAAAAAAAAAAAAGCTGTTTTTTGTGAACATAGTCTAAATGCTGGGTTTCCACTGTGATTTTCAAGTAGCTAACTCCATGTGATGTGACTGGTCTTCAACAATAAAAAAATATATATTTTCCTTTTTTAAGCACAACTAGCAGTTAACCATTAACTAAAAGCTATCTTCCAGAGTGACAATTATTCTTTAATGGAGAACTTCAGGCGCCTACCTGCTATGTGTAGGTTAGGTAACAATTGGGCTGGGTAGATATTTTTCTAATTATATTTTTTAAATAATAGTGTTTTCTTTGTTTTTGTTTTGTTTTTCTCGATAGGATCGTGCTTTCTCTTTCCAACCTACTGTGATCCAATTTTATTTTCCGATGACACAGCTGTACAGGATGTTAGGCTCCTCGCTGAGATTTATGGGAATTGTAATCCCGCTGACAGTCGAGTTACAACTCCCAGAATTCCTATACTGTCCAGACTGACTGCACTGTTTATTATGGAATAATCTCAGACTACGGACCTGGAGATGCCACAGAGAATTTTGTTAAATCAGTCCATCAAATTGTGTACAAGTCTTTGTAAATTGTTCCTGCAATATACGAGTTTATTGTGTTCACAATATATTTATATTGTGGTTGCTATTTACTAAATTGTACGCGCAGTGTATTTATTTTGTGTGCATGAAATACTCAGGCTGTACAGCAAAGCAATATGCAGTGTTAAAGTGACATACGCCAAAGTAAAATAATCAATTAGGCAAGATCCATGTTCTGCCAGTCAGCAAATCAGGTTTAGAAATAAGCTGACTGGTTATTGTACTTTTCAAGTACAGCGCCCCGGACTGCACATTAATACTGTAAGATGCTTTGCCCCATTATTCCGTGCATACAATACAAACACCTCATGCGCCAAATTTCGTAAATCATGATAAAAAAACCTCCATGACACATCAGCGATCTGTATCATACATTTTATGGTCTGGGAAGACTCCACTGCAGAAGTTGCCAAGAATGTCACATAGATAGAATTTTGTATTTATTTATTTTTTGCTGATATTTTTAATGCAATTACTTTGTATACTATATGACAAGAGAGAATGCAGTGTCCCTTTAAGGCAAAGTCGCTGTCACTGAGAAATTCCAGCATGCATTTTTTTTAATAAACATCCTGTCCCATAGGCAAGTTCTCATAATGCATAGACTATTAAGAAGAAAAAAAAATAGCACATTTGTTTATGTACCCTTTCTTCGCACTGCAGAGACATGCTCTGTATCTCGTCCCTGAAGCCATTTCGATTATGCAATCAAATTTAAAGTTCCAGCAAAAAATTGGGAGGATTGCTGGAGTTAGTCTGTCTCATCACAGACCAAAATTACTGTAATTGACTTGGAAAGGTTTTTTAGGTGTTTCCAGAATTTTGCCGTGAGTCAGCATTATCCTTGTTCGCAAAATTTCCTTTCATTATACAAGATTATTAAATAGACAACAAGCTGGGATAAGCTGACTCACAATCTGCTAAATATATTACACAATAGCAAATTTTAAAAAATAGCCATCTCTGTCCTGTTAACATTTGCCACATCCACTATGTTTTCTTGGACCAATATGACGCGTTCCCCGCATGCTCCTAATGATGTGCTTGTACTGTGATGTCCGGAACAGTTCCCACGTGTCCAGAGACGCAGGACACCAGGGAACTAAAGGGGAACAACAGGACAGGACCCCAAAATTGGGACTGTTTTGCCAAAGCGAGACTGTTGGGAGCCCTGATATTTTACATACAGCAAGGTGCCACTATTTATCTGCTGCCCATGAGCATGAAAAAGTGATATTTAAAGGGACACTATAGTTTAAATCCCCGGCCACAGTGTCAGAGGAGTAAAAAAAGGTGTTTAAACCGACCATTTCTATCTCGCCGCACTGGTCATTTAATGGCTGGCCCTGCCTCACTCTTTCTCAATGGTTGACATAAAACTTGACGATCTCAGCCAATCCAATGCTTTCCCAAAGGAAAGAATTGGGTGACAATTGTGCATGCTCGGCAAAACACAGTGCTGTGCCAATCAGCGTCTCCTAGGGATGCATTGAATCACTGAGTGCCATCCTCTAGAGGTGTTACTAGGCACCAATGTAAACATTGCCTTTTCTTTGAAAACACAGTGTTTACAGTAAACAAAAACTGCAAGGATAGGCTATAGACAACAGAACCACTACATTAAATGGACACTATAGTCTCTAGAACAGGGATGGGGAACATTCGGCCCTTCAGATGTTTTGGACTACATTTCCCTTGATGCTTTGCCAACATTATGGCTGTAAGAGCATTATCGGAGATTTAGTCCAAAACATCTGGAGGACGAAAGGTTCCCCACCCCTGCTCTAGAACAACTACAGTTTAATTTAGTTCTTCTGGTGAGTACAGTATGTCCCTGTAGGCATTTTTATGTAAACACTGTTTTTTCAGAGCAAATGTAGTGTTTAGATTGCTGCCTAGGGACACCTCCACTCGCAGTCACTCGCCGGGCACTAGAGGTGTTTCTTTGGTCAGTGCTGCACAATGTGCAAGTTCGGTATGGTGGTGCTGAACTTTCCCCATAGAGATGCAGCGTTTTGCTCTGCTCCGCCCCGCCCCGCTTTCCTATGTGAAGGCACTGGATTGGCTGAGATCGTCAATTCTGATTATCTCAGCCAAGGAGACGGGACAGGGCTAGCGCCAGCAAACCCACACATAGCGCTGGAATAAAGGTGATTTTTTTTATTTAGGGTGGGGCAAGGGAAAGGGGGGAGGGGGTCAGCCACCAAAATAGAGCTTTTAACACTATAGGGTCAAAAATACAAACCATATTTGCTCAGGAAAATATTGTGGAACGAACAAGCCCTAGCTTTTAAACTCCATCCATTTTAGAAAAATTGTGCAAGTCCCTTGTTAGAGTGGAACTGCCATTTCCAAAGAGGTGGCACTCACTTTATCCCTTTAACCACTATTGCAATGTTTACTGTGGTGACTAACGCAGCAGAGGTAAATAAAAAGTCCTCTGCACTTCCACATTGCAAATATTTTTCTGTCCTATGATGCCTCAAGTGCATGAATTCTCGCTTGGACATTTAATGGACAAAATCCCATATGCATACATGCAGAATCGCATGTTCTCCAATAGTATTGTACACACACCAGCTCCATGCATATAACATCACAAAAGTTAAATAATTTTTGCATGTGTCATAAATTTTTTTTACTAAGCTATTGGGTTGCACTAAATATGAAAATGTGATAGTTCCTCTGTGGCTATAAATAGCCACAACATGTGGTGTGATACCTGAACCGCAGTTAGTCTTACTGGTCATCCAACAGACCAGTTTTGGAAGGACTGTTAAAGGTGCAGCGTGAGCACGTTTAAAGGGATACTGCAGACCCCTAAAGCACTTTAGATTGCTGAAATTCTGCATGTGTGAAAATTGTGTTCTTTT
This sequence comes from Pelobates cultripes, assembly GCA_933207985.1. NCBI lineage: Eukaryota > Metazoa > Chordata > Amphibia > Anura > Pelobatidae > Pelobates > Pelobates cultripes. Next base: position 136,792,388 of record OW240918.1, on the reverse strand, counting down.
TTTAATTTTACAAAAAGTGCAGATGTCAATAGAAATTGGCACATTTACAAATTAAACTATTTACATCCCCTGACTGTCAGTCAGGTAAACGGTCCTGTTACTTCCTGGTTTGGTTAGCTAAGTGGAGCTAAACTCAAGAGGCTGTGATTACCATGATAACCTGCCTTGCAAAGACTTTTTCCATTGAGCTTCATTGGAAAGTCTGCGATTGGACAGGAACAGACGCGTGAGAACATCCAGCATAATTTCAGAGTTAGGCTTTGCGAAACAGCAGAAATTGCCTCTAGTGGCTGTCTGGTAGACACTAGAGGCAGTCTTAACTCTGCAATACAAACATTACAGTTTCTCTAAAAGTGCAATGTTTTACCGTAGATTGTAGTGCTAAGTGGACAGGACACTGCACTCAGACCACTTCAATGAGATGAAGTTGTCTGGGTGCGTATAGTGTCCCTTTAATCTCCATTTTAAAGTACACTTTAAGCACCTTTTATTATTATTCTCGCTATTTATATAGCGCCAACAGATTCCGTAGCGCTATACAATATTACTAGAGGGGGGGATTTAACTATAAATAAGACAATTACAAGAAAACTTACAGGAACGATAGTTTGAAGAGGGCCCTGCTCAAACGAGCTTACAGTCTATAGGAGGTGGGGTATAAAACACATTACGAAAGGAAAAAGCAATCAATAAGGTGGGAGTGAAGCAGAGCTGGAGGAGAGAGTAGAGTGCTGCCCTTTAGGAGAGAGCAAGAGACAGGTATGTGAGGTTAGTCTGGGAGGCCATAAGCTTTCCTAAAGAGATGGGTTTTAAGGCACTTCTTAAACGATTGAAGACTAGGGGAGAGTCTGATAAAGGTAGGCAGGCTATTCCATAGGAAGGGAGCCGCCCGCGAGAAGTCCTTCAACCACGAGTTGGCCATACGGGTGGAGAAGGTCACGGGCAGAGCGGAGAGACCGAGAAGGGGCATACCTATTCATCTGTGAGATATAAGAGGGGCTAGAATTGTTTAGTGCTTTATAGGTGTGGGTTAGCACTTGGAATTGAATACCACTAACTTGAAGGGAGAGCGAAAGAGGAGGATCAGTATTAGGAGGAGGAAAGACAACCACTACAGCTTATTTTTATGGTTCGTGAGACTATGGGCACTGCCCTCCGATTTTCTGTAAGTCCCCAACACTCTCAGCCTACCATTGCATTCAAACTTGGCAGGATTTGCACATGGTATAATGTAGACTTGTAATTTATCGAATTATACAAACGGTTGCACAGGGTAATGCAAAATAGCCTGAAGGAAAACTGAGGTTCAGCTCCCATAGGCTCACAACACCATAGCTACAGTGCTTAGACTGTCCCTTTAATACTTATCATGCTTTGCAATAAAGTATAATTAGAAGGACTTAGAAAAATAAATCCAATCCTTTCTTTTAATCAGCATTTGGTTATAAATCTTCAGTCGTAATGTAACAGTACAATGGTGTGATTTATAACAAAACATGACTATTACAAAATAAACCAAGGAATTATGTTAATTGTCTTGCTGGAGGAAGTTTAAAACCATGGTAATGTTGTAAACCTCTGCAGATCCTGTGTTTAACAGTTCTAGGTGTGTTCAAATACTGAAATACAATTAATCTCTTAAATCTGAGCAATGTTATAAAATGAAAAAAGCGACTAGGTAGATAATTACTAAACGGCAAAGTATGGTAAATTAACAAACAAATTACACAATTCTTTAAGTGTGCTACTTCCACTGCAGCTGTTTTGTTATGTTTTTTTTGTCTGTTTTTTTTTTCGTTTTTGTTTTGTTTATTTTAACATAAAGGGGCACTCACGATCCTTTAAGCACTTATTTTGTTTTTATAGATATACCGAGATAAAAAAAAAAAAATGCATATTCAAATGTATTCAAGTTGTCTTTGTGAGTTTATCTAATAAAAAGTAATTTAGAAAAAGCCAAATGATTGCACAACAATTTGCCCCATTACTGTTAAACGGGAACCAGGGTACTCCCAGCATTATAACTAGTACAGTGGGCTACAGTGGTTATTAGTGATGTCCCGAACGGTTCGCCGAACATATGCGCTGTTCGGTCCGCCCACTATATCATCATTGAGTAAACTTTGACCCTGTACCTCACAGTCAGCAGACACATTCCAGCCAATCAGCAGCAGACCCTCCCTCCCAGACCCTCCCACCTCCTGGACAGCATCCATTTTACATTCATTGTGAAGCTGCATTCTTAGTGAGCTGTCCAGGAGGTGGGAGGGTCTGGGAGGGAGGGTCTGCTGCTGATTGGCTGGAATGTGTCTGCTGACTGTGAGGTACAGGGTCAAAGTTTACTCAATGATGACGAATAGGGGGCGGACCGAACAGCGCATATGTTCGCCATCCGCTGCGAACCGTTCGGTGAACCGTTCGGGACATCACTAGTGGTTATGGTGCTTGGAGTCTCCCTTTAAGTAAAATATAACCTTTAGGTGTTTGTTAACTAAACTCTGCATTGTAGTGAATTGAAAACCAAATCGTAAAATTTAGGCAACAATAGCTTACTTGGGAAAAATCACCAATTTGGCTAGAATCACTATTAGTCTGTTTTGCCTAGATTTTAAAATTCCGTTTTTGATTTGTCACAATTCCGAGTTTAATGAGTACCTCTCTTGTTTGTTTGGTTTTTTGCCATTAATGAAGTCAGTTGGGTTGTTACTGTGATCATGTTTTTAGCAGATAAAAGCATTTTGAGTAAACTAATCACCATAACAATAGATTGGAATCTTATGTATTCAAGGGGCTGGAAAAAATGGATGCCCACAAAACAGAGACTTTGAAAGACAACAAAGTAATAAATACAGGTTTGACTGGGTACTCGAGTAAGAATAGTAACAAGTCCTCTAAGAATAGTAACAAGTCCTCGTCATCGACCAACTGGTCTTTTTGGGAAATTACAGATATGTAATCAGCAGGTGTGTAATAGCTTAAAGGGACACTCTAATCAATATTACTACTACAGCTTGTTGTAGTGATTACACTGTGTAGAATGTCCTTGTGCTGTCAGACATATTAGAACAGCTTGATATAAAACCACCCCCTCTTTGGCCACATTGATAAGGCTGAATTTAAGGATTACTTGAACCTTTTTTAATAAAATAGTTTTTTACATTTAGAATGTCCATTTGGCATTAGTTATTAGCCCCACGCCTTAAAACCCTATAAAATAAAGAATTAACTTACCTGGAACTCTGCGCTTGGCGTAGTTCCCTTAATTGAATTCTACGCCGCGTACTACATCACAGTCTCCCACTTCGCAATCAATAAGTTAAGTTTAATATTATGTTAATATGTACCCATTTTATACCACAAGTATGTCTCAGGTTGTCATTGTAAGGAGGCTGGTTGGAATGGGGGATTTTGGTGTCGCACTACACATTACCCACTACCCACACACATGGATTCTGTATGTGAATTACAAATATACAGCTAAGGTTATCCACCATTGATCTAAATTCAGTAAGAATTCTAGTTACAAATTGGATGCATGGTCTAAAATAAATTCATACAGAGTGGGCCAAAATGCAGTCGGATTTGACAGGTAAATAACTTTTTTTTGCTGCATGTGCATATTATAACTGAGTCTTGGGAGATTCATCATGGGTAATTTCATGAAGGAACAACAAATTAGCCAGAGAAAACAATTAACTTATTCATCAACTCATCATGTCTGGCGAAGCTCATTGTCATTTAAATGGCTTCGTCAATAAGCAAACCTACAGCAAATCCACGGATACGTCAACAGCGTCAACTGTAGCTTATCAAATGCAATGTCTGCTGCAGGATGAACTCTCAGAAGTTATAGGGCAGAAAGATGAGAGCTAGAGCTTCAAACATTAAGAAATGTTATGAACAATGCAATTGAAAGAGCCTGAGTTTGGGAGGGGGCAAATGGAGCTCAATTAAAAGATGTTATCGTCCATACTTAGTCAAACAAATCTTCATACATTAAGCATTCATTGTATGTAATATCATTGAAATTAATAAAAAAAAAAATAAATAAATAAATAAAAAAGGGATTGACTCCTCAAACTATAATCTGAATTTTGGCCAACCCCGTATATATATATATACACACATTTATTTTTTTTTTTTTAATGTGTTCTTTCCTGTTTAAAATTAAGTTACACCCAATTGAGGCTGGGAAAAAAAACTTACTTAAAAGAGATAAGGATCTCAAGGGTGCCCCACCAGCATTCGTTGTTCCAAATCTCTTACCGGTCGACTCACGTCAGTTGTTCATTTGGATTAAAGGCTTATTTGGCCTGGAGCTAAAACATTGTGATGGGCCTGCTCTACCTTCCTAATTAAAGGAAAATGTATACTAGAAAGGTGTTGTCAAAACTTCACAGGACTTCAGAAACAGATTTTGTACCAATTTGGTTGGGTCTCTCAAAAGTAATGTCTAATGAATAATTCAGATCAGCTGAATTATGAGTCAAGTTCACCTTTAAAGGAACACTCCAAGTACCCTAACCACTATTAACCCTTTGGAGCTTGGAGTAAGCCTTTAAATTAAGAGCTAAATCATTTATTGTACTGGGTGGGCAAAAATTCAGAATAGGATTTGACATGCAAATAACTTGTTTGCAAGTGCATATTATAATTGAGTCTTGGGTGATTCAACATGGGTAATTTCACAAAAAGAACAATGAGTAAAAATAATGGAATTTTATTTTCAAAATTGCAGGTTAATTATATTGACGCAAAAAGCTTACTCCTGTCACTTTAATGTAAGCTGCCACGTTCGCCCAGTCTTTCAGCTCCCGATTACTTCCTGTAGGAATATGTGAAGGGGCATGTGTACGTGAAATGAATTCATCAATAAAAACTTGATTGATTCTTCAAACCTGGGATTCTCTCCTATGGTATTTTGTGTGTCTGGAAATGTTTATTGCCTGATATTATACATCTAACAGGAGTAATCCTCTTCCCCGTGGATTCTTTATTGCTTCTTCATGTCATAGGTTTCTGTTTTGGTTTTTTTTCTGTATGAAACACATTTTGCCAATTCTTTTCACAACGATAAATAGGTTTCACAAAACATTCTGGGTTTGAAAGGGAACTGTCCCTTCTAAGGATTTTTAATACTATGTTTACGTATGTCCCTTTATTGAGTAGACAGACCTGTCAAATCACACAGTGATCTACGCACAGTCCTGCCAATTACCCAACATGTCTCTGTCACCTAGTCTCAGGAGGGCTGTTGTAAAAATTTAAATGCACTCACACTGTGCTTTCCACGAGATTCAGGACATTTAAAGGGTCACTCCAGACCCCTAAACAACTTTAGCTTGCTGAAAAGCTCAGCTTGCTGAAAAGCTCTATGTGTGAATAGTATGTCCTATTTTTTTCATTTTGCATAAAGTGCAGATATTAATAAAAATTAATACTTTTATAAACTAACCTGTTAACACCCCCTTGGCTTTCAAGCAGACAACAGGTAATGTTACTTCCTGGTTGCATTAGCTCAATACAGCTGGCCTCAAGAGGCAGCAATTGCCCAGAGCACATGACTTACAAAGACTTCTCATTGAGCTTTATTGGGAAGTCTGTGATTGGACAGCAACAGAAAGACTGGGCGGGGTTAGAAGGGGAGAGCTTGCTAAGGCAGCAAACAAGAAAACTGTAGGTTTAGCAAGCTGATTTTAGATATATTCCCAATGAAAAAATACATAATTTAATGCATGCATGTTTTCATTTAAGGTAGATCTACCAATCAGTGATTTTTATTTATTTTGTATTTGGGCAGTGGAGTGTCCCTTTAAGCATCTTCAAAATTTAGCTTACAGGCAGCACTGATTGATTGTCATTGTGGTGAATCCGCCCAACAAATGACTGCAGTCATTACAAGTTTTTCCATAAAGATTCTATGGAACCAAAAGTAAAATACAAAACAAAAAGCCGTTTCAGTGTCTCTTTAATTGAGGCTCTTAGCTCCAATACGTCTAAGTTGCCAAATGGGATCAATCATTAAGATTACGATTACAACATCGGAGTATTTTTTTATTTTCTTTTTTTTTCGTAAGTCACTCATCTCTGAGAACTCAATGCTTTAAACAAATAGAAAAACACTTTCTCCAGATGCCTTGGAAACAATACTTTGTTGCTGTTTGGAGAATGCTTTTTTCCCGACAGGAATCTATTTCGCATTCCATAACCCCCCATATATTGTCCAAGAGTTTAAAGGAATTCTGTGCATTTCCTGTAACAGTTTTCGAACATGTGCCATTACAACTCCAAACCATGTGATTCATTTTCATCCAGCGAAAAAAAAACACAAAATGTTTATTTTAGTTCGGCGAATAACTAGTATTTTAAGAGTTTACTGTGACGTTTCACTTTAAGAGAAAAATCTATAAAAAAAACAAAAAACATGATTCTTTGTGTTAACCCACAGGTTACTGTTATATTACCCAGATGTGCAGATGTAACCTGTAACTGATCACTGTCATATGCTTACCACATTTTTTGTGCCGGAGCTGATGTTGCAATGTCTGCCAAAAAAAAAATGGAATAAAATTGCAAAGTGATTTGCGACTTGTTTATTGCGTTACCTTTGAGCAGTTGTGCCCAAAAGGTAGATCACCAGACATGGAACTACAACTTCCATGATGCTTTGCATCCCGTTAGAATGTCTTTAGAATGACAAAGCATTGGGAGAGTTGTTGTTTTTAAACATCTGGGGATCTACCTTTTGGGCACAGATGCCTTAGAGGTTTTTAATATCTCTATAAATGAATGGACCCCCTATGAAAGTCGCCCTCTATAACTCAGTTATCAACTATGGGTGTTGACAAAGTGTGCGGTTTGGATATAAAATGCACTTAGCTTTACTCCTTGTCCTTCGGCTCTTCCCACGTCCGTGGCAGGTAGACTCACTGTACTGCCCTCTGCCAACTGCCTGTATGTTTTTAATCTATTTTTGCACGATAAGGTAGTTTTAATTTCTGTTAAAACCACATGGATTCAGAATTCCTTTGATGTATGGTTTTCATCATCGTTTTGTACTTTGATTACATTCCCCATGATGCGGTTAGGTTCTCCCAAGTCCCAACAGCTGACATAAAAACGGTTATTTTTCACTTTAACGAAGGATAAGTTAGTTTTCTATTTGGTAGATACCGGCTAAAATAGAAAACATTTTTAACAGATAGGAATAAGAGAAAACGATTCATAGATATTTAAAAACGAGGAATAGTGGGTATGGCCAATACCCATAAAGGGGTTCATTGTGTTCATGTAAATAAAGTTAATATTCAACCTAAAACATAGACAGATAATCACTGGGAGTCTCAGACATAATTAGATTTGAAAACTGAATCTATCAAATGATACAATTGAGCTATAACTCCCAGAATCCATTGCTGTGCCCATAAAACACTGCTGATGAGCTAAACTCATTGGAGCAATTGAATAGAAACGAGCATCATCATTGGCTGAGCTACTTCCTTGTCAGGTGAGAGCTCACTGCAGAATCTGCAAAGCCTAGTGGGTTGCATTCAGGAACTCTGAAAATATGAGTATTTTTGAAAATTTGTTGTTTTTGAAGATTTGTCATTGTATTATCTATACAATAAAAAAAAAACAAATGAGCCATCTCCATCTCCCATTAATATTCTGAAATGTTTTTTTTTAATTTTATTTATTTTTTGCATTTATCTAGAGCAGTGGTAGTCAACCTTTTTCTACCTACCACCCACTAATGCATCTTTCTGGTTGAAAAAATTTCCCTACCGCCCACCAGTTTTCGCGCAAGTGCAGAATATTTTTTAGAAAGGAGGGTGTTTTAAAAAAAAAAAAATGTACGTACATTTATCTTTTTATTTCTACTTAATGCATGTTTATAATGTTTTTAACTTTATAAAGTTTAATGAGAAAACAATAAAGTAAATTAAAATTACCTTTACTAGTGATTAATGAGATCCTTGAGGTTGATGCTGCAAGACTAAATATTTGATATCTGGTTCGATTTTCGTAAGGAACAAACGAAGGTCTCCTCTTTCGGTGATATTCAGACGACTTCTCTGTTTGCGCATAATATGATTTCTCATCTGTGCGTCAGCTCCCCTCCTCTCCCTCCTCAATTCCCCTCCCCACCTTTTTTTTCCTTTTTTCTATTTTTTAACCTTCATTATAGCAATGCCCAGTAGGAAGGCTGAGCTAGGTAGCCCACTTACTATTACTTACTATAGCCCACTATAACAGACAGGCACACATACATACATACAGACACACACACAAGACACACATACATACAGACAGACACACACATACATACAGACACACAGACAGACCCACACACACACACACAAGACACATACATACAAACAGACAGGCAAACATACATACAGACACACACACACAGACATGCATACAGACACACACATACAAAGACACACACATAAGACATACATACAAAGACACATACACACATACAGACAGACAGAAGACACACATACATACAAAGACACATACACACACAACACATACATACACACATATATATAAAGACAGACACACATATATACAGACAGACACACACACATGACACATACAAAGACACACACATACATACAAAGACATATACACAAATAAACACACACAAAATATTTTAGTCACCCTCCTGTTTCCTACCTTTTAAGTGCAGGAGGGTGACTTTCCCTGGGGTCCAGTGGTGGTGTAATACTTATTTTATTTGGAACTCAACTGCAGAATTTTTTAATTGCAGTAACTATTAGTTTTACCTCCTTTTGTTACTGATGTGGAGGAGAGGTTACTGTAGCTTTAACCCTTCAAGCAGGATGTTAATTGTGATTAAAGAATAAGCCAATAAACTTACACAAGCCAAACAGTCCCAATTTAGGAATAGTGCAGAAAATATATGCAGAGTTAGGTTCAGCTTAATTGTCATAGAATAACTGCAAGCAAAATTATCAATGAGGCAAGACAGAATTGCAGCTAGGAATAAATTGATTGTTGGAAGAAGAATTTAGCCTTAGAAGCAGTTCCTTATGTATAACAGAGAGTGACTTGACAGGTGTATAGTCGCCATTTTGGGCAGTCGGAATCCAGGACAACCACCCCATAACCCAACCCAATAACGCACATACTAGAGGATATGGGGAAATATGTCCACAGCTTTATTTAGCAAACAATAATAATAACAATAATAATCATAATAATAACTTAACAAGTAAACATGGGTCATTGCCCCCCATACTCCGCCCTCGCATCCTATTCCTTCCATTAACATATAAAGGGCAATGACCCCCATATAAATAAACATATATATATAACATACATCAACATTATTCCAATCGATGTAAAGTGCCAACCATCCATTAACCACGGCAGGGGTATACCCGGATACCCCTACCCCACCAGGTTCTGAGCCACCGACAGGACTCGAAACCTATCAACCACCAATGACCACCACTTGTTTGTCTTCCATTACGTTCATCCTGGGGAGCCTATTTCCTCTCCTTCAGCTCCCCGTCCCACCGCTGTGAAAAACGGGACAAAACCACACATAACAAAACAGGGAGGGTGGGTGGGACAAACTTAACCAGGTAGGAAGTTAGAATGAATTAACTAAAATGGCTGCCCATTTAAATAACCAAACCCACTTACCCATAACTCCACTCCCTTGCTTACTTCCTCCTAGGCCCGCCTCCTAACCCCTGTCAAGGCCTTTTTCGCTTAGCTGCGCTTGGCTACATGGGGCTACATGACAGGTGTATAGTCGCCATTTTGGGCAGTCGGAATCCAGGACAACCACCCCATAACCCAACCCAATAACGCACATACTAGAGGATATGGGGAAATATGTCCACAGCTTTATTTAGCAAACAATAATAATAACAATAATAATAATAATAATAACTTAACAAGTAAACATGGGTCATTGCCCCCCATACTCCGCCCTCGCATCCTATTCCTTCCATTAACATATAAAGGGCAATGACCCCCATATAAATAAACATATATATATAACATACATCAACATTATTCCAATCGATGTAAAGTGCCAACCATCCATTAACCACGGCAGGGGTATACCCGGATACCCCTACCCCACCAGGTTCTGAGCCACCGACAGGACTCGAAACCTATCAACCACCAATGACCACCACTTGTTTGTCTTCCATTACGTTCATCCTGGGGAGCCTATTTCCTCTCCTTCAGCTCCCCGTCCCGCCATAAGCTCAGACCTTGACCCCTTAAGCCGTCTGAGCTCCGCCACCCCGAAGAAACAGCGCCCGCTGCATACCAACCTGCCAACCCAAGTTGAGCAGATCCCAACCCACCTCCGAAAGGTGAACCCCGTCCGAGCGGTAGTACCCCGGCAACCCCTCCTCCAACTCGCTGTGCCGTACCACCACACCTCCCATCTTCCTAACAAAGCTCGCCATTAAGCTGTTCACCTTTTTCCTGCAGTGATCAATCGCCACCGGATCCCGCGCGTGCCGCCATCGACGCCTTGGGACAATCTCCGACCACACTAACATAACCCCCGGAAGCAGGTCCCTCAATTTGTTGATGTCCTGCTTCATCCACTCTACCAACCGACGTTGTGGCGTGAGGCCCAAGTCGTTACCCCCAGCATGAAGGACCACCATGTCCGGTGTCCTCCCGCCCACCACCATCCTAAACATTGCCCCACAAACCTCCCCCCAGCAAAATCCCCTGTACCCAAACCATCGGACTGTCAACTGGTCCTTCGGAAAGCCCAGCTGCTGGCCCTGCATTCGAGCTGCGGCCCTCCTCTCGGCCCAGAAGACAAAAGAATGTCCCACAATCCAAGCAACCCGTCCTGGGGAGAAGAAGAAAACAAGCATGAGGGAAAGGCAAAAGAGGACTCCTCCGTCCATGTCCGCCCCCGCACCATATCTATACATACACATATATAAACATATACCTGCCTTTTCCCTTTTTTTTTTTTTTATTCCAATAAGCCCAACCGCACATATGAGCGGAACCGCACCGACTCCCATCTCCCTATGCGCTTCACGACCTCATCTCCTAATCCCAACCGTGCGGCCTCCGTGGCCGCCCCAATGCGAAAGGAGTGAGTACCAAAACGTCCGGCCGGAAGCCCCAACTTACCTAGCCCGGCCCGAAAAACCTTTGTAAACTGAAACCGGGACAGGGAAGAACCATCCGCATGTACCAAGAAGGAACCCCCCACCGCCGGCCTCCGAGCCATGTACTCCGCCACTGCAGCCACCGGGCACAATGCTGCGCCCGGCAGAGCCCATAGCGTAACGTCCCTACCCACGCCACGGACGTCCGTCTTAGAACTACCCAGATGCACAACCACCTTACCCTCCAAAACACGAACCCCTGAGGCCTGCAGACCCCCGGGCACCACCCTACTGGCACTCACCAGCTCCCCCACGCGGAACGCCCCGAAAAATGCCAAGAGAAAAGCCGCTCTGAACAGAGAGACCTCAAACCCGTTGAAACAAATTTCCGGCAACCGACCCACCAGATCCCCCAATACCCGTACCGACACCGGGCGCCTAGAGTCACAGGTCCTGCGGCCCTTTCGATAACCCTTCAGCGCCTGCCGTACTAGGAAGGTCTTAGTCAGATCCTCCGACCCGCGCCATCGGAACCAGAACGCCATTGCCGCCATGGACCTGTCGACCACTGCCGGGGACGCCCCCTTTGCCAGCAATTGGCAGGTGTACCATAGAAAAGCGTCCCGCAGCGCATCCCCACGTAAGCCATGCTCCAACCCGTCTAATGATCGTTCCCAAGAGTCCCAGACCTTACTGTAGGAGGCCCATGTGGCCGGTGCCAGTGAAGCCTTCACAAGTCCCCCAAGCAGGACGCTCCCAGCTGCCATATCTCGTCCGGGCAAGCCTCCCCTTCCTTCAATGCTCCTGGCGCCATCGACCAAAATCGGGACCACTGAAAACGAGACAGAGCGTCAGCCACCTCATTCAGGTACCCAGGGACATGACGCGCGCGAAACACAACATTCCGTGACATACACATCAACACAAAGCGCCGCAGCAACCTAACCACCGGCTTAGAGGCAGCCGATTGATTATTCACCGCATGCACCACCGCCATGTTGTCCGAGAAAAAGACCACTTTCTGGTCCCGGAGCCCCTCGCCCCATAGTGCCATTGCAACGACCAACGGGAATAATTCCAGAAAAGCCAGGTTGCGCATGACTGGGCTAGACCCCCATGCCTCCGGCCACCGCTCCGCGCACCATCTCCCGCCAAAGTAGGCCCCGAAGCCCACACTACCCGAAGCATCCGTGAAGAGCTCCAACTCCGCCGCCGACTTACCCGCCCGCCTGAAAAACACCGTCCCGTTGAAATCCTGCAGGAAGGCATCCCACACGCCCAAATCAGCCCTCATGGTTGCTGACACCCGTATGAAATGATGCGGGGATCGAACTCCTGCCGTAGCAGCCGCCAGGCTGCGGCTGAAAACCCTCCCCATAGGAATTACACGGCATGCAAAGTTCAGCATCCCTATTAGCGACTGCAGTTGCCGCAGCGTAACTTTGCGCGCAACGGTCACCGCAGCTACCGCCCCCTTGAGCCCCTCCAACTTGTCCCGAGGCAGTCGGCATTCACCCAAGATAGAATCTATTTCTAACCCCAAGAAACTAAGGCACGTCGTCGGGCCCTCCGTCTTATCCGCTGCCAGCGGCACCCCAAAGTGGCCCGCCACCCATTCCACGGTCCTAAGCAGTTGCTGGCATGCCGAGGAGGCAGCCGGCCCCACGCAAAAGAAATCGCCCAGGTAGTGCACCACCGAACGGTTCCCCGCCTCGACCCGCACCACCCATTCGAGAAAAGTACTAAATTTCTCGAAATAGGAGCATGAAATAGAACAGCCCATAGGGAGGCACAAGTCCACGAAATATTTTCCCTCGAAAAAACATCCCAACAGGTGGTGGCAGTCCGGGTGGACTGGCAGCAGCCGAAACGCCGCCTCAATATCCACTTTTGCCATAAGTGCCCCATGCCCGGCCCGTTTAACCAGCTCGACCGCCCGGTCGAATGATGCATACGAGACCGAGCATAGGTCCTTATCAATACCGTCATTCACCGACTCCCCTTTTGGGTAGGAGAGGTGGTGAATGAGCCGGAATTTCCCCGGCTCCTTCTTTGGCACCACCCCAAGAGGGGAAACCCGTAGGTCCTCCAATGGGGGCACCGCAAACGGGCCCGCCATCCGCCCCAGCGCAACCTCCTTGTCTAGTTTCTCCCGTACCACCCCCGGGAAATCCGCCACCGACTTCAGGTTGCGCAACCCCCCCGAACCCCCCCGCTCCCGGAAGGGAATAAAGAAACCCCGCCCGAAGCCTTCCCTAAGTACCGAGGCATCAGTCCTGTTACCGTAGCGGCTTAGCCACGGCTCCATCGCGTCTAGCCTCACCGGCGTGAAGCCCCGGGGCAGGGGAAGCATTCCCTCCGGCCCCGGCAGCCGCTCCGGCTGTTCCCGCCTTCCCTTTTTTGAAACAGCGATTGAGCCCATGAGCACCCCCGCAACCGGAGCACTCATGCTTAAATCGACACGCGTTTCCCCATTTGCACTGGCCCTCATTGTAGAGCCAGCAGAAGCCCTTTTGCAAAGCGGCCGACGAGGCGGACTGCCCCTTCGCGCCGGCCGAGTTTGGAAAGGGCTGCGCCTTCTGGGCCATCATTAGCTTCATCCAGAGGGGCAGATCCATCTGATCCCACCTCATCCCCGGGTTAGCCGCCAGTCGCTGCCTGAACTGTTCATCGTAGCGCCACCATGCCAGCCCCCCATAGGTGCGATATGCTTCCCAAATGCCGTCCAGGTAGCAGAACAGGGACGAGCATAATCCCGACGATTTTTCCCCCAGCACGCTGGCTAGCACGCAAAACGCCCGTAACCAGTTGCCAAAGGATTTCGGAATCTTGCGATACCGCTTCCTCTTCTCCTCCTCCTCCTTCTTTTCATCCTTTTTATCCTCCTCCTTGAGGTCAATAAAGTCCTCCAAGGGGAGCAGGGAGAAGATCTCGCAGAACTCACCTTTCCAGAGCTTCTCTTTCACGTCCTGTTTCAGATGAACCCCCAGGGGGCCCGCAAACGAGACGTATGCGTGCTGCCTGGCTGCATCCGGAATACCCCCGGCCAGTTCCGCCTTGTCACCCCCGGCCGCCATCGCCTCGGGCGCCACCCCCACGTCCCCGCCCGAACTAAGCCCCACGGAAACCCCACTAGGACCAGGGACCTCCGTCCCCGGGGCCCAAACCCGACCAACGCCACCCCCCGTGTCACCCCCCGCCCCCAGCGAGTGGAGCAGTGCTTGCAGTGTGCTAACCAAGGAACTGGAGTGTAGTGACCCACAAGACTCACCGGCCAAGCCCCCTGCAACTGACGCGGCAGGGGCTGCGTCGTCGACTGCCCGATGTCCAGGGAGAGCGACTCCCGCCGATACCTCGCCAACCGGGGAGCCAAACCGGTGCCTTGCCCGTGTCGATATGGAACAGCTCCGTGACCTGGAAAGAGGAGAAGAAGTCCTGGGTAGGGTGCACTGAGTATTCGCATCCCCCCCGTCTCGACCCTGGGAGCGCCTGCCCCTTGCCAAAGCCTCCCGCTGTGCCCCCTGCACGCGCCGCGCGCGGGAGCCCCTAGGGCTACGGCTCCTCCTGTCTTCCCCGGGCATACGTCCCCGCCGACCACCCCTGGGGACGCTAGACCCGCTCTCTCCCGAGCTCCCTGACCTGGAGCGGCGCTGCCGGGACCTCCCCCTCCCCCCCCCTCTCCCCGTGGCTCTACTTCCCGAACCGGAGAGGGACTACCACTACAGGACCCTGAACCGGACCCCCCCCCCCTACTACCCTGCACCCCCAAACGCTCACCCCTCCGGCTAGAGCCCGACCCCCCACCTGAACTGGCTCCCAGACTAAGGGGACCTAGACCCCCCTCAACCAGACTGGCCCCCCCAACCCCTAAACCAGGCCTACCCGACCCTACCCGCACCGGCCTAGCCCCAGAGCCCAAGGAGGCCCCCTTTCCCCTACTGGGGGAGCCCAGCAGTCCCTCCTCACCCACAGCCCCCCCACCCCTACCACTACTCCCCCCACCTATGACCCCTATGCCCTCCCCATCCACCACCCGCGGTCCCTGGGAGGCCTTCCCACCCCCCACTTGGGCCCTCCGCCCTCCGCCCCCTGACAGGACCCCCCCAGCACTTTTCCCGCCAAGGGGGCCCCGGCCGGAGCCCCCTGCACTTGCCTTTGGGGCCGGGAACCGGCCACGTGTCCTCCCGGTCCCGGCCCCGCCGATCTCCGCCTCCGACGGGGCGCGCGCCCTCCCGGGCCGCAGCTCCATGCTGCCCGCTCCTCCAGGGGACCGCCCGGCCACGTCCGACCCGGCAGCCGCGACGGCCCCGTCCCGACCGTCCCCCCGGCGCCGGGCACTGGTCCTAGGCTCCGGCCGCTCGCGGGGAGGCGGGGCCTCTACCACGCGGCTGCCGGGCCTGCTGCCGCCCGCACCGGAGCCTCCCGGACCACCAGGGATGTCTTCACCGGGTCCCACACCCGGGCTTAGCCGCTCCGGAGGCCTCCTGGCCCGAACAGGCCGTCGTCCGCCACCGTCCTGGCCCTCCGCCGCCGCCGCCAGGGCCGGGCCTAACTGGGCCTTCAGCCAGTCAGCCCCCTGGTGCCTCGCCGCCGACCGGATCCGCTCCAGCAGACGCTCCACTTCCTCCATCGGCCCTGCAGGGAGACAAAAAGGAAAAAACCCTACCAAGCCAAGTCTGTGCCCACAGGAGCGAACACAAACTTAACCAGGTAGGAAGTTAAAATGAATTAACTAAAATGGCTGCCCATTTAAATAACCAAACCCACTTACCCATAACTCCACTCCCTTGCTTACTTCCTCCTAGGCCCGCCTCCTAACCCCTGTCAAGGCCTTTTTCCGCTTAGCTGCGCTTGGCTACATGGGGCTACATGAGAGAATGACAAGTATTGAGCCTTAGAAACAGTCTCTTATTAGTATCAGAGAGTAGCTTGATTGTAGAAACAATTACTTAGCTTAAGAGGCAGTTCTGGAACTGAAGAGCTTAATTACATCCAATGGTTGTGAAGAGGGGTAGAAGTCCGTTTAGCAAGCCGAGGTCAAGGAGTGGAGAAGGAGGGTAGTCGTCCCAGAGCGTTATTCGGTACACGGAGGATCAAAATAGAGCAGCTGGTAAGTTTTTGCAGACACCTGTGCAATAATCCAGCCCTTTGAATCTGGCGCGGTCTTCCTATGTAAAAGGAAGGACCGCGTCAGAAAAAGGGGCGGGGCGAAGCTCCGTGAACCCGGAAGTGGGTTCCTACGGCGAAAAGCATGGCAGGTATAACCTGACAGGTGGCTCAGGTGGATGGGAGTCAGAGTTCCCACTCTGACTCCTTCCTCCCGCGCGGTCTGTGTATTAGCTGGGAGGAGTGACGTGCAGTCACTTCCTCCCAGCTCTGTGATGTAATCACAGGGGGCCCAGTTGCGCTGTTTAAGCGCCCAGCGCTGACCGGCCCCCCACACAATCCACATCCATGGGGTGGCCCGGACAGCATGCGGCCCCGGCGGTTTGCCGCGCAGACCGGGGTCGCAAGTGGTGATGGCAGTACCCGGTCGCAGGGGTACCGCCGGCTCGCACCTGCCCGCCCAATCTCTCAAAATTAGAAAATTCCTACCGCCCACCTGGAATCCTGAAACGCCCACTAGTGGACGGTAGGGACCAGGTTGACGACCCATGATCTAGAGTCTTCGAGAATGTTAGTGGTAAACCAACAACTAAATGACAGGTTAACTTTAATCTAAAACATGTACATGGCAATTAAAATTGTTATGCTTTGAACAAAAGTTTATTTGAGAGCCATGGCATACAATTTAGTACAGTGATAAATTCTGGGGAAAAAAGAAAGTTAAAAAAAATATGAGATTGCACAACAGTGTTCCAGTGCTTGAAGCACATAACTTTTAAATGCTTTTGCTCAGAAGTAAAAAAAAAAAACACATTTTTTTTTTAAATAGCATGCAAGGGTCTAGTTGCATACAGTACTGTGCAAGATTGCAACATGGAAACAGGATTTAAAACAGAAATAATGGAAAGAGGTGTGTCAGGCAGGGTATACAATGTGCACAAATGTACCTGACATCCCTCTGCCAGAGCTCTGAATCATCCCTTACACAATCATTTCAAATAAAATAGAAAATAGCTGACAGTCAGCTGTTTTCTCAGGGGCTTATTCGCTAAACAGTAAGTTTAGTATAAAACTGGCTTTTAACACTTAGGTTAAACAGATGGGTTGTATTATTGCAGTGTGCTTGGAAAGATGGGCAGATCAACGTACCGTCAGCTTGCAAGGAGAGTGACCACGGAGGAATTGTATTATAAGGAAGGAAGATAAGAAGCTCGGGTTTAGAAAGATTGAGTTTAGAAAGCAGGGGGACATACAGTCGTAGACGAAGGAGAGGAAACTGGTGATACATTCTAAGACATCAGGAGAGCCAAGGTAAATCTGTGTGTCATCAGCATGCAGGTGGTAGAGCAGTCCAGAAGAATTAAAGTTTGCCAAGAGAGGCAGTATAAATAGAGAATAGAAGGGGTCCATGGATAGAACCTTGGAGGACTCCCGCTGAGACAGGGTGAGGTGAGGACCCTGGGGAATGATAGGAGGCAGTACAGTGTGAAGGGTGTGAAGGGTTTGAAGAAGGGGATGTGATCAACAGTGTTAAAGGCAGCAGAAAGGGTCTTGGAAAATGAGATTATTAATTACTTAGGTCAGAGTAGAATGGAGGAGTTGGAAGTCCCCCCCCCCCGTCATGCGTCTCCCTACACAGGCTGCAGCAGCAGTGCTGTCACTGTGGAACTATGTTCCACCCTTTCCCCACTAGCGGCCAGAGGGGGCACTGTGCTGGGAGGACTTCCTCCTGGGTCACAGAGAGCAGCTCAGGGGAGAGACAGGGAGAGGACACTCAGCTCTGCACACAGGCATCCAGGAAGCTGCTGGTAAGTGGGAGTCAGTGTGTGTGTGGTTCAGTCTCTGGGTGTGTGTGTGGGGGAGAGGGGGGTCAGTCTGTGTGTGGGGGCAGTCTCTGGGTGTGTGTGGGGGGGAGAGGGGGGTCAGTCTGTGTGTGTGTGGGGTCAGTCTGTGTGTGTGTTTGGGTCAGTCTCTGTGTGTGTGTTTGGTTCAGTCTGTGTGTGTGTGGGGGCAGTCTCTGTGTGTGTGGGGGCAGTCTCTGTGTGTGTGGGTCTGGGTGGGTCACAGTACACCTTTGCATACACACACAGTGCACCCCTCACACACATCATTTCTTCACCCACATCCACACTCCTTCCAAACATACCTTCACCCCCCACACACACATACATACATACATACAAACATGCGTCACCCTATTACATACCGAATCTCAGCTATATATATATAATAATATAATAACTACAGCTCCTTGATAAGCACTCAATGCAACCCCAATACACATACACATTAATAATGCAGACCCTAGAAGCACACGCACACACACGTTACAGGCCCTATCAGCACACACACAATCTCAAAAGCTCCTATACATGAGCACGTGCTCACACTACAGCCCCTAGTTACATATAGTACACCATAAACAGACTCCTTTATACACACACTACAGCCCCTAGTTACACATAGTACGCCATAAACAGACTCCTTTATACACACACTACAGCCCCTAGTTACACATAGTACACCATAAACAGACTCCTTTATACACACACACGTCACCACAGCCACTTCTAAACACCAGGGAAATTGATCTTGCATCTCCTGAAAAGGTTTTCCAGTTTCCGTGAAAAGGCGTTTTGCCTGTAATAAGAAAGGTGCACAGGTGGAACTACAGGCAGTGCTGGTGTTGCTGTTACACTGGGGCCCATCGAGTGGCCCATGCAATTAGGGCCACCCAATGGGCATGTGTCTTCAGGGGCACAAAACAGTTTTTGTACCAGGGCCCACTCTATGTTAGTTCCGCCACTGTGCAGCAACTTCCCCGGCACACAGGCTCTGCCCCTGCATGGAAGATCGCCTCCCCGTACGCAAGCTCCGTCCCCAATCTGACTGAGACACACACTGACAGACATACACATATTCTGACAGACATACAGTGACAGGCACACACTCTCTGACTGCGACACACATTGACTGACACACACACACACACATACACATACATTTTCTCACACACTCATGACCGGTGTATAGTCGCCATATGGGCAGTCGGAACCTAGGACAAAACCCCCACATACCTAACCCAATAACACACTGACACTAGGGTATATGGGTAAAATTGTCCACAGCTTTTATTAACCATTATATAAATAAATATAATAAGTTTATCATTAGTAATAACAATCATAACAATATAATAATAAAACATATAAATATGGGTCATTGCCCCCATACTCCGCCCTCGCATCCGCATCCTTCTTTTAATATAACGGGCAATGACCCCCAACATACTAACACATATATATCTTCAACAATTTGCAACCTTACTCCAACATAATAATTTAAGTGCCAACCATAAATAAGCACGGCAGGGGTATACCCGGATACCCCTACCCCACCAGGTTCTGAGCCACCTCCAGGACTCGAAACCTACCAACCACCAGTGACCACAATTTCCATGTCCATGACGTTCCTCAGGGGAGCCTATTTCCTCTTCCTCGGCTCCCTATCCCGCCGCTGTGACAAAACGGGATACCATCCTTATCTCAAAAACCCAGGGAGGGTGGGTGGGACAAACTCAGCCAGGTAAGAAATTAAATGTGCTCTATCCAAAATGGCTGCCTACTTAAGTAGACCAACCCCTTTCTCCCACAATCCACCAGTCCTGGCTGGCTCCTCCTAAGCCCGCCTCCTAACCCCTGTCAAGGCCCTCCTCCGCTAAGCTGTGCTTTGGCTCCTTGGGGCTACACAATTTGTGATTTTTATTTTAATTAATATCCACCCAGCCTCCCTACCTTTGAGAGAGCTGAGTGGATCTTTCCCTGGCATCCAGTGTGTCTCCTCACTAATATTCCTGCAGTTTCTCTCTGTACCCCTGCGCGCCCTCTGTGAGGAAGCAGAGAGGAACTGCAGGAAGGTGACTGTTCCCAGCGGCGACTGGCTTTAATGTTTCCTGGGCAGCTTAGCAAAGTGCTGACAAATGCCAGGCGCCAGGGCGAATTGTCTAGTCGCCACGGAGACCTGGCGCCTGGAATTTGTCGAGCCCTGTGTATGTGTGTGTGTGTATATATATAACACACACATATATACACATTTTATAATTGCCCCCCTACTTTTGTCCCTGGCCCCTCATGTGCCCCCCAAGTATGAATCCTGGAGACGCCACTGACAGTATTTTAGGATGGGTATGACAGAAGCATGTTTAAGGGGAGTGGGAACAATGTCAGAATAAAAAGAGCAGTTGAAGATATGAGTTAAAGATGGCACAAGGCAGGGGGAGAGAAATCTGTTAATGTGAGAGGTAATGGTATCATGGCAGTGGCACGATGGTGACCCGCAAGCTGTTAAGAAGTGAGGAGGAGGCACAGAAGAAGGGCGGCGAGTGGACAAAGACCTAGCCTCAGACTCTCATCAGCCTCAGCCAGCATCTTTGTCATTTTATGTAAGTTGTATGCAAGTGAGTGAATAGCTAGTTGTCTATTTGTGTGAGTGACTAGTTGTGTATTTGTGTGAGTGAGTGGCTTATTGTGTACTTTTGTGAGTGGGTTGCTAGTTCTGTACTTGTGTGAACAGCTACTTGTGTATTTGTGTGACTGGCTAGTTGTATATTAGTGTAAGTAAACAACAATAAAAATGTTTCCTGAGCATGGACCTTTCAGGTAATTAATAAAGCCTTAGACTAAGCCATTTGCCAGTAGACCTATTATAGTCAGATGGACGTGTTTGGGCACTAAGATCATATCATATTGTTCATTAATCTCGAAGTTTAGGCTCCCATCCCCAGTAATTCTGCCTCCCAGTTCCCTTATTCTCTGATTGCTATATGTGTTAGAAGTTGTAAAGTTGTGTAAGTGAAAAACCCACACCTATAAGTGGAGCACTAAATTGTGGACGAGGTAAACTTACCCCGCGTGGCTTACTAACGACCGTGATAGGTAATATGTTTAAAAGAAAATAAAAATACTATTTAATGCAGATGGTACGTAAACAACGAGATAAAACTGTGGTGAAATAGGAACACTCACGTTTAAGGGAGCCTGTGTATAAATACTGGCTACGTATTAGAGCTTTTATGCTTTTAAGGCAGCATCACACCTTCAATCCACAGTATGGAGTATCTCAAAGAGAAAACATAAAAAGAGAGGGACCAATGTGCAGTCTGTTTGAAGTTTTATAAAAGGTGAAATAGGTAAAGTGCTCACCTTTTTCAGAGCCTTGTAATTCCGGCTCTGATGTATAATGGCTTGGTGCCAATTTGTGAGGGGATGGCACTACCCCAATGTAGATGTGTTAGGCTTAGCCAGGTTACCAATAACAGCCTAAGAGTGTCAGCCTATTAATGATCAGCCATTGAGAGAAACAACATATGATGGAAGAATTCAGCCAAGCAAGAGTTCCATTCTGAGTTCTTATTGAATAGCTGTAACCCTAACATTACCACAGCTGATCAGAGGATAACATGTATTTCCAAGGTGTGGAAAAATTAGAGCTTACATGAACTTTAAAATGGGCTTTTTATCTCCTTAATGGTCCGTATAGATCTAATGGCAAAACTTTGATGAATGGCAATAAAATACTATAAAACTTAAGAAATGCAATCATTGTTCTATAATAAGAAGGCCAATAAGTAGCTTTCCATTAAATTACATGCTATAATTACATAAACAGGATTTACTGTGTTGCCACCCTGTAATGGCTGTACAATTTAATTAATTACAATGATACTTAAATTCATAAAATGTTATTAAAATTATACCAGCCTGTCCATGGAGTAGTTTCCAGGAGTGACTGTATTTAGTCACATGGCCGTCCTCCTGCCCACACTCCCCCCTCCTTAACACCCAGCAATACAATGCACATGAATGTCAATCACAGAGCTCCACAATCATACAACTCACAGCAATGTAGTGTATGAATGTGCAAGAACATAATGAATGCAGTGTACGAGTGTATCACAGAGCTCTTCAGTAATACAACTGCAGTAATGTGCAGAGTGCATCTGTGTATCACAGAGCTCCACAGCAATAAGGCCCACAGTAAACTGCAGAGTAGATGAACATCACAGATCGTGGGAGGGGAGGGGGTATGGCTGGGTTTGATATGTGTGTCTGTTGTGTTTGGTGTTGGCTGAGTGTTGTGTGTTAGGACACGGCCTAGGGTGGTTGTGTGTAGTGTTGACTAAGTGTGACTGTTTGTGTTGGGTTGTGAGTGTGATTGTGTGTGGATTTGGGTGAGTGTGATTTAATTCAATAAAAAAAACAAAAAAAACTAAATGTTTATACCCCCATCCTGCTTATCTTTCTACAGAAGGGGAGCATGATCCATTGTGGTCTAGTGGGGATATAATCCCCATGGTCCCAGGGTAGCTGTGCATCTGACAGGATAGCCTGTGGTCCTGTGGGAAGCATGTGGTCTGCACGCCCAGTACATGCAGGCCACAGTAAATGCTCTTCCAGACCAGTGGTGATCATTGAATGAGTTCGTGTTTCCATTCTCCAAGCAACAGCACTGCCAGGTCTCCTCCATGATCTCCTCCGCGGTGCTTTGTGTGAGAAAGGGCTGGGTCTGCGAAGTGACATCTCTTTCTTTGCTCTCCTCTAATGCAGAGAGCAGCCTGGGAGCAGAGACCGCTCACACCAGGTATGTTCCTTTTTAGAAATGTAAGATGGGTGCTGGTGTAGAGAGAGGGATGGGATGGCCAGAGACACAGGTAGGATGAGTTAGAAGTGACTTCTAAGTGTCCGTTACTACAGCCCCTATCCCCACAAGCACCCACCTTGACCTATATGCTCACCCTGCACCCAGAACAGGCCTTATACCTCCTGCATCCAGTTCAACACCAAGTCCTCCCCTGCACCCACTTCAGCACCCATTCCTCCCTTGCCTCCACTTCAGCCCGTGCTCCCCTTGTACCCAGTACAGACCGAAAGCACCTCCCTCAGCACTGATTACAGACCCTATGTTCCCCCCCCGCACCACTATCTCCCCTGCACCAACAGCCCTTATCCCTCCCTGCTCCCACTACAGCCCCTTACCCTCCCTGCTCCTGCTACAGCCCCTAACCCTCCCTGTACCCGCTACAGCCCCTATCCCTCCCTGCTCCAACTAGAGCCCCTAACCCTCCCTGTACCTGCTACAGACCCTATCTCTCCGTGCTCCCACAGCAGCCCCTATCCCTCCATGTACCCGCTAGGGCCCCTATCCCTCCCTGTACCCGCTAAAGCCCCTAACCCTCCCAGTACCCGCTACAGTCACTATCCTTCCCTGTACCCGCTACAGCCCTTATCCCTCCCTGCTCCCACTACAGCCCCTATCCATCCCTGCTCCTGCTACAGCCCCTATCCCTCCCTGCTCCCGCTAGAACCCTAACCCTTCTTGCTCCCGCTACAGCCCCTATGCCTCCTTGCAGTGGTGTATCCTGGTTTTGTGCTGCCCTAGGCAGGACAAAACTCAGACGCCCCCCTCCCCCCGCGCCACCCCCACCCAAACCTTCCCCCCCGCCCCACCTTCTAGACACACACACACAGTCAGACACACACAGTCAGAGACACACACACAGTCAGAGACACACACACACAGTCAGACACACACACACACACACAGTCAGACACAAACACACAGTCAGACACAAACACACACACACACAGGTCAGACACGCACACACAGTCAGACACAAACACACACACACAGTCGAACACACACACACAGTCAGACACAAACACACACACACAATCCCACTCACACATTAACACTTTTTTTTTAATTTAGCCCCCCCCCAGCCTCCTTACCTTTGGAAATGCTGGGGGGGTTCTCTTTCTCCCTGGGGGTCCAGTGGCTGCCGGTCGGGCTGATGGGCTGGCTACTGGGCGCTGGGCGGGCGGCTGGCAAGGGAGCTCTTCCCCTGAGCGGTCTGCTCAGCTCCCTCGCGCGCCGCAGAGTGAGGCTGAGAGCCGGAAGATGTCGTCATATTCCGGCTCCCAGCCTCACTCTGCGGCGCGCGAGGGAGCTGAGCAGACCGCTCAGAGGAAGAGCTCCCTCGCCAGCCGCCCGCCCAGCCCATCAGCCCGACCGGCATGTTAGTTAGCCGCGAGGCTAACAAGACATTTGCCCTGGGCATTTGGGGTTGGTTTTTTTTGCCGCCCCCTGGAAAATGCCGCCCAAAGCAAATGCCTTGTTTGCCTCGCGGCTAAAATGTCCCTGCCTCCTTGGTCCCGCCACAGCCCCTATCCCTCCCTGCTCCTACTACAATCCCTATCCCTCCCTGCTCCCACTACAGCCCCTATCCCTCCCTGCTCCCACCTTAGCTCCTATCCCTCCCTGCTCCCACTATAGCTCCTATTCCTCCCTGCTCCCACTACAACCCCTATCCCTCCCTGCTCCCACTACAGCTCCTATCCCTCCCTACTCCCACTACAGCCCCTATTCCCCCCTGCTCCCACTACAGCCCCTAACCCTCCCTGCTCCCGCTACTGCCCCTAACACTCCCTGCTCCCACTACATCCCTTAACCCTCCCTGCTCCTGCTACAACCCGTATCCCTCCCTGCTCCCACTACAGCCCCCATCCCTCCCTGCTCCCACTACAGCCCCTATTCATCCCTGCTCCATCTATAACCCCTATCCCTCCCTGCTCCCACTACAGCCCCAATCTCTCCTGCACCTGCTTCTACCCGTATCCCTCCGTACACACACTGCAGCCTCTATCACTTCTGCACCCATTACAGTCTTTATTTGCACTGCACTGTCTACAGCCTCAATCCACACACATACAATAGCCAATATTCACACACTACAACACAACCAGACCCACCTCTCCACTCACATACACTGCATACTACACTGCAAACAGCATCATTCACATACACAAACCCACAAGGAGTCTCACTGTTTGCACACAATCCCAATCCCCACCCATGTAATACTCCATACAGCCCCTACACACACACAATTACTTTTATAGCACGTAATATTGTAGTGTATATAGTATATACATAGCACCAACAAATTCTACAACGCTGTACAATAGGTAAAACAAGGCAAACTGCTATTTCTAACACAACACATTTGACACATAGGAACACAAAACCACAAGCAGCATCCCACACGCAGGACCACAGTTTACCTCCAAACACGTGTTTGGGGCCTATTTGCAGGCTTGCACATGGGGGACACTGCTTGTGATATAACCAGCTAACATAGAGGAAGTGTATCATTAAATTTGCTTTATTGCTTTGTTTTAAAAGAGGGAGCAAGGATTACTCCATCAAAACACAGTGTTTAATTAAAACACTTTGTTTGGTTGGATTAACCCCTTAAATGTAAATCTGGCCCTGTTTGGGTGTCATCCTTCTGGGTGCCGGCAGTGAACTCATACTATCTGTGTAACGGAGCCCAGTACTCTGGCTGATTACCTTGGTCAGTAGTTCCGTCTACTTGGAGGATATTGCGCTGTAGTGATTATAGCTCATCCCCAAACACTAAACGACCCATAGTGAAGGGTACAACAACAACATTTATTGTAACCAAACAGGCATATTTATAGGGACAATAAATGGGACAGTAAGTTCCTGCTACTGTGCCTGGGAGTTAATTTGAATATTTATTGCTGACTTTTATAATCTCCAGACATCAGGACGTTGTATAAAAAACTCTAAGAATCATATTTTTTTATTAACAATACATTAACAATTTAGGAACCCCGGACAGGGTTAACTCCCACAGACTACATTTCCACAAAGCGCCCAGCCGGATGTACCCAACCTGAGAAATCGTTGAGTAAAGTTTGGCCTGGCTGGGGCTACTTTCCGATCTGACGTAGAGTTCCGACGTCTTGGCTAAGTAGAGGTTTTTGAAAGGAGATGTGTTTCTGGCTTTGAAATGAGGGGTCAGCCTTGCTCTGGGTGAGTGGCGATAGTTTCCTCTTCTCCCATCTCTCCTCCAAAAAACACTCTACTGTATGCTTGGTTAAGGGCGCAGGAGTGGTCAGCAGTTTCACCAGGCAGCAGCCTCGAGTCAGGCCAAATTAGCCAGGCCAAATTATTTTATATAATATTTTTACATAATTAAGTCATTTCATTAATTACAATTTGAGTGGCTTGCCTGACAACCCATGCAGAAAGTCCACAGAATTTGGTTCACAAGCCCTATATTCAGGGCCGGTGCAAGGATTTTTTAGTACTAAGATTATTTTGGCACCCCCCTGTCCCCTGTCCCCCATCCCCTCAAACAAAAGCATCTTCACCTGTGTGCCTCTTAACCCCCCTTTTGAATGTCTCACCCCCTTTAGTGTATCTTATTATTTTATTATATATATAGCGCCAACAAATTCCATAGCGCTGTACAATGGGTGGACTAACAGACACATAATTGAGATCAGACCACTGACATACAGGGACAGAGGGGTTGAGGACCCTGCTCGATGAGCTTACATGCTAGAGGGAGTGGGGTATAGTGACACAAAGGGTTAAAGTAGAGGAATTAAAGCTTATGTCCTGTTGTTCCCCATTGTGTGTCTTACACCTCCCTTTTTTTTTTTGCATATTTTTCGTAGATTAAACGGTGAGACTCGCTGGTCTCTACATTTATATAACTTTTATACATCAATAACATAAATACCAAGGAGTTCAAGAGAGAATCTTATGTTTTGTAGGCATAACGGCTCGCAGGCCCAGGTAATTGTGGGACTCGCAGGTCCGTGATGGTTTCCATAGATATGTGTGGGGGTATTCTCTCCTTGCTTTAGGATTCATACAAGTTTGCTTCAGCTATGATATTAATCCCACATCTTGAGCACCGAATTCCCCACTTCGTGAGTGTTTGTCTAGTGGAGGTGGGGGGCGCACATTATCTCTGGCAGCGGATTTGTTCGAGACCGTGAATCAGAGTTTCTCTCCTCGTAATATATTTTGGTGTTTAGCTCTAGGTCATTGTGTAATGTGTTGAACTTAATGTTTGAGGTTTCACAAGGTGGATATTTATGTTGTTCATCTATCGGTAACACGGTCTCAGTATTATGTGAAGGATTGTCTTACACCTCCCTTGTGTATTTCTTACAACCCCACTTTGTGTGTCTTACTCCCCCCAGCCCTTTTGTGTTTCTCCTTCTCTCCCAGCCTATTTGTGTCTTTTACTCTTTCCAGCTCATTCATGTGTTTCTGTTTCACCCCCAGCCCATCTGTCTCCCTAATCCCCTCTGTGTCTCTTTTTCCTCTTCTCCAGCCACTCTGCGTCCTTTACCCCCAGTCCCTTAGTTTTTCCACCCACCAGGTCCTTCTGTGTGTCTCTGACATCTCCAGCCCCATCTGTGTTTCTTTCTACCCCCTCACGTCCCTCTGTGTGTCTTTCTCCCCACTCAGGCCCTCCTGTGTGCCACTCTCCCCTCCATGTCCCTTAGTGTTCCCCTCCCCTCCTTATCCCTTACCTGTGCTCTCCCGTCCCTGTGCCTTAGTGGTCCCCTCCCTGTCCCTTAGTGTTCCTCTCCCCTCCATGTCCCTTAGTGGTCTTCTCCAGAATGTACGATAAAGGAAGGTTAAACATTAGATCTCTCTTTACATGTAGTGTTTAGGAAGGCTTTGCAAGTCACAAGTGGGGAAGTGTGACTAGGGCTGTTTGGAGAACTCTGAGGACACCACTGGTGGTTTGTCCCTAAATATGCCTATATTTATTGTGATAATATGAGTTTTAAAAAATAAGCGATTAAGAAAGAGAACACTATCCGGTTAGTCTCTCTTTATTAAGTAACCACCTTAGGGAATGCAGCACCTATTGAAATGAAATTTAGGGCTATCCTTGAGTTTGCCAAATTCAGATTTGTTTTTTAATAAACTAATTTTGGATGCTTATTATTGTTATTTCTAAAATAATTGCACTTACGTCAGGTTTTTGGAATCCAGGTGAGTATTTATTTGCTTCTCGCCTTCCTTTTTAATTTTGGGTGTTTTTAACCATTTCTTTTATATTGTAATTGTGATTGCGTGGACTTTGTTAATGTCTCATTTAACGGCCGGTAACATACCACACCTTTGCAAAACTATTATACGATAGTACATAGAGTATAGAACACCTGTTTACCAGCTCACAGAGCTATTAATCCATATAATATAATCCATAGAACTAGCACATTTTGAGAACCACACCTGACATTCTACCCTGCTGAATGATGACTGCATTGGAATTAAACAAGGGAAGTGAGGGGTATTTGGGGAATATGGCCACTGGAAATTACTTAGTGGACTAACTGGGCTGCCTGAACTTACATCCACTTTCACTAAACTCTACAAGGAAACAAATCAAAGATTTAAAGGGACACTATAGTCACCTGAACATCTTTAGCTTAATGAAGCAGTTTTGGTGTATAGAACATGCCCCTGCAGCCTCACTGTTCAATCCTCTGCCATTTAGGAGTTAAATCCCTTTGTTTATGAACCCTAGTCACACCTCCCTGCATGTGACTTGCACAGCCTTCCATAAACACTTCCTGTAAAGAGAGCCCTATTTAGGCTTTCTTTATTGCAAGTTCTGTTTAATTAAGATTTTCTTATCCCCTGCTATGTTAATAGCTTGCTAGACCCTGCAAGAGCCTCCTGTATGTGATTAAAGTTCAATTTAGAGTTTGAGATACAATTATTTAAGGTAAATTACATCTGTTTGAAAGTGAAACCAGTTTTTATGTTCATGCAGGCTCTGTCAATCATAGCCAGGGGAGGTGTGGCTAGTGCTGCATAAACAGAAACAAAGTGATTTAACTCCTAAATGACCATGAATTGAGCAGTGAAATTGCAGGGGAATGATCTATACACTAAAACGGCTTTATTTAGCTAAAGTAATTTAGGTTGACTATAGTGTTCCTTTAATGAGACACCTAACATTCCTAAATGTCCATCACTGTCATTATGTGACAAACAATGTGTTCTTGCAGATAATCACTGTATAAAGTAAGCAAAAATGTCAGGATAAACCATGCTTTTCTAAGTTGCTTTGCATACAGCAGTGACCAATGATTTTGCAGTTGGCTAGAATGTTAGTGTAACACTGAATATTACTTACTATACAGGCTGTTCTGTCTCCCTTCCTGTACCTCCCTGTATCTGCAGCAAATTGGTCCATACACGGGCGGGCTACACTGCACGGGCACTGCCATGTTGGAGCCTGCAGGCGGACCGCAGGGGACTTTGGGGGAGGTGAAAGTCGCGCCCTCCTCCTGAAATCATCAGGAGAGTGCGGCACAGACTTCACCTCCGTTTACATTAAGGGAGGAAGCCGGGAGAGCAAGGGTAAAGGTAGGCTGTAGAAAAATCTGAATCCCTGGTTTGCATTTCTGTTTTTTCACATTGAAATTTGCCAGATTGGTTATGTTGCCTTTGAGACCGTATGGTAGCCCAGGAATGATGATTACCCCCATGATGGCATACCAGTTGCAAAAGTAGACAACCCAAGGTATTGCAAATGGGGTATGTCCAGTCTTTTTTAGTAGCTACTGAATCACAAACACTGGCCAAAATTAGCGTTCAATTTAGTTTTTGAATTTTTTTACATACAAACAAATATAAATTCCAGAAAATAACTCAAATGCAATTTAAAAAGGGAATTAAAACGATATAAAACAAACTAAGGCATATCTATCTAATGAGGGCTTTAATTAATTGCAAAAAGGTTAGATAGCGCCCGCGGGATTCAAACCCCCAAGAGGATTATTCAGCTTTGAATGTCAGAGAAGTAACTGCTGAGCTACAGCCAACCCGGAAGCTGAAAGCTTGTCCCTGTTATGATCAGTCTGTTGAGTGCTGACATTTCAGCTTAGTGTATTTCTTGTTAAAGTTAAACACACCCTTTCTAAGTTTTGCATTCTCCTAATGTTTTTTAGCAGTGGTTTTATTCTCCTGCATTAATAGTTTTAATGAAAGTACCACTGAGATAATAGCCAACCCAATATTAAAGCTTGTATTTTGTATGTTTTTCAATAACAGGACATGTCAACAGATGGATTTTCAATATTTTTATTATATATATATATCTTGAGTGGGAGTGATTCTCGTATATTTAACCCCTTCACTAGAAGCTTCCAGAGATTTGATCTGGTAGGTAGCAGGTAGGTACCTAATAGGATAAGAATTGGGGTAGAACGCTGTATTTACCATCCAAGAAGCCTGCGTGATAATGTTTAAACATCCTGTAAATAACACAGCTATATTTAGATTTACTAGCAGTCAGTAGCTAATGCAGATATTAATTCAAGAAAATAACTCAAATGCAATAAATAAAAAAAAGATAAAAAGATATAAAACAAACTAAGACACGCCTGTAAATAAATTGCAAAAAGGTTAGATAGCGCCCGCGGGGTTTCGAACCCCTGAAAGGATTTATTCATAATTGAATAGCCACGAAGTAACCGCTGAGCTACAGCCAACCCAGAAGCTGAAAGCCTTCCTCTGTTATGATCAGTCTCCTAGTGCTGAGACGTCAGTTTAGTATTGTATTTCTTTTGGTGAAAGTTGGCCACACTCTTTCTAAGGTGTGCATTTTCCTAATCAGGTGCGATACTCTCCTCTTTTTTTTTTTATTTATTTTTTTTTAAATTCTTTATTTTTGTTTGTGCAAAGAGTAACAACAAGCGAGCAAAGCCACGATAGCTTCTGCAGGCATTTTTCATTACATTTCAGAGTGTGGCAGTTAAAAAGGCACAATTTTTTAAATAACATGAGGTTAACAGGCTTTTAAACATCAGTGGTTTATATATTAGCATGCTAGATTAAACATATATATATAAAACAAGGTTAGTTGCGCTGAGGCTTCTAAAAATTGAACATTGCAGCGATAAACTAGACAGCTGTTATGATTAGTGTGAGATTACATTGTCGACTACAGGGAAATACCAGCAGATTCACCATCCGTTTGGACAAGCTTAAGGTGCCCCTTTAGTGAGGACTGGCTAATAAGATATTGCATGCGCTGTTAGAGTGGAGACAAGGTGGGCAACACATTAGTAAACTGCAAGAGGTAAAGGTAAAATAAAGACATTGGAAGAACATCAGTTACTCGATGTTGAACTAACGGTCAGAGATCCGTTCCTGCGGTATAAGGCATACTGTGAAAGTCCTGCTGTAACGAGACATGCCTGGCAGGCTCTGGTCTCCAGTCTGTGTTCATCCGATCCCTTCCGGTCGCCAGATGCAGTCTCCGGGAGCCCCTGTCTCCTGAGACTTCAGAGGTGTAGATATGGCTAGGTGCCAGGTATCTGGGTGGTAAAGTTGCGCTTTAGCAGTCGATCGGCGTTGTCCTGGTGGGTTTGGCGCCTTTAGTCCGCTGTGTGGTTGTTGCAGCTTACATTGGGGGTGTGTGCTTGTCATGGTGAAGGCTCTACGTTTCTGCTTGTGCCACCGGACCTGTTTTCGGTGTCTCTTTGGGGGGTCTCTGGCGGCTATCATTCTGCGTCCCCTCTTGGTGTCCGGGAGTGCGGGTGGTGTGGGTGCAAGAGTGGTACGATTGGCTTTAGCCGTGTTCAATGCCCTCTCCGCAATCCTGGTCCAAAAGGCAGCAAAAATTGCATCTAGCTTAGTCAGGGTGTAGTTTGGCGGTTTTCCGTTTGTCTCCAAGTTTGCTGACTGGCGTGTGGTATCCGCCATTTTAGAGTTAGGGACTCGTGGTGTTCGCAGTCTTTGGGACGTGAGTGTCAGCGGTGGGTATACTGCTGGTGCCGGGATATCCCCCACCGGCAGGGGGGGGAGGGAGAAGGCTCGTGGGTGGACCTCCGCAGTGTCTGAGTTTGCTTTCAGGGGGTTCCGGGCCGGGCGATCGGCCGCCTCACCCATGCCCTCACCTCCTTCCAGGCCGCTATTCAGGCTATTCGTCACTGCGGTAGGCCCCATCAATGCAGCCCGCCTTCCTGGCGGCTTAGAGTTTCAGGAGTAACTTCTGTATGTTCTCCTTTGCAGCCCCTACCTGGGTGATGCAAATTCAAACACTTTTGCAGCATGAGAACTGGGGTTATTTCGAGTAAAACAGGATTTCAGACGAGAGCTCTTGCTGCACGCGTCTGATCAGCTCCCCAGCCAGGCTCCGCCCCCCGATACTCTCCTCTGTTAACCTCTTAATGCCGTCACAGCGTTCTATGCCATCCCGCATTTAATGGGCTTTAACCCCGTAAGGACCAAACTTCTGGAAGAAAAGGGAATCATGACATGTCACACATGTCATGTGTCCTTAAGGGGTTAAAGCCGTTGCCCAGGTGGTCCTCCCATGGCAAACCAGACCCCTGACAAAGAGAGATCACAGGGCCACAATAACTGCCACAATAACTGCCTGTGGATATGCCAACGGGGGACTGTCTGTGCCAACGGGGGACTGTCTGTGCTGTCAAGCAGTCCCCCTGCTGGTGGGAAAAGTAAAAAAAAAAAATTATGACACATAAAAATAATTACATATATATATGTATTATATATATATAATATACATATATCTTATATATGTAACTTAATACTTGGTGTCTTTTAATGTTAATATAATCACATATATTAGTATTAAAATACACTTAGAATGAAGTTACATATATATATAATACATATATATGTATTTTATATATATATATGCAAGATTACAATAATAAATACATAAAATAATTTAAAATAAACTATATATACATGTATAATTTCATTCGAAATGCATTTTGATACTAATATATATTGGTAACAAAATACACTTTGACATTCTATATCTATCTATCTATATATAAAAACAAATAATTGCAAATATATATAAATATATATAATTACATAAATGATTACATAAGTTTACACGTAGAAATGAAATACATATATATGCATATCTTTTACAATTCTGCGTGTATATTTAGGCAATCTTTTAACATAATTATGCGACTTTATAAATTAAAATTTGAGAACGTGGCTGACAAACCAGGCAGAAAGTCCAGAGAATTTAATTCGCGAGCACTATATTTAACCCTGTAACTTTCCAAGACACTATAATACCTGTACATGGGGGGTACTGTTTTACTCGGGAGACTTCGCTGAACTCAAATATTAGTGTTTCAAAATGGTAAATTGTATTGCAACTAAGATATTGTCAGTGACAGTGCCATTTAAAAAATAATAATTCGCACACAAACGGCACTTTCACTGACATAATGATTGCTGTAATACATTTTACTGTTTTGAAACACTAATAACTAACGTGTGCTTCAATAAATTGCAAAAAGGTTAGATAGCGCCCGCGGGGTTTGAACCCCCGAAGGGATTTTTTCTGAAATTGAAAGTTCATGAAGTAACCGCTGAGCTACTGCCAACCCGGAAGCTAATAGCCTTCCTCTGTTATGATCAGTCTGTTAGTGCTGAGACGTCAGCTTAGTGTTGTATTTCTTCTGGTGAAAGTCAGACACACCCTTTCTAAGTTGTGCATTTTCCTAATCTTTGATCAGTGGCAATACTCTCCTCTGTTAACCTCTTAATGTCATTACAGTGTTCTATGCCATCCCGCATTTAATGGGCTTTAAGGCTGTTGAGGCGGCATGGAGTGTCTTTAAGCCCTGGAGCCGCCAGGATGCTCACCTTCCCAGCAATCCGCTTCAGGGGGACTGCCTGACAGCTCAGGCGGTCCTCCCAGGACTGCCTGACAGCCCAGGTGGCAAACCAGGCCCCCGGGGGGCATGTGATCGATCACAGGGCTGCAAAATAGCTGCCTGTGGATATGCCAGTGGGGGGTCTGTTGGTGCTGTCAGGCAGTTCCCCCTCCTGGTGGAAAAGTAAACACATAAAAATAATAATATATATATATATATCTATATCTATATTTATAGTCAGGGCAATATGGCCAAACAGAGAAATCTTAGCAAAATACAATCATAACATCCATAAGTATGCACCAGTCAGTTGTGGTGTGCCAGAACCAACAAAGCAGTAGGCCCACCTTAGAGGGTGTTATAAATAGAGGGAGTGGTGGGAGGGTTGACTCGCCAGACCAGCAACAGTAAGGTGGGAATGGATTGGCAGTCTTTTTAAAGGTGAACCAAGCCCCTCCCACAACTCCAGGCCAAGCCTTCAAATTTGTAGTCGGGGGCAATATGGCCGAACAGAGAAATCTTAGCATAATACAATCATAACATCTATGAGTAGGCACCAGTCGGTTGTGGTGTGCCGAAACCGACAGAGCAGTAGGCCTGTAATAAAAGTGGGCAAAAAGAAATTAACCAGAAAACATAATTCGTGAACCAACTTTGTTTATTGAGATAAGTCACAAAAAGCTTGTCTTAATTCTTTAACAGGATTGGGTATGCAGAGTGTGAGGATTTCCAGCGTCCCATAGCCTTAATAATATGAGCGGGTATGTGGCTAGCGGATGCGGAAGATGCTGCTCCTATACGGAAAGAGTGACCTGAAAATTGATTGGGGTTTAGGCCGAGCCTGGTCAACAGAAGTCGTACATATAGCATGAATTTAGCTGTGGTCAGAGTGTGTCCATGCAGTTCAAACAAAGGCTGTTGAGGTTGTTTTTGGACTGAAAGTGAATAAGTGGCCAAAACTTTAACTGTGCACCATATATTGTGAGTAGGGTACAGCGGAATTTGAATAGTGTGTCCATCGGTGCTGGTTTTGGATTGTCTTAGAGAGAGAATATAATGGTCGGTATGTTTCTGTAAATCATTGGTTCTGAGGTAGTCATGTGCGGTGATGGTTGTGGTTGTGAATTCGCTAGGCCGGAGGAACCCGTAAAAAGCGAGATATAGTGCTGTTTTAATAGTGCTATTGGTCATGGGTTCAAAAGGAGATGAATCTAATAAGTTGGATAGAGAGTGGAAGATGTTGTTGTCTATGGGTAGTCTTTGTGAGGGAACATGTGTATCTCATTTTTTTATGCCTTTAAGTAATGTTTTTATTTGGTATGATGTCAAAAAACCTGTAGTGTTAGGTTGTTGGATAAGCATATGGTGTTGGATTCCGGTAAGGTACAGTTTAATAGTATTAAAGGATAGTTTAATGTTAATGTGGCAAAAAGAGGTAAAATCCAAAATCGTTTCTAACGCAAACATGTTGTGAATATGAAACTAGGTGATACATTTTTTGAATATGTGAAAAGCCCTATCATAAGTGTCCCTAGTGTTTACTGAGAGTGCCATATGAGAAATGTGACGTGCATGATCTAACAAGGTCTTTAATCCATTATCATATCTTGGAATAGAGGTGCAGGTGTTGCTCGTCTGGAAGTGTTGGGTAGTGACAAGAGGAAAGCCTGGAAACAAAACAGAGACAAGTGATCAGCAGAGGTGTTTGTGTACCCCGGAATGTGTATGCATGTTATAAAGAATTGTCAAGTGGCTGCTACCCATGTGAGACGCCTTAGTAGTCTCATAATGACCAGTGATGCAGATTGGCCTTTTTTTGACAATATGGCATGTAGCCAGGTTATCCGAGTTGCACCTGACCGTTTGGCCAGACCAATATGGTCCCCAAGCAATGGCTGCCGCCACGATTGGGTACAACTCGAATAAAGCCGAGGTATCAGAGAATTTGGGTAGTGATTCGACTTCAGTCGGCCAAGGGCCCCAAAGCCATTGATCACGCCAGATGGCGGCAAAGCCTGTGTTAGCTGCGGCATCTGTCCATAGTGTAGGT
The DNA here is from genome assembly GCA_933207985.1 of Pelobates cultripes. NCBI lineage: Eukaryota > Metazoa > Chordata > Amphibia > Anura > Pelobatidae > Pelobates > Pelobates cultripes. The sequence goes on along the minus strand of OW240918.1, from coordinate 136,756,530 downwards.
GATGTGTCGGAGGGGGGTGGTATAAACATGGTTCGCCCGTTCCAAGAGGTGAGAAAAACCCGCCACATGCGTAAATCTGAAGTTGCGTGTACATCTAATGTGATATGTGAAGTGTCCGAGGAAAACAGTGGAAACAAGGATAACAGGTGGGATATAAAAGATCTACCTTGGGGTATGATCCTCATGGCAAAATTGAGCGATCCAAGCAGTGATTGGAGTTCTTTGCGATTGCAATGACCTTGTAGCAGGTAATGTTCAATACTTGCCAGAGTACGCTCAATCTTGTCCTGAGGTAGACTAGCCTGCATGTGTATCGTGTCTAGTTGGATCCCCAAAAATTGCATGTAGGTATCTGGACCCAAAGTTTTGTGAGGAGAGACAGGAATGTTAAGATATTCAAACAGTGCCAACAAGTGATTCAAACTACTGGGTGGAAGAGTGTTATTCTCAATCAAGACGAAATTGTCCACATAGTGGATAACCGAAGGGCACTTGCATACATTTAGTAACAGCCAACATAGAGCCTCTGCAAACGTGTCAAATATATGTGGACTGCTTTTGGAGCCAAAAGTTAATCAGGTGAAGAAACAATACCTCCCTTGCCACTTAATGCCGTGTAGATGCTACAGGGAAGGATGTATGGGTAGTAGCTTAAAGGCGTTTACCACGTCGGTTTTACTCAGCCATGCTCCAGTACCCGCTTGCAGAATGGCCCCTATGGCATGGTTGATAGTGGCGTAGTGTAGTGAAAATTCTTCAGAAGGTATTAGAGAGTTAAAGGACCACTCTAGGCACCCAGACCACTTCAGCTTAATGAAGTGGTCTGGGTGCCAGGTCCAGCTAGGGTTAACCCACTTTTTTTTATAAACATAGCAGTTTCAGAGAAACTGCTATGTTTATAAATGGGTTAATCCAGCCTCTAAAGCCTCTAGTGGCTGTCTCATTGACAGCCGCTAGAGGCGCTTGCATGATTCTCACTGTGAAAATCACAGTGAGAGCACGCCAGCGTCCATAGGAAAGCATTATAAATGCTTTCCTATGAGACCGGCTGAATGCGCACGCAGCTCTTGCCGCCCGTGCGCATTCAGCCGAATGGGAGGAACGGAGGAGGAGAGCTCCCCGCCCAGCGCTGGAAAAAGGTAAGTTTTAACCCCTTTCCTCTCCCCAGAGCCGGGTGGGAGGGGGACCCTGAGGGTGGGGGCACCCTCAGGGCACTGTAGTGGCCCTTTAAGGCTGGGACAGTGGAGGAGTGTGGTGCCGATAAATCAATTATCAGTCTGGGTTTGAGTGAGGTCTTCCCTGTGACCACCCCTATAGGATTGGTTCTCCAAGACGTGAAGGGTGGGGAAAAGAATGGTCCCAACAGAAACCCTTGTTCCAACTCATAAGAGTGTTTACCAACTGTGGATCGTCTAATGTGGATTGTAATGTGGATTGTAGGTTGTCGCATTCCAGTGTACCAGAGGGTAAATGGACCAACCCGGTGTGAAATCCCTCAGTCATGCCCAAAATAATATAGTCAGTGAAATGACGTGAAGGATGTAGCTGTAAAAGTGAGGTCAATAATGTGACGTTCACACACGTGTGATAAGGTTTGGGGAATGCTTTATTTGGGCACATAGTTTTGTCATGGGCTCTAAAACAGTGTGAACATACATGCATAAGCCTACAAGAACTAAATCCACACTTGCCCGCATTAAAGTTATTGCATACCTGGGATTTACCCAGGAATACAATGTCTCTCCCCAGTTTGTAAAACAATCCCCTGGCAGCTTTAGGAAAGTTAGGGGTAGATTGGTTCTGTTCGATCTCAGCTGTGTTTGGGCAGAGATTTGTGTGATGTGCTGTAGATGCGCATACTGCACAAGCTGGAGACCTGATGCCTCCAAAATGCCTGTAGAATAATTCGGTGTCCAATTTGCTCAAATTAATGCTTAAATTGAACTGAGCCAGAGCTGCAGCCACCTTTGCAGAAAAGGAACGGTGGTAATCGTAAAAAGCGGTACCACCGTATTTGTGCCCCAGGTCCACCATCTTGTGCATGTATGCATCCAGCTCTGCTCTTTTCCCTGGGTATACTGAGCAGTAAACATCCCTATAAATCCCAAAACCCAGTACAAATTCAGGGATTGACAGTTTTTTGTTCAGCCTTGGGTCTCTAGACGTTGGCAATGGTGTGCCACTAGGGCCTTCCCCTGCATCAAAGTTGTCAGTGGCCGTATTTAAAAGTCTGAACAACTTGGCATTCCTAGCAGTAGCTGGGAAAGGGATGCAGCATCTTCTAAGTTCTGCAGTGAGACGTGGGATGGTCCATGATCTGAGAGATGAAGGACTAGCAACATCTGTTCCAGGAACAGGGGTACCAGGCCTAGCGGGAGTGCAGGGTAGCGAGAGTTCCTCAGGGATATCAGGATTATGTGACATAACTGAAAAATATAAGGTAGCTTTAATCAATCACTCTGTAATGTTTGATTGGGTGGGTACTGGTAAGGCTAGCTAAATACCAAGCGGCGAAACAATTACACTTCTTGATGGTGACAGATGAGTCCCTGCTAATTGCCAAGCGGCTTGAGAGGCGCTACCTATGCGTGGGTCCGAGGGGAATGTATGAGGCCACCGAACGTTGTGGCGGGGTGTTGGCCTCTCGGTGGCAGTTAAAGCATAAGATAGATTTGGAGTGATAGGTGAGGCCCTCTCTATGCAACAATGCGAGACGGCTAGCTATGATTTGGCCCGAGGGGTGTATTCCTCCGAGTATGAGGAGAGGGGTGTTGGTCTTGCGGGACCACTAGCCTATGGATTAAGTCCAGAAACTTTACCTAATTGGGTCACGTAACCTAGGACCAGTACCCTTCAGAACATGGTAGAGAAATAAAAATGGGTTCTGGCGTAGTACCTGATATGTGAGTCAGGTTGCGCTGTCGAGGTAGAAGTAACCAGTGACCGTAAGAGTCTCGAGATGATAACCTGTGGACATGAGATTTGATATATGAACGTCTGATTGAAACGTAGTGGTATGGCCAGGTCGTGGGCCCTAAAAACAAGAACCTACCCGACACTGCAGAGGGTAGATTTAACGACAATGATGACGGTTTTCGTGCTTGTAAAAGCTACCGTTCAATGGAAAATAACCTAAAAGAGTAAAATACATGCTTAACTAATTTAATGTGTATCAATGGTCTTTATAATAAAAAGCATAATTAAATATCAACCAACCCATAAGAAATAATTGATACCAGTGTCAGAATTCACAATTCCCAGTACGAGCCACTGGTATGACTCTGTGGAAAAAAAATTCAGGAAATCAGGACCCATCATCCTGGTTTAAACCATTCCTATTTATTTAATAGATTTTTAAAAGTGACTGCAATAACGTTTGTAACCAGCAGGGGCAATATCCCCATGGAGTACCGGCTGAATTCGTGCTTATACGTGAGTTATTGTAGTTGCCGAAAGAACTATGTAGAGTGTAGCAACAAACAAATAGATACACCATAATTGACATTCGAAAACCAAACCGATTGATGTTATGCATATCTAACCGAATGATATAGTTAGTTTTAGAACAGGTGAACGTGTGATTAGCTGAGGGAAATTTAAGGCGAATGCCATACTGATTAAAAGAAACTAACTGAATGCCGCTTTGAACCGAACGGGACTCCGCCGTGTAAAGCAAGGGAATTGTAGCGGTTGCTTTACGGCGGGCCTGACTTACGGTTTTCGTGAAGGAGAAGTAACGAGCGGGCTGTGCGGACGCCGGCAACGGTAAGGAGAGCCAGGAAAACACCGGACTTACCGTTGCTGGTCTGGCGAGTCTGAAACGTTTACTTCCGGTGGGAGTGGATTGGCAGCCCTTTTAAAGGTGAACTAAGCCCCTCCCACAACTCCAGGCCAAGCCTTGAAATATATGTATTTATTATAGATATAATGTATATATATCTTATATATGTAACTTCGTACTTAGTGTATTTTAATGTTAATATAATCACATATATTAGTATTAAAATACACTTACATATATATGTGTGTATTTTATATATATATATATATATATGTACAATTACAATAATAAATAATCTATCTATATATAAATACATACAAATAATTGCAAATATATATAAATATAATTACATAAATGATTACATAAGTTTACACGTAGAATTGAAATACATATATATGCATATATATTAAAATCCTACGTGTATATTTATGCAATCTTTTAACATAATTATGTAACTTTATTAATTAAAATTTGAGAACGTGCCTGACAAACCAGTTAGAAAGTCCAGAGAATTTAATTCGCGAGCACTATATTTAACCCTGTAACTTTCAAAGACACCATAAAATCTGTACATGGGGGGTACTGTTTTACTCGGGAGACTTCGCTGAACTCAAATATTAGTGTTTCAAAATGGTAAATTGTATTGCAACGAAGATATTGTCAGTGAAAGTGCAATTTTTTAAAAAAAATTCACACACAAACGACACTTTCACGGACATAATTATTGCTGTATACATTTTACTGTTTTGAAACACTAATAACTAACATGTGCTTCAATAAATTGCAAAAAGGTTAGATAGCGCCCGCGGGGTTTGAACCCCCGAAAGGATTTTTTCTGAAATTGAAAGTTCATGAAGTAACCGCTGAGCTACTGCCAACCCGGAAGCTAATAGCCTTCCTCTGTTATGATCAGTCTGTTAGTGCTGAGACGTCAGCTTAGTGTTGTATTTCTTCTGGTGAAAGTCAGACACACCCTTTCTAAGTTGTGCATTTTCCTAATCTTTGATCAGTGGCAATACTCTCCTCTGTTAACCTCTTAATGTCATTACAGTGTTCTATGCCATCCTGCATTTAATGGGCTTTAAGGCTGTTGAGGCAGCATGGAGTGTCTTTGAGCCCTGGAGCTGCCAGGATGCTCACCTTCCCAGCAATCCGCGTCAGGGGGACTGCCTGACAGTCCAGGTGGTCCTCCCATGGAAGACCAGGTTCCCGGGGGGCATGTACTCGCTCTCAAAGAGCAATCACTGGGCTGCAAAATAGCTGCCTGTGGATATGCCAGTGGGGGGTCTGTCTGTGCTGTCAGGCAGTTCCCCCTCCTGGTGGAAAAGTAAACACATAAAATTGCATAAAAATAATTATATATATATACAGGGAGTGCAGAATTATTAGGCAAGTTGTATTTTTGAGGATTCATTTTATTATTGAACAACAACCATGTTCTCAATGAACCCAAAAAACTCATTAATATCAAAGCTGAATATTTTTGGAAGTAGTTTTTAGTTTGTTTTAGTTATAGCTATGTTAGGGGGATATCTGTGTGTGCAGGTGACTATTACTGTGCATAATTATTAGGCAACTTAACAAAAAACAAATATATACCCATTTCAATTATTTATTATTACCAGTGAAACCAATATAACATCTCAACATTCACAAATATACATTTCTGACATTCAAAAACAAAACAAAAACAAATCAGTGACCAATATAGCCACCTTTCTTTGCAAGGACACTCCAAAACCTGCCATCCATGGATTCTGTCAGTGTTTTGATCTGTTCACCATCAACATTGCGTGCAGCAGCAACCACAGCCTCCCAGACACTGTTCAGAGAGGTGTACTGTTTTCCCTCCTTGTAAATCTCACATTTGATGATGGACCACAGGTTCTCAATGGGGTTCAGATCAGGTGAACAAGGAGGCCATGTCATTAGATTTTCTTCTTTTATACCCTTTCTTGCCAGCCACGCTGTGGAGTACTTGGACGCGTGTGATGGAGCATTGTCCTGCATGAAAATCATGTTTTTCTTGAAGGATGCAGACTTCTTCCTGTACCACTGCTTGAAGAAGGTGTCTTCCAGGAACTGGCAGTAGGACTGGGAGTTGAGCTTGACTCCATCCTCAACCCGAAAAGGCCCCACAAGCTCATCTTTGATGATACCAGCCCAAACCAGTACTCCACCTCCACCTTGCTGGCGTCTGAGTCGGACTGGAGCTCTCTGCCCTTTACCAATCCAGCCACGGGCCCATCCATCTGGCCCATCAAGACTCACTCTCATTTCATCAGTCCATAAAACCTTAGAAAAATCAGTCTTGAGATATTTCTTGGCCCAGTCTTGACGTTTCAGCTTGTGTGTCTTGTTCAGTGGTGGTCGTCTTTCAGCCTTTCTTACCTTGGCCATGTCTCTGAGTATTGCACACCTTGTGCTTTTGGGCACTCCAGTGATGTTGCAGCTCTGAAATATGGCCAAACTGGTGGCAAGTGGCATCGTGGCAGCTGCACGCTTGACTTTTCTCAGTTCATGGGCAGTTATTTTGCGCCTTGGTTTTTCCACACGCTTCTTGCGACCCTGTTGACTATTTTGAATGAAACGCTTGATTGTTCGATGATCACGCTTCAGAAGCTTTGCAATTTTAAGAGTGCTGCATCCCTCTGCAAGATATCTCACTATTTTTGACTTTTCTGAGCCTGTCAAGTCCTTCTTTTGACCCATTTTGCCAAAGGAAAGGAAGTTGCCTAATAATTATGCACACCTGATATAGGGTGTTGATGTCATTAGACCACACCCCTTCTCATTACAGAGATGCACATCACCTAATATGCTTAATTGGTAGTAGGCTTTCGAGCCTATACAGCTTGGAGTAAGACAACATGCATAAAGAGGATGATGTGGTCAAAATACTCATTTGCCTAATAATTCTGCACTCCCTGTATTTATATGTATTATAGTATAATGTACATATATCTTTTATATGTAACTTCATACTTAATGTATTTTAATGTTAATATAATCACATATATTAGTATTAAAATACACTTAGAATGAAGTTACATATATATATATATATATATATATATATATATATGTATAATTACAATAATAAATAATCTATATATAAATACATACAAATAATTGCAAATATATAAAAATAAATTTAATTACATAAATGATTACATAAGTTTACATGTAGAATTGAAATACATATATATGCATATATATTACAATTCTGCGTGTATATTTATGCAATCTTTTAACATAATTATACGACTTTATTAATTAAAATTTGAGGGACGTGCCTGACAAACCAGGCAGAAAGTCCAGAGAATTTAATTCGCGAGCACTATATTTAACCCTGTAACTTTCCAAGACACTATAAAATCTGTACATGGGGGGTACTGTTTTACTCGGGAGACTTTGCAGAACATAAATATTAGTGTTTCAAAACGGTAAATTGTATTGCATTGGTAAGGCTTGCATTTCAGTTTTTTTCAAATTGAAATTTGCCAGATTGGTTATGTTGCCTTTGAGACCAAATGGTAGCCCAGAAATGCGAATTACCCCCATGATGGCATACCATTTGCAAAAGTAGACAACTCAAGGTATTGCAAGTGGGGTATGTCCAGTCTCATTTAGCAGCCACTTAGTCACAAACACTGGCCAGAGTTAGCATTCATATTTCTTTTTTGTATTTGTCACACAAAAACAAATATAAACGCTAAAACAGACTGGACATACCCCATGTTGAAAACCCTGGGTTCTCTACTCTTGCAAATGGTATGCCATCATGGGGGTAATTCTCATTCCTGGGCTACAATACGGTCTCAAAGAGGATATTGAAGAGGATCTGGGAAATGGAAGAAGCAATTCCTCTATTATAGACAGTCTTAAAGATGTTAAACTGGCTCAGGATTTTACATCAGAAGCATCAGTAGACATGATCAGAGCCTTAGCAAGAAATATGGTTTTATCTGTCTCAGCCAGAAGGGCCCTTTGGCTAAGATCATGGACAGCTGACTCATCATCCAAACAGCCTATGCCCCCTAATATTTCAAGGTGAGATGCTTTTTGGTAAGCACTTAGATGAGTGCATCAAGAGAGCCGCAGGAAGGAGACAAGCATTTCTACCACAAGACCGCAGACCCAAAAGATCTTTCAGGGACAGAAAATATGGAGAAAGCTCCTCATTTTGTGATAACAGAATTTATTCACCTAGCAGAGAATACGGGCGTTTCCAAAACTGGAGAGGAGGTCACTCGTCCATTAAAGGTAACAGGGCCAGAGGCTCAGCCCCAACCAAAAGCTCAAGGTCATTCTCTCCCAAACTGGAGGAGTAGGAGCTCGTCTGCTCCATTTTCATCATGTTTGGGAGAAAACAGTTCAAGACAGATGGGTCCTGAGCATCATCGAAAGGGGTTACTTTCTCGAATTCTGGAAAAAAGTTTTCAAGTAACAAATTGGCCACGAGACAAAGATAAAAGAACAGCCCTGAAAGAGTTTATTATATCCCTATAAAAACAAGAGGTCATTATACAGGTGCCATACAAGGAAAGGCACCTGGGTTTCTATGCTCACTTATTCCTAACCAAGGAGGCAATGGGGGAGTGGAGACCGATCTTGGATCTACATCGTCTAAATAGTCATCGGAAGGTGAGGAAGTTCAAGATGGAATCACTTCAATCTATCCTAAAGGTAGTTTTCCCGGGTCAGTGGATGATGTCTATCGACCTAAAAGACGCTTACTTTCACGTGCCCGTAGCCAAGCAACATCAACAAGTCCTAAGATTTGCCGTAGAAAAAGGGCATTATTAATTTCGAGCCCCTCCCTTTGGATTAAGCACTGCCCCCAATACTTTAAAAAAAATATTGGTTGTCCTCATTGCAGAGTTAAGGAAAGAAGGCATCTCAATTTACCACTATCTGGATGACATATTGATTCTAGCAGATGACGAACAATATCTCATCACTCACTGCCAGATTTATATAAAGACCCCTTTAGAACACGGGTGGAAGATAAATATTCCCAAAAGTCGCCTGACACCGTTTTAGAAGATGATTTACCTGGGAGCTGTCTTCAATACTTTAAAGGGAAACGTTTGCCTTTCCAGAGACAGAGGAAAACGTCTCCAATTAAAGGCCAGAGAAATAATGTCTGTAGCAGTGTCTACCGTAGTGAATGTCATGAGCCTGCTGGGATCAATGTTTTCCACAATCGGACTAACAAGATGGGCCCAATGGCGAATGAGGCCGCTACAAGAAAGTTTCTTGGCACAATTCAAGACTGGCAATCTTCACCAACCCATCAGACTGCCCCACAGAATACACCACTCCCTTCTATGGTATCTATTCTACAAGAACATTTACAGAGGTTTTCCACTAGGAGAGGTTCCATGGTTAACCCTCACTACAGATGCGAGCCACTGGGGTTGAAGAGTGCATCTACAACAACAGGTACTCCAAGGAGAATGGAAGGCCTCTGCCAAGGATTTTCAGTCAAACCTTTTGGAACTTCTAGCTGTTTTCAAAGCTCTAAGGAAATTCCCGAAGGACCTTTCCAAGAAATGGGTTAAGGTACGAGTGGACAATGCTACAGTTGTAGCATATATTAATCACCAGGGGGGCACCAGGAGCCGCAGCCTAATCAGGATCCTGAATCCTATGATGTACTGAGTTCAGAAGAATCTTCAGGGACTAGTAGCGATTCATCTACCAGGTCCAAACAATGTAATAGCAGACTTCCTGAGCAGAAAAAACGAGACGCAGGAGAATGGTCTCTTTACGACAAGATCTTCCAAGAAATAGTGAACAGATGGGGACTACGTCAGGTAGATCTAATGGCCAGCAACAAGAACAACAAGGTTCCGAAATACTTTTCCAGGAGGTTCGACTACCAAGCCATAGGACGAGATGTCTTATCCAGCGACTGGCACTTCGATCTTGGCTACACCTTTCCTCCATTTCCTCTATTAGCTCCATTCCTAAGGAAACTCCAGCAGGAAATGGTGACTGTAATCCTAATAGCTCATTTTTGGCCTCGTCGACCTTGGTTTCCCCTTCTACAGAGCCGATGCCTGGAACCTCCATGGGAACTTCCTCAGAATCCATCCCTGCTTCATCAAAGCCCGATACTTCATCCAAATCCACAGTCTCTAAACTTGAGGGCATGGATATTGAAAGGCAAAGGCTGAATGACAAGAGATTATCTACTGCAATTGTTAATACTATGTTGCAGTCAAGGAAACGATCTACCTCATCCATCTACTCAAGGAAGTTGAAATTCACAATCCTGGCACAAAAGATATCCTAGAATTTCTGCGAGCAGGGATGGAAAAAGGACTAAGTTATAACACCTTGAAAGTTTACATTTCCGCCCTGTCTGCATTTACTAATATCATATGGGCCTTCAATGCAGATATTTCAAGATTTATAACGGCAGTACTCAAGATTCAACCTCTGATACAACCTGTTTATCCCCCATGGGTTCTACCACTGGTTTTGAAATCTCTAAAGTCAGCTCCCTTTGAGCTGCAAGAATCCATTTCCCCACATCTTCTCATGATTAAAAAAGTGCTTCTAGTTGCCCTAGCTTCAAGTTGAAGAGTTTCGGAACTACAGGCTCTCTCCAGATCAGAGCCCTTTACAATTTTTCATCAAGACAGAGTGACTTTACAGTTCTGGAATTCAGACCCAAGGTCACATATCCTTTTCACCTGAGCAAGGAAATAATTCTGTAAAGCAGCTACATGGTCATCCATCTAATACATTTATTAAACATCATCAGTTGGACGTGAGAGCTGCACAATTTGATAAATTTGGCAAAAGTGTTCTTTCTGTCTAGAAAGTTTGTTATTATGTATTCAAGTGTGATTTTCATTACACTTTTTGGTTTTGCATTTATTTGAGTTTAGTGTGTTTTTTTTCCCCTCTCTCGGTGTAAGCTTGGGTATTACCCATTGTTGTGCTGCCATGGATATGGACAGGAAAGCAGAAAATGTATTCATACTTACCATAATTTTCCTTTCCTGGTAATAGGCCATGGCAGCACAAAGATCCCACCCTTGAGACTTAGCTTTGGAACTTAGACTGAGGACCGGAAGGGATGAGGGGGTACTTATACCTTTGTTTTAATTAGGTTCCTGTCTGCCTGGGGATGGGAGGACCTACCATTGTTGTGCTGCCATGGCTATGGCCAGGAAAGGAAAATTACGGTAAGTAGGAAGACATTTTCTGCTTTCTTCCATCTAGACTTGTGCAAACCTTCGACTTCCCTTTGCAACAAAGACCACGTTTTTTCACTATCAGTCCACCTTCTTTTATACCAGGATCCTATAGCTGTCTCTAATCTTAACTATTAAATTACCTCACAAGCTACACTATCAGAATTATTTACTAACGTGAGAATTCAAAGTGAATTTCTAATTTAAGGCTGAAATAGACAAACTGAAAAAATTCTCTAAATCAGCCACACTTTTGATTTACCGACGTTAGCTTGTAAAAAAAGTTCTCTATTTGCTAGAGCTAGATTGTTAGCTCAAGGGCATGATGCTCTGCTCTTTTTTGTATCAGTGTGTTTATTATTTGTCTAAATTCCGTCCACTGTACAGCGCTGCAGAATATGTTGGCGCTATATAAATGCAACATCATAATAATGCAAAATAATAAATAAATCATCATAACAATAAAAACAGCGAATGCGGGAACTCTGAGAACGAACAAACGCTTAGAGAAACTCAATAGCTTGAGTAAATCCCTGCTCGTGTCTCAAAATATTTTTTGCTCACTTGTGCCATTAGACTGATCCCACCCATAAGGGCAGTTCAGAACCAAAATCCCAGGAAGTTTTCTCTGCACAAGAACTACAGCAACCCTGAACGATCGTTATGGCCTTCTTTGGGCCTCATCAGCAAGGTGTAGCTTATACCCCTCTAGACACAGTGAGCACATAATCTGTGTTTTTGTTGCAATGCATTAATTCTGCGGTCCCCGTCACAATAACAATACCTTGATTTTCTTATTATTATTGGCATTTGTAAAGCATACTTCCTAACTATACTTTTTTGGACCCAAATCTCTCTGTCCCCCGTTCCTATCTAATGTCCCTCCTTTCTAGCTTTTCTGAATTGTAAGCATGTCTGATTGTATAACAGAGCTCTATAACAATAATACTCAAAGTAATGTGTCTTTGAACTGCAACTAATGTGTTTATAAATAGATTCATTGTTCTTCTAAATTACATTTTAATTGCAAAAATTTTTTTAGTAAGTCACCTAAACTTTCTCAGAATTGTCCCACCCCTTGTCACACCCCCACTCACATCCATAAAAGCAAAGTGTCCCTCTTTGTCCATTTGAAATGTTGAGAGGTATGATATAGTGCGAACATTTCCTGCAGCTCTTTACTATTTTAAGAAACACTATAGTCACTCAGACCACTATACTGTTGTATAATTTAATAAAATTCCCAGAAACTTGACGTAAATAAAATACAATTATTTTTTACTTAAAGGGACACACAACTGCCCAAACACAAAATAAATTTAAAAATCACTCTTTAGTAGATATACCCCAAAGAAAACATGTATTTAATAATAACTTTTTTTATTGGGTTTATATCTAAAATCAGCTTACAAATCCTGCAGTTCTTTTTTCTGCTGCCTTTCTAATCCCTCCCCTTCATCCCCTGCCTAGACTTTCTGTGGCTGTCCAATCACGGACTTCACAATGCAGCTCAATGAGTCTTTGCAAGGCAGGTGCTCTGGGCAATACCTGCCTCTTGAGTTTAGCTCCACTGAGCTAACCAAAACAGGAAGTAACAGGACCAGTTGTCTGATGGAAGGCCAGGGAGGTGTAACCGGTAAAACAATTATGAGTGTCACTTTCTTTTGAAATCTGCACTTTTTCCAAAATACAAAAAATAGTACACACTCTTCACACACAAAGCTTTTCAGCAAGTAAAGTAAAGTGCATGTTTTGTTAAAATTAACAATTCACACAGCAGAACCAAACTTTCAAAAATAAATAGATATGTATCTGCATAGCTCAAAAAGACAGATTAATACATTCTATACACTATATCCTGCTAAGGCCAACCACAGGGTGAAGTACGCGTGTTCAGAGTAATCATCCTGGCTGTTGTTGCTATCTGACAAATTACCCAGTGTGTCTTTCTGTTCTTCACCAGTGAGTGGCTAATCTGTGAGTGGTTGGTATCTTTGCAAGCAGACATTGTTAGCGGCAGTCTGGTATTAATTACCAACAGTTTGGGAAACCTGTAGATAATTAGTAGCCGTCACAAACTACCGGCTGTTGTTAATAGTGACAGCTTACAACTGCTATTTACAGACAAGATTGGAAACGAAAGCTCAGTCAGATACTGATGGCCATAGTCTGCCGTCAGCTGAAACAGGGCGAGTCGTGGAGGTTGTCATAACAGGTTTGTGACTGTGAGGTGGTATAACAGGATTTGATACAAGAATACATTTGTTCAGCTGTTGTCATGAGGTCATATCACCTTCTTCCTGACAGCTAATCAATGATAAACTATTACTATTTACATTATCAATGGCGAATTAGTATCATGTGTAGGGTACAATAAACGAAAGACAAAATTCACAGTCTGGCACATAAAGGTGTATTATAACACACACAGTAAAACAGAAGTTGTCACGATACAGTGAATCGAGGCGAAGTGATGGCAGAACACCATTTCCACGGTCTGGGAGATGGGATTGTTATATACTATCTCTGAGAAAGGATCTACATGGACCATCTAGAGTTGGCAGATGCACAGTATTTTCTGGACAAGTATTTCAATCCAACATGCTGATGGGCAGCAAATGAAAAAGGCCACCATCCGTATGTATCATTCATGTGCTGCAGGAAGGACACCAATGAATAAATCAAGGCAAAATCCCAAAGAAACGTCTTTAATTAGTTACTTGATTTCTCACCTGTAGGATATGAATGCTGCATACTGCTGTAAACCAAATAGAGTGTATCGAACGACCTTTAGATCAAAAGGTTAAGTCATTTTATTACATTTTCAGAAAATATTTTTTATACAGATATGCTAAAATTATGATAAAGTGCATTATCTTGTGCATAAATCAATATATTTTAGAGCTAGAGACTTGTGTTACTAATAATACTGATTAATACTATTCATTTATCAAAGCACCCTATCTTAAGACACAAGGTATTTTCAGCATCATGGTCACATTGTTTGGGAGTGCCTAGCATTCAGGAAAAATGTCCATCTTTGTCATAAGACTAATTACAGCATCTCGTTTTGTTCTATTTTTGGAGTTATGTTTTGCAAGCAGTGTTCTCCTCCCAATGCAACCTGTGGGTAAGAACTACAATGGACTTCCTTCCAAAACATGACCTGGACACCACGCCTGGCTCCCTTCCTGCCTTCACATAATGCAGGGTGTCACCTTAGACTGAGCCCTAAACTCAGAATGACCTATAAATGGGATGTCCACCTCTTCTCTTTGATTTTCATCATTCACATCCACATATAGCTGTTCAACATGTTTCAGAAGTTTAACACGAGACCTATACATCATGTTGACCAGATAATGTTTGTAGGAGTATTGGCTGGGTTTACCCAGTGCTGTATTGTATGCATTGTTTTGAGATCAGTGGAGGAAAAACAGCTTCAAGAGAAGGACCTCACAAGTCTTGGTGTAGGGTACTCAGTCATGGACTTTTATCTAATGTTGGACTACTAGTTCTAAAATGCACTGTCACTGTTCATTTGTTGATAAGAATTCTAGGAATTGTAATCCAACAGTTGATGGCCATGGTGTAAGACAACTAAAATAGCTGAGTTCATGGTTTGGAAAGACTGGATTCCTGGCACTCTTGGGCTGTGTATGGGTATTGAAAATTAAATAATAAATACAGAAGTCTATCTAGTTAAAGTATCAGGGACCCTAATGGGATATAGTACTAAAACTGCCACAATGTGTTACGTTGAGGACAAAAATGCAAAAATGGAGGACAGAGCTGGCATTTAATTAATAGCAAACAGGTTTTTTTTTAACAGAACAGGAAATTATTAAATCCTGGACTCTTGGTGTGTCCCGAGCACTGGGTTGGCAGCCACTGCTATATGATAACAGAGTTGGGAAACAGAGTTGGGTTTATTAGCTAATGAAGACCAGAAATTTTAAATAACTATTTCTCTTCAGTATATATTAATGCGGATCCTATGGCAAGAGATATGCAAATGATTGCTGCAAAAAACTTGCAAATAACTTGTGATTGGATAACTTGAGACAAGGTGCTACAGCTATTAAAGAAAATTTATGTAAATAAAGCTCTGGGGCCTGACGGTATTCACCCACGAGTACTTAAGGAGCTAAGTGGGGAAATAAGTGAACCTCTGTATTTAATTTTTCAAGATTCTTTTGTTTCAGGTGTTGTACCGGAGGATTGGAGGAAGGCTGATGTTGTTCCTATATTTAAAAAGGGTTCAAAATCCTTGCCTGGAAATTATAGACCTGTGAGCTTAACTTCTGTAACTGGGAAAATATTTGAAGGGCTATTAAGGGATAATATTCAGGAATTCATTAGGAAGAACTTTGTTATTAGCAATAATCAGCATGGTTTTATGAAACATTGGTCATGTCAAACTAACCTAATTGCTTTGTACGAAGAAGTAAGTAGAAGTATAGATCAGGGTGTTGCAGTGGATGTGATCTACTTGGATTTTGCCAAGGCATTTGATACAGTTCTTCACAATAAGTTAGTCTTCAAACTAAAAGAAATTGGTCTAGATGAATATTCTTGTTCTTGGGTAGAACATTGGCTTAAGGATAGAGTACAACGAGTTGTAGTTAATGGTACATTTTCAGGCTGGACAAAAGTGGTAAGTGGTGTCCCTGAGGGTTCTGTTTTGGGACCACTTCTATTTAACATATTTATAAATGATCTTGAAATAGGCATTGAAAGCCATGTATCAGTGTTTGCAGATGACACAAAACTTTGTAAAGTAATAAAATGTGAACAGAATATTGCTTTGCTGCAGAGGGATTTGGATAGATTGGGGGACTGGGCACTAAAATGGCAGATTAAATTTAACGTAGAGAAATGCAAAGTTATGCACTTCGGGGTTAAGAATGCACAAGCAACTTACACACTAAATGGTAGTGAATTAGGGATAACCACACACGAGAAGGATTTGGGAATTTGTTATAGACAACAAATTAGGCAGCAATATGCAATGTCAATCTGCAGTTGCTAAAGCCAGTAAGGTTTTGTCATGTATAAATAGGGGCATAAATTCTAGGGATGAAAATACAATTTTGCCTCTTTATAAATCGCTGGTAAGACCACACCTTGAATATGCTGTGCAATTTTGGGCGGCTCTTCTAAAGAAAGATATCATGGCACTAGAAAAAGTCCAGAGACGAGCTACAAAATTGATAAAAGGAATGGAGCATTTTAGTTATGAAGAAAGGTTAAAAAAATTAAATCTGTTTAGTTTGGAAAAATGGCGCCTGAGAGGGGATATGATAACTTTATACAAATATATGCAGGACCAGTACAAACTTTTATCTGGAAATCTAGGGCTATACATAGGGCTATACATAGGACAAGAGGTCACACATTTAGGCTGGAAGAAAGGAGATTTCATCTAAGGCAAAGAAAAGGTTTTTTTACAGTAAGAGCAATAAGGATATGGAATTCTCTGCCTGAAGAGGTGGTTTTGTCAGATTCACTACAGATGTTTAAACTGCAATTGGATAAATACTTGCAAAAACATAACATACAGGGATATAATTTCGAATTAGTGGGGTAATAGCTGCTTGATCCAAGGAGATATCTGACTGCTATTTTGGGGTCAAGAAGGAATTTTTTTCTAGTTTGTGGCAAAATTGGAAGTGCTTCAGACTAGTTTTTTTTGCCTTCTTTGGATCAACAGCAACAACATATGTGAGGAAGGCTTGATGGACGCAAGTCTCTTTTCAGCTATGTAACTATGCAATAACATATATTTATATTCAATAATACAGTGTTACACCTACAGTGCAATAGGGTATCTATATTAAGTAATATAATATTACCTATAGTTGCTGATGTTTAATAACACATCTATATTTTTAGTTATGGAGGAGGAAGCATCTCTAGTGATTGCCACCATCACTGCGAGCATAAGATGGACACTTCAATTAGGTCCCTGGATGACTTCTATGTTTAAGTCACCCTTTGCCCATTGTGGGTGAAGGGTGCATGTAATGTGGTTGTTTAGTGTTGAATGTTTTGTGTGCTCTACTGATTTGCAAATTCTCTCAACCAACTAGGTGGATTTGACTGTGGAGCCTTTACAACATCCTCTGTTGCATGTAGGGATCTTGAAACAGCTATATGCACTACCTGCATAGCAAGACTTGTTCATATGCATATTCAGGTAGATTTGCATATTAGGAATTCAGCAGACAGGACAGATATTTTATGTTAGTTATTGTCTTCCATACCACTTTACTATATTATGTTATTATACGTTACAGTGTGGTTTCCAACATGATTTGGTTATTTATATTTTTATTAAGTTTGTCACAGCAAGTTTAATGTTATGCGCATATGTGCTATTCTTGAAGTAAAATAAAGCTGAGTGTGCTACCGGTAGTTCCTTTTGGAACTTTGTGCCCTGTGTCTAATTTGTTTAGGAATCCCAGTAACAGAGTCTTTTTGGACCTGTTGGCTGGCTTCATGGTCCATATAGCATGGGACAGAGTCAAAAGAGCTAGGCCCGAGAGCCACAAGTGTGTTTATAAAGGAAGGAGCTAATCACATTACAGGCAGAAGTGTGGATACCTGCAGAGTGATTGGTAGAGGCATCGATACCTGCTTGGAAGGAGAGAGCTGCAGTCTAGTAGCGTGGAAGAGCTCAGAAGAAACATCTGTCAGCTTCTGAAACTGGGGCTGACACGTTCCAGGATCCCTGACAGGGGCTAGGAAGTGGACTGGGCGGAGGTACTCGGTCAGAGTACAGTGGTTCCGTTACACACTGACTTTGGTGGTCCTTTATATATATATATATTACTACATCTGTTGTCTAGTGTAATATTACCACTATTACATAGTGTATTAATGATGCTGAGATAAAGTATAGTGCTAATTCTGCAACCCCTCTGATATTGTGTAACATTTTTTCTATATGCAATAATATGCAAATAGATCTGGATTCTACGCCACAATATTACATCTATAATGTATTGTGATATTGTCTGTACATGTGTTGTGAACTGTGTTATATTATATTTTTTGTAACATACTAGAATCTCAGTGAAGAATAGACGATCTTACAGGCTGGATAAGTTTAAGGTTAGACACAGGTTACCATATTATAGTGATGTGTTGGATTATTTGGGAGTGCCTGGCATTCAGTGCCAACAGGAAAACTGTTTGTCACTTTGTTATATAGAAAATTATTAGAACATCTAATTTTTTTTTCCTATTTTTAGATCTGTATCTTACAATGCAGTGTGGTCCATCCCGTGGAACCTGTCGGTTTAAATTTCAATTCATTTTTTGAACATTTGTATTTGCATTCTAAGGCAAAATCTTATCAATGTAATAGAAGTATAATATTATAACTATAGTGTACTATTATACATCTACATACTATTCTATGCTATATGAAATATTGCCTCTAGAAATGCATACGTAAACTCTCTCAATCACAATGCTTAAATAATTACTCCAAGGACGGTCTGAGGAATTTTAGATGACAATCAATGTTATTTACACAGACTGATTTCTAAACACGTTTATTGTAGTGTAAAGTCACATTACTGGGAGTATTATTAGAGCTCTGTTATACACTCAGACACACCAACAATACGGAGCTCTTTAAAAAGAGGAACATTAGGATAGAAAAGAGGGACAGATGGTTTTGGGCAACAAACTGACTGTCACTCCTAAATAGGGGAATTTCTTCTCCTCCTTCACTAGAATTAGTGTGAGTGGTAGATAGGGACTAATTTTGAGAGGGCAGCTAGGGGTTTGGGGGCAGCTAACCACAATGGCAATCTAAACGTCTCCTTGGTCCTTTTGGCTTGTGGTATGTACTTAAATACATATAAAGAGATTAACCTCTTTGGGCCCAGGAGGTTTGGCATCTTCTAGGCCCTTTAAGAGAGCTATTTTTTTTATAAACTTATCCAAGAGCCTGACCATTTTCGGGGGCCCTCTAAGGGGGCCACTTTTATCATAAAAGGACATAGGAAATAGAGCATCTCCTGGATTATTCTAATATATTACTGCCTCCTGGTGGAGAGAGACGAGAGGTCAATTGTCATCCTTTTCCTGGTATTATAGGAGTTGTGGGAGACCCCATACGTTTATTTGCGGATTTAAAAAAAAAAATGTTTATAATTATGGAGAGAGCAGAGAGTTGCTTTTCAAAACTGTCTAACAGAAAATGCTGCAGGCAGAAAGAGTACATTATTTTGAAAACCTAAAGAGACAGTTGCAAAATAGTATTGTGTTAGATTAACTGACAGTCTAACTGATGGTGTGCAATGATGGCTGTCAGAAACGGGACGTGGGAAGGTGTACAATGATGGCTGTCAGAAACGGTGATGTGGGAAGGTGTACAATGATGGCTGTCAGAAACAGGGACATGAGAAGGTGTACATTGATGGCTGTCAGAAACGGGGTCGTGGGAAGGTGTACAATGATGGCTGTCAGAAAGAGGAACATGGGAAGGTGTACAATGATGGCTGTCAGAAACGGGGTAGTGGGAAGGTGTACAATGATGGCTGTCAGAAAGAGGTACATGGGAAGGTGTACAATGATGGCTGTCAGAAACTGGGTCGTGGGAAGGTGTACAATGATGGCTGTCAGAAAGAGGGACATGGGAAGGTGTACAATGATGGCTGTCAGAAACAGGGACATGGGAAGGTGTACAATGATGGCTGTCAGAAAGAGGGACATGGGAAGGTGTACAATGATGGCTGTCAGAAACAGGGACATGGGAAGGTGTACAATGATGGCTGTCAGAAACGGGGTCGTGGGAAAGTGTACAATGATGGCTGTCAGAAAGAGGGACATGGCAAGGTGTACAATGATGGCTATCAGAAACGGGGGCGTGGGAAGGTGTACAATGATGGCTGTCAGAAACGGGGACGCAGAACGTCTTTCTTCTCTACTTCCCAACTTCTGTGCTTGTTAGGAGAGAAAAACCAAAACACATAGTGCAACACTGTATAACACCAAAAAGAACACTTTATTTTATGCACTCACAAGATAATTAAAAAGTACATCACAGTTTCTTTACTCTCAGGAGAAATTCTGTATACAACCTCCAGGACCCAAAAATCTGTTGTGAAGGCAATCAGTAAAACACAGGAAAAACGGTGTTCTTTCACTCTACGCGTTTCATCTATAAATAGACTTCCTCGTGGGTATTCAGCGTGTGTCTGACAATTCTACCAAGTTCTGGGTTTAAAAACCCTGGCTTGCTCCTCCCAAATTGCCTCACAGCCAATTGGGACGGGGCTGGTCCACCTGATGTCGATAATCATCATTTGCGGGTCATGCCTCATTGTGAATCCTTCTGGTTTCAAAACGTCTATCAAATCAGCACATCCAAGGTGGCAAACGTCTTTCTATTCTGCAGTGGAAAGTATATGTATTCCATCTCCATGTCTGTTCTAATCCACTCGAAAGTCTCTTTGCAAAGTCAATTCTCCAAGTCCATAAATAAGAAAATGTGTTTTGTTTCTTCTCTCCTAACTAGCACAGACGTTGGGAAGTAGAGAAGAAAGAAGTTCTACCGATATTTTCATATTCTGCCTGCTTTAAATTTATGCTTGTGAGTGCATTTTTTTTTGACAATCTCATTTTTATTGAAAGGTTTTAGAACAGTGGTTACAAGTAATAAAGAGTACATATAGGGTAGGCAGATTGGTTACCGACATGAATGCTGAACAAGGGTAGAGTCATCGGTGAAACACATAACGTTAACTTAGGTTACACTATAGTATCCAAGCCTGCATGTACTTGCCTAGCGCCTTGAACAAGAGAGTGCCACTGGTAGGAGGGAGAGTCAATCTCTCTGTTGCCCCTTGCATGTTACGTACACGAGGGTAATATGAAAGTGTGCGTCGTGTCTTACTGCCTTTAGGTTCTAGCCTAAGTAGTGGATTGTGGGTGGTAAAGTCAGGTGGGGACTAGGTTGGGGTTTGGTCGTGCGAGGTCGAGATCCCTGTGTTGCTGGTGTCTGTTGCCGTCTGGCTCTGTGTTCGACTGCCCTGGGGTGGGCGGGAGTTAAGGGTGTATCACCAGTAGCCCCGGGAGAGCGGGAGGAAGGAGAGGCAAGAGGGGGGGTGGAGAAAGAAAGGGGACAGAGGAGAGGGAGGGAAAAGGGAAGAGAGAGAGAAGAGGAAGGGAAAAAGAGAGAGAAAAAGAAAAGAAATGTAATTGTTGGGGAGGGAGATATGGAGGGTGAGGGAGTGGGGAAGGGGTAGAATGGAGGGTCTTTAATTGCGTGTCCCTTTGTTGGTTATGTATAACAGCCAAGAGGTCCAGGTTCTAGTGCAGGCCTCCGAGCGGTCATGGAGAGCCGCGGTCAGCGACTCCATAGAATGTATCTCGCTCACCCTGTCTACCATTGCTGGAACGCACAGCGGTCTTCGACGCCCAACTCATGGAACTGAAAACGGATACATTTTGGCGCGAACACCGCTGAAGCCGCCGACCTCCCTTCTTGTTCCGTAGACATGCACGAACGGCCCTATATTCGGTAGTTTGTACCTGAATACAACATACCCCAGATAGGAATCCCGTGGAGCTCATTCGTATGGAAACTGACTTTGTGAACACTTTGGCTCCACGGCGATTGGACTGTGTGCATAGGATCTGAGCGCTATTCGGTACTTTGGTGCGCTCAGATCCTAGCTATCTGGGGACATGTTGAATGCCTGTAAAATGTTATAAAATGTGCCAGTTATGTATTTTTATGTCTTTTGTTATTTTCATCTAAAATGGCGTTTAGGCTCTGTCCTGGGAGATAATTGAATTACTTCACAATTATCTCCCTGAGCAGAGCAGAGGGTTCTGGGTAAGGAAAGGGGGATGGCTAAGTGTGTACCCTGTGATTGGTTGCTACAATGTCTTTGTCACAGTCTTCCATCTGGTCCCCTAGGGGAGTGTCCACCAGGTGGGGGACCTGCATAAATACTGGGCAGGTAGCCCTAATTAAACAGACCACTGCTTGACCCTCAACACAGAGCTCTGTCTCGTCTTTGGGGGGATTTACTGTATGCTGTTAGAGACTGATTGCCAGGAGTGTAAGCCGCTTGGGTGCTTTTCCTGTTCGTCTGCTAGCAGCTATTCGTGAGGTTCCAGTTCCGGAGTTTGGAGTGCTACTTTGTATGCAGTTCGGGAGTTTGGAGCATTCCCTTGTATGCAGTTCGGGAGTTTGGAGTATTCACTTGTATGCAGTTCAGGAGTTTGGTGTTCTCCAGTAGCTGTGCCTGTATCTCTGGAAGGGGAAGATCTTCTAAACGGCGGTTTAATCCTTTTATGCCTGGGGGTGCTGTTACAGGAGGCTAACTGGACAACAAGGGACATTGGCCAAGAAACCAATTATTTATTTCTCCTCACCAGCCAATTTCAAATCCACACATTATAAGTACCAAAAACAGGCATCCCCTAGAGTACAGGTTCCTCTAGGCAGGTACTGACACTGCCTAAGGAATTTTGGCCATCAGGGGGACCCATGTAAGTGTCAAACCATTTTAAAGCAATTTTACTATAAATAGTGGGACTGGGCAAGGAGACTCTGGCACCCAAATCAATACAGTGGGTTTAAGTGGCTTTGGTGTTTTAGCAGTCCTTTAGTGTTGGGGTGTAATAGGCATATTAATTAGGTTTTGTGTGTGTATGCTTAAAGGGTTACTAAAATCTGTTTTTTTTTTTTTTTTTATAACACTCGATTTGGCACTTGTCAAGTGGTCCCACCCCCTGTTTTTTTTATACATTTTATATAAAATCCTTAAATAACTTTAGAGGGATACTATAGTCACCAGAACAACTACAGCTTATTGAATTTGTTCTGGTGAGTAGAATCATTACCTTCAGGATTTTTGCTGTAAACACAGTCTTTTCAGAGAAAATGCAGTGTTTACATTACAGCCTAGTGATAACTTCACTGGCCACTCCTCAGATGGCTGTTAGAGATCCTTCCTGGTTCATGGCTGCCTAGATGGTGGTTTTAACACAATAGGGTCAGAAATATATGTTTGTGTTCCTGACCCTATCGTGCTCCTTTAAATCATACTTTGAGTCCAGAGCTGGGACAAACTCTCCAAAATCATTTCCACGTCTTCTTCATCATCATGCCACTTCATTTTCTTCCCATCTGTGGTCCAATCAAATGATTCTCATAGAGAGGTGGACCTGTGGAGGGCTGGGCTTTACTACATTGCAATATAGGGGGGCGGCTGCGAGAGGACAATTGCAGAAACTCATTATGCTCGTTGTCAGCATACAGATTGTGCTGATGACAGATTTAAGTTTGCACAGAATTCACATTAGTCAGGAGCAAAGTTCTGGGCTGACTAAGTCACGTGTGCCAAGGGTGTAACTACATCCCGACACAAATTTACAAATATCTCTGGATTGGTAACGTTTCAAGCAGAAATGCTGTACACACAGCCTGATTGCTCAATTACCACTTTTAAAAGCAGAACTGGTCTTAGAGGTTAGAGTGACCATTTAATTACTATGCTTGTCATGTTAATTATTAAAAAAAAAATATATTTTTATTTACTGAGATGGTTAATATTCTCTTCTTTTTAGTGTCCTTCATTTGATAACACATCCAGCAGAAATAGCAGTTGGCGATGACGTGTTATGCAATATCACCATCTAGTGTCTGTATAATATTATGCAGCTACAGAACTTTTAATTGGGATTTCCTTGCTATGGAATATTTAGGTTCTAAATCAGTCATGTCCAAAGTCTGGCCTGCGGGCCAATTGCGGCCCGCGTTCCGGTTTAATACAGCCCCATAGGTAATTTGTTAAATCTATATGTTGTGGCTCCCAGTGAATCCCAGAGCGCCACTGAGGACATGCAGTGCCACGGCTTTCAAAGATCCAGAGATTCTCTGGATCTTTGAACTCTGTGGGACTGCACGTCCTCAGTCTGCGTTCTCGCGATCGCTTGGACGTTGCAGGATTTTGGCAGCTTCGCAGAATCTCGTCAACGTTGCGGGATTTGGCACGTTCCTTCTCCCTTCTGGGACAGAGGCAGAATAAAGAGAGAAGAGACATTATGAAGAGAAAAGGAATAAAGAGAGAAGAGACAGAATAAAGAGAGATGGGACAGAATACTGAGAGACAGAATAAAGATAGAAGAGACAGAATAAAGAGAGATGGGACAGAATAATGAGATCTGAGACAGAATAAAGAGAGATGGGACAGAATACTGAGATTTGAGACAGAGTAAAGGGAGAAGAGACAGAATAAAGAGATTTGCATTTAATTTTAATGGTTCAAAGAATGTCAGGCAAAATGGTCGGCCCTCACGCATGTTCACTTCATCAAACCTGGTCCTCTTTGAAAAATGTTTGGACACCCTTGTTCTAAATATTTCTAACAGTGAATTAGGAATTGTAATGTTCTAAGCTGATTTCATCTAAAAGCCTATTACTATAAACTTGTAAGGTCCTGTAATATTTCACATTTTATATAAACTTACATGTTCCTTTTCTTTTAGCTTTTTAAATTGTTAAAACAAAGATGTCTTTTCACCCAATCTGCTTCCATGCTCAAAAAAAAAACCATCTGAATGCTGTCTGGCTGCCCTTGTTACAAATGTTACTGAATCCAGGAAATAAACTTTGGTTTTGGCAAAATACATTACAGTATAATATATATATATATATTTTAGTAAAGTGGTGTGCCATATGCAATGTACTATTCTCAGGAGAGGAGTCCAATTCCAAACATTCCTTGATATTATTTTTCTAGGAAGCTCACGTTCTCAATTTCAAGAGACAGGTGCAGATGTCCCACTACGTTACACCCCTGTTACGGTGCATTTGTGCTGCAGTCCGTGCTGGTGATGGGGGAGGCTGAGGAATATCCATTGGGCCTATAGTTTCTATGTCTGGAAGCCATTTTTTCACAATGAGTCTTTGGGGCCGTTGGATATTTCCTAGAAGAAAAATTTCTAATTAAAGTGCTATGAATTATAACTGTGAATGTATTGTCTCCCTCTTGTGGCAAGTGCAACTATTACACTCCAGAATCATAGCAGGAATTTGATGGTGTATATGTGTTTATTTTTACAATTAATAGGTTGTGTATATGTTTGCTAGTGATTTATTTTTCCTTTTTGTATTGGATGGCTTTAATTAACAGATTAGAATAAAAGGTATCTTTTTACAGGTTAAGTAAATGAAAATTGCTTTGTAGACACAATTTGTGTCCTCTAGGCACTAGAACTCTTCGAGGGCTCAACCCCCTCTTCCTCTTTATGGGTGGCTACAATATGTATATATATATATATATAATTTTGTTTCCAGTAAGAAAGAAATGGAGTTTCTCAACTTTTTACAAAGCACATTAGATATTTATCACACTTGCAATAATGTCCAATGGCCTTTATATCTACAACTTCTAAGATCACTTCTAATCTTAAACTTACCTCTTAGATTAAATAATAATCGTGAGAATATTAAGTGTAAAAATGCTATAATTATTGCAAACATTATAGCGATTTCTATAGCAATAGCTATCAAAGCTGCTGAGTGATCCTTCTCTCACTGGTTAGTGAAGGCGCAATGCTCACTGGTTAGTGAAGGCGCAATGCTCACTGGTTAGTGAAGGCGCAATGCTCACTGGTTAGTGAAGGCTCAATGCTCACTGGTTAGTGAAGGCGCAATGCTCACTGGTTAGTGAAGGCGCAATGCTCACTGGTTAGTGAAGGCTCAATGCTCACTGGTTAGTGAAGGCTCAATGCTCACTGGTTAGTGAAGGCGCAATGCTCACTGGTTAGTGAAGGCTCAATGCTCACTGGTTAGTGAAGGCGCAATGCTCACTGGTTAGTGAAGGCGCAATGCTCACTGGTTAGTGAAGGCTCAATGCTCACTGGTTAGTGAAGGCTCAATGCTCACTGGTTAGTGAAGGCGCAATGCTCACTGGTTAGTGAAGGCTCAATGCTCACTGGTTAGTGAAGGCGCAATGCTCACTGGTTAGTGAAGGCTCAATGCTCACTGGTTAGTGAAGGCTCAATGCTCACTGGTTAGTGAAGGCTCAATGCTCACTATTTAATAAAGGCTCAATGCTTACTGATCACAGAGCCCTTACATGCTGCCCTTATAGCTTCAGTGTGATGTCATTGGCTTATATTACATAACGTAATATTTCTTAAACCAGCAGTGACCAACCCTATCTGTGTTTAACATTATTTCTCAAAGAGGTCAAAACACCATAAAACAGCTACTAATTCCTACATGAAATTGAGAGGTTGGGGTTAGTTTGATCACCTCTTCTGTGGCCATGAGGACTGTGGATATCTCTGCCATCACTGCCTCCACGACCACTAATATAAGTATTCAGCCTCAGGATAGTGGGATTACAAGCATAACCATTAAGTTAGATTTAACACCCAGGAACTAATTAATTGTTCCCTGCGTCCACTGTCACTGCAGCTCATTCTACCACAGCTTGTTCAAGTGTTATACCTTGTTGGAGCCCCCCACCAAAAACATAACTAAGGAATAACTCAGTAGAGTCTACTATGTGGTGGTCATCAGAGACACTCTTTAGTGCAAACTTAGCACAAAGTACCAAAGTACTCTGTCAGCACCAATATCTGGTGGTGGTGGTGGTGATGAAAGAAGAAAAACTACCACAACAAGAGGACATAGTCTTAAATTAGAGGGACAAAGGTTTAAAAATAATATCAGGAAGTATTACTTTACTGAGAGGGTAGTGGATGCATGGAATAGCCTTCCAGCTGAAGTGGTAGAGGTTAACACAGTAAAGGAGTTTAAGCATACGTGGGATAGGCATAAGGCTATCCTAACTATAAGATAAGGCCAGGGATTAATGAAAGTATTTAGAAAATTGGGCAGACTAGATGGGCCGAATGGTTCTTATCTGCCGTCACATTCTATGTTTCTATGTTTCTATCCAGTGATGAGAATTCTGTTTCTGCCATTATTGCAGACATAGCATGTTAAGCTCTGGCCCAGGAGCCACTCGTCCATAATGAACCAGAGGATTTAGTCCGCAACTTTCTTCGGCAGCTAGTGAGCACTCGCCTCCTTCATCTTCTTCACCTTTTTAGAGTCCATCTCTATCTGCTTTAGATTCTCCTCATCCAATAGAGACAGGTGTGACATCCGCTGCGACTGCTTCCACCGGCACAGATCGCTCACCCACTGTCAATGTTACTGTTACCAGTATCACTACTACCACCAACAATATCACCAGTGCTACCACCATCAACATTTTCATTAGCATTAATCAACCAAAAGCTAGTGCTGTGACAGCGTCCATTGACTCCGATGCATAATCCACCTGCATGTTCAGTAAATGCAAATGTTTGGGGTACTGTTCCAATGAAGCAAAGTTTGGGACCACTTTGACTGACTCTTAGTGACCCTAAGAAGCCAACTTGGAAAGTGTAAATTGTACAGCAAGGAAGTGAGTAGGGGTGAGTTAAGTGTCATGTCACTAGTGCTAGCATTTTGATACGGTCAATATAACCGACAGTATGAAGCAACATCTGCAAAGGTGCTACAAGTTTATATTGCTCAGAGAAGAAACAGAACAAGAAAGTACAATGGCTAGGACCTGCTGGTGTTGTATCTGGTTAGGAACAGTTGTCAGAACCTACCACTTGTGCTAACACCGCCACTATTACTACCAGCACATTTGGGCAGAACAAGGAGGATGGTAAAGATAATCTCAGTATTCAATAGAGGCAACTTATACAGGGACAGTTGGACCCCCCCATTATCTGGTTAATTAAAAAAGAAAAAAAAATCCTCTTGCCTAGCTGCTACTGACAGTACCACTTAAATGCACCTTCATTCATTGATTTACTGATTTGTTCAACTGAATGCTATCGTATTATTTTCTCTCTCCTGTAGTAGAAGTTAGTTCTGATACTTCCTTTTTCTTTTCTAGCGTTAAGTCCGGCCACCCTAAGGTCCGGCTATACGCCTTTGTATCTTTCCTGCTTTGACTTTGTTAGGGTATTGACCTACACTGATCATCCACAACATTAAAACAACTGACAGGTGAATAACATTGATTGTATCGTTAGAATGGCAGATGTCAAGAGGCAGCAAGGAACAGTCAGTTCTTGAATTTCATGTGTTTAGAGCAGGGGAAATGGGCAAGTTAAAAGACCTGAGTGACTTTGACAAGGGCCAAATACTGATGGCTAGATGACTGTGTCAGAGCATTTCCTATAGGGAATGTGTGCAGTGGTTAGTACCTACCAAAAGTGGCGCAAAAAGGACAACAGGTGAACCGGCGTCAGAGTTATAGGTGCCTAGGGCTCACTGCTGCACATGGGAAGCGATGGCTAGCCCGTCTGGTCCAATCACACAGAATATATAGTGTCAAATTGCTGAAAACCTTAATTCTGGCTGTGATTGAATGGTCTCAGAGCACACAGCGCACCACAGTTTGCTGTGTTTGGTGCTGCACATCTGTCAGAGTGCCTGTGATGACCACTGTCCACCGCCGAAAGCACCATGAATGTTTACGTTTTGTTGTGATCAGCATTTGTACAATTGCCTAAGTCCAAGAGTGTTAAATAAAACTATTACATTCTGTGAGGCTTGAAATAGCTTAGGCTTGTTTTATGGATGAGTGAGTTCTCTGCATCTTCTATGAAATATATATATATATATATATATACATGAACACACATTTATTAATTATATATATATATTAATATCAAAACAAACTTATCAATATGTGTTTATTCAGCCCTAGCCACACTTCTCTTGGCTGAGAACATTATCACTGATGCTCTCAGCCAATCCAATATGTCTCCATATAGAAGCATATCTACGCTGCACCAATCAGCATCTTCTTTTACAGATACATTATCTCAGTGCATCTCTATGGGGAGTGTTCAACATCTTCATTCAGAGTGTGAAGACGCCAAATGTCAGTCCTGCAAAGACTGCACACAAAGTGGTCTCAGGGCTTAGTGTACCTTTAAGGCATTAAGTCACTAAACACCAAATGCAGTAAACTGAAAACTAGTTTGCAAATTCAGACTAACATAGCCAGGATACAACTGTAGCAGGTTTGGATAATTTTAACATATCGGGAGGTTTTTCATTCGTTACACTTTGGTGTTTAGTAAATAAGCCCCTCTGTGTCTTGTGGATACCTGTGTGGGCAGTTTGTCACATAAAAATCCAGTGACAAAAGGCAGCAAAGTGCAAAGTAATGTTCCTCGGTATTTAGCGGTCATTGAATCTGAGATCAGTACATTGGGCGACTGGACCGTTATCATAAAGAGAAGAGCTGTATTGCTTTCTTACATCATGATATCATGAATTTCATTAAACTCTGAGTTCTATTGTAGGTTTATAACAGCATAATCTTAAAGGAACACTGTAGGACCCCATACCACTTCATCTTAATAAAGTGGTCTGGTTGCCACGCACCTGTCTGTTTAAAGGGACACTATAATCACCATAACAACTACATATAAATGATTCTGCAACTATAACAGATTTAAACCCATGTTCTCATGCCCTGCAAAGGGGTTGGACACCTACACAGGTAGAGAAACACTATGAAAAGAGACATGTGTCCATCAAGTTCAGCCTCCCTCACATCTGTTTTTTGCTGTTGATCCAAATGAAGCCTCAAAAAACTTTTTGAAGCACTTCCAATTTTGCAACAAACTAGGAATAAAATTCCTTCTTGACTCCAGAATGGCAGTTAGATTCATCCTTGGATCAAGAAGCTATTACCCTATAGCTGCAAATGTTTATCATTTAATATTATGTTTTTGCAAGTATGCATCTAGTTGCTGTTTAATCATCTGTACAGACACTGATAAAACCATTTCTTCAGGCATGAATTCCACATCCTTATTGTCCTTAATGTAAAAGAAAAGCCTATAGTGTTAGGAATACATGTTTGCATTCTTAACGCTATAGTGTTCCTTTAAACTCAAGTAAACTTCATTGGACTTGGAATTTAAAGGAACACTATAGTGACAGGATTACAAACGTATTCCTGTCATTATAGCTGTAATGTAACTAGGTAGTCCCTCAGCCCCCCTGTCTCCAATGTAAAAAGTTTACTTACTTTTACTTACCTTTATTCCCATAGGAAAGAATTGGATTGGCTGAGATTGTCAATTCTGATGATCTCATTCAAGGGGGCGGGGTGGGGCAAAACGCCGCCCTGGCCAATCAGCATTGCTAATAGATGCTATTATTGAATCTGTCTGACAGCCGGCATCAGGATACAAAATATTCTGACAAGGCTTTGTGTGCATCCAATACTTTGGTGTAAAGCAACGGAATGGAATTGCAATTGCTACATTGTGTGTAAGCATCATTTGTCGTCAATGCTCCTTCTCCAGTCATTTGGACAAAAGTCATCACAGAATGCGGCTCGAGCTGTACTGAGAAGTCTGTCCCAGTGCAGGGTTACAGGTATGTTTTATGACACTGTTAACCCGTTAAGGACACAGCTTCAAAAACTGGACTTACCCTTAAGGACACAAGCCATTTTTGCATGTTTTTGCTGTTTGTGTGCAAACGCAATTTGCATCTGTCATTTATTGCACCAACGCATATTATATACCGTTTTTCAGAGGGCAAACAGGGCCTTAATTTGATGTCACATATACATAGATAAATTCTCATTATTATTGCCCCCCCAAAAAAACCAAAATTTTTTTTTTTACAGTTTTGGCAATAATAGCGTGTGCATAATATGTCTAGCTTAGAAAAAGTTATTCAAAATAAATGAATTGATGTGTCTTGATTTATAGAGTACATCATATGTGTAGGATTTCAGCTTATTTTGAAAGTTACAGGTCACAAAATAAAATAACTAAAATGAAATTTCAATGTGAAACAATTTTAGAATTTGGTATGTTTATCTTGTACGTTTAGTAGCCATCACAGAAAACAAAATTGCCACACACACGTCTATATTTATATAAAGTAGACATCACAGGCTATTTACCTAATGTTAGGTTGACACTTTTTACGAAGCCATTTCATCGCCAATCTCTGTTTTTTTCTCTATTTTGGCATTTACACATATAACAAGGTTTTTGTAATGAAGGTTACTAGAATGTTACTTATACATATAAATAGTCCAAATAGTTTTAGAATTGCACTATAGAAATAAATGTCTTTAAGGTGCTTTTGGAGATGTGGTATCCTCAGTGTTTATAGCAGTCCAATTGTTCCCGTTGTATGAAAGACACAAAATGAAGGAGACCAATCGTATAGAATGTATGGATCAATATAAGTGAAGAGAAAGATTTATATATATATATATTCAACTCATATTTAAAAGAGCTATAGCCAGCTCAGGTGTGAAGGGTGTACAGCAGTATGATCCTGTAAACAGAGTGGCAGACAACAACAAAAAAAGAGAGATTAGAAAGACAATAACTGCCCCAAGTGAGTCTGAGTGTGGTATTTTTTACCTGTCACAAAAAGTTTTAAGTGCAGCCCAAATATCGGTTTTAAGTAAAGGTTTAAAATACGCCCCAACAAATTTTTTTAAGCCATTTGAAGCATTTTTAGACATCAACAAATTTGTACGGAAAGCCACCTTAAAAAGATTTTTTAATGAAAAACATGTATTGGTTAACTCCCCTCACCCCCCACACTTTTACAGATGAGCCAGAATGTTTCAATACTAATCTGAAACCCAAGTCCATATTGTATCCCTACAATTTTAACCCCTTAAGGACACATGACGTGCGTGACATGTCATGATTCCCTTTTATTCAAGACGTTTGGTCCTTAAGGGGTTAAATCAGCCCCTCTCATCATGTTTGAGAAATCAGTACTAAGTGATTTTAACAATATTAGCTACAACAAATGTGACCCTCAGAACTTGAACACATCAGAAAGACTAGCTGTCAAACAACTCCAAGATGATAGAGATATTGTCATTAAGCCAGCAGACAAAGGAGGAGGCCTGGTTATTCAATCTAGCACTATGTACAGTGAGGAAGCAAACAAACCACTTAATGACGCTGCAATATACAAAAAGCTATCAGTAGACCCAACAACCATGATACAAGAGAACCTATCCTCCTTTTTAAAAAAGGGATTAGAAATTTTTTTTAAGCAAACATGAACACGATTATATCTACATTAAAGACCCAAAAATTCCAGTAATCTACTTTTTACCTAAAATACACAAAGATATTGAGCACCCCCCAGGAAAACTCATTGTGTCTGGAATTAATGCCCCTCTGCGCAATCTATCTCAGTATATTGACACTTTACTTCAACTATCAGTCAAACCTATGAAGTCTTATCTGAAAGAGTCCATGTCACTGTTAAAGTTTTTAAATGGCTTTTACTGGCAACCAGATTTTATTCTAGTAACATGCGATGTCACTTCTTTATACACCATAATTCCTCACCACTTTGGTTGTCAAACTATTAAAACTATTTTATCTGAAGAAAAAAGAATCCCTGATATTCAGATCGATTTTATTCTGGAGGGTATTAACATTATTTTAAACAACAATGTGTTTACAAGTTTATCCGAGGTGGGGATAATACCACCAACACTGTTATCATAGTGCAGTTGGCCTGCACTATACTTGTAAGTACATTTTTATTTTACGTTCATTTTATACCCTGAGAGCACTATCAGTTGTTTTTTATTTACCCCTCTCCTGAGAGTTGGACATCATCCCCTTCAGAAGACAATCACCATATATCCTTTAAGCGGGGATCTACCGCTGTACCCCCTTCACACCTGAGCTGGCTATAGCTCTTTTAAATGTGAGTTGAATATATATATATATCTTCACGTATATTGATCCATACATTCTATATGATTGGTCTCCTTCATTTTGTGTCTTTCATACAACGGGAACAATTGGACTGCTATAAACACTGAGGAAACACTGAGGATACCACATCTCCAAAAGCACCATAAAGATATTTATCTCTATAGTGCAATTCTGAACCATTTGGACTATTTATATGTATATGTATAAGTAACATTCTAACTACTACTTTATGGCACTTTATATATGTTTATTCTATTTATATGCTTTTTTATTTTATCCCTATGTTGTGATAAGATACAGTGCACTTTACTCCCTACTTATAAATTTTTAATCTATTTATCATATTTTGGCACATCCCTGCACTATTGTTTCTTGTGTCTCACATTTTCCTTCTAGAGCAGGCATAGGCAACCTTTGGCACTCCAGATGTTTTGGACTACACCTCCCATGATGCTTTGCCAGCATTATGGGTGTAAGAGCATTATGGGGGATGTAGTCCACAACATCTGGAGTGCCGAAGGTTGCTTATCCCTGTTCTAGAGGGTTAGAGGGTTGCCCTCTGCTGGGCCACTGCCTATACACTCTCTTCTTTTTTATTACAAGCGCTCACCTCATTATCGTTTTACTTATGTGTGCTATGACTGTATAATACTTCATATGTTGTTCAGCTATGTCGCCTGAGTACAGCAATACCCCCGTATGTACCTTTGCCAGGTATATGTTGATATTGAAGGGACACATTTGAGACACAGCCATTCCAATTTTTTTCAAATTTTGAATTTTTTCTCTGTGTCCATGTCCCATTTTGGAGTATTTTAGTAGGCTATGTATTCCAACTATCCCATAAAGGCATACCATTTCTTAAAGAAGACCTCCCAGGGTATTTTAAAAGGCATATTTTCAACCTTTTTTTCGCTAGCTTGTACCAAGTATAGTGGTGATAAGCATTTTTCTGCCTTTTTGACACACAAAGTGAGTTTGCACAGTGTATTATGCAAACCTTATGTATGCTACGGTTGTATAATACTACATATGTTGCTCAGCTATGTCGTCTGAGTACAGCAATACCCCCGTATTTACCTTTGCCAGGTATATGTGGATGTTGAAGGGGCACATTTGAGACACTGCCATTCAGTTTTTTTTCTAACTTTGAAGTTTTATGCTGTGTACATGTTCCATTTTGGAATAGTTTAGCTGGTTGGCTATTCAAACTTCCCCACAAACGCATACCATTTTTTAAAGAATACACCCTGGGGTATTTCAAAAGGCATATTTTGAACTTTAGCGTGGGGTAATTTTGTTTGCTAGTTTGTTCCAGGTGTAGTTGTAATGAGCATTTTTAACGTATTTTTTTACTCTTTTTATTTACTTATTACATTTTTTTACTTTTTAAAACTTTTTAAAAACTTTTTTTACACTTTTAAAATGTGTATAAACTTTTTTTACGTTAACCCCTAACTAGCAGTAAGTAGCACTTACAGTAAATTCCCCAATTTCCCATAACTCCCACCCACCCAAGCTAGCAAAATATATCATTTAAAAATATTTAAATTCATTAATGAAATAAATTGAACCCCCTGAGGGTTAAAAAAAAAAAAATTACCCTCAGGGGTTAAAAGTAAAAATGTAGTTGCTGCCAATTGATCACTGAAGTGTTTTTTTTTATAATGGCATCCAGTATCCTAAAGGAAAATATGAAGAAGAAAAAATATATATATAAAAGTTAGATGTTAGGGTTAAATAGGATGTAGGCACTAATATCATGTGAATAAAAGGAACAGTTAGTAATGCACAATGCCTACTAAACATATATTTTTATATATTACTTTTCTTATCTACTTATTTTAAGGAGGCTCAAAGCATTGAGTGAAAGTTGTTTGGGTCTAGTTAAATCTGCCACTAATTAAAAGCAGTCACTGTTATTCAGCACTGGTTGAACGTGTCTCAGCTGTGGCCTAAGGGCTATGAGTAAGTTACAAGCTGGGTGAATTAATTAAATGAGCTATCTCGCCAACTCCCAGAAATGCTGGATTTAACTTGAATTATATATGTTACCATTAGCATCCTTCTGTTGCCAAGGACACGCTCACGTTGATTGCTAAGTAACTCTAATGCTGTAATATAATATCAGACTCTTACAAGTTATGCTTCCGTCGTGCCTGTTAGCTAAGCCTCATGTTTCTAAAGGTAGTCCTGTGTGTATTAGTTGGGACTCGGGAGATAGATTGCTGTGCCAAGAAGTCATCTCCATTGTGTTCTACAGATTTAAAATACAGCCATTGAGAGTCTGTTGGGGACAGCGACAGAGTCCCTTTAAAAGAATCATTATCTGTTGTCAAACTGAGCTATTGAGTAAATCAGAATCCCTGCCTCTCGCAGGGAGAGGTCAGTATGCATACTTGCATTTCTGGGTGGAACGCTATAAATGAAACCTCTATGTTACTGTGCAATTTGTAACTATGAGAATGTAAAACAACAGTTCAGTAAAATATATATGCATGATCTACTTTTACCCTTGTGTCACTATACCCCACTCCCTCTAGAATGTAAGCTCATTAAGCAGGGCCCTCCACCTCTCTGTTCCTGTACGTATGAAGTTGTCTGTTGCCAATTAAATGTCTGTTAGTCCTACTTCCTTTCAGGCTGTGCAAGCATGGAATCTGGTATGCCATATGCCACAAAATACACCAGGGCTTGTGTGCTAGACTATTTTGCACCCTCCAAAACAGAAATTGCCAAATTTGTGTGTCTCATTCTCCCTCCACTCCAGTCCCTCTGTGTGTCTCTTCCACCCAGCACATTTGTGGGTCCCCCCCACCCCCCAGACCATCTGTGTATCTCTTTCTTTGTACAGTGCTATGGAATCTGGTGGCGCTATATAAATAATAAAATAATAATCAGGGCCAGTGCTAGACTATTTTGCACTCCTCCAAAACAGAAATTGCCAAATTTGTGTGTCTCATTCTCCAAAAATCTAGTCATCTCATGGTTAATATTTTAGAGTTTGTTCCTATATAATGTTTGCCACTTGGGAGAAACCAGTCACCCTCCTTTCTAAAATCTGTGCCAATAAATGCACACCCACTCAGGAGGGCTTTTAAAAACCATGCATTTCAATTTTTAACGTCTTTTAATAACTCGAAATTTGGCCTGTCCCATAAGTAAGAGTAGCGTTACTTTTCGTAGATAAATCGGTATATTTTTATTAGCTTCTTCTGTTTTAACTTGCCTTTTGAAACATTATTAAAATTACTGATTATCTCATTAGCACAAGTTTTGAAAGCAGTGTCTTAAACGTGTAACGCCGTAATAAAATGAAAAGAAGAATACAATATACAGAGCTTTTCTTATAGAACTGATCTGGGGTTTATTCAATACAAAAGTAAACTTAAGTGAATTGAAAACAGAACTAAAAAAAGTTCTAAAAAAAATGATCTGAAATTTAAATTTTAAATTTAAATTTTTTTAAATTCCTTTATAGTGACAACTTGACAATTTTAGTCTAAACGTTGCAACTTTCAAATCACTGCAATTTAATGTTCAATGAATAATTCCCATTTTCTCGGACATAACCAAATTGTCAGCTGTTTAACAGATGTGACTATTACGTAACCATACTCATATCAACCTCTGAAGGAGGGTAAGTGGATCAGACGCAGTTTAGAGCATCATGCCTACCTACTACGCTGAGCTTAGAACAGGTACATTACTAGCTGAGATATCTTGGTTTTAAAATGCTTTAATAGCTAGCAATTACTTATTTTCTCAGTAAAGCTATAAACGTGACTGTGAAAAGCTTCCAGGACCTTATAAACTTCAAAGTTATCAAAGCATTTTTTTGGCTCCATTTGCTTTGATCCCTCCTTTTACTGACAACCTTATCCTTGCCTGAGAACTAAAATAAAGCTCTTTTGACTTTTCCAAAAACAAAAAGGTACATTGTACCTCTGCAGGGCTGTTTGGAAAGTTAACAATTCATATGCAAATGAAACAATACACGTTACAAGTCAAATATGTAAGTAAATATATATGATAAAATAAAGAGTTAAAATTTACATACACATTTGTTCCTAGTACCGGCTCTGTCTCACAACCGAGGACTTGAACTCCTTCAGAAATGTATACCTGTTTGCAGATTATTTTGTTATCTCATTAGCTTTTATCGTTTCCATGTTTTGTCTATTATATACAAATGAGACCCCCTTAGAGGAAATGTCACTTCTCGATCTCTAGCTCCTGGTATCAAGGCGCTACCCAGTAGGTGTCTGGCTCCACACCTACCCGCGCTCCCCCCCCCCCACCCCCCGCAACCCACTTGGTTAGGGGTACCACCAACAGACGGCCTGTTTGTTCACCCTCAACAGTTGTAACTCACACTATCACTCTCAAAGTAACCCCAGGGCACCATGCTATGGTCCCCTATTACGCCCCATCCCTAGACCTCAATAGATCCCTCATGTCTAACTACAATGTTGCTCGATATGTCTAATTATATGCACATCTCCACTACTACCTGTTCTTCACTGTATTCAGTAGCATATATGTTTAAATTCCCCAAAAATGTGCAGTATATACATCATACCAATCGTCCAACAACATACGCTCTCTCATGTTTGTGAAATGCACACTTCTGCTGTTGTGGCAAAGCAAATTATCCCATTGGCTGTTTATCATTCAATGCACAACATAAATAAAGAATTTTTAAAAAAAATTAAATTGACATAGACATGTTTAGGCACATTCAAGTCTCTTTTTTTTCCATTCATAACAATAATCCATATTATAAGTATAATAGCAGGATAAGTGTTTTTTTTGCAGAATAAAATAGACAATGGTTTAAAATGGTACTGTCAGTTTAACTCTCACTGATATTAACACCATTGAATAAAAACACTGATATTCACCCGTAACTTGCGTTAAACTTTTTTTCATGAGATACTTTCCTTTAAATTTGTATTAACGTTTTAGTACATTACATAATATTCCTGTTCAGACAAGGCAAAAAGAGGGCAAACCTTACAAATAAGCAGAAATATTTTGTCATGATCCCAATTTATTCCATAAATTGTTTCCCTAAGGAGTTAATATTCTCCTGTTCTCTGATGATAAGCTGATTGTCAGGTGAAAAGGACATAGTTTTTAACGATCGACAGGGAGCTGATATGGAGGCACCCAGCTCTGGATAGTAAAGAGGTGTTGATTTCTACAATTAATTTTAATTTTCACACTTCATAAATACATATTTGTTCATTATAGGGATACGTAAACATAATATTAAAGATCCTGTGAAATTAATGTTAGCCAAGTAACATGCTTTAACTCAGGACTGAGCTTTTATAATGTATTGTGTGTCTCTTAACCCCTCTTACCCTGTCGTGCAGGGCCGGCCTTAGGGGTGTGCGAGCTGTGCGACCGCACAGGGCGCCATGGAACAGGGGGCGCCCTGTGGCCGACACAGCTCACTCATGGCCGGAGTGCAGGGGAGCTAAAAGAGGTACCTGGCTGGAGGATTAATTATTCTCCACCCGGGTCTATTAAAAAAAAAAAAAAAAAAAATCGCGGCAGAGGGGGCGGGGTTTACCGAGCGGCGGAGGCGGGGCTTATCGAGAGGCGGAGACGGGGCTAATACCTCCCGAAGCCCCTGCTGTACAGGAAGAGGGAAAGATGCTTCCCCATCAGCCAACTGCATCCACTGGAAAGAGGTAAGTGTGTGTGTGTGACTGTTTGCCTGTTTGTGTGACTGTCTGTCTGTGTGTGTGTGTGTGTGACTGTCTGACTTTCTATCTGTGTGACTGCCTGCCTGTGTGTGTATAACTGTCTATGTGTGTGTGTGACTGCCTGTGTGTCTGTCTGTGTGTGTGACTGCCTATGTGACTGTCTGTGTGTGTCGCTGTAGCTGTGCCATTGTTTGTGCCTGTGCCTGTGCCTGTATGTGTGACTGCCTTTAACTGAGTGTGTGTGTACATGCCTGTAACCGAGTTTAAATTTCCCCCACCCCTTCCTGTCAAGGCCGCACTTTGACTGACAGACGCTCACTCACTGACGACACATACACACTCACTGACGACACATACACACTCACTGACTGACACATACACACTCACTGACCGACACATATACACTCACTGACCGACACATATACACTCACTGACCAACACACA
The DNA here is from genome assembly GCA_933207985.1 of Pelobates cultripes. Classification (NCBI taxonomy): domain Eukaryota; kingdom Metazoa; phylum Chordata; class Amphibia; order Anura; family Pelobatidae; genus Pelobates; species Pelobates cultripes. The sequence continues at coordinate 136,717,576 of OW240918.1, read as the reverse complement.
CATTCACTCACAGACACACACACATTCACTTACAGACACACACAATTACACACACACACATTCACTTCAAAATAAACACTCACAGACACACACACAGACATTTCCACTAACACTCACAAACTAATATTTTTTACATTTATTTTAAATCCACCCAGCCTCCCTGGGAAAGCTGGAGTGGATTTCTTACCAGCAGTCCAGTGTGGCTGCTGGGCGGGCAGGCAGGGGGTGCACAGGCTGAGTAAGCAGCGCTTAGTGATGCCGGGAGCCGGACTGACGTCATATTCTGGCTCCCGGCTTCATTAAGCGGCGCAGAGGAAGCTGAGCAGGAAGAGCTCAGGTGAGTATGCTCCTTCGCTGCCCGCTGCCAGCCTTGGGGGGGCTCAAAAGTGGCCAGCCAGTCAGCTCTTGAGCCCCCCAGGATGCGAGGCAAGCAAGGGATCTGCCTGGGGGTTTGGAGGGATGCTTTTTTTTGCTGCCCCCTGCAAAGTGGCGCCCAAGGCAGATGCCTTGTTTGCCTCGTGATACACACGTCCCCGGTGCCTGTGTGTGTTACTGTATTCAGGCAACTTGGTGGGAGGTGGGGGGGCGCCGTGAAGACTTTTTGCACAGGGCGCCTAATTGCCTAAGGCCGGCCCTGCTGTCGTGTCTCTTTAATAAGTTCTTTAACTATAGTGTCAGAAATGCAAACATGTATTCCTGATACTATAGTGCTTGTGTGGCCTGCTTAGGTCCCCGGACCTCCAGTTAGAACAATGAAACATTTTTAAACTAACCTTTTCTCCCTCATCATGTTGGTCCCTCCGCAGCTGGCCCAGCCTCCATGGCTGAGATCATCAAACATATGTTTATGGCACGTCTGTATTTATTGCTTTTACTTCTAATGGCACTACAACTCCATACATTCTGTGAGTGCAAGCGATGGCACTACAACTCCATACGTTCTGTGAGTGCAAGCGATGGCACTACAACTCCATACGTTCTGTGAGTGCAAGCGATGGTACTACAACTCCATACGTTCTGTAAATGCAAGCGATGGTACTACAACTCCATACGTTCTGTGAGTGCAAGCGATGGCACTACAACTCCATACGTTCTGTGAGTGCAAGCGATGGTACTACAACTCCATACGTTCTGTGAGTGCAAGCGATGTCACTACAACTCCATACGTTCTGTGAGTGCAAGCGATGGTACTACAACTCCATACGTTCTGTGAGTGCAAGCGATGGCACTACAACTCCATACGTTCTGTGAGTGCAAGCGATGGCACTACAACTCCATACGTTCTGTGAGTGCAAGCGATGGCACTACAACTCCATACGTTCTGTGAGTGCAAGCGATGGCACTACAACTCCATACGTTCTGTGAGTGTAAGCGATGGCACTACAACTCCATACGTTCTGTGAGTGCAAGCGATGGCACTACAACTCCATACGTTCTGTGAGTGCAAGCGATGGCACTACAACTCCATACGTTCTGTGAGTGCAAGCGATAATTATGCAGCTATTGATAGTGATACAAGACTTCACTATTATTTCTTTTTTTTTGTCTAGGAAAAGCTAAAGCCTCTTTTTTTTTTTAGAATGTTTCCAAAATGTTATAATTATTCAGACATATTACACTATCTTTGTGTTATGTTTTATTTCTTATTTTCGTTTAATGTAACATTAGCAATAAAACCTTTGCTGTACCAGTAGTGGTCACTTCTCAACAACTTCTTGTTTAGTGAATAAATACTTTACTGTTAAAGAGTCACTCTAAGCACCATAACCACTACATACAGTCCAGTGTTTTGGTTATGGTGCAAATACAGTAGGAGTGCTGTGTTAGGTCTTTTTGTCAACCTGTTTCTCAAAAACCAGTGCTGACCAGCCCTGCCTCTACCCAGTCTGATAATCCCCAATTTACTCTTCCACAATGACAGTTTGATTTCCGTTCAAGCTGGAAGGCTAACTTATGGTTGGCTTGTTAGCCTTGCACTCTTAGCCTATCACTGTCATCAAGGATGGGTGGAATATTGGAAATGCCGAATGCAATCATGCCCCCCTTTCCAGCCATCTCTTGTCATCAATGTGTCACTGATACGCTCCCACTAGGGTCTCACCCTGTCCCAGCTCTATTTCCTACCTCCAGATATTAAAAGGCTTGCCATACTAATATGCGTGTGATTTTTAGCTATGTATAGAGTTATATACTGAAGTTTGAATTGTCTTCAAAAGGAAATGTCATATTTAAAGCCACAAAAGCTGATTTGGAACTATTCTCTAAGTCAGCGATGCTTTCAGCTCGGCTACTTTAGTCTAAAATTTTAAATTCAATTCTTGACAATTCACATATATGCGAATAACCCAGTTTGTGAATTATCCTGCATGTGTTATGAAAAGAAAAGTTTTACTTGCACTCAACAGTAGGTATACGTAGGGAGAGGATTAGGTAATGAACCAATCTCTAATAAAAATAAAATTAAATATATGTGTATATATATTAGCTTCTATTTAAAGAACCTGCCTAGGTTCTGTATTGTTTATTTTCCATTGTCTCTGCATCACATAAGTGGACATCTTTGCTGTCCCCCTTCGCTCTCCCTGATAAATAGACTATTATGTGTGATCATGCTTTATTCCATGTAATTAGACACATACAAAGAAAATTATTATAAAATCGAATTGAGGTGTCAGAAAACCAAAGGCACCCATTGTTTTCTAACTAGTGCATTGCATTGGGAAAGTAAATGTACAATTTTTAAAATAACTTCTATTAGTCTTTCGTGTTTTTTCCCCTTTCTTGTAAGAAAACAATGGATTTCATTAAACAGCTATATTAGCATTTAACCCTTTGCGTGCAATGCACGATGCTCAGTGCTGATTATTAGCAGGCTAACAGGGTTATTATCTAAAGTGGCAATCTTCAGGCAGTCACAGTGAATTTAGAATTTATAACATGAGAGGAGGCTTCACATTTTACTTAATCTTTTCTTGAGTGGAAGTGACCTGTAGACTGATAGGAGCCATACTGTTTAGTTAACCAGACTACATGCACCAATTTGCAGAACAGAGGTCAGTTAAAGATGTGCATTAGACACACAGATGTGGGCAGAACTGATGTTGGGCAGCCATAACTATAAGCATTCCAGCTGTCTGGTTGGTGGCTGTAATCAGCACAGAAGAAACAAAGTACAGAATTTATGGTGAATGCTAGAACACTGTAGTGCCATTTAATAATTTCTGCCAACTTTTAAACAATCATCAGAATCTTACAGTTAAAAACAAAAATTTCTATGTGGGTGACTATGGCCTAGTGCAGGGGTAGGCACCCTAAAAGTGCATATATCTCAATTGGTTCAGCAGGGCAGTCATAATTTGCAGTCCCTGAAAGTGGGATATCAGAGTTTCAAGCAGTGACGTCAGGGCAGGTACTGTACCAGTAAGCATAGCCAGTGTGCTTAATGTCCCCATAATGACATCCACCCCTCCCACCTTAGGATTGGCTAAGCATCATGAGAGTTCTCCAACAGCAGGGGGGGGCGTGGCTACCAAGCCGACTAGACAGACGTGCTTGTGTGGAGCTCCGCAAAAAGAAACTAAAAAACAGCAGACCCCCGAAATTAAAAAACTTCCACAAGCCTTATACCTCAACACCACCTCACAGCCGACATTATGGGGCGGAAAAACAGAAAATTCCACATTCCAGAGGTACCAAAAATGCCTGATATCAGGCTGTCATTCGCCAGGCCTACCCCACGAGCTGTACCTATAATGGCGCTGGCTGAGCTGAGCGAGGAGAAGGCCTCCGAGGCATCCCGAGATGAGGAAGAGGCTCCCGCCTCTCCGCTGAAACCCGGTCCCTATAATGAGTCAGAATCGGACGAAGACTCATCGCCGGCAACAAAACAGAATATCAAAGACCTATTGCTGGAAATGAGACAGGTGTGGAAAGACTTGCGCGCAACTCAAGCAGAGCTGGGGTCCCTGTCCCAGAGGCTCACCGAGGGGAAGTCCAGAGAAGTAGCTAGAGACCAACAGCTGCGGACCACCCAAGATGAGACCCGGGACCTCGCGCAACAGGTCCAAAGGCTAAACAGGACTGTGACAACATTGGAATCCCGGCACAGAAAGAAAAATATGCGCTTTAGAGGGGTGCCGGAGCGAATTGCGGGAGATGCCCTACTAACCTTTCTCCAGAGACTGCTGACCTCCATGGGTGCACAGAGAGTTGCAGACTCCGGTATGGTCACCTCAGCATTCCGGATCCGCAAAGCTGCAGCCGCACCCGCGGATGCACCAAGTGACATTATAGCAGTGACTAAGGACATTGCAGCTCGATCTGCCATAATGTCCCGCTCGAGAGAGCTAGGTGACATCCACTTTGAGGAGTGCACCGTGGCCATCTACGGAGACATCCCATTCAATGGGCTGATGGCGAGGAGGCAGCTACCAGCCATTGCACGACGGCTGCGAGACGCCGCAATTAAATACAGATGGGGAATAGAGGGCTCCTTAGTAGTTAAGAAGGGGGATGACAAACTCACATTAGCCCCATCTAGAGACCAGACGACCTTTCTCCAGCGGCTAAACCTATCACCCACTGCTCCAAAGCGCTGACCCCCAATAGTACTAAGACACCAGTAGCCACACTTCCTGGATAGCCCAGGGAGCCCACACTAGAGAAACCACGGGAGAGTTTCTCACCTACCTAATGACCCATAGACCACACAAGTTTGTAAGAAACCCTGTATAAGAACCCCTCTCTGGGGTGTGGCCCCTCTCTGTAAAGTTTAATCTGCTCTAAGTTCCCCAAGTTCCACATTTCCTTAATTACTAACACTCTATATCTCTACATACACCCAACTAGCAGAGGGCTATATAAACAGTCAGGAGCAGAAACAGCCCATGACACAAGTCTATAATGTAACAATAGGCTCGTACTTACCTCTTACTAGGTGACACAATGTATGTATTGCCTCATCTTAGACCATGTAACCACTGTTTTATTCTATTACCTATCTCATACTGCGAACAGTTGTAATTTGCATGTGCAAAATACAATAAAATACAAATTTTAAAAATAGGAAACATTTTTTTTTTAAGTTCTCCAACAGCTACTTGTAATGCATCGTTTGGCATCTCTGCTTTCCTTCAATATATTAAATCATAAAGTATAATAAAAATGAGGAATATAATTTGTTTAATATTGTAGTTTGTTCGTACAAAACTTTCCTTCCAATAATCTATTCATCTCATAGTTAAAGGAACACTATAGGTTCAAGAAAACAAACATGTATTCCTGACCCTATAGTGTTAAAACCACCATTTAGGTGGCTTGCCCCCACTTAGCCCCCTTAAAAGGTAATCAAAGTTAACCTACTTCCAGCAGTGTGCAGGTCCCACCCCAATCCACCTCCTTGCTGACAGAATTTATGATTTTTAGCCAATCCAATGCTTTCCTTCTGGGAAAGCTTTGGATTGACTGAAATTGGCAAGGAGGCAGGATGGGGGCAGAGCCGAATGCCAGCTTGGCCAATCAGCACCCCCATGCAGACAGTGAAGACACTGAACAGCAATGCTGCCTATTGTGCAGCATCGCCTGAGGAAGCACGTCCAGTGGCCATCTGAGGAGTGGCCACTGGAGGTGTCCCTAAGGGGAAATGTAAACACTGTGTTTACATGAAAATGCCTAAAGCTGTATATAATGTTTGCCACTAGGGAGCAACCAGTCACCCTCCTTTCCAAATCCTGTGCCAATAAATGCACACCCACTCAGGAGGGTTTTCTAAATGCGTGCTTTTAAATTTTTAACGTCTTTTAATAACTTGAAATTTGGCCTGTCCCATAAGTAAAATTAGCGTACTTTTAGTAGATAAATAGGTATATTTTTTTATTAGCTTCTTCTGTTTTAACTTGCCTTTTGAAACATTATTAATATGACTGATTATCTCATTAGCACAAGTTTAGAAAGCAGTGTCTTAAACGTGTAATAAACACCGTAATAAAATGAAGAATGCAATATATAGAGAACTTTTCTTCCCCAAACTGGAGAACTAATTTGGAGTTTATTCAATACAAAAGTAAATTATAGTAAATTGAAAACCGAACTAAAAAAGTAGAAAAGAAAAATGATCTGAAAATACTTTTTTAAGGTCCTCTATAGTGACAACTTGACCATTTTAGTCGAAATGTTCAAACTTTTAAATCACTGCAATTTAGTGTTTAATAAACAATTGCCAAATTATTCCCAAAGATTTTAACACATTTTCTCTTACATCAACCTTATCCTTGTCTGGATACCAAAATAAAACTCTTTCGACATTTCCTGAAACAAAAAGGTACATTGTACCTCGGGCAGGGCTGTTTGGAAAGTTAACAATTCATATGCAAATAGAGAGATACCAGTTACAAGTCAGATATGCAAGAATAGAAGTATAGTAAATATATATGATAAAATAAAGAGTTAAAATTGACATACACATTCCAGTTTCTTTTTTTCATTCATAACAACAATCCATATTATAAGTATAATAGCAGGATAAGTGGTTTATTTTGCAGAATAAAAGAGACAGTGGTTTAACATGATACTGTCAGTTTAACTGTCACTGGTCTTAACACCATTGAATAAAAAAACTGATATTTACCCATAACTTGTGTTAAACTTTTTTATAAGATACGTTCCTTTAAATTTATATTAATGATTTACTACGTGACATAATATTCCTGTTCAGATAAGGCAAAAACAGGGCAAACCTTACAAACGAAGAAGAGAAATAGAAAGGGTGTTTCATTTACCTTCTTCTCTGTATGATTTCTCTATACTGATTGCAAGGAGCAAAGGACAGAGTTTGTAACGATGATTGACAGGGAGACAATATTGAGGCACCCAGCTCTGGATAATAAAGAGTGTGGATTTCTACTATTGTAATTTTCACATTTCATAAATAGATATTTGTTAATTATAGAGATAGGAGTCCATTGTCCATTTGTAAGATTACGTAGTGTGTGAGGGGATGTTGTGTGTTTGTGTATGGGCTGAGGGAAAGACTCTGTGTTTGCTTAGCGTATTTAATGCTTGTTCTGCGATCGCCTGTGATTTGTCTCTGGTGTCCCTTTACGTGTAATACCAGGGGACATAGAAGGAATAGGGTGGAGATGGAATACTGGGGTGTTTTATGCGCTTAGAGGCTGTGAGGTAGTATATGGGGGTCCACCAGTAATTTGCCTGGTTTGCCAATAACCAGTCTATACCTGATGATGCCGGCTGCTCTTGCGCTGGCACTGCGAATGGTGTACCCTTTGCTTTAAATGGACACTATAGGCACCCATACCACTTTATCTCAATGAAGTGGTCTGGGTGCCATGTCCATGTTGTTTTAAACATGGCCGTTCCGCAATTCGTTTCCCTAACATTATAGACTTCCTTGAAGTGGACTATAAATCTAATGAGGGTTATTCATCAAAACGTGAATTGTTGCGAGTTCAACATGAAAGTCAAATGTTAGGACTCCTGATTGATGTAATGTTACAGTCCAATATCTGCCCCTATTAAAACAAAAAAACTGGATATTATGCACCTTGGAGCTGTCTCATGTCTTGCTCTGAGTTTAAATGTATTTTCCATACTATGGAATCCAAATTCATGTATGCTGATAAATAAAACACTGAGAATAATTAGGGTGCAGTAGAAAATGTAAAAATTAGCTCCAATACAGGAACATGATGTTCAGCTCCAAACACAACCCTACCCAGCTCTAGAACTAGTGAGTAGGATTTGTTGTACATATATATTTTTTTAGAAATGTTCCCGTGATATAATTAGTCACACATATTATACTTACTTTGTGTTATGTTTTTTTTTTTCTTTTGATGTAATGTTAGAGGTAATTCTTTTACTGTACCCTTAGTGGTAGATGTTATCTCCAAATCCCTTGTGATTCTTTTGTACTCATTAAATCAGAATTTAAATCTTTATGCATCGCTTATTCTGGGAAATTTTCACACTGATGGTATTTTCCCCCGGAATGTTCGATTTCACCTGTGGGAAAAACCCACATATATCCTGTTTCTCGTTTGATGTACAATTGCTTTTTGTTTGTGCCATGCAAAGTGCTCTATTCACATTCAATGTTGTACACCTTGATGGTTATGTGCATTCACATTCCCTATCCTCTCCCCTTCTCCTTATTGTAACTTTATCTTTGTTTGAAAATTAAGAATACACAAAATTAATAAAAATAAAATTTTTACATTTATTTTTTTTACAAACGTGCAATGAAGTAGCAAATACATGTTGCACAATCGTGCAATGTTTGTGGCCTGGGGCGCTGGTCAGTGTTTGTTGTTTAAGGTTGTTGTAGCTTTCTTTGATAAATCAAGATTAAAGTTGTCCTCTATTCTTATGTAAATGGAAGTCAGTTGGGGTTTAGATGGAGGAGAGTATATAACTATAGCTCTTGGTCTGAATCAACATTCATCTGACACTACTCCTAACTGGAAGTTGGCTCACAAAACAACTCTTTTTAACCATGCGTGTGCTAGTCTTACTTGCAGCTCTTTGTGGCGTATGTCTTACGTTCCCATCTTTGGTGAGTCCTTCTAACAATACCATCCAGAGACACCGTTTTTGCAAACCTTGTTGCTAAATCTGACTTTTTTTTTTTTTTTTACAGCGGCTGTTGCCAAAGAAGAAAAGACACACAAGAGAAGTACAAAGTAAGTTTCAATTTATAATTTGTCATAGCTCAAAACAAACAATGTAGATTTTTTGATGACAATTGGACAGGAAAATTACAATGAATATATCAAGATTTTACACTAGACAGAGAGAGATCTAACAAGTCATTTAAAACATTTCTGAAAAATTATAATTAATTTTTTAGCATGATAGGGAAGACCTTTTCCTTGACATACGTCATGCCCGTCAATCTGTCTGTTTGTTAATCTGTCAATTGTAGTGAACTGGAATGTCAAAATTTAGGCTAAAGTAGCTGATCTGGGAAAAGTTTCCAACTAACAGGATTCTTTACTAAATAACCCTTCTAGATACAATCACAGCATGGCTCTTTTAATCTGAACTTTGGCATTGTCTTTCAATGTCACTACGATAAATACACCGTTGTGTATGATTAACAAATCCTGATACCAGGATACACTGCTAGACTATTCTTTCTATGTTCATAGTTTAATTTTGTAACATTTTACAGATGTCACTGAGGATACCGGCGTCTTCCAGAAAATGTATGAAGCCAACAAAGGCCGTTGTGAGTAAAAAAAAAATGCTCATTTATTTTAAAGTAGGACTGTCACATGTGAGATTTTTGCACAGCGTTGGGGCTTTTTTTCAATAAAATCCAAACTGCGTGATTTGAAATCTGAATGTCAAGATTAAGGGTAAAATAGCTGATTTGTAAAATATTATTCAACACGGTTATCATTGCACTTTGCCTTTTTTAGCCGGCGTTTTGCATTCTGTTTTCAATCCACCACAGTTCAGTTTAGTGCACAAACCACCCTGACTAAACTGACTAAAACTAAAAAACTAACAAAAAGCCTGAAAATGTAACTGTCCGGTCGAGTTTAGGATTGTTGGGAGGTAACCTACAATATATAGTTATACACGGTAATATTATTATCATTCTGGAACTGTTTAGACTTTTACAATACATTTTGTTTCAGTGGAAATCATGCTGCCCTGTATAATTTTGAACTAAAAATCCCTTGATGGTTTGCCAGGAATAATTGCTGCTGTATAGCGAAGTTTCTGACATCATAAATATTGTGAGGGATCTATACCATATTCACTAAAAAAACAGGGTATTGTGGGAGATAGACAAAGAGATGAAAATGTTTTGCCTAAATGGACAAACGTGAAATATGGTCCAATTCTGATAATTTTTTTAGTGGAGTTGTTTTGGTCTAAAATGTGTAATTTCCTTGTCAGTTCTCAACAATTTCTTGTTTAGTGAATGAATCCTTTAATGTTAAAGAGGCACGCTATGCACCATAACCACTACAGCTCAGGGTATTGGTTTTGATGTAAACGCTATGAGCGCTGTGCCAGGTCTTTTTGTCAACCTGTTTCTCAAAAAACAGTGCTCACCAGTCCTCGCTCCACTCAGACTGATAATCCCCAATTTACACTTCCACATTGACAGTTTAATTCCATTTTAACTGGAAGGTTAACCTATGGTTGGTTTTAAAGTGCTGGGGGCACCCTTAGCCTATCACTGTCATCCAGGATGGATGGAATATTGGGAATGCTGAAGGCAATCATGCCCCCCTCTTTCCAGCCATCATTAATGCGCCACTGGCATGTGTCCACTATGGCCTTACCCTGTCCCAGCTCTATTTCCTACCTCCAGATATTGAAAGGCTGGACATACTAATATGCGTGGGATTTCTAAATATGTATATAGTTATATACTAAAGTCAGAATTGTCGGGAATTCAAAGAGAGAGTTTCAAATCTAAAGCCAAAATAGCTGAATTAAAAATATTGTCAGGGATGCTTTCAGTTTGGCTATTTTAGTTTAAAATATTACATTCAAATTTAAATAGCTCTGTGTGTCTTTTAAGAGCTGATGTCCTATATCTAAACACCCCTGCTCTAACGGCTGTGTTTAAAATCAATTTAACATTTAAAAATATATATTGTAATGAACTGAGTGCACTTGCAATTCCTGTCTCGGGTGCGGGGGGTATAATACTTAGCTATTGTTTAAAGGGTTACTCGAAGCATCATAATCAGTACAGCCCACAGGTTATATTGGTTATTATTCTGGCTCCATTTCCCGGTAGTGGGGCAAACTGTTTTGTAACAGTTTGCCCTTTTACCTAAGTCCCTTCCTAGAAACGACTGTCCTCCTGTGGCAGAGCTGCAGAAACCCAAAGTTGGTTCCAATGGCTATTCATTGGCTATTTATCTGGCCCGGAACTCTGGCTAATGACGGGGCAGGAGGTGGGGTTAAACTGTGTGTAGCATTTCAAAGCGAAATGCTACACATGCAGACTACAAGCTCCATGACCACTTAAAATAACTGGATGCTTATTGAACCTTTATTTTATTTGACTTGTTGGCAATATTTTACTTATTTGACTTGTTGGCAAAAATACATATCAGTAGTGCTAATAATTTTCTCTTGAATAATTATTCCCCCAGCCTTCTTAGACCCACGACACATTATAACTCACTTGGATGTTGCTGTTCGACTTGGTCGCACTAAACGTTGTCAGAATGGTATTTGCCTGTGGCCTAAATCTCAGGATGGCAATGTTTATGTTCCTTATAAAACGTCCAGTTCATTCCGTAAGTACACAGCAGCTAATAACCACATGATAATAGAGTCGATGTAAAAAAGCTGTGACTACAAGAAAACTCCTGTAGATGGCCATTATCTACTGGCAGGATGATTGACTAAAGTATTAATTGTCATGAATTTAAAGTGAAAATTAGCCAGATTGAGAACTGTCTGGGAGAATTTTACCAATCATGGTCTGAAATTTTAGCCTGTAAAACTAGGGACGTTAGACCTGCCATATTTTTTCTGTACACAACTAGCTTCTGTAAACCGATGGATAGCATGACGAACGAGCGTCTCTGTTTGTAGTATTCACATGGTGCTGGAGTCCTTCTTGATTGGTTCCTTACTTGCAGCATTTTAACTCTTCATACATTCTGCATATACTGGCAGTCTATATGTATATGTGATGTATGTCTATGAAAACATGGTGGGTCTGATATCCCTAAGACCATATGAAACTTATGTTACTAAATATTATAGCACCGCTATCACCACTTACCTTGAGGTTTTTTTTTTCATGGTGAAACTTTTTTTTGCATATCTGCAGGGTACTATGGCTGCAGGCTAGAGTTATAAATGTAAAATGTGTAAGGTGTTTATCTGTACCCTATTTGTGTTCTTCCAGAATTTATGGACCTGGCGTATTTAGGGGCGTCATTCAGTGAACTGGAAGGATCCACCTGTGTACGATTCATACCTCAAACAACAGAGACGGACTATATAAGCTTTGAAAATTTACAGGGGTATGTACAGATAAGGCAGCCATTTACCCAGCAAAACACTCACTCACACAAATAGACACACAATCACATGCATGCATAGACACACACATTCACACATATATAGACATGCACTCAGGGCCAGATTAAGAGCCCAGTGGGCCTGGTGCTGACAATTATGATGGGCCAAATTACAGAATCTTATTGACCAAACACACTAAAACAGTCCTACCTCCCAAGCGTCATGTATCTGATGGAGATGGTGCTGTAGGGAAACTCACAGGATGCAGCTATGAGAAAACACATACCCTATGTTTATCTCACGCTTTCACCTTTCAAGTAAATCCATATCTCTAACAGCAGTGTCCAGTAAAGCAGAAAGTCTATGGATGGGGTAAAAGGGTGGGCCACTGACACAAATCACATTACCAGAACTGCCGAAAGGGACGAACATACACAAAAAGGGGGCATTTCTGTGTCCCCATGTCTCCCAGTCCCTGAGTGTCTGTGTCCCCATGTGTCCCAATCCCTTAGTGTCTGTGTCCCCATGTATCCCAGTGTCCCCATGTCACTGGGACACTGGGGGACATTGAGGGACATTGGGACACCGAGAGAGCTGGGGAAACTGAGAAACTAGGGAGACCTGTGGACAGTGGGTGACTTTGAGACACGAGAGGACACTGGGAGACATAGGGCACTGAGACAATGTGATACATAGGACACACTGTGATATATAGGGGACACTCGAGACTTGATAAAGACCTGGGTACAGGTGTACAATTAACCTGCTTAAATCTATCACAGTGCGTGCCTGAGATTTTTTTCTTTTATACTAGGGGACACTGAGATACTTGGGGGCACTGTGAGACAAGGGGACACTGGGAGACTAGGAATTCTGAGAGACTAGGGACACTGAGAGACACCAGGGGCACTGGGAGAGATGGGGTACTGAGACATCCTGATACATAGGGGACACTGTGATACATAGGGGACACTGGAGACTTGGGTACAGATAAAGATAAAGACCTGGGTACAGGTCATAACGTTGCGTTGTGCAATAAACCTGCCTAAATCTATCACAGTGAGTGCCTGAGATGTTTTTCTTTTATACTAGGGGACATTGAGACACTAGGAGACTAGGGGACTTTGGGAGACTAGGAAACACTGAGACACTAGGGACACTGGCACACTACGGACACTGAGACACCAGGGACACTAGGAGACATGGGGATACTGAGATATTAGGGACACTGGCTGGGAGACATGGGGATACTGGGAGTGCGCCATGTTTCCCAGGTCTCAAAGTCTCCCAGTGTCTCCATGTCTCCCTGAGTCCCCATGTCTCTCAGTGTCCCCTAGTGTCTCAGTGTCCCCATGTCGCCCAGTGTCCCCTGGTGTTTGTTTCCCCATGTCTCCCAGTATCCCTTAGAGTCTGTGTCCCCATGTCTCCCAGTGTCCCGATGTCACTAGGACACTAGGGTACACTTAGAGACATTGGGACACTGTGAGACATGGGGACACAGACACTGGGAGAGACATGGGGACACTGAGAGACTAGGGGACTCTGGGAGACTAGGAACACAGACACTAGGGACACAGAGACACCAGGGACACTGGGAGACATGGGGACACTGAGACACTAGGGATGCTGGCTGGGAGACATGGGGACTGGGAGACTAGGGGCCACTGGGAGACATGGGGCCACTGTGTCCCTAGTGTCTCAGGGTGTCCATGTTCCACAGTGTCCCTATGTCTCCCAGTGTCCCAATGTCTCAGTGTCCCCAAGTTTCTCACCGTCCCCATGTCTCCCAGGCTCGGAGTTGCTGTCTGACCTCTCTGTGCAGAGCTGCTCCCCCACAGATCAGTGTGTAGAGAGAGGCAGATGCTGTAACTTCTTATTCCTGCCTCTCTCCACACAAGCAGCGACCCCTACTGGCTGGTATTGCAGAATAATCTCTGTTTATACTCTGTTTACTACTGCAATACCAGCACCAGCTAGGCAGCCTCAAATACCTGAGAAATACTTCTGAGAAATACCTGGCAACCATAAGAAATACATGAGACATACCTGGCAATCCTAAGCCCCTATGTTAATCTGGCCATGCATGCACTTACACAGTCACATACATACATACATACATACATAGACAACCAGTCACATATACAGTTTCATACATACATACATAGACTCACATACACAGACACAGGGTTTGGATCAATAACCCTCCCTCCTAGCCTCTTACCTCTGTTGATACCTGGGTAAGAATAGGAGGCTAGAGGCTGCAGACCATGGTCTCTCGTGGTGGAAAAGCAGGAAAGCTGTGCCCAGTAAGCAGGGCTATACAAGCGAACATGCATTTTGCAACACCCCCCACCCAAAAAAATCTTCACCTGTGCGTCTATTAATCCCCGTTAACCCCTTTAGTGTTTGTTATCCTCCATTTTCCCATTTGTGTGTCTCTTATTAGCTCCTTGAGTGTCCCTCACTTCCTCCCACTTTGCTTGTATCTTACTCCTCCCAGCTCCTTTGTGTGTGTGTGTGTGTGTCTTTCTCCACCTAGCACCTCTGTGTGCCTCTGTCCCAGCACCTTTTCTGTTTCACCCCCAGTCCCTCTGTGTGTCTCTTCTTCTCCCCCAGCCCATTTGTGTGTCTATTTCTTTGCTTCCCTAGTCCCTCTGAATATCTACTTTCCTATTCCCTACTTCCTCAGAGTGTACCTCCCCCCCAGCCCTTCTGTGTGTCTTGTCGCCCCTCGTCCCTCTGTATGTCTCTTTTTTCCTTCCCCAGGCCCACTGTGTCTCTTTCTCCCCCTTTTCTCCATCTCTTTCCCCCAGCCATTTTGTGTGTCCCTTGTTTTCCTTCCGCAGCCCCTCTCTTTGTCCCTTTATATCTTCAACCACCCCCCCCCCTCCCTCCAGTAGCTGTAGTTGTCAAGTGTGATAAATTATAATAAAAACCCATTACACAATTACATGGTCACATTAGCCATTTTCCCATGGCCACAAATCTGGAAGGTTGCCGTGATCTGATTTGTTCTAGAAGGTATTACCACTTAGCCCGAACGGAATCAGATCATGCATCGGGATTAGGCGTTAATGCATGATCTGATTGGTCTGTGAGGTCACCCAAACAGACCATGCATCAGGGTGAGTGCTAATGCCTTGTGTCTGCTCAGCCACAATACACAAACTGACTGGCAGGAGAGAGTGCTGTGCTGTGCCTTCCCTCCAGCCAGTCACCCAGCCATTGCGTCCCTTGGGCCGGTGCACTCTAACGGTGCTGTATGTGCTGCCTTATGGTTGTGCCGGCCCTTCCAGCACACACACTCATTCTCTGGAATGTTGCCATGGCAATCATAGCAGCAGATATGCAACATCAGGTTTATGATTTTATGATGAGCACGCTCGATGGGTTACTTGTTGGCATGTATCTGTGATCTGGACTGCCATCTTGAAATTGTTTTAATGGATGGATATTTACTCTTTAAGTTAAATATCAATTGTCTTTCAGGTGTTGGTCTTCGATAGGCTGTGTTGGTGGTGCACAGACAGTGTCCCTGGGGAAGCCTGGGTGTATGTGGACAGGTATTATGACCCATGAAATCATGCATGCTCTAGGTCTTCACCATGAACATGTGAGGATGGACAGAAGTCAATATATCAACGTTCTTTGGCAAAACATCTTGTCGGGTAAGTTCTTCACACCTGTAGCAATGAATGCTCAATATCTTTAGATCTTTATGATGATCGAGACAGTTTGCTTAAAATGTACATAGGTGATCACCAGTTTAAATGTAGGTTTATTTGTTGATGTGACTTTGATATACCATATCATGTTCCATGCCATTAACACAGTGTAGGCTCATTGTGGCACTCCAGATGTTCTTGAATTCCTTGCTCCTTGATACTCATACAGTATCTAGGCTGGCTAAGTAACATGCGAAATTTAGTAAACACACATCTAGGATGGTGAGATATCTCTGATTTGTGTGCAACAGTCTCTTTAATCATACCTCTCTTTGTTACATTCTCTGTAGATTACAAATCTAATTTTGAAGAGAGTTTCACCCTCAACCTTAACTTGAGCAGCTATGACTATGGATCTCTCATGCATTACGAAGGGTAACAGTATGACACATCTCTAATAATGTTCCCAAATAGTTCACCACAGACCAGAGGAAAATATTCAACTTGCCCAGGGAACTACTACCATCAGTTTGCCCGTTGTCTTCAGGTCATGGGGAAATGAGCAATAAAAAAAAGGTGGAGATGGGATTATTCCAGCAAGTTAAAGTGTAAGCTCTTTAGGTGATCTACAATGAACAAGTCAAAGCTTTGCCAGATTAGTAGGTTATTTTAAATGTGCTCCAAGGGTTGGTGGGGAGCAGATCTACATTGGCCATATTTTAATTCCATTATCAATCAGTCAGCCAAATATAGTGTACCAAAATCATAATTTATTTACCACAATAATGAATTCCATATTTATTTGTTTGAATCTCTGTTCTAATTATACTTAATTTTCCTCTAACAGAACTGCTTTCTCTATCGATGGTATTTCGCCGACTATAGTTGCTATCCCATACAACAATGTCTCATTTGGACAACGATCAGAAATGAGCCAACTAGACATCGTGAAAATTAATACTCTATATAACTGCAGTAAGTACAGTGCAACACTATCACCGAGTCATATGTTGTAGACGAGGAATACAGTTAAATGGGCATAAAAACCCGATAGCTTTGGGTGCACTGTGGCGCCACTCATGAGATTATAGGATGATATTTAACCATTAAGAATACATGGTATAAATGTATTAGATGTATTACCCAACTCAATGGCACTAATTTTATCGACCTCGGACTGATCAAAGGCTTAGCTTACCTAGTCTTAAATCGAAGTACAATGCCAAATTTCTGCTGTTGGAGCATTGATTTTGTGATGAACTCTGCCCAGTCCGCTTCCTAAGTCGCCAAAGGTGGACTGGGGTCTCTCCGGAGTTGTTTCACCTGACCAGGCTGGAGCTCTCTCTTTCCAGGCAGGTATCGTCCCCTGTGCCTCTTCCACTGCAGCTTTCACCTATGTCAACTTTTACTTGTTATGTGATTAGTTCCTGTCTTTATAAAGACACTTGTGGCTCAAAGACCTAGCTCTTTTGACTCTGTCCCATGCTACAAGGACCATGCAGCCAGTCAACAAGTCCAAAGACCGTTACTGGTATTCCTGAATAAATTAGACACGAGACACACAGTTCCAAAAGGAACTAGCATTCTCAGTTTCATTTTAACTAAGGACTAGCCTATAGGCAAGTTACATTAAACTTACGGTGACAACTCAATAACCTACAAATAATCAAATAATTTGGGGAAACACACAGGAACTCACAATAATACTATAGCATATTAACTAAAGGGGTGGAGAAAACAATAATTAACACAAATTGTCTCTCCTGCCTGCAGAAAGCATAATATGCAAATCTACCTGAATATGCAAATTACAGTCTTGCTATTTAGGGAGTGCATATACAAGTGCAACCAACAGGGGCCACTGTATATAACTGTTGTAACCAGCAGGTGGAACTGCACATATTTTGGAATGGGACAAGGTTCAAGGTTCAGAAACCCCCTACCAAGTTACATTTCACTGGAGAAACTTCCAACCATACCTTGCCATAAGACTGCACTAGAGCGTAAAAAAAAAGGTTAATGGAAGTAGCTTTAAGTTGGCCCCACCTCTCTTTAAATCCAAATGTTTGCTGACCCACAACAAATGCACTGATCTCTGAGTAGCTTAGCTTCTTCTTTAGTTCTCCTTGTTTGAAGAGCTGTAGGAAATTTTCTCAGATTTTTTAGCAACTCAAACCTTTGATCCAAAAATGTATCCAGAGTCCAATGATAATAATATAATAAAATGAGAATGACTATATGCTTTTGTGTTACGCACCGTAATCTAAAATTAATATCCTTCTCTTCAACAGATAAACAGACGGATGACATAAGAGTTCCTGCAGTCAACATAAATAACCCCATTGTAGCTGCCATAATCACTTCTCCTACTACCACTCGTACCACCACCACTGCCACTTCTCCCACTACCACTCGTACTACTACAACTTCTCCCACTACCACTCGTGCCACCACCACTCGTACTACTACCACTTCTCCCACTACCACTCGTACCACCACCACTGCCACTTCTCCCACTACCACTCGTACTACTACCACTTCTCCCACTACCACTCGTACCACTCACACTTTTACCACTTCTCCCACTACACTCGTACTACTACCACTGCTACTTCTTCTTCCCTCTACTACCACTCGTATTTCACTACTACTTCTCTACTACTACTGTATCTACTCACTACTGTATTTCACGCCTACTTCTCCTACTACTACTGTCTCACTACCACTCGTACCACCACCACTGCCACTTCTCCCACTACCACTCGTACTACTACCACTCGTACCACTCGTACTACTCCCACTACCACTCGTACCACTGCCACTACCACTCGTACCACCACCTTACCTACCACTACTCGCACCACCACCACTGCTACCACCACTACAACCACAAAAGCCACCACCACCCAGACTACCACCACACCTCCTTTGGTGGTCAGTAATGGTAAGAAAATATTCTTTTAAAGCTGCAACATAAAAAAAGGCAGTTTCATGTGAAATGTAGTGGTGTGTTACAGATAAATGTAAAGGACATGGAGATGGATATAATAAAAAAAAACTGCATATAACAATAAGGTAACCAGCAACCAGAAGGCCAGATAATGTTCTGGTGCATGGAGTAATGGACCAGTTTGCGTCTTCTAGTAGTGAAAGACGTGCCTTTGCTGACCAAATGTCTCCCTTAAAGGAACACTATAGTCACCTAAATTACTTTAGCTAAATAAAGCAGTTTTAGTGTATAGATCATTCCCCTGCAATTTCACTGCTCAATTCACTGTCATTTAGGAGTTAAATCACTTTGTTTCTGTTTATGCAGCCCTAGCCACACCTCCCCTGGCTATGATTGACAGAGCCTGCATGAAAAAAAACTGGTTTCACTTTCAAACAGATGTAATTTACCTTAAATAATTGTATCTCAATCTCTAAATTGAACATTAATCACATACAGGAGGCTCTTGCAGGGTCTAGCAAGCTATTAACATAGCAGGGGATAAGAAAATCTTAATTAAACAGAACTTGCAATAAAGAAAGCCTAAATAGGGATCTCTTTACAGGAAGTGTTTATGGAAGGCTGTGCAAGTCACATGCAGGGAGGTGTGACTAGGGTTCATAAACAAAGGGATTTAACTCCTAAATGGCAGAGCAGTGAGGCTGCAGGGGCATGTTCTATACACCAAAACTGCTTCATTAAATTAAAGTTGTTCAGGTGACTATAGTGTCCCTTTAACTTTATTTATGTTGTATTTTTGAAAACTTGATGTTCTTTTTAAAGTACCAGCTCTCATGGCCACTACCTGGTTAATCTCATGGGCATATCTGATCTACCTGGTTAATCTCATGGGCATATCTGATCGCTTTCCAAGATGTTTCTTACTTGGGATAGGTACTTGGGTATATGGAAAGCAGAATTACTATTATCATATGAGATGTTTCGCTGTCTTCACAGGTTGTGGTGGAAACTTCACAGCTGCATCGGCGATCATCACGTCTCCTAACTACCCCAAAAATTATCCCAGCAGTGCATACTGCGTATGGAACATCACTACCACCGCTCCGGTAAGGTCTGACCTGTGTTTTGTAAAACATGAGGAACCCTTTTGATGTTTAGACTGTCATTAATGTTTACCTGAGTAAACATAATACAGCTTTTCCATTAAGTTCCATGTTTATATATATATATATATACACTCCATAATGAAGGTCTCTGCATAAATCATCTACACTTGTGAAGGTATTGTTTTTATTCCCCCTTTTGTTCTCAGCCCTTTAACATGACAACCCCCCACACCCGCCCCAGTCATTCACATCTCCTTATCAACAAGGCCACCTGAAGCCTTTCATTCCATTAATGAGTCATGCCATAGTAGCCAAGTTTATTTTTTTTAACAAATGCATTTTTAAAGAGAGAGCTGTAATAACTGATTTAGAAGTTTCACCTGCAATATGTCATTTCCTTACAGTTCTCAGTGACTTTCACGTATTTTGACATTGAAAATGCAATAAATTGTGAGTTTGACTCCGTGAAGATATACAGAGGACCAAGCCCAAGTAAAATGTACCTGATGGATAGCCATTGTGGACAAACGTTACCCCGCCAACTTCTTTTCTATACTAATTCAGTTCAAATTGTTCTCACCACCGATGACAGTGTCCAAAACCGGGGATTCCGACTTGTTTACCAAAAAGGTAAGGACAAAAAGGATGCCATTGACAACTGACTTTTTCTTGAATTGGGTAGCAAGTCAGCTTCCCAATAATGGTAAATTCTATGCAGGATTACTTATAAGTTATACAATAGCCTATTATTGCTGTGTCTGTCATGGATTTAGATAAAAGAACCATCATGACCAGGGATGGTAGGTGTTTTTGCATTAATATGTGTTTATCAGCAGCAGGACTTCAGCATGTAAGCCTAAAAAAATAATAAACTTTAGTGCCTACATTATGGTAAATTGTGTAAAAATGGGAATATCGTATAGCTCTTATAAACACACCTATACAATTCATGGAAACTAAAACCAATAAAATATATGCATTAAAAAAATCCATGAATACTGAAGGTGTACTAAAATTCTTACTCGATTCAGCTGCACGTCCTATATCCTTTTAGACGTAATTGTTGCCATTGTTTTTATATGAGAAAGATTAAGATCCTCGCATCCTAGAAGGTTGACAGTTTGGGTAATCTACCTGAAGCCTTTGGCTGAGACAAAGACCAAGCCACAACTCCCATATTTAATCCCCCTTCTGTTATTCTTCTCCCATTGAAGTTGGAAATTTAATATGTTAAAGAAAGATAAACAAACTAAATTTTTATATAGTTGCGATTTTTGTAGAATATGTGGTGCATTCCGCCTTGAGTCATTTTTCAAGTATTTTAGTCTTTATTAGGAATAAGATCCATACAATAAGATCGTTAGTTGACACATTGGCAGGTATTTTTAGTCTAATGAAAATATTAAAAAATATCCAAACGTTTATTTTTCTTTAGTTGATCGTAGGCATGGCTAATCTTAAGAGATGTTTCCTGTAGTCAATCATTAGAGAGTCCCTTTAAAATTGACCAATGATCATAGCTTTTAGAATTTTAAATTATGTTATTTCTATTCCATTCTTATTTTGCAGTTTGAAAGGAATTCGGCATAAAGAAAGCTGGGACTTATCAGATCACTGGATGTATTTGCAAGATCCCCAAGTTTAACACATTTTTAAAAACAAACTCGCCTGAAGTGTATTGCTGACTTCCAAATCACGGAGAATAGTTTTACGTTTTTTATTAACTTATTTTTTGAATGTATACACATTAACAGCTTATTGGTTATACATAATATTGATGTCATTTTTTCCCCTATTTTCCAATTTCTTCTGATGTGATCTCTGTAAACACAGCTGTTTTCTGGCAGCTGGGGATTTTTGTTAATTTCTTAATTCCAGAACGTTGCCTAAAATTCTGATTATTCGTTTCCAATCAAAGTTGATTCATGACGAAACACAGTGGACAAGTCATTAATCAAGTTTTTATTTGGGTAAATTCATATAAAGCAGACAAAATAAATACATTTAAATGACATAATGTTGCTGGCAAGCTGTTTCATCTGCTCTAAAATAAAATATTATTTTTATTCATTTTTTTGTTTTTGTTTTGTATTTTTTTTGTAATGGTGTCTTCTCGCTAAACAGCACAATGAAAAATTAGGGTTTTAAAGCCAAAACCAAAGGTGCAGTCTTCAACTGAATTAAGGTGGGAGCGGCATACAGTAGATATGCAAAGGTAGGACGATATGATAAAACTTTAAATATTTACCATCTCTGTTATCTTTACCATACTGAAAGAAGGACTGTTGCCACTGGTCCTAATACACCTCCGAGCATAACTCCCAACTGGGCAAAACTTTTTGGTCACATCCACCCCCTCCTGCTATGTGTCAGCAGTGTTGTATGTCAACCCTTCATCCACATCTTACTTTTCACTCCTGCTGCTGTTGAGAGGGATGCCTTGGGGCCCTCAGTTAATGCATTTTTGGCTTCTGCCCTTTTTGCCATAGATTGTCGAATAAATTACACTCAGTAGTCATTGTCAATAAGGTAAATAGAAACATTAAAGAGATCGGAGTAGGTGGGAGTGTGTAATATGGGCAAATGATAGCCATCACTTCCAAATTTCCCCTGCTACCGCTTGTCTCAAGTCCCCACTGTATCCTTTAGATTGTAAGCTCACGGGGTATCTAGCTAAGCACTTTGTATAAAAGAACTTTAATGGCTAGATATCAGCTTACGGGCAGGGCCCTCTCTACCTTTTGTATTTGTCTGTGTATATTGTACGTACTCCACTAATTGTACAGCGCTGCAGAATATGTTGGCGCTTTATAAATACCAGTAATAAATAAGTAAATGAAAAGAGAAATTCTCTGTGAAAGTGACAGTCTGATTAGTGGAGTGGAGCCCTTCAACTGAGTTTTGCTTGGGTTAGATGTAGGAGATTGGCAGTCTTATCTCCACAGCGGAGAACTTTTTAGGTTTTCTCAGAAGGCTCTTGGGTTGTCAGATAATTGCTGGATCTCTGTGGCAGTACAGCATCTATTCTTGGAGAAACTGTATCCCATACACAAAAAAACATGCTTTTTTCCACAATATTCTGTATTTTACGTTTTTAGCAGACTTTTATTTCATGTGCAAAAGTGATCTGTCTAACATGCTTTTTTCGACATGTACAGGTGCCCTTTGTGGATTGGAGGTGATCCCTGCCTTGCTGCGGAAGGCACTGAAAACAAGTGTGTATTCTCCGTGTGTGTGTGTGTGTGCAAACTCACAACCACAGTGAATAGATTTTTTTTTACTTGCTTTACGGACACTATAGTCACCAGAACAGCTACAGCTTATTGAATTTGTTCTGGTTAGTAGAATCATTACCTTCAGGCTTTTTGCTGTAAACACTGTCTTTTCAGAGAAAATGCAGTGTTTACATTACAGCCTAGTGATAACTTCACTGGCCACTCCTCAGATGGCTGTTAGAGATCCTTCCTGGGTCATGGCTGCCTAAAATGCATCCAAACATTCAGTATCTCCTCCCTCTGTGTGCAGACACTGTACTTTCCTCATAGAGATTACTTGATTCAATTCATCTCTATGAGGAGATGCTGATTGGCCAGGGCTGTGTTTGAATCATGCTGGCTCTGCCCCTGATCTGCCTCTTTGTCAGTCTCAACCAATCCTGTGGGGAAGCACTGTGATTGGATCAGGCCACCACTTCTAATGATGTCAGGAGACTGCTTGTTTTTCTGAGTCTAACAGCATGCAGAGTTACAGCTTCAGGCTTGAATACAGTAAGATTTTGCTATATTTATGGAGGCATGAGGGGCCTAGGGTGGCTAGATGGTGGTTTTAACACTATAGGGTCAGGAATACATGTTTGTGTTCCTGACGCTATAGTGATCCTTTAAGGCTGGTTCCTACGAAGCACCAGTGAAGTCACGGGAGGAGGGAAACTCTGCGTAAAAGGAATATTTCTCGTGAAATCCCCAGGCAGTGATTTTTTTTTCCCTCTATTGCTCCTTTAAACTCACTATCGGGTATTTAGAGTACAATTGATGATAAATATATGTGATAGCCCTTTGATTTGTATGATCTCATATGTGATGTTTAAACCACAAAACACTCTGGGTGTAATTCACTAAACACAGTATTATTGTAAATTGAAAACCGAATTGCAACACTTAGGAAAAAGGTGCTGATTTTGGGACAGGGGACTAAGGGTGATGGGGGTGAGGAAATCTCAAACTCCTCTATAGTCACTCAATCAACTATTTGCCATTTAGGAGTTAAATTACAGTGTGTATGCAACTCTGGCCATAGCTTCCCTGACTCTGTCTTACACAGCTTGTCTACACACTTGCACAGTCAGTTTAACTTAGAATTTTGTATTTCCTGCTCCGTTAATGGCCTGCAAGAGCCTTGTGTCTGTGCTTAAACTTCAATTCTCAGAGCCATCTTCTACAGTAAACACACTGTGTTGTAAAAACTTTTCATAGTCAAAGCCTGGGGAGGTGTTACCAGAGCTGCATATACATTAACAAAAGTGATTTAAGTCCAAAATGGCATCAAATTTTGCAGTGAGACTGCAGGGGAATGGTCTATACACCAAAACTGCTTTATTAAGCTATTTGTGTTTCGGTGCCTATAGTATTCATTTAAGGGCAGCACAGTAATTTACCTTTCGTGGCATGGCCAATAGTATGCAAACCCCACCCCTCCCAAACAGATATACTACACCTTTTTTAATGCTATTTACATTTAGAAATTTTACGTGCCTTCTCCCTAGCAATTAATTCCAAATCCCAGCTCCAGAATCCACACCCCAGGCAGGCATCTAATATCACTGATCTCATTTCCAGCCTAGTAGTGACCTCACTGTCAGTTCCATTAGCCGATGTTACTTGGTCCTTTGAAACCAGCCATTGTCCAATATACTGAGTCTGCCTGCATCTCCAATCTCTGCCTCTTTACAAACATGTCAACAGTTTCTTTACCCAAACTGCCAGTGTACTTTATTACCCTCATCCACACAATTGAATTAATCTGCCAATCAGCCAATCACTGTTTTCCCAATTACCGCAGCAAGGCAATTCGCCATAATACCCCTGAGTGAACCAATTCTGTTCATCCCAGCTACAGAGTTATTCATTGTCCATCAATGTTCAAGTCAGTGGGCCTTTCAATGTTTCATCAGTCAACTAGAGTTTTAGAATTTTAGTTTTTTAATTGTATGCTAATCTATAATATATAATTATATTGATTAATCCTTCTGCAGAGAATCTGGTGAATTATTCCACTATGGTTGAATGTATACGTTAGCTTAGAGTTGTGCAGAGATCCTGGGCCACTGATTTACAAGCCTTAACTTTTTTCTTGGTCATCAAAAAAGATGCCCTCCGCTCATCCTTAATTCACCCTTAGTGATTGCACCTCTGGTAGTTGAAAATAAATAGGAATCGTGTCAAGTTCCACAAGTAAAGGTCAGGCTGAGTCTCGTGTCATCTGATTCTCAAAGTGCTGAACCAGGTCCATTTACTGTAGGTGACTCTCTTTTGGACCTTAGTTGGGAACGAGAGAAGAATTGAAGGCTGGCTTTGCAAAGGACCTTGTACAAAGTCAACATGAAGTCTTCACAGTTGAGAATTTCTTTCTCCCCGGAGCTGGCATGCAAACTCTACAGAAAAAAAAGTGCAATACTATTGTTTAGCAACAATGCATCATCTTGAGTCTACAGAGGATGGAATTCATTTAAGAACATCATACATAGTTAATAAAACTGTACACCTAGAACTACAGTAACAGTTCGCCTGGAGGCCTCCAGGCACCATAACAACTTAATTTAGATTAAGTTGTTATGGTAACCAGACTACCCTTTTAAATCACTTTTGTTTCTGTCCATGCAGTCCTTGCCACACCTCCCCTGGTGTAATTTTAATTTACAATTTTTTACCTCCTGCTCTGTAAATTGAACGTTAAAGGAACACTATAGGTTCAGGAACACAAACATGTATTCCTGACCCTATAGTGTTAAAACCACCATCTATTCCTGCTGGCCCCCCCTTCCCTCCCTAAATATAGTAAAATTTTACTTGTATTTAAATCTGCAGCTGCTGGCTCTGCCCCGATCTGCCTCTGACCGGTCTGCTGACATTATCAGAAGTGGTGGTCTGAACCAATCACAGTGCTTCCCCTTAGGATTGGCTGAGACTGTCAAAGAGGCAGATCAGGGGCAGAGCCAGCACAAGTCAAACAAAGCCCTGGCCAATCAGAATCTCCTCACAGAGATTAAATGAATCAATGAATCTCTATGAGGAAAGTTCAGTGTCTCCATGCAGAGGGTGGAGACACCGAATGGCAGTGCTGCTCACTGTGCATGACTTCTTACAAAGTGTATATTATTATTATTATTATTTACAAAAGCGCCAACAAATTCTGCAGCGCTGTACAAAGGGTGGACTAACAGACACTTATTTGTAACCAGATAAGTTGGATGCACAGGAAAAGAGGGATTGAGGGCCCTGCTCAATGAGCTTGCATGCTAGAGGTAGTGGGGTATAGTGACACAAAAGGTAAGGGTAGGGTAGAAAGGTAGGTTGCTAGGATAGTATTCATTGAGGGCTTAGTGTTTTGTTTTTAATAACAGTTTAAGGAGAGGAATCAGGGTGAGGGGAGTGAAAGCTGTTCACAGTTTAATTGATATGCTTTCCTAAAAAGGTTTTCAATAATTTTTGAAGGAGTGAAGTCTACCAGAGTGAAGTCTATCCATAGGAACGGTACTGCCCTAGAGAAGTCTTTAAGGCGAGCATCAGAGGTAGGAGCACGTACAGAAGTTAGACCAAGGTCTCCGGCAGAGCGTAGGGGCCTAAATGGGACATATTTGTGTTTTATTGAGGAAAAGTAGGTTAGAGCAGCATTGTGTAGAGATTTGTAAGTAAGTATCAGACTTATTAATTGAGTTCTATATCTTATGGGAAGCCAATGTAGGCACTGACGGGGGGAGGGGGGCGTGCAATACCAATACTGACCTTCCAATACTGAGAGAAACCCAACAAAACCAATATTGACCTACCATTAATGAGATAATCCCAGCAAGATCAATACTGACCTACCAATTCTGACCAACAATACCAATACTGACCTACCAATACTGAGATAAAAACGGCGATACCGATACTGATTTACCAATACTGAGAGAAACCCAGCAATAATGACCCAACAATACCAATACTGATTTACCAATACTGAACGAAACCCAGCAATACCGATACTGATTTACTAATACTGAGAGAAACCTAGCAATACCAATACTGACCTACCAATACTAATACTGAGAGACACCTAGCAATACCAATACTGACCTACCAATACTAATACTGAGAGACACCTAGCAATACCAATACTGACCTACCAATACTAATACTGAGAGACACCTAGCAATACCAATACTGACCTACCAATACTAATACTGAGAGACACCTAGCAATACCAATACTGACCTACCAATACTAATACTGGAGACACCTAGCAATACCAATACTGACCTACCAATACTAATACTGAGAGACACCTAGCAATACCAATACTGACCTAGCAATACCAATACTGACCTACCAATACTAATACTGAGAGACACCTAGCAATACCAATACTGACCTACCAATACTGAGAGACACCTAGCAATATCAATACTGACCTACCAATACTAGGAGAAACCCAGCAATATCAATAATGACCCACCAATACTGGTCAACAATACCAATACTGATTTACCAATACTGAGCAATACTAACATTGACCTAGCAATACTGGGAGAAACCCAGCAATACTAATACTGAGAGACACCTAGCAATACCAATACTGACCTACCAATACTAATACTGAGAGACACCTAGCAATACCAATACTGACCTACCAATACTAATACTGAGAGACACCTAGCAATACCAATACTGACCTACCAATACTGAGAGACACCCAGCAATACTAATACTGAGAGACACCTAGCAATAACAATACTGACCTACCAATACTGAGAGACACCCAGCAATACTAATACTGAGAGACACCTAGCAATACCAATACTGACCTACCAATACTAATACTGGGAGACACCTAGCAATATCAATACTGACCTACCAATACTGAGAGACACCTAGCAATACCAATACTGACCTACCAATACTAATACTGAGAGACACCTAGCAATATCAATACTGACCTACCAATACTAATACTGAGAGACACCTAGCAATATCAATACTGACCTACCAATACTAATACTGAGAGACACCTAGCAATATCAATACTGACCTACCAATACTAATACTGAGAGACACCTAGCAATATCAATACTGACCTACCAATACTAATACTGAGAGACACCTAGCAATACCAATACCGACCTACCAATACTGAAAGACACCTAGCAATACCAATACTGACCTACCAATACTAATACTGAGAGACACCTAGCAATACCAATACTGACCTACCAATACTAATACTGAGAGACACCTAGCAATACCAATACTGACCTACCAATACTGAGATACACCTAGCAATACCAATACTGACCTACCAATACTAATACTGAGAGACACCTAGCAATACCAATACTGACCTACCAATACCAATACTGACCTACCAATACTGAGAGACACCTAACAATACCAATACTGACCTACCAATACTGAGAGACACCTAGCAATACCAATACTGACCTACCAATACTGAGAGACACCTAGCAATACCAATACTGACCTACCAATACTAATACTGAGAGACACCTAGCAATACCAATACTGACCTACCAATACTAATACTGAGAGACACCTAGCAATACCAATACTGACCTACCAATACTAATACTGAGAGACACCTAGCAATACCAATACTGACCTACCAATACTAATACTGAGAGACACCTAGCAATACCAATACTGACCTACCAATACTAATACTGAGAGACACCTAGCAATACCAATACTGACCTACCAATACTAATACTGAGAGACACCTAGCAATACCAATACTGACCTACCAATACTAATACTGAGAGACACCTAGCAATACCAATACTGACCTACCAATACTAATACTGAGAGACACCTAGCAATACCAATACTGACCTACCAATACTAATACTGAGAGACACCTAGCAATACCAATACTGACCTACCAATACTAATACTGAGAGACACCTAGCAATACCAATACTGACCTACCAATACTAATACTGAGAGACACCTAGCAATACCAATACTGACCTACCAATACTAATACTGAGAGACACCTAGCAATACCAATACTGACCTACCAATACTAATACTGAGAGACACCTAGCAATACCAATACTGACCTACCAATACTAATACTGAGAGACACCTAGCAATATCAATACTGACCTACCAATACTAATACTGAGAGACACCTAGCAATATCAATACTGACCTACCAATACTAATACTGAGAGACACCTAGCAATACCAATACTGACCTACCAATACTGAGAGACACCTAGCAATACCAATACTGACCTACCAATACTAATACTGAGAGACACCTAGCAATACCAATACTGACCTACCAATACTAATACTGAGAGACACCTAGCAATACCAATACTGACCTACCAATACTAATACTGAGAGACACCTAGCAATACCAATACTGACCTACCAATACTAATACTGAGAGACACCTAGCAATACCAATACTGACCTACCAATACTGAGAGACACCTAGCAATACCAATACTGACCTACCAATACCAATACTGACCTACCAATACTAGGAGAAACCCACTCTCGTTACTGGTAGTGCATTAACATCCTCAAAATACCAACATCAACCTAAAAATATTATTTACATACAATATTAATGATTTATTTAATAGAATAATAACAATCCGACATAAATGTTGCCCAGAAAATATTAGATTCTCACCATTCTAGTTCCAGCTCCAAAGGATAAGAACATTTATCTCATTGGGATAAACTGACTACTATGTTAACCTTCTTTAAATCTTCCCACAGTAAGCCAAGCAGGGTTAATTGGTAACGTTCCAGGTAGATAATCAATTATTATTAGCCTCTTTCATTTGTCACATAATAACCACCTCTAATTGCTACATGTAACACTACTGTCTAACCGTCTACTGAAAGTCGTCTTATTGTCCCATACCTGAGTTTCGGTCCTGGTAGTTCTTCTCCATGGCTGCAATATTGCCCTGCTCTTCTCAAGTTGATACATCGCGCCCTCCCCAGGCATTTTCGTTGCGGACCTCCAGCTCTGCTCCCCAGGCACTTGGAGATTTCTCTTGACTTCCACATTCATAATGGGTTCTCCTGCCGCTTGGAGTCTTCTCCACGATTCTTCCAGACCTCTCTCTGGTTCTCCTTGCACCTGGAACCTTCTAATATCCACATTAGTCTTTTGTTCCCAAGGCATTTGGAGTCCTCTCCTCACCTCTTCCAGACTTCTCTCCTCTTCTTCTGTCATGGGCAAATTTATCAAGGACTCGTCAAGATTCGTTAGTTGTTGGTCTCTCCTCTTGACCTCTTCTAGACTTCGTCTTTCTTCCTCTTGTTCCTGTAGACCCCTAATCACCTCTTCCATCGCTCTGTCTTCCAGCCCCCTGCCTGTCTTCCATCGTAAACTTTCTTCCATACTATTACTGACCTCATCTGGACCAGGATAAAGCAAATGTTCAGTATCTGCATCTTCCAGAAGCCCATGGACAACCTCATTTCCATGAAGATCTCCTTTCTGGTTGTCTATCCATCTGTCTCCACTCACACTTCTCCTCCAAAGGTAGGGTGACCTTCTCACCCCTATCAAGAGCCCCGATGCTCTGCCCACTGTGTGGTACCTGGGGCTAGCAGAGTGCTTGTACCAGGAGACACCTGGTTGTGGGGCAGCGAGGAGAAGAAAGAACCACCACCAACCAACATGAGGCAATACCCATAGCATCGCTGACCAAAAGAGGAGGGTCCAACAGAGGTGAAGGTAGTGATCTTGGTGAAGGACTCAGTGTGAAATCCTCAGGGCTAGTGAGTTAATAGTGAATGGAAGGTATAGCAATGAGTGATCCTCTGTAGTAATCTGCAGGAATGAGGTGTATTCAGAGACCAGACAGGATCCCAAAATGCAGATACCTTGACAGATTCACTAACTCAGTATGTGTTGAATCCTCTCTCCCCCTCTATATATCTCTGATCTTGAGGGGGAGGGGGTTAGGAGTCATCATAGAAGCATCACTCACAACAGACTAATTTTACAACTGGATAGGGGGTAGTGCTTCGAAATCTGTGTTCTAGAGTTTGTTTGTTTGTTTGTGTGTATGTGTGTGTGTGTGTTGGGGGGTCACAGTGCATTTACAGAATGTGGGGTTTATAATTTGTGTGATTTAAACAAAGGACTTCATGAAATTAATGGGGTATTAACTATATTTTCAATAAAGGGGGGGGGAGTAGGGGGGAGAGAATATGAAATGTTAATAGGAACTCATAATATAGGCTGGAGAGAAATAATTGTTGTCTTCATGTCTGCTCTGCACAGGAGTTGGATGGATGAACCTGCATTTAATAATCTGGGACTGAAACAAGTAACAGAATTAGTTACATTTATGCAGAACTAATCCAAACACGAATACACTAGCTGTTATACTGATACAAGTAACAGAATAAGTTACATTTATGCAGAACTAATCCAAACACGAATACACTAGCTGTTATACTGATACAAGTAACAGAATAAGTTACATTTATGCAGAACTAATCCAAACACGAATACACTAGCTGTTATACTGATACAAGTAACAGAATAAGTTACATTTATGCAGAACTAATCCAAACACGAATACACTAGCTGTTACCAGTCAGGGGGCTTTGCATGAAAAAACATTGAACACAAGGGTTAAAGATTAAAAAAAGGTTTGGTTTGTCTGTAAAAGGTGGTCTCTTTTTGCATTTAGGAGACATTAAAGTAACACTTTGGTCACCATAACAACTTCATCTAAATTAAGTTATGGTTCCAAGAGGCCTCCAGGCACTTTCTTACCTTAATGTGTTAAACCGTTCTCAAACAGTTTAACCCCAAAGGCTGCTTTCAGCACTGGATCTGCAGTTCCAACAGGCGTCATCCACCTTCTCATATGAATTTCAGGCAGCGCGGAGTGGCGCAGGTTTGCTAGATAAGTCAGCCGACACTCTAAGCCAACCAGTTGCTCCCCATATATAAAAAATATGGAGGATTGCAGATCCGGCGCTGGAGGAAGCCTTTGGGTTTAAACCATTTGAGAACGGTTTAACCCCTGAAGGTACGAAATTGGCTAAAGGGGGCCAGGGGACGTGCTGGCAGCATAACAACTTCATTTAGATGAAGTTGTTGTGGTGACTGGAGTGTTCCTTTAATCTAAGGATTTAACTATAATAATCTCAATCCAACTTTAAAAACACCATTCAAAGCATTTAACTCCTAAGATCCTGCGTCTTGCTATCACACAGAAATCAATGATATAGTAACCCATGTCTAAGTGCTTTGTTCTGCAGAATGATCTGTCATAACGCACTGAGAATAGGAAGATGTTTGCAGAATGAAAAATACCATCTTAATGTATACAAAAGGAAGCGCAGAAGAATAAGTAACACATTCCTTAGCAAATATATACGATAAAGATAAAATGAATGAAATATGCCGTGTTTTTCATTAATAGTAGCAATCAATGGTTTTTAGGATTTCCTCCCAAGGTACAATGCTCAACTGGATGGAAAATTATACCAGTAGAAGAGGTTAAATCTAAGCATGAAGGCGTTAATGCAAATTTGTCATGATAGGGTTGATTCACTAAGCAGTGAACTGAAAAAAGAATTCCAAAATCCTAAGTAAAATGAGTAATCTGTAACTTTAGCAGTGCTGGGGTATTACATTTTGTGAATTGCTTAGGCTGTTTAGACCAGGGGTGCCCAGAAAGTTAATCCCCATGATGTTTTGAAGCTATAGTTCTAAAACATTTGGGGATCTACCTTTTGGGCACCCCTGGTCCAGACAGACCTCTAAATTCCATTATAATAAATACAGTTTAAGTTGCATTATTTACCATAGGGCTTGGTAGAGAACAATTATTAAAACGTATGAAAAAATGACCAGCAGCTACAACCTTAGCTGATCATAGAAAGGCAGGTCATATCAGGAATATTTACATGTCGCAAGATTCATTTAAAGGGACACTATAGGCACCCAGACTATTTCATCTCATTGAAGTGGTCTGGATGCAGTGTCCCTGTTTTAGAGAATGTTTGTAGGGTTAAGACTGCCTGTAGTGGCTGTCAACAAGACAGACACTTGAGGGGCGTCTTGGCATTTCATAGAGTTTAATTCTGTAAACAACACTGGACGTCCTAACACTTTGCACGAGGACATGAGGATCATGAGTGTGGCACCCCACACGCAGGCACATTCGTCTCCCCCCTGCAATGACGTCGGGGGAGGCAAAGACAGGCCCAGGGCGTAGGCTCTCGGGTAGTTATTCAAAGGGATTAGGATTTAGTGCCGCAGGGGCGGAGGGATACTGTAGTGTTAGCAATACAGCTTTGTACTCCTAACACCAAAGTGTTCCTTTATCTGTGAATTGGGTTCACTAAGTTTACTAAGGAATGGCAAAATTAAGGCCAATATAACCATGCTGGGAACATAGTTTGTCCTAAAAAAAAAATAATGAAAAAAATAAATAAAATAATGGTATTTAACTTCAAAGATCCTGAGGCTGCACATCTGAGAGAGATAAACTGTCTGGAAGCTCAGGCACAGCCCTCCTTGACCAGGAGGTGGCCCCACCAATCAGTGTTGGCTTTATCCTATACATAACTAACCAGCAAAGGTATTTGGAATAAGAGGTTTATCCCTTGCTGCAGTGTCCCGGGATGAGTGAAACTAGGGTATAAACTGACAGCAGTCATACAATCAGTTCACAGATACACATAGATCAGTCTAAACATACTCAGGGTCTTTCACTAAAGTGAGAACTGTCAGGAATTCACTGGGGAATTAAAGTGAATTTCAAATGTAAGGCCGAAATATCTGAACTTGAAGGATAGTTGAATTGTAGAATTTTTCCAATTTAGCTATTTTTGCCTTAGATTCGATTTAAATTATGTTTGAATTACATGTGATGCTCAAGACAGTGAATAAACCTGACAGTGCATAACCCAGTAAGTACCTTGCCAGCTGCAGTGGTTATGGTGCACCCCTGCAAGCACTCTGCATGCTGCAGTGGTTATAGTGCTAACACTGTGTGTGGTTATGTGCCCTATTTCTGACTCAAATTAAGTGTTCCATAAGCATCCGCGGCATGGCCCTTCTCTGTCCATATATCTGATGTTAGTTCCACTTCCACATTAGCAATATCAATGATTCTACTATAAAGAATATCTATCTATAAATACTGGTCATTTCAGTCTAGTATCTCCAAAAAGGGATTCATTTAGCACACATGGTACAGAACAGAAAACAAAATTGCAACATTTAGGCTAAAGCAGCCAGACTGAGATTGTAGCATAACTGGAGATTATTTTCCAAATCAGCATTTTTTGCCTAACCTTTGCAGTTTGTCAGTTTTCAGTTCAATAAAAGATATCATTTGGAAATTGTTGCGTGTACGGCAGCCATTGTACAAGATGCACATTGAGAGCCAATCTCTGAATATTCATTCACACTCTCTTTAGTTCAATATCAAGACTGAGATGTTGCATCCTACAGGGTCCTACAGGGCCAAAATTCAAAGTAGGGTTTGGGGAGTCAATACATTTTTACAAACAATGAATGTTTAATGTATAGAGATTTGTTTGACTAGATACAGAAGATAACATCTTTTAATTGAGCTCCATTTGCCATTTCGCAAGTCTGGCTCTTTCGATTGCAACGCTCGTAACAGTAAACATTTGAGGCTCCAGCGCTCAAATTTCTGCCCGATAACTTTCTGTGAGTTCACCTCACACCAGACATTGCATTTGTTAGAGTGAAATTGTTAGAGTGAAATTAGCGCTGATGAATAATCCGTGGATTTTCTGTACCCCAGAAATGACAGTTTTGCTTAATGACAAAGCCATTTGAATGAAAATGAGCTTCGTCAGACATGATAAGTTGATGAATAAGTTAATTGTTTTCTCTGGCTAATTTGTTGTTCCTCCGTGAAATTACCCATGATGAATCTTCCAAGACTCCGTTATAATATGTAATTGCAAAAAAAATAAAAAATAAACTACTAACAAATAAGTTTCTACTCTGAATTTCGCCCTACCCTGTATAACTAGGTCTTACCAGTCTGATGTGCATACGTCAGCCTAACAGAAAGTTAATAAAATGCATACAATTTGGGTGACTATCGCTAAGAGGAAAAAAAATCTATAGTTAAGCGGAGCCGGAGATTTCTCATTTTGCAAGTCATTTTTAAACGCATGCACTGTTTAGTAAATAAGCCCCATGGTAGCATGTCTGTGTGCTTGTTCCACAGATATATGTCGTACATTTAAGCTAGAATAATGATTTCTCTAAGTGCCCACAAATAATGGCCTTTCAGGCTCCCAGGATAGGTGCGAATGCCATAGAGACAGCTGATTGCTCAGTTAGACTCAGGAAAAAAAATAAAATAAATGCAGATAATTAGCCTTGATAGTTGATTTGTAATTTATGCTATTGTTGCGCAGTTGGTAAACTCGTAAAAAATCAGAACACATGTCTAAAATCTCATTATCCCCTAAACAAATAGGTCCGCATCGCTCTCTCTTTTTTTCATAAAGAAATTATCCGTAAACATTGAACTTTCGCAACAACATAAAAGATCATAAATATCTTCAACACATTTTCTCTAATTACTCATCTTAATGGTAGTTAAATGTTGCTGAATGTCACGCAACATAATGCGAGATTGTTTAGAATCACAAACAGCTTGTGTTCAGTGCTATGGGGGAGCGAAAGAAAAACTATTTTTACACAAAGTATGTAGAAATGCATTAAATGTAAGTTATGATGAAAAATGTGTTTGTGTTTTGCACCGTTAGATGTATGGTATTGTCACCGCAAAACACGGCGTTATAGTAAACACAAATAATGGACCTTTTAACATCACTGCTTAATTTGTAACTATGACATTACAAGTCATCACAAATTGTTCTACAACACTTGCTCTGTCACATGGCAGTGTTAATAAAAATGCTATTGCGTGTTGTGCTAAAATAAAACAGAATTTCTTTTTAGTTTAGAATGGATACTTAAAATAATATAGGGATCAGTACTGTCTCCACTAAAAACACTTCTGTTAATGTCAGGTTCAGTTACTAGGGTTGATATGTTGGGTATTTTATTGTGCGGTTAGCAATGAATGCCTGTATGAATGTGGGCCAAGATTAGGCACTCCAGATGCTGTGGACTACATCTCCCATAGCTCTTAAAGCCATAATAATAGCAAAGCATCAGGGGAGTTGCAGTCCACAACATTTGGAGTTCTGAGGGTTGCCTGCCCCTGGACTAGTCTGTGCATGCATGAAAACATTTGGTGAAAATTCTGTTTATTTTATTTTTATCTCTGGCATTTATAAAACACCAACATATTCCACAGTACTATAGAATTATGGTGGAACATACAATATACGCAGACAGACCTGGACTGGCCATTGGGCAAACGCCTGGTGGGTCGCGATGGCCATGGGTCAATGCCAGCATAGGGATCAGAGGAGCTCCCCTGCTGGCCAATGCAAAACATTGCTGGTCGTGCTATGTGCTTCACGGGCCATTGGAGAGCTCACGGTCCATATGCAGTGAAATCCAGAGAGAAGAGGCAGAGGAGGATGCGGGGGCTCTAACCTGCAGCTCCGCCTGCTCCTGAAAGTTCCTTTTGCGAGGTCGGAGCGTAGCCACGGTTACCATGATAGCATTCTGTCCAGATCTTGCGAGAGTGAACTCTAGCCCCAGGAGCTGCAGGCTAGAGTTCACTCCCCACCAGACCACTGCACCCAACACACACAATACCACCTCACATACACACAAAATGCCCCCACATACACACACAATACCCCCTGACACACACACACACAAAGAAAACACCATCACACACACTGCACCCCAGCCACACAATACCCCTTCACACACACTGAACTCCTCACACACACATTACACACATAATACCCCACTAACCCCCACACACTTACAATACCCCCTCACACAATGCATCCCTCACACACACAATACCCCACCTCAAACACACTGCACCCATCACACACATTGCACCCCACACACAGAGACTGCATCCCTCACACACATTGCATCACACATACTGCACCCTTCACATGCCCACTACACCCCTCACACACACATTTCACCTCACACACACTGCACTCACACACACACACACATACATACCTCAAACACATACTCTGCACAGCCACACACCCTTAAAATACCCCTTCACAAAAAATGCACCCCTCAAACACACAATACCCCACCACACACACACTGCACCCCTCACACACATTGCACCCCCGCACACAGCATCCCTTACACACACATTGCACCACACACACATTGCACCCCTCACACACATTGCAGCACACACACACTGCACCCTTCACAGGCACACTACATTCCTCACACACACATTGTACAACATACAAATTGCACTCATCACACACACATTGCAACTGACACACACACTGCACTCACACACACACCTCAAACACACACTCTCCACAGCCACACACAGACACACACGTACAATACCCCTTCACACACTATGCGCCCCTCAAACACACAATACCTCACCTCACACACACTGCACCCCTCACACACACACATACTATCCTTTACACACACATTGCACCACACACATACTGCACCTTTCACACGCACACTACACACTTCACACACACATTGCACAACATACACTTTGCACCCCTCAACACATTGCATCCCACACACTGCATCCTTCACATGCACACTGCATCCCTCACACGCACACTGCACCCCTTACACACAAATTGTACCCCTCACACACACATTGCATCTCACACACACACTGCACACCTCACACACATTGCATCCCACACACACATTGCATCCCTCAAAATCACATAGCACCACACATACACATGTACACTACACCCATCACACACAAAGTGTACCCCTCACACACATTGCACCTTACACACACTGCACCCCTCACACACACATTGCACACCTCACACACACACACTCTGAACACCTATACACTAGATCCCCTATAGACACTACATCCCTTATGCAAACACTCTACAACTTACACACACTACATTCCAGACACACACCCTGCATTGTAGTGACATCCCTTATACACACTGTGGATCCTCTACACACACTAGATCCCCAACACACACTCCAGATCCTCTACACACAACACTACAACCTACACACACACTACATTCCTGACATACACACTTTGAATCCCCTATGCACATACTAGATTCCCTGTGCGCAAACACAGAAACTACATTCCCTAAACTAACACTCTCTACAGCCACACACAGACACTAATCCCTCACACACATTGCACCCCTCAAACACACAATACCCCACCTCACACACATTGCCCTACACACACACATTGCACCTCTCACACACATTGCACCAGACACACTGAACCCTTCACACGCACACTACACTCCTCACACACACATTGCACAACATACAAATTGCACCCCTCACACACATTGCACCCAACACACTGCATCCCTTACATGCATGCTACACCCCCTCAGAGACACACTGCTCCCCTTACACAAGAATTGTACCCCTCACACACACATTGTACCTCAAACACACTGCACCCTTCACACACATTGCATGCCACACAACGCATCCCTCACACGCACACTACACCCCTCATACACACACTGCCTCCCTCACACACACTGCACCCCAAACACACACTGCATCCCTCAAAATCACATAGCACCACAAATATTGCAACACACATACACACTGCACCCCTCACACACAAATTGTACCCCTCACACACATTGCACCTCACACACACACTGCACCCCTCACACACATTGCACCCTGCGCACACACACACACACTGTACCCCTCACACACACATTGCACCCCTCCCACACACTGCACCCTTCACACACACATTGCCTCTCACACACACACACTGCACCCCTCACACACACACACATTGCAACCCTCACACCCTGCACATCTATACACTAGATCCCCTATAGACACTACATCCCTTATACACACACTCTACAACTTACACAAACTACATACCAGACACACACAGTACATTGTAGGGATATCTCTTATACACACCTTGGATCCCCTACACACACTAGATCCCCTTACACACACTCCAGATCCCCTAGACAAACACAAAGAAGATCGCCTATACACACTCTGTATCCTCTACACACACTAGATTCTCTACAACACACACAGACCTACAACCTACACACACTACATTCATGACATACACATTTTGAATCCCCTATGCACACACTATATCCCTTGTAAGCAAACACAGAAACTACATTCCCTAAACACATACTCTCTACAGTCCCTACACACACTACACCACCTATACAGCCCCAATGTACACTCTCACTCAATCCCCTTTACACACTATGCCTCCTATACACACACACTCTCACTCTATATGACCCTTAGCCACACATTTTACACCACAAACACAACATGACTGAAACTGACAAATGTACACAAAATACCACACCACAATTAGCTAACTGAACACATGAGCAATCCCACCAGCTGCCTCCAAACACATGCAGAATACGCTTTCCTGTCCATTTTGTCCTCTGGTATCCCAGTAACGGAGACACCAGAGACAAGTTACAAGCAAACACAGCTCTAGTGTGCCATTAAATTTGCTTGTGCTGCGCAGAACAAATACAGGGCCTATTTCTCCTGCCAGGGGCTCTGTGCATGGACTGCCCCATAACAGGATTGAACATGCTCTAATACCAAATTTACCTGTGCTAATTACAGATTTACCTGTGCTAAAGCCAGATTGAGCAAGATTTACCTATTCCTATGACAGATGTGTTTATGATAGATATCCCTTTCCTAATATAAGACCCATCCAAGCAGATCTGATCTGAGATCTTTCTAACAGGTAACTCCGAGACCACGCCGCAGGACCCTGCCTATCCCTCTCTATTCATCACTCTTACCTAGGCAATCCAGGCCTTCATGCTGTAACTATCTATACGATGATAAAAGTTAAGATGCATTGTTATTGTAATTTGTAACTAATCCAGATACATTTCTATGTGGGCTATTGTTGTTCTCACATTCTAGTACACAATCAGGATGACTAAGGCAAAGTAAATCTAGTTTCTAAGAAATCGGTTTATTTTTGGAGCATGAAAATCAATTTATTTCACCAACACTCAGTTATCGCCACCCTTTCACTGCCAGACTGATATGATACGTACCGCTCTTAAATGCACTGTTTGTCCCTTTATGAGACAATGGGTTAATAAGAAGCCAATTATATTGTTCAGTGTTCAAGCCATCATAGCTAAAGGTAAGATCTCTCAAATTACAGTTTACTGCTGGTAAAGTGCTCTATCTCAGCATGAATTCCATCATGTGTTACACCCCAACTCACCACCCACTTCAACGCATCAGTCTCCACATACCATTATTAATATTATTTTATGTAATTGACCTTTTCAAACAACTGAGGCTACAGCCTTTTACACGTTAAGAAATAAACCTTTTCGCATTTTTCTTAAACTGAAAGGGACATTTTCTATAAAAAAGGAATGTAGGACAACATTCTGAAAGTGGGGCAGTCAGTAGGAACATGCTCCGTAAACATTAAGGTCATTATTGAGTTCCTAGTTGTAATGAATGCCATCAGAACCCTCAGATGGTGAGTTTTTTTTTTGTGAGTTCTGCTCAGTTCTGTCGGAGGTAAAAAGATATGTGTCTAGGTGGCCACAATCATTCAATGTAGTTTATCAGGATCGCCTGCACTATGGTCTGCACCTGAGTTCAAGTCAATCAAAGGAAGATAGAGAAAATTCAACCTTGTCTTTTACTGGAACTCAGATCAAATAAGTTCTGCGGCACAGATTGATCCATTTTTGGAACTTTTTATATACATTATGGATTTGGGATGTGTAGTCCACCATGTCTATGAATTGGTCTTTTGAGGGTTTAGGGTTAGAAGAAGGTTAGAGAAAGTTTTGGGTTATGCAGATTGTAAGTAAATTTAGGATTAAGGAAGTGTCATAGTTATTCAAAACTTTTACCTTTCAGTCAATTAGTTCCAGCAGCAATTTCTGTGGTCTCACTAGTCACTAGTCTAACCAAAAACACTCTCACCTGAATAGCATGGTCATCCAAAGGAGGCCACACCAGGCTTCAAACGGTGCCTTTACATTGATTGAAGTTTGTGCCCTGAAGTGGACAAGACTTCTTATCCTGGCTCCTACTCTGAAATCCTGATACTATCTGAATCACCCTAATTCATCTTTTTCAACTTGCCTCACTTACTGAACTTACCAACCTGGAGATCCTGATCGTCTGTTCCTACCAGCTTTAGTCAATGCTGGACTTTGTTTAATTATTGCTTCGTTCCTGCAAATTACCGGTACCTATTTAACGAACCTGGATATACTGATCGTCTGTTCCTACCAGCTTTAGTCAATACTGGACTTTATTATTGAAAAACCCTGCTGTACAAAGGTTGGAGGGGAATGGAGCAGGCTAGCCATTTGTTATAACAAAGTAAGTATTTACCAACCAACATTATAACAGCCAGCTTATTAACCCCTTAGTGACCACTTTTCAATTTTCTTACCATTAAAGACCAGGGCTGTTTTTAAATTTCTGCGGTGTTTGTGTTTAGCTGTAATTTTCCTCTTACTCGTTTACTGTACCCACACATATTATATACCGTTTTTCTTGCCATTAAATGGTCTTTCTAAAGATACAATTATTTTCATAATATCATATAATTTACTATAACTATATACACAATTTTTTCAACATTTTACTCCCAAAATCTGTTACGCATCTACAACCGCCAAAAAACACCCGTGCTAAACAGCTTCTAAATTTTGTCCTGAGTTTAGAAATACCCAATGTTAACATGTTCTTAGCTTTTTTTTGGGAAAGTTATAGGGTAATAAGTACAAGTAGCACTTTGCTTTTTCCAAACCATTTTTTTTCAAAATTAAGTTACATTGTAACACTAATATCTGTCAGGAATCCCTAAATAACCCTTCACATGTATATATATATATTTAAAGAAGACAACCTAAGGTATTAAACTTGGGGTAATTTGACTCTTTTCATGCAACCATTTTACCACCAATCTATGCCAAATGAAAAAAAAATAATAATTGGTGATTTTTTTTGACACACATAACAAATTAAGAACACATGTACGGAGAACTTTAAGGGTTACTGCCAAAGAACACCCCAATATGTGTTCAGCAACATCTCCTGAGTACAGTGATGCCCATCATGTATAGGTGTGTTGAGTTCTCTGGGGGCTAAAAGACCTTATTTGGAGGGTGTGCATTCCAGTTTTAAGTCAGCCAATATAATTTACCCCCATCAAACCACATATTTTGAAAAGTAGACACCCTAGGGTATTTCAAATGGTGGTATTTTAACATTTTCCATGCACTAATTCTACCACCAGTCTTTGTCAACCTTTTGGGTAGTCATTTTTTTTGTGTTATTTTTCTCTCACATTGTACTTTAGGCATGGATTCTCAGCTCCTGTTATGTGTTACTGACAAAGAACACTCCAATATGTGTTCAGCAACATCTCCCGAGTACAACAGTGCCCCCAATGTCCAGGTTTGATGGGTATTTGCAAACTTACAGGGGTCAATGTAGGGCTTTCCCATTTTCCATGTTTGCACATTGAAATTTGCCAGATTGGTTTGCTGGGCCTAAGTTGCCTTTGAGACCAAATGGTAGCCCAGGAATGAAAATGAACCCCATCATGGCATACCATTTGTAAAAGTAGACAACCCAGGATATTCAAAATGGGGTATGTCCAGTCTTTTATATATATAGTTTTTAAAACAAAATTAAATTATTTTTACAATTTTTTAAATTTATTATTAATTAATCATTATTACATTTTTATAATATATATATATATATATATATACACACAATATATATAGCTATTGTATATATGTATACATGTGTAATTTTACTCTAAGTGTATTTTTATATTAATATATGTATATATTAATGAAAAAATACACTTAGTATGACGTTATATATAAGATATATATATACATATTATATATAGATATGATATATCTATCTATCTATATATATATATTTATATATATATATATATATATATATATGTATATATATATATATATATATATGTATATATATATAAATGGAATGAGGCAAAAATGTGATTCTTTGTTAAACTAATTTGCATATGCCCACCCAGAATCCTTTGCGGTTTTAACATCACTGCAGATTTGGGATTTCTGTGGGAAAAGCAAGTCTTATGGCTTGACTGGTGTGCAGATTTTTGTTTAGCATTGTATTAACTATATATATATATATATATATATATAAAAAAAAGAAAAAAAGAGAAA
Source organism: Pelobates cultripes (assembly GCA_933207985.1). Taxonomy (NCBI): domain Eukaryota; kingdom Metazoa; phylum Chordata; class Amphibia; order Anura; family Pelobatidae; genus Pelobates; species Pelobates cultripes. Next base: position 136,674,207 of record OW240918.1, on the reverse strand, counting down.
AGTCCTTGCACTCAAGCTATATAAATATACAAAAATTAATTGCCAGGTGCCAGCCAGGGTTCAAATATCCAGAAAAACAATAAGTATAGCTGCACTCAAATCTTCAATGCTTTATTCAATTCATTTAAAAAAAAAAAAAAAAGGATTGCTGGACTGAAACGTTGATTTTTTTTTTTAAATGAATTGATTAAAGCATTGAAGATTTTATCTTCAACCATGAGTGTAGCTATACCTTTTGTTTTTTATATATATATATTTTTTAAATTTACACTTTTTTTTTACTTTTATTAACTTTATTTTTACTTTTTCACCAGCAGGGGGACTGCCTGTCAGTTCTGGCAGTCCACATGCTGGCAGCACTGTGGACACCTATTGCAGCCATGTGACCGCTCTTTTAGAGCTCTTTTAGAGCGGTCACATGGCCCCTGGGGGTCCTACAGTGCAGAGGGGGGACTGTCTGTGCTCAGTCCAGACAGTCCCCCTCAGAAGAAGACCAATCGCCGGCGGGGGAACGGCGGCGATTGATAAGTACATGGGGAGGGAGAGGGAGGGAGGGTAGAGACTTAATTGTTTAATTAAATTTTCTTTTTAACTATTACAGAGTGCCTCGGCCCTTCAAGACAATCAGTACAGGCAGAGCATCGGAAGCCTGCCTGATGGCTTCCGATGCTCTGCTCTACCCTGCAACCCGAAAGTGACTGCTTCGGGGGATTGGAGATTGGAGAGTTGAGGGTGGTGAAATTTGGGTAAGGGGTATACCGATGTCAAAGGTCAGCAGATGGTGGTCAGATAGAGGAAAAGGAACATTGAAGAGATTAGAGGTAGTGCAGAGATTGGTGAAGATTAGGTCAAGAGTGTTTCCTGCTGTATGAGTTGCTGAAGTAGACCACTTTGTGAGGCCAAAGGATGAGGTTACAGAGAGCAAACGGGAGGCACCAGGGCACTTGAGGTTGTTGATTTGGGTTAGAGCTTGAAGGGTTTAGAGTTAAGGGGACTTTGGACTATAACTATAATGATGTTCAGCCAGGTTAAGCTCCCTTAATCCATACAACTTCTACAGCTACTGTCTTTGGCGCACTGTTATGGTATGGTATGGTACAGCAAGTATAAAGTCTATATAATATAAAATTAGCTGCAATGACTCTGCACTCTTATTAATACAGCATCCTTAGTGACAGCATACTTTTTAAAGTGAATCAGGCTTTATTAAACAATTTCTAAATGTTCTCCTTCACGTTTGAAACATGTCATGCCTGAATTGTAAATCTTATTTATCCTCTTCCTACGCTATTTGTTCTATGATATCGGATCTTATTTAGTTATTGCTCTTTTCACAATTTAAAAATGCAAATTCGCCCTTTTTTAATGGCATTATGTGCTTGTTGTTAACTGTGGATTGCTGAGTAATACATGGACCTTTTTTGTTAAAAATAAATTAATTGAGCTACGCTGATTTATACAGCTGCAAATGATGACATCATACAGAGCTCATTGACGCGTTTCAGATTCCCAATGCCATTATTCAGTTACTGAAAGTGCTACCATTATTCCTCCAATTACACAATCTCGATACTTTGCTTGAAAAACTAGCATCGTCTGGCTTTGCCATGCTCTGTAAACTGTTGCTCGCGCTGAAAAAAACGCTCAGTCGAGCACCTGACACATTCACATGACGGCTACACACTACATTATTGCGTCTTCATTAGGAGCCTAAAAATAAAAGCTTTTTTCTTGGGTTATTAGCTAAATGGAAAAATGAGAGTTATGGCAGAAAATAGAGGTATTATGTTTCTACTAGAAATAAAACCAAATGTCTAACTCATCAGTAAAATGATGGAATTCTGAATGTCACCTTCCTTTGTGCATTCTAACGGAGCGATGAATGCATTCTATTTAAAGAGATATGTCTACAGAAACAGGTAACTTATTTTTCCTACTAAAGAAAAACTGAAATCATTTTGCAGAAATCATTTGGCAGTTTTTCAGGTTGACAAACCACTGGCTGTTTGCGGCTGCCAAGAAGCCTAATATGGCCAGTCTGCCAGCGAAATGCCCCCATGCGTCACTCTCTTCCTAAACTGTCTTGATATGAACCAATTAAGTCTTCAGTGCAATTAAATATGTCTGATATGTGAATGCAGAATTATTGATGATTACAGATACCTATGCATTCACATGTAGACACATATGGATACATAGACATCATGCATACCCAGATATAATTTATTTGCACACATTGCACATGTGCATTCATGCAGTCACTGGCATACGTGCCAATTTACACATATTTCACACATATAGATCTTATACTCATATGTGCGCATTCACAAATCATGCACCGTCCACATACGTAGGCATTCACATATATTGATGCGTTTAGATGACCAGAATTAAATGTATGGTTGATGGGGGCACACGCTGACTTTGCTGAGAGTAGGGCGTCAAAATACCTCCTGAACAGATAATGAATGAACACGGGTTGGGTGAGCTTCTAGTGGAAATATAAACGGGCTGACGCAGGAATACTTGTGATCTGGTTCGTAAAATATCCAACAAGTCATCAGAAGCACATCTTCCCACCCGTGAGTCGTAGTGACGTTGGTATTAATGTAAACCACCAGTTTTCTCATGCCCCATGCCACTTTGATATAGAGACTGAAGCTGGGAGCTCCGAACATGCATGCTGTAATAGCTCCAGTACTCTGTTGCAGATTTGGATAATCTAGGTTATGATGTGTTTTTTTATGACTATTCTGATTTCTGGTATCCCTGACCCAACTTGGCTTATTGTCCTCTCTATCTTCTGGTATCCCTCGACCTTGGCCTGTCTCTAGTTACTCTCCTGCTATCACCTCTGTGGTTGCAGATATAAGGACCGGTAATAAGCCTCTATGCTATGGAATCCTCGGATGATGTGCGGGTTATGGTATACAGTACATTGACGGTTATATTGATCTGCACTGACCCTGAGATATTGAAAACTAGGTGTGTCAATCTCAGAATGATATAGAGCTCACAGTCAGCTGTACACCTCCAAGATATACTATGTGTCAGCGTGGTTTGTTGTGCGTGAATAATCCATTGAAATAAATATGTTTTTGCATGATTAGCACCATTCCACTTTCCACCCAATTACTTATAGCTTTAACACACATCCTTGCATGTGATCCTACAGTAATATCCCTGGTACTCACGCTGGTCTGTCTATGTAACCCATGCTATTTCCCAATAGTTCCTGCCTTCGGGGGAACTCTATGTGTATCTTTTTCATTACCATTTAATAGGCAGTGTGATTGCTTTTTTATTTTTACTTTGTGTTTTCCAGTCCCTGCCGCTTTCCCCTCTCTCCTCCCTCTCCCCCCTGCTGACCATAAATGAATGAGGGCTACGTTAGAGATAGCATATAGGTCTTGATATCACATGAAAACACTGGCAGATCAGCCAGGGCAAAGGAGAGCTCAGAATGGCATATTGCCCTGTGCCAAAGGATGTCTCTCGACAACAGCAAAATATACATGTGCCTAGGACAAAAATTCACAATATGTTTCTTTTTTTATCATCACAATTTGAATTACTTAGGTCACTGATGATTAACTACTAGGGCAGGGGTAGACAACCTTAGGCACGCCAGATGGTGCTCTTAAAACCGTAAAGCAAAGCATCAAGGGCGACGTAGTCCATAACACCTGAATTGCTGGAGGTTGCCTACCCATGTACTAGGTTGATGTGTACTGGATTTTGTCACCTTTTGCCGCTTTCACTATGTTAATTTAGATTTGTCAACTTTCCGTTTTTGTCCATAAAGCAGTCCAAATGTTCCCTCTAAGCAGTGTGTTGTAAAGGCCCTTCTAGAGTCCCTCATATCCACGGCAGCATCTAACGTCCCATTAGGTGTTTTGAGAAATGTGGCAGCTTTGACTGAAGCAATAATACTCTGATTCTCTTTATCGCTGACGTTAAGCAAACTCACCGTGTCTAAACGACAAGCCTGTGATCTGTGGATTTAATACACGAGATGTTATTCCCTAAATAATGGAACTGGGGTTATTAGAGCCTGACTGTAGGATTTGCATGGAGTACCGCCTGTTTAAATGGTCTCATTAGTTCTGCTGGACTCTATCTAATTTCATGGTAATTGCTGTGTATGATGGGTGATGTTATCTTCGTTCATGGAACCAGACCTTGCATTACTATCCATTTTACATTAATACGGGAAGGACGATTTTACAGAATAATTAGTGCATTATTCATCGTTTATAATTAATATGTCCCCTCTATTCTGTTCCCCTCCACCCCCGCTCTAAATTCTAATTTATTCTAAAACCTTGATGACGAACGGACATGTTTTCTGTCATCCTTGACCCCCAGCTGGTGTTGCATCCAGGGACGTTACTGTAAACAGTCCAGCGCCCAAACAGTCAAGAAAGGACTCTGTCCAGAGTTACAGCTGGTATTGGGCACCTGTTTCTCATGTGGTTGTTGTTACACAGATTTCATTGTAACTGTTTCAGAAAAGGATCGCTCTCAAAAAAAGCTTAGAGGGAACAATGTATTCACCTTTTAACAGGAGACTTCACTGAGAATCCCACTTCCAATGAGTGATTATTTAATTGTGCTAAACACAATAGTAATAATTTAGCTTTATTACAAAGATTCTCTGTCATATGCTTTGTTGATTTTTAGTTAGTTTGTGCATTCACAGTGAATCCACACCATCACGTGAGCCAATATGTGTCTCGCCTCTGAGCCTTTTTGCCTGCCTTAAAAGTGAAGTGTTTAGTCAACAGATGTTCACTTCTTAGACAGGCAGTGTTCAATGTAACAACAGTCATAAAGTTTGTCTTGACTTTATATGCGGAGGAGATAAGGATGGGTCATTTTAAACTCAAACATAACTATCAGGACATATAAATAAGAAATAAATTATTAAAGGGACACTATAGGCACCCCGACTGCTTCATCTCTTTGATGTGGTTGGGGAGCATGGTCCCTGTCCTCCTTAGTCCTGCGATGTCAAACATTGCAGTTTTAGAGAAACTACACTGTTTACATTGCAGTACTAAGACTGCCTCTAGTGGCTGTCTACCAGACCACCACTAGAGGCGCTTTCTGGAGTTTCCCAGATTGACTCCGGGAAACGATGCTGGAATGAACAGAGAAAGCTCTATTGAGGCAATGCTTTCCCATGGGGAAGGCCTAATGCACATGCAGCGCTTGCCCCCCCAGTTTGGGTTTCTCCAGTGACACAAGTTGCATCACTGATGACACCCCCTTAAAGGCTCTCCTTCCTGTGCTATTTCATCTCCCAATGTTGGGATGCATGCATGTACAAAATGTAGACATTATGTATCCAGAGCAGCTCTGCCAAAGTTTATTAGGCAAATTTGTATACACCAGGCCACGAGAAATACATCTATTGTTATTTTGAATGTTATTATACCATTACTACTAATAAAAGGAAATTTTAGTTGGGTTAAAGCTTATGTTAACCTTTGTTGTGCAATGGGCTGGATCTGATCCTGAGAGAGTTAATTGATATTTAAAGGTTGACAGGGGCTGCCTTTGGATGATGAATAAATGCATGTTAACAGATATCTCAGTAAGTCACTTCTGAGACATATTCAATGCAACCCCATCATACAAACAGTTTGTACAATGTACAAGCAATTGACAATCACCCTGACTCATTAGATTTTTTTCGTTTTTCTTGGAGAGGTATTTGAAGCAGGGTAATTTTCCATTTAATGGCACTCAGTAAATGACATGATTGTTATCCTCTGATATGACACCAATGCTAACTAATTAGCTCTGAACAGTGGATGCATCAGAACCGAGAAAGGATGTCTCAGTTAACAATTAACAAGTACACAGTCAAATAACCGTGATGAGATGGCATGATTCTGCTACGTTTAAATCATTTGGGAATTAGCAAATATAAATGTCAGACATTAGTGTCCAGATACAGAATACTAAAGAGACAGCGAATGAATGAACAAGTCAATGTAACAATGAGATAGAGAGATAGGAGAAAGTTCGAGAGAAAGAAAGTCAAAAGACAAAAGCAGACTTTTGTTTAGGTAAATCATAATTGCGAAGGGATCTATCCGCTAACACTTATAGAGTCATTTATCTAGATATTCTATACAGAAGACTTGGTGCTGGGGGTTTATTCACTAAGTAGTAGCAAATTCAAACCTGAATGGCAAAATTCATGATGTAACAAGTGTTGAATTCAAGAATTTGTCCAGATCAGATATTTAAATGGATACTATAGTCACCAAAACAACTTCAAATGTATGGAGCAGTTTTGGTGTGTATGTCATGGCTCTGCAGTCTCACTGCTCAATTGTCTGCCTCCTTGAGTTAAATCACTTTGTTTATGCAGCCCTAGTCACACCCTCCATGCATGTGACTTACGCAACCTACCTAAACACTTCATGTAGAGAGTCATCTAATGTTTACACTTTCTTTATTGCAAATGCAGTTTAATTTAAATTTAATTACATTTTCTTATCTCCTTCATTGGTAATAGTCTGCTAAACCCTGCAGGATCATCCTGCATGTGATAAAGGCTCCATTTGCAGAGCAGGAGATAAAACAGCTAAAGTAAGTTAACATCTGATTGAAAAGGAAACCATTTTTCTCATGCAGGCTGTGTCAGTCACAGCCAGGTGAGGTGTGACTACGCTGCATGAACAGAAATCAAAATTTGCAATTTTTATGCCCACTCCTCTTACCCACTTTTTTTCGAGGTGGCTCTGCCCATTATGGGCATCACTTGTAGCGCTCCCCCTCCCCTGCCCTCCTGCAAGCCTGTCCCACCTGACAAATAATTATTTCAATCCTTAGTGAGCAAATTTGTGTGTGTCTATTTTCTATATGCAAGTCCATCTACTGATTTCACCCTCTGACCGTGTAATTTTTTTCTCAAATTTGGTAAAAAAAAAGTATTTTCTTTTTCTTTGCCAGCAGGGCTTCCTTGAACAGGAAAATCACAGGATAGCAATGCAAAGAAACATAAATAAGTGTGAGCCCGTGGAAATCGCGGGATGTGTAAAATTATACCAGTAGGTGCTGCACGCCGATATAGGATACACGGTCAGAGGATTAATCTAGCCTGTAACCCAATTCATATGATAGTCAAGTATTCACCCCTTCCAGCCTTTCTCATACGTTTCACTCTTCTGTTTGTAATCTGTTCCTATACGGCAGGGATAGGCAACCTTCGGCACTCCAGATGTTGTGGACTACATCCCCCATGATGCTCTTACACCCATATTGCTGGCAAAGCATCATGGGAGGTATAGTCCAAAACATCTGGAGTGCTGAAGGTTGCCTATGCCTGCTATACGGTATTGTTGCTCAGTCTTGTGTTACTTTCTTCTAACAAAACAATAAAAGCACAGCATTTCTCGATATCTTATTTTATCGTATACGCCACTTGTCATTTTATTTGTCGTTACTGCCTTGTGTGTTTAGCACTGAACTAAAATATAAAGAATGTAAATAAATAAATAAATAAATAAAAATAATATATATATATATATATTAAATAAAACATTGGAACAATTAGACCTAGAGTCATATCCCCTACAAACAAAGCAAAAAATGCCAATTTACCCTTGTTCCTCTTTTTGGGATGGGCAATTTCCCCTACTGAAATCTTCTCTTTAATAAAGAACTCAATACTTGATCTCTGTCTGGTTGCTGTCTCTGTGCTTGTGAGTTGATCTGAGTGGGAGCGGAGTTCATACTAATAAAGTTAGTGCAGAAGTAATAATACAATCTTCTGTTCTTATTTCAGTGATATTTGCGACGTGCCCTTGGGTCAAGCCAATCTTCAACAGATAGAAACATATAAGAAATACTGAGCAATAGCAAAAATATAGTTTCTGATCTATTGATGTATACATCTAGATAACATACAGCAAATTATACAGTGACCCTTTACGTGGCCATCTTGAAAGATTCACTTAACTCAGGATTGCAATGAATTAAAGGGACATTATAGTCACCAAAACAACTTTAGCTTAATAAAACAGTTTTGGTGTATAGATATTGCCCCTGCAGTCTCACTGCTCAATTCCCTGCAATTTAGGAGTTAAATCACTTTGTTTATTAACCCTAGTCACACCTCCCTGCATGTGTCTTGCACAGCCTTCCTAAACACTTCCTGTAAAGAGTCATCTAATGTTTATCCTTCCTCTATTACAAATTATGTTTAATTTAGATTTTCTTATCCCCTGCTATGTTAATAGCTCGCTAGAACTTGCAAGAGCATCCTGTATGTCAAGCATGTCAAACTCAAAGTCTGGCATGGGCCACTTAAACAAGGTTTAAGGTTTATGTGGGCCACAAAAAAAAAATACCTTAAATTTTCATAGAAACATAGGTTTTATTTTTAACCCCAGCATCCACCTCTACTAAACCACAGCACCCCTCTCTAATAACTCCCAGCCCCCTCTACTAAACCACAGCACCCCCTTTACCACCCCATGCCAAATCTGATCCTCCCGCCCACACACACACATATTTACTGACAGACACACACACATACAGACACACACATACTCACAGGCAGACACACACACACACACACACACACACACATACTTACTGACAGACAGACACACACACACATACAGACACACTGACACACACACACACTCACTGACAGACACTCACACACTGACAGAAACACACACATACTCACAGGCAGACACACACACACACACACACACACACATACTTACTGACAGACAAACACACACACACATACAGACACACTGACACACACACACACTCACTGACAGGCACACACACATACTCTCAGACAGACAGACATACACACATACTCACTGAGAGACAGAAACACACATACAGACACACACACATACTCACTTACAGGCACACACATACTTGCTGACAGACACACACACAGACAGACACACACATACTCACTGACAGACAGACACACATACAGACACACACATACTGACAGACACACAAACATACTCACTGACAGACACACACATACTTTCTGACAGACAAACACAGACACACACATACTCACTGACAGACATACATACACACACACATACTGACAGACAGACACACACACACTCACTGAAAGACACACACATACTTGCTGACAGACGCACACACTGACAGACAGACACACACTGATAGGCACACATACTCACTGACAGACAGACACACACATACAGACACACTGACATACACACACATACTTGCTGACAGACACACACACTCACTGACAGACACACACTGACAGACACTCACACACACACTCTTTATTGCTCCCTACCTCCCTACACACACAGAGACACACACATACTCACTGACAGACATACACACACACACACACATACACACATACTGACAGACAGACACACATACTGACAGACAGACACACACTCACTGACAGACACACACATACAGACACATTGACACACACACACACTCACTGACAGACACACACTGACAGACAGACACACACATACAGACACAGTGAAATACACACACATACTTGCTGACAGACACAAACACAGAGACAGACACACACACACACTCACACACATACACACACTTTTCTTTATTGCTCCTTACCTTTTGAAACCGATGTGGGGGTGGGGCATCTCCCTGGAGATCTCCTTCCTGCTCCTCACTGCTCCTTCGCGTGGTTTAGTGATGCCGGGTGCCGGAATATGACATCATATTCCGGCGCCCAGCTTCACTACAGACGCTGCACGCGAGGGAGCAGTGAGGAGCAGCAGTGTTAGCAGAGTAGGCACCTGCAATGTGGGGAAAGTAGGTGCCTACTCTGCTATAACACTGAGCATGCACCTGCGGCTCGTCGGGCCGCAAAGACGGTCCTTGTGGACTTTATCTCCGCTGATACTTTGCCAGCATGATGGCTGCACAAGCATTTTATAAGATGTAGTCCAAAACATCTGGAGTGTAGAAGGTTGCCTAACCTACATGTACCTCTCCTGATTCCCTCGGCAGGTTTCCCATCCACCCGTCCCCTTTGTTTGTGTTGTGGGTGCAGCATTGAGTTCTCACCTCTCCTTAGTGGGAGTGGTCTTAGTTGGTCATGGTGGGGTCTGTTTAGTCAAACTAGCCCTTTGAGTAATTTAGTGGCTCCTGTAGATGCTGTCCATCGTGTGGCCTGACAGAGCCAAGTCTCTACAGGGCAACAGCGTATCTCTATTCTCTCTCCTGCGAGATGGTGCGGCTCTAGAGTGAGATGCAGAGATGAAGAAAGGAAGTTCTCGCAGGTGTGTGGTTGGATTGTTTCCCCATGCCGGTCATGGGGGTGTCCTCCCAAGTCATCTTGGGGAGGTGCTGGGACCAAAGATCTCCCCTGTGGTCCATTATGTGCTTGTTTAAGTGGAAGCAGTGGGTGCTCTACTGCAGGTCTAGATGGAGCCGCATCCTTTTGTGGTCTGAGGCTTGTAGTTAGGGCCTCAGTGCTACCACCTTATTTAATAGTTATTTATTATTATTGTCAGTTATAAATTTCGGATGTCTTTTAGGTATCAATAAAGCAACCGGTGACGACTTTCCTGTTGTCCTTATGTTATTGACTCTTCCAGGGAGATTTTGGAGGTGTGGAGTGGGGAGGTTTGCTGTGTGAGGTCCTGTGGCTGTTTCAAGTTATTTAGCTACATGTAAGCACAATAGAAGATATATTAATGCCCCTTATGGAAATGGTCTGTACATTGTCCTTTCAATGTCCCCACAAAGTTGTGTACAAAGTGTCCGTCCTTTTCTAATGAATACTACAATAAATGTAAGCAGGAAGGCTTAATCGTAGCAATGCTGTTCTGCCAATTTCCATAATCTGTACAGCATTCTGGGAGTGTTGAGGAAACACAGTTTTTAAAAACTACTGAAAAACTAGGATTTGAAATTTGCCTTTCAATATCTGGCTGTTATGTGATGATAGATGTCAATTATACTGGAGATTTTTTTTTTCAGTCACTTCAGTCAATATTTGGCTCACTACATGTTTAAATATAAACAGTACATCTGTGATTCTAGTAAATTATCATTTTATATGGGTTTATTGCCAGGGTCTCAAAGTTAAAGGGTTACTCCAATCACCATAACAACTTCAGTGATTTGAAGTAGTCGTGGTGCTTGAAGTCTATATGGGCAGTGTCTGCGTATTAAATGCTGCACACACTGAGCTTAACCCCTTTGCTGCCAGAAATGTAACCCAGTTAATGCTCTTAACCAATGAATGAGCGGCAAGACTAGCATCCATGTTCTGCAGCTCTGAGAACCAGCGCCTGACTGAAACCAAGGTAAGAGTTTGTACCATTACCGGGAATGAGGCCAGGGTACTCCAACCACCATAACAACAACCACAAAAGCAGACCATAACCTTTTAATAGTCTAAGGTGTTAAAGTTACATTCACAGCACGATAACGCAGCTTAATAATCACTCAAAGGGTTATTTACTAAAGTAGCAATTCAGAACTCATTTTAAAATTCAAGGCCGAAAATATTTTTCTAAGTTCACCTATTTTGGCCTTGAACTTAAATTTCACTTTGAATTCTCACTTTAGCCTGTCAGTGTTAAAGGGACACACTAGTACTATAACCACTACAGCTTACGGCAATGGTTATGGTGAAAGCAGTCCTTGGCCGCTCACCCACAGCAAAGCCCCTCGGTTGTTGCCAAGATGATTCAGAGGTTTCATCCCTGAATCCCTGCATATGTGTACTAATTCATCCAAATCTAGATGGCAGTGATAGTCTGGGAGCATGGCGAAAGGGGAGGGGGGTTGGCATTAGCACAGCATTTGCAATGATTTTTTTGCAATGATCAATCCTGTATTTTATCGACTACAAACCTTTGGCCAATTATATGATTTTTATCAAGACTCCATAATTCTGGGAAATTAAGTTCAACAAAATTTGGAAAACTATGGATGGACACCTCTTTTTCGGACCGAAAGCTCCATAGAGTATCCTACATGCACGAATTTGTTTTGTTTCTAGAAATTTGCATATTGTGTTTATCCATTGCAGATTATATGGGAACGTTATGTACTGAGAACAATTAGAATGACAGGTACTTGTTTAGTATATGGAAATTTCTGAGTACGTTTTAAAAAGTGAATACATATTGATCCCACAGCACAACCTAGTGGTAACAAAGAGTACAGCAAAATCCTTAAATAATTCTGATTTTTCAAATAATTTTAGATTTTTGCTGAATTGGAAAAGCACTTTTTTTCTATAAGATGAGTTCAGAGACTTGTAATATTGGCAACATTGGATTTAAACTCTGATGTTTAATAGATACCATTTTATTAGTGAATGTAACGGAGAGCTAGAGGCAGGAAAGTGATGACACAATTTGCTAAGCTGTAATATGTTTAATTTTTAAAAATGGTTTCATCAAAGGATGTCCTGGAAATCAGGACATACACCTGAGAATCTGCCCCATTGCCATTAGATTGGCATAAAAACAGTGAAAGTGAACTATTAAGAAACACAACGTGAAATCAATGTTCAAATTTTAGGCCACATTTCATACTTTAATAATCAAATTCTCCGTAACGAGTTTGCCTATTTTAGAATATAATGTGAAATTCACTTTTCATTTATGTTAACCCTGTGAGATTCTAATGTTTAATCACTAAGCTGCAAACTGTGGAGAATTGACACAGCGATTTTAAAATTTAGGGCAAAATTGGAGATTGTTAAAAATACTCTGAATCAATTATTAAAGGGACACTATAATCACCAAAACTACTTTAGCTTAATCAAGCAGTTTTGGTGTATAGATCATGCCTCTGAAGTTTCACTGTTTAATTATCTGTCATTTAGGAGTTAGATAACTTTTGTTTCTGTTAATGCTGCCGTAGCCACATTTACTCTGACCTGGGGTGAGCCACCATTTCAAGCTACCCATAATGCTACTGAGCGGTGTCTGTGCTTCCAGTCTCCATATATCCCTGGGTGAGCCCCAGCAGTCATTATTTCTGCCAATTACTTGATAAGTGGCTATTTTACGCCCATTGGAAGTGGTCTATTCAGCCATTTTGTGTCAGTGTCAGTGTCTAAGTGGTAACTTTATTGGGTGAGCCTTAATATTATTCGAAAGTACAAAAATTACCAAAATGAGTTATGAATATGGAAAACACACAAAACCCCACTGATCTACAATATCTGACCAACGCGGCTGTCGCCTCAGTGGAAAAAGCACTCGCAAAAGCGTTTCTGAGCCTACCAAACCGGCACCTAAACATCCCCATTACATGGATGACTCAGACGAGTCGGAATTAACTCGCCCGGTGAAATACCATTGGAAGGGAAAAGAGAACCAGTCATGGCCTAGCAAGGAAAAAGCACCCCTTTAACGTAGTAAATGTACTACACATTCGGTGCCACCGCCTACATGTGAGGTCACCTCAGACGAGGAGCACAAATTACCCCGCTCACTCTCCATTCTCAGGCAGAAGCCTATGATTCAGAGGACATGGCTTGTGGTTCCACCTCCTATGTGAAGGAGACATTTCTGGGTGAGCCACAGATTATGGAAAGAACAGACGGAGTTGCGGAGGCTTCCGACCAACCAGGGAATGAGGTCTTCCTTGACCCGACAGGTCAAGGATGTTCAACCCATGAAACATTCGTCATCCTCGTTCAGGTGACAGAGACCCACAGAAAGGGGTCGAACTGGGGCTTAAGGAAGCACAAGACAAGCTGCGCAGCTTGCCCGAGCAATGTTTTTGACAGATGACGCCTACTCCTGGGTTCTGAAAAAAATAATTGTTGCTCTACATAAAGATGGCCTAGGCTTTAAGAAGATTGCCAAGATCCTGAAACTGAGCTTCAAAACGACCATACAACGGTTTCATAGGACAGGTTCCACTCAAAACAGGCCTCACCATGGTCGACCACAGAAGTTGAGTGCACGTGCTCAACGTCATATCCAGAGGTTGTCTTTGGGAAATAGACGTATGAGTGCTGCCAGTATTGCTGCAGAGGTCAAAGATGTGGGTGGTCAGCCTGTCAGTGCTGAGACCCACACTGCATCAAATTGGTCTGTATGGCTGTCGTCCCAGAAGAAAGTCTCTTCTAAAGAAGATGCACAAGAAAGCCAGCAAACAGTTTGCTGAAGACAAGCAGACTAAGGACATGGATTACTGGAACCATGTCCTGTGGTCCGATGAGACCAAGATAAACTTATTTGGTTCAGATGGTGTCAAGTGTGTGGCAACCAGGTGAGTAGTACAAAGACAAGTGTGTCTTGCCTACAGTCAAGCATGGTGGTGGGAGTGGCATGGTCTGGACCTGCATGAGTGCTGCTAGCACTGGGGAGCTACAGTTCATTGAGGGAACCATGAATTTCAACATGTACTGTGACATACTGAAGCAGAGCATGATCCCCTCCCTTCGGAGACTGGGCCGCAGGGCAGTATTCCAACACGATAACGACCCCAAACAGAGCTCCAAGATGACTACTACCTTTCTAAAGAAGCTGAAGGTAAAGGTGATGGTTTGGCCAAGCATGTCTCCAGACCTAAACCCTATTGAGCATCTGTGGGACATCCTCAAACAGAAGATGGGGGAGTGCAAGGTCTCTAACATCTACCAGCTCCGTGATGTTGTCATGGAGGAATGGAGGAAGACTCCAGTGGCAACCTGTGAAGCTCTGGTGAACTCCATGCCCATGAGGGTTAAGGCAGTGCTGGAAAATAATGGTGGCCACACAAAATATTGACACTTTGGGCCCAATTTGGACATTTCCACTTAGGGGTGTACTCACTTTTGTTGCCAACGGTTTAGACATTAATGGCTGTGTGTTAAGTCATTTTGAGGGGACAGCAAATGTAAACTGTTATAAAGGCTACATTGTAGCAGAGTGTAATTTCTTCAGTATTGTCACTTGAAAAGATATAATAAAATATTTACAAAAATGTGAGGGGTATACTCACTTTTGTGAGATACTGTGTAATACACCTGGACGACATACTGCTTTTTTGCAAAGTCCAAATACAGCTCGTGGTTCACACCAATTATACAGTGGCGTTTCTGGAATCTCTGGGATTTGTGGTCAATTGAATCAAATCTGCATTTGTTGTGGCTCAGATGATCCAGTTCCTGGAGATCGACATAGGCTCCTGTACACTGCAACTCCCTTCAAAGAAGAATTCTGTGATTCTTACAGAGATTCGCAAGGTGCTCCATCCAGAGTCTTTTCCGCTCAGACTCCTCGCCCATATAGTGGGTCCAGTGGCGTACACATGACCCATGGGGCCCCGGTGCGAAAATTGAGCCGTGGGCCCCCCCGCGCTTACTCGGTGCAGGTCGGGGCCGCAACACATGGCGGCGGGCACCTGGTCGCAGGGGTTGAAGGGCTGCGACCAGCCGACCGCGGTATGCACACACACTTAAAGGACCACTACAGACACCCAGATCACATCAGCTCAATGAAGTGGTCTGGGTGCCAGGTCCCTCTAGTTTTAACCCTGCAGCTGAAAACATAGCAGTTTCAGAGAAACGGCTATGTTTCACTGAGGGTTAATCCAGCCTCTGGTGGCTGTCTCATTGACAGCTGCTAGAGGAGCTTCCTCGATGCAAATCACATTGAGAAGACACTGAACGTCCATAGGAAAGCATTGAGTAATGTATATCCTGTATGTAGGAGAGCAATGAACAAAAATAAATAAAATGCAATAAATATATCTATATATCTATATATATCTAACTCCATTCAGTAATATGTGGAAGGTGGATACTTATAGATAAAATCCTAATACATGCAGTCATTTCTATAGCAGGCCATGACACCACTGCTGCTGACTACATTTCCCGTGATGCTTTGTAGATGCTTTGTAGAAGCCTAAAAAGAAATATAACCCTGTGGCTGGAGAGAGTCAGCCTGATTACACTCAGAACCAGCGAGCTCTGTCCTCCACGGGCACGAGCGGCACGCTGCGAGGCGGCCGCTCTAGCCGCCCTTCTTGCACTCTATGGTGCTTTTTCCGGAAGAGTGCGTCAGGACTGTAACGTTCCCCGTGCCGGTAGCGTGCGACTTGTAACGCTCTCAGGAGCAGGGGCCCCCCAGCTGACACCAGGGGCCACGGGCGCTCAGCCACCATACACTCCGACCCAGGGGCCTCCTGTCACCGCGGGCAGCCGCCTGCTCGGCTATTACCGGGCTATTACCGGGCTATTACTGGGCTAGCCGTGACTGTGTCCCCCCCACCCCCCCCCATATATAATAATACCCCCCCCCATAAATAATAATAATACCCTCCCAGCCCCCCATTACATAGACCCTAATAATACCAACCTCGCCCCCCCATTATTAATACTCCCCATTATATATAATAATAATACCCCCATTACATAGAGAGACCCTAATAATACCCCCATTACATAGAGAGACCCTAATAATACCCCCATTACATATAATACTAATACCCCTCCCCCCCCCACCGGCCTGTACTGGGTTAATGAGAGCTCAGTATAGACCCTGATTATACCCCTCATACCTACAGACCCTGGTTATAGCCAGAGACCACCAGCTTAACCCCCAATTACATCCACAGACCCTGATTATACCCCTCATACCTACAGACCCTGGTTATAGCCAGAGACCACCAGCTTAACCCCCAATTACATCCACAGACCCTGATTATACCCCTCATACCTACAGACCCTGGTTATAGCCAGAGACCACCCATTGCCATATTGCCACCCCCATCTATAGACCCTGACCCCCATTACTAATACCCCCATCTATAGACCCTGACCCCCATTACTAATAGCCCGGCTTCACCTGACATAGATCTACCCACCCTTCTCCAGACCCTCTGGAAGTCTAATTCCTACAGACATTAACCTTTCTAGAACTGTCTGATCTCAAACTCTCCACAAACTCCTGCCTCCAAGTGCCCCCTGGTTTCTCCCTCCTGCACTCTGCCCTAGCTCTCAACCAGCCTCTCCTTCCTGTCCAAACTCTTCCCCAGCTTCTCCCTCCTATCTCCAAGTGCCCTCTAGTTTCTCCCTCCTGTCCTAACCCCCCCTTCTGCCTCCTGCCCTAGCTCTCAACCAGCCTCTGCTTCCTGTCCAAACTCTTCCCCAGCTTCTCCCTCCTATCTCCAAGTGCCCTCTAGTTTCCCCCTCGTGTCTCTCCAGCTGTCCCCCAGCATCTCCCACCTGTTTAACAGCTCTGACCCTTCTCTCCAACTGTCCTCCGGGTTCTCTCTCCTGTCTCCCAGCTCTCCTGCAACTTGTCCCTCCTTTCTCCAATTCTCCACATTATCCATTTTTGTCCCAACCCCTTCCAGCTTCTCACTCCTGTCTCAGAATCCCTTGCTGTCCTGATCCCTTTATTTTAGTACACCTTCTCCTAGAGGTCTTCAACATAAAACCCAGTTTCTGCCATACTTTCTAATTAATTGTCCCTTTAAGGACATAGGATATCTGCTCCTGTGACTAGATTATTTTCGCAGATATTTTTCTTCCACCCAAAGCTACACTTTTTCTGTTTTACAAATATGGCCTCTCAGAGAGGAAAATCCATGGACTTGGAGCATAACTGTGTTTTGTGCTGTCAAGAGGTGGAAATTTATGCTGTTGGGAAGTGTGATCACCCTATCTGCTACCGCTGTTCTACCAAGATGAGAGTATTGTGTGAACAGAAGTACTGTGCTGTGTGCAGAGAGGAACTGGACAAAGTAAGTATAGAAACCTTTCGATAAGCTATTTATAAGGCACCACTATAAATGCTTCCATTCTGTTTTAATTAAAGGACCACTATAGTGCCCTGAGGGTGCCCACACCCTCAGGGACCCCATCCTGCCGGGCTCTGGGGAGAGGAATGGGTTAAACACTCACCTTTCTCCAGCGCCGGGCGGGGAGCTTTGAGCCAGTCTCATAGGAAAGCATTCATAATGCTTTCCTATGGACGCTTGCGTCTTCTCACTGTGATTTTTCACAGTGAGAAGCACGCAAACGCCTCTAGCGGTTGTCAATGAGACAGCCTTTAGAGGCTGAATTAACCTATTTATAAACATAGCAGTTTCTCTGAAACGGCTATGTTTTTATATATATATATATATATGGGTTAACCCTAGCTGGACCAGGCACCCAGGCCACTTCATTAAGCTGAAGTGGTCTGGGTGCCTAGAGTGGTCCTTTAATAAAAGTAATGGCCTAACTTTGCACATGTTTCAGTTTACTTGTTTTATTGCATTTTTGCCATTGTGTTTATCTAAGTCTGCACCTATTGCTATTTAGGGCACACACATATATTTATAGATTACAGAATCTTTACTTGGCATTTTTTTCTGGATCCATTAATGGGTTGAGCACATTTCTGTTAGCCTGCAGTGCATCATGAAGCCACGCACAATGCAGTTTGGATGTAAATGGGTGATTACGGTCCACTGTGCGTCATTTTTATAGTGTGTATCTCAACTCTGTGACGAGCTGTACTTTGTGCATTTTCCAGCATTTTTGGCTAATGCCAGGTTCTGCTGAAATTGTACGAACTGCAAAGGGACACCATCTGCAATTTTTTAAAATATTTTTTTTAGTTTGTTTTGCACCGCCCATTCCACTCTCCATTCATTGCTTACGTAATCCACCAATAAAGCATAGGTATGTGGGGTGCTGCCACCCTTCAAATAGTTTTGTTAGCTGAACTAGTGACTGGTTATTCAGCGGCTCGTGATTCTCTTGGCCTGTCCAACCACCGTTAATTGTCAGTGTGGTCACTGACATTCGTCTATTGTTAAAAGAAAACACAGTACTAATGTTCATTTTTATTTTGAAATAAAGCATGTAGCAATTTGTATATGCCAAAAGAAGGCAGAAGGCTAAAATTGTACATTTGATGACCGTTTCCTATTAAAGCGACAATGTGGGTAGTATAATCATTAAATCTCTTTGAACGGAGATATTAAAGCACTGTCCTTCCATTCAGTGTTAAAGCAGTTTAACACTTAATAAGGGTCCCTGGCCACACACAGTCCGGCCCCTTCTGAAGGTGTGGCTATAGCACGGATTACACACTTCCTTGTCATAATATTTCATACAGTCAGTTGACACTCGCAACCAATCACAGCTGGTCATTTCTGCAGAGGTGAATACTTCCTTATTAGCCAAAGTAGCACAGAAGGGATGGGCTGATGAGGGGGCTCTTATTTAGCATTGAAAAATAACAACATTAAAAACTGTTTAATGCTTAATGAAATTATGACACCATGGGGATTCCAGAGACTAACCAGTTCAATTAGATGAAGCGGACACTGTGCCCATTTAATCTGGCCCTCATCTAAAAGGGGACCCACTGCCCCCCCAAATAGAATTACAAAACACAATGAAGACACCCACTATAGTTATACTGTAGTATATTTGATAAATCTAGGGCCACGGTTTTATTCCTTGTCAAGTTTTCAGTTTATATCTTTTGTTTTACCTAAATGTAGAGGAACATAGATTTTTGAATGTGTGCATCTGGTTGCGTTTCTACATAGTATGTAGTTTTGATTCACAAAGATACTGTTCTAACCAAAAATTCTGTAAAAAAAAAACACTTTAAATTTGAATGTTAATTTAATTTTGCTAATAGCACAGTGTGTAAATATAATTACCGGGCAGTGTTTGTTTAGCTCTGTAAATGAGACTTGTCTGTCTAGTTGTTTATAAAATGACAGGCAGCAGTGTGTTTAGCCAGTTATGTTTTGCTGCATGTCTTTCTTTTGTTTTCACAGGTGATCTTTGTTAAACAGCTCGCTCCCTTTTCAAGCCTCAACACACAACCAATGCATAGCGAGAAGAGGTATGACATCTACTCAGACGACGTAAAGATCTTTGCCCAACTCAGGTAATGACAACTTTATTTGAAAATTTCTGTATGGTACCTTTAAATACTTAAACTAGTATTGACTGTTCTGCAGCAAGGTTTATTATACAGAAGCATGACACCATTGTGGGGGGAGGAGGGTAGTTAAAGGGACACTGCTAACAATGTTTAAACTTAGGTTCAATTATGTATTTATTCTTCTGTTTAAGTATCGAGCACTTGGTATGCCTCTAGGAGCTGCTCTGTGTGATCAGTGCTATTCATAGTATGGATGGAAAAATGAAATGTCTGACAGAAATAAGAATGGGAAGCATCATGCGGTTCTTAATTCTGCCTGTGATTTAATTTTTCTGTTGGTACTATGAATAGTACTGATCATATACAGCAAAAGTGCTACAATTTGTGTGTGTATATCTCTTTCACACAAAAGGCTGATGGCTACACTGACAATTGCTATAGTAACCATGTGTCTCCCTGACTGTCCTCTGGAATAACTGAGAACATGTTGGAGTGTTGTTTGTGGACCATCACCCTACTGATTTTGAATAGAGACGTCAATATAACAAGCTAATAATCGCTTACTGTAATGATTGAGTCTATTTTGGGAACTACTGCAGTTGGGTAATTCTGGCCTCTGTTTTCTCATGAGCTGAATGTGTTTCACTTTCTGTATCCACTGTTTAGGCGATTGCTACAACATGAATGCACCTTATGCCCTGAACTCCGACCGTTTCATGCCTTCCCTGACCTAGAACAGCACATGAGAAGGAACCACGAGCTCTTTTGTTGTAAACTGTGTGTAAAATTCTTAAAGGTAAGTCTCCCTTAAACTGGATAGCTTTATGTCTTCATCATGGCAAAAGAAACCGAACCCTTGGATTACAGCTTCAATTAAAAGTATCTCACAAAAAATATAACTGGAAGACTGTCACCAGGGGACTTAAAGTACCATAACCGCTACAGCTCTCCTTTGATGAAGCAACAGAAACGTGCTGGACTTTGCTTGCACTTGCAGTGTACCTCCCACTCTTGCATGATGTCTTTTTATTACACAATAGTTTTTTGGACTTTGAACGCTTGATTGCAGTGTTTCATTGATATCTGATTTCTTGGCTGCTTGGTGAATAAAATAATTCTGCCTATTTTTATTGATTTTACTGTAGTGTGATTGAGTGTATTAAAATCAATGTTTTGTTTTTTGATAATTCAGTTAGTTGCCTTCCCTACACCACCACACATCGCATATATTGTACTGAATTCGCTCCTAATTTACCAATCCTAGAATTTTACCTATGAGCGCAAGTGGTATAGCCGCAAAGACCTGGCTCGCCACCGCATACACGGTGACCCAGAAGACACATCTCACCGTGGGCATCCACTCTGCAAGTTCTGCGATGAACGTTATCTGGACAATGACGAGCTATTGAAACACCTGCGAAGGGACCACTATTTTTGTCATTTTTGTGACTCTGATGGTGCCCAGGAATACTACAGGTATGTGGATCAAAATACTATCAGAATTAATTTCCTTGTCATTCAGAAAAAAATACATTGATGAGCATTAACTAATGGCTTTCTCTTCTATAAAATGCATGCGTTTCGGGACATAAAAGTAGGAATGCTTCATTAAGCTAAAGTCATTTTCGTGCCTGTAATGTTCCTTTAAGCATTATTGTCCTTTTAATCTGACGTGCACATCCTTTCAATTACATTTACCTGACTAGTGCAGTACTTGTATCAATATAGATTACATAAATCTTTTTTTAAAATACTAAATCCGGGGGCAATGCTTTGGTTTGAAAGCTTTCATAACACATTCTACAAAAAAACAAATGCACTTAAATGTTATTGGCTATGATTTCAAACTTTTTTATTTTTTATTTTGTGGATTAAAAACAGTGAAAATGTTTGTCATATAATTTCTCCCCACAAGATGGCAATGTTGTATCGTGTAGTATCGCCAAAGATACATATTTAATTGTTTCTACATTTTCTAATCCACTCTCAGTAGTCCATGGTTATTGAGTATAGCCCAAAGTTTGACATGCCTCTCAGATCAGTAAAGCATCAAATGTAAAATAAATGAAATAACGCTAAGTCAATATATCCTTTTTTTTAAAAAAAATTTTTTTTAACTTATTTATACTTTTATTTTTAAGTGATTACTCCTTCCTTCGTGAACATTTTCGTGAGAGCCACTTTTTATGCGAGGAGGATAATTGCAGGACCGAGCAGTTCACGCATGCTTTCCGTTCTGAAATAGACTACAAGGCACACAAGACATCATGTCACAGCAAGAGCCGCGCTGAAGCCAGGCAGAACCGGCAGATTGATCTCCAGTTTAATTATGCTCCCCGACATAATCGCAGAAATGACGGTAAGGACAGTGTGGAATATCCACTAAACTGTGAATAGATATGGACTAAAAACGTAAATTTACAGTTGGGTAAAAAATCCCAAGCTCCGCACACTGCCTTTTAAAGGAGCACTATAATGTCAACAATACAAACATGTGTTTCTGACACTATAAGTATAACAAGCCATTTTGGGTCCCCTGCCCCACCTTGACCCCTGTTTAAAAATGTGATTTTACTCACCTTTTTCCAGCGCCGCCTGGGTCCCCCCTAGGCTGAGATCATCAAACTTCATTCATCACTGGCGATCATAACTTTCTTGTTACAGGAGGAGTTGTTGGAGGCGAGGATTATGAAGAGGTGGACAGGTTTAATAGACATGTAAGAGTCCCAAGAGGCGGAGCACGTGGAGGACAGCAGAACAGAAGGGGAAGTTGGCGGTATAAAAGGCGAGTGTGCTTTTCAGGAAATGCTTGTCTTGTAAGATTTCTTAGGTTTACATGTAAAGAGCAGTCCTGGGGCGAAGTTCGAAGTGTTGGTTTCCATGGTGCTTCAGCGAAGCAGAAAGAACACTCCACTTCTAGTACATTGCTACAGCGTTGCTCTTCATACATGGTCCACTATTGTGCTTTTAGTTGTGCTGATTTTGTGGAATGCTTTGTGACATTATGTTCACAAGACATGCACTGGTATATATTTCATTCATCAAAGAAAGAGTGTTTATTGATCTGTAATTTAAAACCTGCAGGGAAGAGGAAGATCGGGAGGTTGCAGCAGCGGTGAGAGCGTCTGTAGCAGCCCGGCGTCAAGAGGAAACTGGAAGGAAGCAACCACTAGAAAATCTGGAAATCTCCAAGTACAGGAGGGAGGAGACCCGGGAACCTGAGGAGGGACGAAAGACCAAACTAACCCCCAAACCTCCAGCTGACAATGCAGGTATGTGTTTGTTCATATGAAGAAGGATCCGTAATTTCATTTCAAATTGGATGAAAAATGTGGGTTTTCTTACTGGTACTTGTTTGTAATTTTCCCCACTAAGGCTGTGAATTTCTCGTGAAACAATTGTCTCTAGGCCCCAAAGAGACAGCGAAGGCGCAGAATGTATCCAATGGTACTTTAACTGAGGAGGATTTTCCCGTGTTTGGTTTTTTCACAGCTACCGCACCATTGTTGAGGTAGGAAATTCCATTAAGGATAACCATGACTATCTGTGACGGCGGTATTGTTGATGTATGATTATATTGAAAGCTGTAATAGATTTGGTTAGTTGTGTGATGTGCATGGATACATGGGGGGTGTTTAAGTTGCTGGAATGGTACGATGTGTTGTTTTTTTGTTGTTTATTTTTACTGTGTATGATATGACCTAGCAAAGTACCTGAAGGGATTAATTTGAACTAAATGAGAGCCCTTTTATTATCGCACTAGGTGCCAAAATGTGACAGCTTCTACAACAACTCACTGAAATGTTTAATTGCATACGCAATTTAAAACTTAAATGTGACTTGTTTTCTTTACACAGAGATTTATACAGAAAACATTTTTATATGCACTTCGTGTATTCTTTCTTAACAGCAAATTGCACATCTCAATATTTTATATGAAATCGGGCTATTGTGTCTTAAATGAATACTCTCTAAATGTTCGTGTTCTTTGCTGTCTTTAGATACGTTACTTTTTTATTTTATTTTTTAAAATGACTATTTAGCTTTAGCTTTGAGAGTACAGGGACAGCACTAAAACATTAAGATGCCAAGGGTGTCCTGCTGTTAGTATTACTAGCTATTTTTCCCTATCATTGCAAATTAAAGTGCACAGCTCACTGACTGACTGACTGCCGTCACTAATAGCGGGCTGAAGAAGTGCAGCTGCTAGGATGCTCCCCTCATGCATAGATTCTGATGTTAAAGCAGTGAAACGTGGCAGAAAGAGCCTTCTGTACTGCCTCTGTTACTTTTATTTTGTAATATAGTCATGTTTATTTAGCAGAAACAATGAGCACAGGTTCTTTTAATATACAGATTATGAAGGAATTTTAATAGATCATTCAAAGTTCTATTGATCTTAATTTATTTTATTTTTTTTAAATTTCAGCTCTGTAAAACCAGCACAAGTTAAACTGAAAGAAGAGGACTTTCCAAGTCTCTCAGTCGTTTCCACTTCATCATCCTCCTCCTCCTCCAACACTACCTCATCAAGCACTTCCTCTGCACCAGCCTTCTCCTCAGGACTCGCATACACTGCTTCTACCAGGTCATCAAACAGATTCCAGGAAGAAGATTTTCCAGCTTTGGTGTCCAATCTGCAACCGAACAGAACAATGTCGTCTGTGACTTCTGCATGGACTGCCAGCTCATCCAAAAATCCCTCCAAGCCCACAGCCCCTAGTGTGACTTCTTCCAACAAAGCTGGGAAGAAGACTTTGCACCCCACCATTACTAAGCCAGCCTCTAAAAAACCAGCAAAAGTGTCTTCTCATTCTGAAGAGGAGGATGATGGCACTGGAATCACTCAACAGGAATTCCGGAATGCCCCCACCATGTTTGACATCTCCAAACTGCTTACCACACCACCGCCTCAAAGCTCTGCTAAGGTGGGCAAGAAGAAAAGAGTTGGGTCAGAGAAGCAAAACAACTCCATCACAAGTCAACAGATGTTTGACAAATCTGCCAATTCGTCCCTCAAGGAAAATGCTACGGAGATTGAGCGCACGCCGACTCCGCCTGCCAGTACCATCCTTGGTGATAAATCCAACACTGTGGCAAACGGGCCAACTGAAAAGAAGGCGTCAGAGAACATCAGTATCTTGAATGATCCACCCGGTTTCAAAAAAGCAGCGGTTTCTGTGCCTCAATATTCTTTACATGAAGAAGAATTCCCAGCCTTGGTGAACAAGAATGTGTTTAAGTTGCCACCACCAGGTAAACTGTTACTAGTGGGATTAGTGTATAAATCTCCAGTTATTTTCTAAATGTAATAACCAGCTACAGGAAGGAAATCTGTTTTTTTTTAACCCCTATTCTTTTCCTTGTTACTCTTAATTACAATATCAGTGTCACCTTTCTCATGCAGTATAGGCTGGAGCACTATAAGTGTTAGGAATATAGTTTTGTCATAATAACATATATATTTTAATCAAAGCGCTTTGTTCATTTTATCCACGCAGTGATGTGCATTGAAGATAGAACAACTCAGATCTTTACAAGTTACAGCTTGCTGGCTCCTAATTCTTAGCTTATTGTGTCCACACAGTGCATGTGTAACATTTCTTTTTGTTTGGCAGGTTTCTCTCCAGTTGTGACAGTAGCTCCTATAGCACCACCCCCTGGTCTATCGGCATCTGTTGGAAAACCACCTCCAGGCTTCAGCAATATCTCTCCCATAACACAGTCCGCTGAACCGGAAGCCAAACCGGTCAAAGAGTAAGTGGACCACGGCAATGCTACTGCTGCAGACTTGAGTTGACTCCTAATGATTCATTTAAAAGTATAAACCTAAATTTTAAAAAAGCTTCTTTGAATTTTCTGCGTTTGCCAAGTTGATGCAGATTGTAAAGTAAACCAGAAGCAGCCTGACTACCTTCAGAGCAAAAATAATACAACAACAAAAAAAACAAACACAAAACTCTTAACAGAACTATAGCACTTGACCTGGAAATTCTGTAATTGGCACACACCTCCCAGACCACAATGGTATGTACTAGGGATAGGCAAACTTCGGCACTCCAGATATTGTGGACTACATCTTCCATAAAGCTGTCAAAGCATCTTGGGAGGTGTAGTCCAAAACATCTGGAGTGCCGAAGGTTGCCTCTGCCTGCTATATACCAATGTGGGGTGTGTTTTTGTCTTAATTCCATAAACCCTTCTCTTTCCAGCAGCTTATTGGGGATGTAGTTTATGCCCCCACCTCAGTTCCACAAATCTTGTAAAATTAATGAAACCTCACAATAAAGTAATAGCTGCCATACTGCATCCCTGCAGTCTGTTCATGGTTTCATCCTGTATAGCCTATATAGGTATGTGATTGGGGCTGTATATAGTGACATCACTAGCCATCAGCTGAGATTTACCCAATATCTGATAGATTGAAGATGTTTATTAGTCTGTGTGGTGTCCAGTTTATCTGCTTTTTATTGTTTTCTATGGGAGTGTTTACTGTAAAAAATGCTGCCCCTTAGAGGATTATGGCATATGTAGTTCAGCAATTGAGAACATCCTAAATGATGAAACGATGTGAATTAAAGTACTTGGCAAGCTAATAGACACTGGTGCCTCCTCCAACACTGATTTATAGAACCTGATTATCAGTACACAGAAGCAGTCCAAGGACTGAATCCTGGGGTTCCCCACTCACCAATTTTATCCAGAATGGTGATTTTCAGTTAATGGAAACTGTGACGAAGTGCCCTTTGCTACTTGTGCCTGGAGAGGACTAATTGCCAGCCTCCTGCCCTGTGACCATGGCCCCTGGAAGATTTTGCCCTTTAAAAATGCTATTTGGGCATATTGGATTTTATACTTTGCCCCTTTAAATTATATTGGAGCAGTCTGCAGCTTTAAATTGTGAAGAAAACCCCTGTTTTATTCCCCCTGCTCCCCACTCCTAGAACACCAGTTAAACCCTTAATACCTTGTTACATTCAAACTCTGTCTGTCTGACCCTTATAACTGTAATTTTGTTTTCCTCTGAGGAGTTGTTGTTTTGCTGCATGAGTGCTGTTGCTTTTGTGAGCTCATTAAACAGACCTGCTTGACCCCTTCTTGAGCCTTGGCTCATGTTTGGGGGATGGGATAAGTCTGCAGTGCTGATGGTGTCACTTGGAGTCCTCGGCAAGCACTATGAGCATCGATTGGCGGAGGTACTCGGTCGGAGTGCCCGCGGGTCCGTCACATTTTGGAGGAAAACGGTGGGATGGCGTCCTAGTGTGAGGAGAAGCAGCTTGGAGACACTGGTAACGTTACGGAGCTACAAGTGAGGGCGACGCTAGCACTCGTGCAGCGCAGCACCCTTGTCTACAGCGAAATCCAAGGCGCGGATCGGAGCGCTAGTGGCCCAGAGTTGGGGCCGAGCGAACATGACTTAATGCTATGAGGGCGATGCCTACATTGCAAAGGTAATGAGGCAGCTAGCCGGGTATGGCCCAGATCCTTCGGAAGAGGTGATCGTCCGAATCATGCACGAGTTGGATGAAGAGACCCAAGCAGCACAGCAATGTGAGTTCAGATTGTGGAGATTGGGGCTGCGGACAACTGATCTCTCCCCCCAGCTGGGATGGTTGATCCCTCCACCTTACCGCAACCAGCGTTCTGGGGAGTGGAGGCAACCGGCAGGTGGAGATGGGACCGAGGTGTCTCTACCGGCCCTACAGGGATGCCTGGCAGCCGGCCCAGATCCCCAGTGGCAGCTGGAGTTACAGGGAGAGGAGACAATCGGTCTCTCTCCCCAGCGGCGGCCTGAGTTCCAGGAGGAAGAGATGGTCGATCCTTCCACCCTACAGCGCCCTGGGGAGTGGAGGCAACCGGCCTCACCCTCCAACAGCAGCCAGAGGTACCGAGAGAGGGTACGACTGGTCTCTCACCGCAACTACAAGGGGAAAGCAACCCTAACCCCACCAGCGCAGATGGGACCGCGGTCTCTGTGCCAATTCTACAGGGACCCTGGACGGCCAGTCCAGATCCCCCAACCATACTCGCAGGAATACCAGGAGGAGGTAAGCAAGCCCTCCTCTCCCCAGCTAATTCCCAACCGAGTCCTGGGGGCAGTGGATGGGTCTGCGATACACACTGACCCCCTTCCAGCAGACGAGCTGGCATCCGGGCAGAGCGCGGTCAGCCTCTGCCCTCCCTTGCCATCTTGTTCAAAACCTGAATGCCCACCAGCCAAACCCAGCAGAAGCGCTGGCATCCGGGCAGAGCGCCGTTGGCCTCAGTCCACTAGTTCCCTTCAGCGACCTGGGACATACAGGCCAGAGTCTGACACTAGGAATCACCAGGGGCAGTAATGGTGTATTGTGGGTTGGCTACTCTGTTAACTGTTTGTTGTAAGTGAGCTACTTGACTAACTCAGGTACTGACCGACAGAAGGTCAGGTACGTGGTTAGTCTCCCGCCCCCCCAATGGGAAGATGTGTGACGAAGTGCCCTTCGACACTTGTGCACTAATTGCCAGCCTCCTGTCCTGTGACTATGCCCCTGCAAGATTTTGCCCTTTAAAAATTTTATTTGGGCATAGTGGATTTTATACTTTGCCCCTTTAAATTATATTAGAGCAGTATGCAGCTTTAAATTGTGAAGGAAACCCCCTGTTTTATTCCCCCCTTCACCCCCCCCACTCCTAGAACACCAGTTTAAACCCTTAATATCTGTCATATATTCAAACTCTGTCTGACCCTTATAACTGTCATTTTGTTTTCCTCTGAGGAGTTGTTTTGCTGCATGAGTGCTGTTGCTTTTGTGTGCTCATTAAACAGACCTGCTTGACCCTTTCTTGAAGCCTTGGCTCATGCTTGGGGGATGGGATAAGTCTGCAGTGCTGATGGTGTCGGTTGGAGTCCTCTGCAAACACTAGGAGCATCAATTGGCGGAGGTACTCGGTCGGAGTGCCAGCGGGTCCGTCACAAAACCCTCTCTACTTTTACATAAATTTAAAGAGTAAAGTTTCTTTAAAATGTTAAAGTATTAGATGTATAAAATAAGGACAGATTTTCATCATTGTACTTTTTTTGCCCTCCTTGTGTGTGTTTAATAGTTACGATTTATACATTCTTTTTGCTAGCATTTCTTGCTTTTTTGACATGCCTTAGTGTTCTAAGTGCAATTTTTTTAAAAATTTTTTTTTTTTTGTTCTCAGATCTC
The DNA here is from genome assembly GCA_933207985.1 of Pelobates cultripes. Classification (NCBI taxonomy): domain Eukaryota; kingdom Metazoa; phylum Chordata; class Amphibia; order Anura; family Pelobatidae; genus Pelobates; species Pelobates cultripes. Next base: position 136,645,133 of record OW240918.1, on the reverse strand, counting down.
CTTTTTGCACGAGGGCCTACCTTGTACCCGAAAATTTTCAGCAACGGAACATCTACTTGATCAATTCCATCAAAGATTTTCTAGACAGTGATGAATCAAGGTTCAATGAATTTAAATCCCACTCTGGCAAATTCAGACAGGTACACATACAGGTTGTGTTGCTATTTGCATAATATATACTGGTGTTTCTGGCTTCTAATTAAATTAAATAGCATGTGTATTTTTGATCCACAGACTGTTGACATATATGTTGTGTAGTTTTCATTTAATTCAAGATATTTTAATCTTGTGCACCATACTCATCAAAATTTTATGTGTGTTATCTTCTATATTTCATGTTTGATAGTATTATCGGTAGATGGTAAACATGTAGATTGATATTTCATATATGCTTTGCAGGCAGGTTCTGTGGATCATATGCCATGTTAAATTATATGTAATGCAAAAACAAGGATCTTGTTTTATGGTTTGTCTGCTGTTCATCTATTGGTCCACCTTTTGCTGCGCCTGATGGCTCCAGCCTGCATCACTGTCTATTCCAAGCCTTACCTGCTCCACGATGAGAAACGTTAAAGCAAGTTCTTTCTTTGTGCAGGGATTGAGTTATATTTTGTTATCATGTGTCTGCTCTGTGCCTCATGAATGTGTCACTTGAAGTTATTTGTGTAATCATTTGTTTGTGTTTACATTTCTGTACAGGGGCTTATATCTGCTTCGGAGTATTACAAAAGCTGCCGCAAATTACTCGGTGAGAACTTCAGTCTGATCTTCAATGAACTCTTAGTCCTCCTTCCTGACACGGCCAAGCAGCAGGAGCTGCTCTCTGCTCACCGTGATTCCTCTTCCGAAGACAAGCCTGTCTCCAACAAGTCCAAAAAGGGCAAGAAGGGAGCCTGGAAAACAGACTCAAACACTTCTGATCTGGACTATTCCACTTGTCCGAGTTGCAGCCAGGTGCTGTCCCCCAGGGATGTTGGCTACCATAAAACTTTGCACATAGAGGATAATGATTTCCCCTCTCTCCAGGCCATCAGCAGAATTATCAGCTAAGTTCACTCTGCTCAGTGTGAGTCTACACTCAGTAGGAAGGAGAATAATACCAGTAATGTCAAAGAGATCTCATGATAGCCAAAACTGGCTGTGGTTTGCTGCCTGGCAGTACAAAGATTATTTCCGTTCTCCACGCTCGGCGGCCAAATTACATTTCGATATAACCAACGCAAAAGCGATTAGCTGAAAGTGAAGAGCTGGGCTGAGGAATTTGACCTGCTTGGCATCTGCCTGTACCAGGTTTTTACCAGGCACCCATTGCAGAATGATTGAAAGTTTCAGTGCAGTGATCTGAGTGGTATTTAATAGGGCAAAATAAAGAACCTCTATTTAAATGACCCAGAGTGTTTTCCACTTTGCTCTACCATCCTAAAGGACTAAAACAAATATTGTCTTCATTGTGTTGGTGTAAAATAAGAGATGCTTCGAAATTATATATAATTTTTTAATCTGAATAGTTCACAGCCCCATGGTTTTACTCTCGAATTGCTGTATGGAAATCTCATTATTGACCATTTTCAAACTGCAGACAGTTCATCGGCCTCAAACCTATATACACATACATAGCTAATTAAATACACTAGTAAAGAGCTGTCTGGCTTTAAGCATTGAGTAAGCTGGTTGCTAGCAATCTATATTGAGCCATGTCTGATTGAATGGATTAAATACATAATACCAGCAACCAACAAGGTAATTAAAAAAAAAAAAAAAAAATCAACATTTATCAACAATAGCTTTTGTTATTTCTGAAAGTAAACATTTTACATTAAGAAAAAGCTATGATACGGAGTATATCATAGCTTCTGGCCTTTTTAAAAGCATATCTTTAAAGTGTAATGGCCAGAGCAATGTAAAACATAGCATTAAAGGGGCACTCTTCGTGCCATAACCACAAAAGACTGATGTAGATTTTATGGTACTACTGGCACTCTTCCTCTTCTGTGTCGAACGGTTTGAGAGAGGTCCTCTGGGCACCCACGGCTGGGTACCTCACTTGGAATATTGCAGAAGTTCCACTCTTGGAATATCAATTTCTTCCGAATTCTGATGGCATTCATTGTCTAAGCTGTCAACTGACAAGTGTAGCTAATGAATGTCATGTAAGCACGGTAGGAATTGATATTGCTTCTGTTGTAAGTTTGTGATAAACTGTTTGGAACGGACCTGTGAGACTGTGCCGTACACATGTTGTCATAACCACTACGGAGGACTGCCATAGTTATGGTACTTAGAATAGCCCTTGTAATGATTCCGAGCAGGTGAATAGATTTTTGGAGTTCCAAGATCAGATAATTATAACTCATTGACTGCCGCTTCCATAAGATTTTAGAGAAATGAACACTTATAACGTATCTGTAAATAAAAAGAATCGTAGAATCAAAGAACATTCATCTTTTGAACAGAAGAGGAGAGAAAATGAGGGCAAGTCACAAAACCTTAGAAGGCAATTTTCAAGAAAAATATTTAAATTAGTTCCTTAGGTTCTCTTTTTCAAATAGAAAATTATCCAATCATTAGATTGGTCAGTGATGTTCGGGAGCAAAGGTGAACAAGCAGATGGGACAAATAAAGCTAAGTCTGTATATTACCCATCATGCATTTGTGATCTAGTAAGTTTTAAAATCCCTTTTACAACCATCATTCCCTCCCAGTATTGTCTTCACATGGAGACTACTGTAATGGGTTCTGTGGAACCAAGTGTTAATTTAAATTTTGTTGTGCATTGAATCTTTGCCTCAGTGTTTGGAGTCTATAACGTTGCAGTGTAGCCTGTGTTAATGTGGAGACCAGGTGTTCACAGCTTGTAGCTCCGTTTTGTTACATGTTTATATCTTGCTGCAATGAACCACCAAAAACAGGGCATCAAAGGACCTTGTCAGCTGTTTAAACTGACCCCCATTGCTGTCCTGTTAGTTTACAGAACTCTGCTCGATGCTAGTGCAGAGAGAGCGAGAGACTGACTTTACATTTTCCACTTTTTCCTTCTTTTGACTTTGTCACTTTAAAATTCTTACCTTAAAACTCCCATAGTCCTTTTGGTGATACTAGTTTATTATAGTAAATCTAGGGTGATTTTATTTTCCACTATTTTTCCTTTTTTTTTTTTTATTTTTTTTTTTAAGTAATTTAGGTTATATAATCATAATGCAGTCTGTTAACGATCAGAACAATAACTTGGCTTATACTTGAACTATGGATGCTGTAGGTATTACAGCAGTGTACATTATTGGCTATTTGTGTGGCACATAATGTCATATCTGAGACTCGGCAGCACTGGACTGCTCTAGATAAGATGTTTGACCAGGCATCACTGTTTGGTAGCAAGCTAGAGTACAATCAGTAGCGAAAGACTTCTACCCATGCTCCTGTATATCTAATTTTCATTTTGTAGGAACATCCATTTGGACTTCACACACAAATTACTTCATTCACTAAACAGCAAATTGGCATTGATTTAAAATGTGTATATAAATTCCTTTCAATGCAAAGACCTCGTCTGAGCACATTTTTCAACTGGTTAGGAAAAAAAATCGTTTTTGAATACACATTACATTTTGAATTTACCGCAGAACATTTGCCAGTAAATTAACGTTAGTTTATTTTTATGGGTTTTCATTTCTGGAAGTGATTATGTATTGTTTAAATACTTATGGTGCTTCGAACACCTGTTGACTAACAAGTGATTGTAGAAAACAAAAATTCAGAAAATCACTTCTAGATCAAAGATCAAGTTTGTGCCAACTTGTATTTCCTCTTTGCTTCCTTGTAATTAAACACAAAAAGCAAAATGCAGAAAAAAAAAGTTTGTCTCGTGTTTTTTACATTTTCTTTTGTGTTTTCCTTGTCTAACATCCAGTATTCAAACAATATCGACTAACTTTCTGAATCATATCTGTTGAATTGCAACCATCACCAATGTGGATGGAGCTTGTAGAAGAGCCTTTTGATATTTTTATTATTTTTTTTTTGGTGTCTTATATTAGGCTAGATGGGAATGTAGACTGTATAAAGTCATGAAACTTGCATGGAAGGTTAACTACAATAGTTAATTTCATTGGACAGATCTAATGTAACACTATAACGATTAGTATGCTTGAATTTTAAATGTTTTGGCACCCTTGACAGTTTCACTTATTATCCAAAAAAAATTAAACTTGACTTCTGTTTGACAAATCAATGGAAGAGGTAAGAAGAAAATGCTGAGTTTCTAAGTATTTATAAAGGGAGAAATGTATCTAGATTATAAGGATAGGAACTGGGGCTCATTTAGACCTGTAACAGACCAATTGTGCAAGTTAATTTTAGGGAATTCTCTGTTCTATGGGAGCTATTGAGGCAGACCATATATTGGGAATATACAGATGTAGGGGTCCTATATGCTGAAGTAGTAATCAGACATGGGTAACATACAGGACAGTCGGTCTTTGTGGAATAGGGACGTTAAACATATAGTTATATCTTCATGGAGACATCAGGGAATCCTCCATATCTATCCACTTACCCTCCGAAAGGTGAAAAGGAACACACATCAGGAACGTCACTGCCCTATGGTGGGTTCTAACTTTTATTTTAATACGGTTGTCATTTTTGTAACTTCTTTGCTGACTGTGGAGGCTTTTATGACTTCGCACCGCCTTTCGTGTTTTATGAAGGTGGTAGTTTTTAGAGAAATTTCAAGGTAATTTGTTCCCACTTAGGCTATCCTCCTTGGTCCTCTGACTTCTGTTTATCCATTGGTATCCTTTGATAAACATCCACCATTCTCTTTGCTACCTGCTCCACTGAAGAGTATTGGGAAACCTCTTTTTGAATCTTTCTGCACCTTTTTATCGTTCATGATTTAGCCCAAAGTTGTCGCCCTGGGTGCCTCATCAGTCCTCGTCCTGGGCAGCCACACGGATCTGGAAGGTTTGGCGCCAGTGATAATCTAAACTCATTAGCTGACTTTCTCAACCCATCGAGGCATGGCTCCACGTGTCATGTAAACCAGGGGTAGTCAACGTTTTAATACCTACCGCCCATTTTTGTATCTTTGTGATGGTAAAATTTCCTTACCGCCCACCAGTGCCGCAGTAACCAATTTTATAGCCCAAGTGCAATTTATTTTTTTAGAAAGGAGATTTTTTTTAAAATATGTACTTAAATTAATCGGTTACTTTTTTTTCTGTGTGTGAGGGGGCATAGGGTCTATGCTGTGTGTAGGTGGGTGAGATGTGAAAATCTATCTTACCCCCCTGCCTTCTTCTTACCTTTTATCAGGGAGGGGGGACATAAGGCTGCAGGCTGACTCGCCTGACCTGCTGCGAGCACAGCACTGTATCGGAGCATAGTAATGCACAGCAACGCTCCAACCAGCCTGCTCGCAGGAGGAACACAGAGCCTGCCAGGTCTTTTTCTCCCTCTGCTGGAACTAAGTGCCAGCTGGCCAGTGAGGGAGATCTTTGATCTCATCACCAGTCCGAGAGGGCTTACAGCAAGGCTGGCTCTGCCTGGGCCAGCAGGGGAGATGAAACGATCTCCCCTGCTGGCCTTGGTCCACGGCCATCGAGGCCCACCGGGCGTTATCTGCAGAACCCACCACCGCCCACCTAAAATCTCAAACTGTAGGGACCATGTTGACTACCCATGAGGTAAACAAATGTTTTACTTAGCAAATATGCCAGATGCTCTGCACACAGACCCCTTTTTTTTTATTATGAACAAGCTTGCAATGTATTAGCCATGGGTAGCTCTATATCCTGCTTTGATCAGACACACAACAGATAAAGAAGCCGCAACATTTTCCAGTTTTGTTTTTTAATTTTTATTCTTTTGTAATGTACAGAAAACCAACTTACAGTTTAACACAAGACACTACTGAAAATACACAATCACAGATTGTTCTTTCAGGAAATACAGTATATACAGAGAATTGTAAACATGTCATTTTGTCCCCAGACACACAGGCCACACCATCCACAAATAGTCACATCATAGAACAGACACGTTTTGAAAGTCTTCCCGTATCCCAAAGAGGCAGTGTAGAGATTTGGTTACAGTTTACAGTGAGACTCCATTCAACCTCGTTTCTCTACCAGTCTCAAAACAGCAAACGTTTATCATGGATTATGGCGAATGTAGACCCAACATCAGCTAAGGGCACAAATAAGTAAAGTCTATATTTATGGCAGTACTGTACTTACAGCTCTTTGTGTTCCTAAGTGTATATAGTTCAATTTTTTGACATAGGTAGGGATCTGGTAGAGCCAATGTTTGGTATGTAACTATGCTTGTATTTGTACGATTCTTTGTCACGTAAAGTTAAACTCATGGTAAAAATGTCCAGGCAAAGTACAACGTGGCAAATCGTACGTTGGTTTTATTTTACTAAAACCCAACCAGTAACTCTGCAGATATTGGGTTTCCATTCTAATCGTTTTAAGCTTAGTATTGTCAAGAATCATGGAACTTTAACAACTGCTGCTCTTGGCTATCTATTCAAGTTCTGATTAATAGTGTGTTTTATTATTTCATATTTCTGATTCTTATCCACTTAAATGAGCAGTTTGATAAGCCAATTCAGATCATGGATATCAAAGTCCAAATGATTGACCCAAAGAGCTACGCATCTGCTAGTGCTGTGTGTCTCCCCTGACCCTCTTGCTATATTATAATGCAAATTGGAATAGATTTAAGACATTCCTAAACCCTGCACATCTGACCGTTATTGACAGATGGTTGGGGAACCTCTATGCTAGCAGATGGGTTTATGGTAAAACAAGTAAGTCGTGTAAGGGTCAATGTTGATCTCATGAAGAATTACTTCTGATGCGTCCCTACAGCTTTGTACAAAAAAGTTAACGCAAGTACAGTATTTATCACCACAAAGAATGTATAAGACTCACTTCTCAATTCTAAAAAACCTCCAGAAAAAATAAGGCCACTGTGTATAGAATATTAATCTAAACTCTGTGCCAGCCTTTAATTTGAATGTAAACCTCTCTGAAATCTTTTAATTATATGTTGTGCATTGCAATATGAATTGGCAGGGAAAGGGTTCAGTTTAAAAGTTGTGTTGGCAAAAAGTAGAAGCATTGGTAATATTCTAAATTCACAACTAGGTGGTGCTCTATAGTCATTATTACTGACACTTTGTAATTGAATATGGTAGTCCTTGTTCCCTGTATGGAGGTAATGTTACTTACAGCCCAAGTAATGCAGATTGATGTACATATTAACTGTTTTTGGCACAGGACTTGTATCTGGGTATATATTGGCACTATGGCAAAGAACCACCAACCAATGCTCAGTTGTATCGAAATCCCTGCTTCTGCTCAGTAGTGCCAATTGACAGTATTACCTGTGCTAGTCGAGTCCAGCATGTTTATTTGGACACATACTAAGCCTACATGCTGAAATCCTACAAGTGATCATTCAGAGAGAGGTACCCTGCAGTTTGTGAATCCACGTTGCGGGGCAGTGCTTTTCCTGCACTGCACATCATTCTGTATATGTGTCCTGGAAAACTTGGTGGATAAGGCGAACATATGTAGTGGGCCAGTGAATACTATATTTTGTCTATTCAGTTTTCAGGTTTACCCTAAGTTTAAAGGCACACGATAGTCACCCAGACCAATTCATCTCAATGAAGTTTGGGTGCAGTGTACCTGTCCTTTTAGCAACCATGCAGTTTAAATCCACAGTGGCTATCATACTGACAGACACTAGAGGCGCTTCTGTAGCACTGACTGCATGTAATTCAGTCATGTGATGCGGGTGCAGGGTGACACTATAAAGAACTAGGGACTATAGTGCTGAGAATACAGGTTTGTATCCCTAAAGCTCTACAGTTCGTTTCACACAGGGGAACCCAAAAGGTAGATTTCCAGATAATTTTAAACTACAGTTTCCATGATGCTTTGTTTACAAAAGGCATGTAAAGCATTCTACCAACATAAATCTACCCATTGACCAGGTTTAACACAATAGTGCTCCATTCAATTTTTTTTCAATACATCTTGGATTTAGAAGTCTACGCTCTCGCTTAAGAGACATTCATAAATGTTAGTACTGAAAATAATTTTTCCTAATTTCATAATATATTGCTTATATAATCCCTTCGTAATAATCCTATCTGATATCCTTGAAGTAGCAAATTTTATTACCAACATCTATCTAGAGATGAGCAAAATACACCACTGAACTGAAAATCGAATCGCCAAATTCACGCTACAAGAGCCAAACTCACTATAGCAGAATTGGAACATTTTTCCAAATCGGTTCTGGTTGCCTAAATCTTGCCATTCAGTTTTCAATTCACCGCAGTTGATGTTTAAGTGAATAAACCTCGAAGTCAACAAATCTCAGACCAACAGAAGTAAAATGTTCTTAACGCTACAACTTGTGCAAAACAGTTCTTGTCCGGATCATTTTTGTGAAATTTATAGAACCTCTAAGAACATACACAGACCACGTGCACTTTGTAAAACGTCACCAATGAGGTAAAAGCCCTGCAGCCAAAACACCACCAGTATGTGTTTGGTTTTGTTGTACATTTACACATTGATCTATATAAGACACGGTCCACACACTGAAGGTAACAGAACATTAGTCACACATGTTGTCATTTAATGGTTCCTCCAGTGTTCCCTCTAAGCTGAAAGAAATTACTATTGCTTTATGTATTATCTTGAGTACAGAAATATAACAGTGGATTCTTTGCTACATATTTAATGAAAGCTGCCAGAAATTTGGAAGCATTAATATATATATATAATACTTGTATTTCTCTGCATTCAGCAAACAATAGCTACCAACAAGTACAATTCATTGCGGGATCGCATTTCTTTTTTATTATTTTTTTAATAGTGGGAGCTTTGATAATGTCATGATCTATACATTTGTCATTTGGAAAGTTCGAAGTAGCTCTCTAGTGGCTTGTTCGTTAACAGCACTGTACAAAACCACAAGATATCATCCATTGGGACTTGAAAAAAAGAGATTTTACTCACAGCATCATAAAGGTTTTACCAGTACGAGTGTTGAAGAGTGATACCAGATAACATCTGTGGCTATGAGAAATTTAAGTCACCTGTCAGTTTTGACAGGTTAATTCAATTTTTTCACATACATGTACAATTTTAATAGCATTAAAAGAGTTAACGACCCTCATTTTATGATAAGATTGAGTGGAGGTTCAGATGGGGGCTGTTTACAAACGCACAAACTCTCCAGGTGCTTAGTTATATTAAAATAGTGTTTGTTGTCACCTGTCTGTCACTTTTAATGGCAGGCCATGGCAGAATAGAGTCTGTCTGCCAATAACATGACGCAGATTACATAGAGGAACTAACACTGCACTCTGTTCTGTCACTTGCATGCATTTTATCCAATTCAAACAACCATCAAAACAAATTATATTCCTCTAGTGAATATATATATATATATAAACATTAATACACAGTGTGTTCTATAGTAGTATATTATGCACCATATGCTAATATTACATGCTAATTTCAGTAGGATGACAGTGACCTGTGTCTCGATGGACTGATTTAAAAGTGATTATCGGTCCACACTGGGTTCGAAAATAAGCCCTTTAGTATCCTGGTTGGTCCTTACCATGTGTTCACTAAGGCAGCCAGATCCACCATTAATTTACTGGACACCAGTCACTTCATGCCCATTGGTTGCACATGAAAAGTGCTTCCTTGTAATATGAAGCATCCACAAACTGCATGTGGGAAAACAACTATTAAGGAGAGAACCTCTGAGTTCTCTCTTGCAGCATAGGAATTCTTTATACTCGGGGGTAGCACTTTTTATACTGTGACAATCAGTGTGATAGGTGTCTAGGGAAAGTGGTTGTTATAATCCAGATTTCGGAAGTCTGGTTTTGAACACCTTCCAACAAACATATCAAGGTCACCTTGGCTGAGAGTAATAGGAGTTACAGTTTTTAACCCCTTAAAGACACATGACATGTCATGATTCCCTTTTATTCCAGAAGTTTGGTCCTTAAGGGGTTAAACTGGGGGCAGAATACAGCTTGCCAACCTCTGTTTTAGGGAATAGCTTCTATTGTTTTGTTTTTTTGTTTTTTTTATTTGGTGATAAATGTTTTTGTTTTTTAATTAATCTGGTGTTATATCAACATTTTAAAGAAATTGGAGATGTTGATATGCTCTTTAAAATGTATTTTACTACCTTGAGACATTCATGCGCACTTTGCGTATTGAGTACAACTTGCAAGGACCCATTTCCTTAACCGTCAGTGTTTTCCATTTATAGACCTACTTTTACAAAGACCTAACAAGAAAATGTTTTATTAGTTGCCATAGTAAAAAAAAAAAAAAAAGCTTAAAACATACAACGACAAAAAATAGATAGAAAAAGGAATTCTTTTTGGTTAGAAAAAAAAGACTGCATAAAATCAGCCATACCGCGGCCGTTTGAGACATTTCACAAAAAAATGTTTAAAATATTTAGAAAGAGACCCTGATACCATGTAGGTAAAGAACCACCAATTGATTAATGTCAGATCATTTAACCTTAAATGGCTGCAAAATTGACCTTGGCCCGGGGATAATCTTAGGCTATCAGGGTATCTGAGAGAGATTCTTTTTTTTCTAATCATTCAATATGGGCCCTTTTCAGAGTTTTTCTGGATAGGAAGGTAAATTCATATCTAAGCCACAGTAGCCGACCTGAAAACACAACTGAATTGGAGAATTTCTCCAATTTGGCTATTTTGGCCTAAAATTTGAAATTCACTTGGAATCCTCGACAATTCACATCGTAATAAATAATCCTTAAAGTTTAAATTATAGAATAAAGGGTCAGGCAGCGCAATGGTCCTGTTTCCTAGACAGATATATGTTTTTGCGTTTTAACATTAAACCTGTACGCTATTCATTTACTTCCAAGCAGATGTGGCCAGACTGTTGAGAGCTGTTGCACTACCCATCATGCTTTGCCCTAATCATATGCGAATCGTACAACCAACAACTGCTGGATCTCTACAGACTGGCTACTTCGGCTTTAGAGGGAACACTGCACTTATATTATTTTAATTTATTTTTTTTCTTTTCATTTAAAAAAAAGCAACCCTTGAAGATTTCACATACAAGCAATCAATCAATTACCACTGTACAGAGTGCACTGTAGATCTAAATAATTGAACAAATCACCCAGCACTTAAAATCACATCTAGAAAGTAGAACATTTTTTGTTTTGTTTGTTTTTTTTGTTAGATATCCATCAATTCTCTGTTCTGTATCAGTAAACCTGCGCTATCTCCGTAGAAACATCCCAGGGGTTGTCCTCTTCTCTCCCTCAGTAAGATGGCACTTGGTACCCTTTGAGGCTCGGGTCCACGTTTTCAGTGAAAGGGGGACTCTGGTAAGTTTCTGTATTTTCTATTCCGCTGCCCGTTGGGTAACCTGGGTATCCAGGACTGGGTCCAGTGGCAAACTGATCCGTGGCAAACAATGACATATCTGTCCCTAGTCGATATCGTTGCATTGCTTTAAAGGTTAGGGCGACCTAAGTGAGATTTAGGTTAAAGTGTTAGTAAAGATGTTATAGAAAGGTTAAGACATGCTTGGTAAATAAAAGGTTAATGTATAACTCAAGCCTAGTCAACGGATCAATGGCAGCTCAAAACCTACTGTTGATATGTTTTTCCCACAATCCTTTGCTTCCCTTGCATTAGAATGTTGTGTGGAATTCTCATCATAGACCAAAGGGGGTAATCGAAATACCTCAATATTTGGCTCAGTAGCCCAAAAACACACACAGCAAGTCCAAGATGTACATACAGTTTCAAACTCCTAGACACACACACACAGATACAGACTCCTAGACACCCACAAACACTCTGATACAATTATTTGCACACTGATTTTAGCCAGCCAGCCGTAATCCATAAAACATCGCAAACGCCCAGCGCTATTGCCCAAGAGAGCCTTCAAACAGGGCCATGCAGTCTGGGAATGGGCCATGTCTTTTACAATGTGATTACACCCTCCGGTGTTTGCCCTGGAATGTCACAGTTTGACAGCACATTACTGGTCTCTTCTTTGCTATGTCCTAATGGCGGATACGCCTCATGGGAAATGTAGATTGGAAACGTCTAAGATGTCAAGGTTAGCCATCAGTGGCTTAGGATAATGGGAGCTGTACTCTGACTCTACCACTGTTACACGTGATCCCTGTTATAGAACTGCCAGGTTATAATGTAACTTCTGCCAGTCCGTGTTAGTTAGGGGTTAATGGGATGAGTCACGAGCAATGTTAGGCTAACCGCTCTTACGGACCGTATCCCAAGCTGATTACTGAGAGCTTGGCGGATGACAAGGAGGATTGGAAGGGCTTGAAACACATCTTTGCTCTTCTTCGACAAAGGCTAAACGTTTAAACCTCTCCAGGGTGCAGAGTGACAGATAGCCCTGGAATACAATGGGATATTTACTGAGAAAATGATGGACTGCATAAACCTGTAAACATCATCGAACTGGAGGTTCATCACATAGATTTAGAGCGGAACTGCAACCCCCCCCCCCTGAAATGAGTATTAAATATTTAATGAAGATAGAATTTTTGTAAATACTGATTTTACTATAGGAAATTCACTGAAATTTCAACCCAGTCAAAAGATATAGAGAGACAGAGTAGGGACTAATTTGTCTTTGTATTTCTCCCCCGCCTGACTTCCTTAGATCCCCCAGACGGAATTGGCTGAGTCTGTGGAGGATCCCAAATAGACCTCAATGCTGTGGTGGAGCTCACAAAGGACAGGTCAAGGTAACTAAACTCAACTTTACCTGCCTCTCCTGGCCACCGGACCCCCAACGCCAATGTCACCGTCTGGGGTCTTTGCAAATTCAACAAAGTACCCAGACAGTGACATAACCACTTTAATTGAATATACTAGATATTATCTCCTTGTGTTGTTATTATATATCAGAAAACATATTTGTGCGAATAAAGGCTGCAGGTGTATTGGGGCTTTTTCACTAATTTGGGTACCATAGAGATTTGACGCAGTAATTGCATGGTTTAGGCCAATATATTTAACCTGGGAAGAATTTAGTTTCAGGTTATTGGAGAGTACACACAGACTGTTTAAAATCACGGGCTTCACTCTCTGCTGACATCATCCAAACGTTAACTTTACATAAGCTGTTATGCAACTGAAACCACCTCCAAGTGGCACACGGGGATTTATTCGATAAACAAAGCAAGTTGTAGAGTACTGAAAACCAAATTGAAAAATTTAGGCTACAATTTGGAGAAATAATTTTTTTTTTGCTTATATTTTGAAATTCAGTTTACAGTACGAAGTAACTGGGAGAGCCCACATTGAGTTGTGAGAAACAGGAGCTTCGGCACCAGAGGTTAATTAACATTCTGATTGTGTCTTCCTAAATGCTTCAGGAAAAAGACCCATAAAAGGTAAAACATACACGCAACAATAACTTCAAACGGTATTTGTTAGAAAACATAAACACAGAGTTTTAAAAACTTATGTAAAAAATAAAAATAAAAAACAGCAGCAAAAGGAAACAACATAAGAAATCTTCCAGAAATTAAATTGATTTGTTGTAAGGGGAAATGCTTTCCTAACCACATGTACAGGTGGCAAATTTTCCCAGATCACTTGGTTTTTTTTTTAATTTCACAGATCACTTTTCAAGTCAAAATAATTCACTGTCTAGCGAATGAAACCTGTATGGTTACATTATACAATAGGGAATGGAAGTCCAGATAAATTAAGATGTAGAGAAGATTGAAGGGGTTGATGTGTAGTGCAGGGGAAGCATTGGTGGGGTATCAATAAATGTAAGCGTGCACGCTAGATTATTAGAGAGATTTTAATATTGTTGAATCTAGAACTAAATAGTTATTATTGTGTTACTCGTTTTTGTTTTTTATAGTTCCGTGTTTTATTTTTAGATATTTTTAATTATACGAATGCTCGTAAAAATATAAATAATAATATGATACAATGTATAACATTTATTTAACAATAGAGTATAAATCCAACCTTTTTTGATTTGCCTGGATTCTCAGTGATATTTCGTAGCGTGTTAGCTCGTTCGAGCAGAGCCCTTCATCACCTGGTGTCTCTGTCAATATTCTGTATGTCAATTACTTGTCAAATTTCCCCTTTCTATAATTGTAAAGCACTGTGCAATATGGTGACGTTACATAAATGTTCATAGTAATACTAATTATAATGTAATAGTGCTCATTTTTTTGACCTTGGAAGCAGGAAAGACTGAGTTAAAGGAAGTCTATAGGCCCCAAGACCGCTTCATCTAAATCAAGTGGTCTGGATGCAGTGTCCCTGTCATTTTAAAACGGAAAATGGAAATGTTACCATACTGCAGTAATTGCAGTGTTTACAATGCAGGGTTAACACACCTCTAGTAACTAGAGGCGCTTTTGCAGCTATAACCAAGTTAAAGTCGGTTATAGCTCAAATGACTCTCATTGAGAACATTGAATGGCGCTGTGTTTTACCACGCATGCGCAATAGCCTCCCAATGCTTCCCTAGGGGGGGGGAATTTGATTGGCTGAGATCATCAATATTAATGAAAATTCATTAATACAATGAATTAATAGCGTTCATTTTAGTGTTAGGAATGCAAGTTCCTAATGCTATAGTGTCGCGCTAAATTTGTTCACTATTACTCAGCGGTGGCAGATGGGTGATATCTATCAAAATATACATATTAACACAATTTAATCGTAACAAGCAGGTGGCAGAGCCAGAAACCAAACTCGGTAGGACTTCTGCTGTTTTTTGTGACAGAATAAAAATCAAAAGATCAACAACACACACACACTAAACAAATTCACAAATTTACAGATATGCACACAGTGACACACTACACACATTTAGGCATACAGCTTGTTCAATTTAACTGATCCCCTACCAAATCAATGATATAACTCCTTTCCTCAGCATGTATAACAGGCTTGCTGAGTAGGGTTTGGCATTTTATGAATAACGTGCACCCCTCAGCTAAATCACTGATGCAGGACAGACATCATTTCCTCTCTGGCTTCTTCCGCATGGCATTTGCTCTGACGCCCTTCCCCAGATTCGCCGCAGGTACCAAGGGACAATGGGAAAACCAATCACCATTAAATACTTACCCATGACTCTGTAACTAAATTTATTATGGAGTCGTATATAAACAATAACTTACAGAAATAACTGCTTTTGATATAAAACATACTCTTATTGTCTAATGTGACAATGATCAATTTGTAAACGAAATCATCCCAGATTAACACATGGCGTTAACCGTCATCTTACCCAGGAGAGAATTGAGAAAAAGGAGAAAGCAATGCCTGCTCTTGCTGCATCGGCCGCTTGGTCGACTTCCGGCACCTTTTCTGTCACTTGCCACTGGTTGGCCAAGAAGCAAAAGCAGACAAACCACATGAAGGACCAGATACCTAAAAACAACCAAGAAAATACATTTCTAACCATTTACAATGGCACATTTAGAACATCACCTGGCAGCGGGACAAGGGTTCATTATATACTTAAAAGGCTGTCTGGGAACATCACAGTTAACTTACACCATTGAATAAAACATAGAATATCAGATATAACTTGTGTTAACAGTTGCAGGTCATGCTCCTTTGTCTTTCAAATGTACAATAAAGATTTAGAAATTGACATCACATCACAGTTCAGTCCTGGCACAGCCAAGGCACACAGGAGGTGAAATAGAAACACTGTTGGAGACATTGGGGGCTGACACGTTGATGTAAATTTTTGCTGCAATTTATTAAATCAGTAAGGTTTTTTTTTCCATCTGTTGCTTCTTTTGCGCCCTAACCACCAGTTTTTAATATTCATCAGCAATGCAATGCATGTATCAATCTTTTCTGTTTCAATTCTCTCTTTTCCACTAATTTGGCAGTTTTTTGTAATAGAAATTAAAATTACTACGAAAAAAACGGTCAGAGCTTATAACAATGATTGATAGAAATCCAAGATGGAGGCACCCAGGACATATGTGAAATCAGAAATGTTGATTTATGTTTCATTTTATTTTGCAGACCTCACAGTCAGGGTCTTGTTAATTTTTGGATACAAGCAAACATAATATTTTAAAACAAATCTGCTGGGAAGTGGTAGTTCATCTTTAATATCAAATGTTAGTTTTGTAAAAAAATAAATAAAAAAAGATAAAGTTCCCCTATTAGGTTTCTGTTCCTCTTTTCAATTAGATTTAAAAATCTCTGTAATATTTAAAAAGGAAGTATCTCTGAAAACAGTTTCATGATGGTACCAGCTGCAAAGTAACTATAAGGATGGGAAGATGGAGGTATTAGTGAGCATTCCAAATGCCTAGCAGTCCTTTAACAATTAATTGTATTTATTTAGTTAAAATCATCACTGATTATTGTCCTTTTAAAATGTCTGCGGTCTTATTTGCTCAACAACGAGTTGTGGTATGCTGAATGGTTTTTGTAAAATGTAGTCTTGCCCGTGTTTGTCACTGTTTGCATACTTTGTCTGTGGGGGTGTCGTTGTGTGCATTTACCTACCACGTATAATAACAGTGGATATTTTGGCTCATTTTCTCTCACCACTCTCTCCTCCGAGAAAAAAATACCGGCTTTTGAATTGCTGCCATTTTTGCAATGCTGGTACCAGCCAGACAGCATCAAATACCGGTTGTGCTGGTTAAATATCGACCAGGTGGAAACCTTAACTTGAGATCTTTGAAAGCTGTTTGTTAACTCACCACAAAGGTGGTTTAGTTAGTCATCCCCAGAGGGCACTGGGCACATGCAAGGTATTCAATCTTCTGTGATAAATTTTCCTTCCATATACCCAGCAGTGAATTCTATATACCACACTAACATTGCTTTAGAAGTCAATCGGCCTTCTAAAAGCTCTCGAAAAAACCCTGTGATCAGGATCTGCAGGAGGGGGTGTCATTCACACAGCGTCTCAGCATCTGAACATGTCCCTACAGGGACCGTATGCTTCTTAATGCCTCTTACACACATCACAGCTGGGAGTCTAGGCTGCATTTATTACAGCATAATACTTAATTATCCCATATGGTAAATAAAGCAGACTGTAAACAGCGAACGTAGAAAGTCTGAGTCATGGACAGACCAAGCAATGTGTTTTTAAATATTTTGTTTACTCAGCATCTATATTTAACAAATGTGTGTTCGTGATGGTGAAAAATACAATTAAATGTAAAAATATACACTATTTTATTTACCTATGTTCTGGAACTGGGTGCCTCCATCTTGGCTCCCTGTCAATCATTCTGATAAACTCTGCCCTGTTTGTGTGTCACTTTACATACTAAGTGGAGGGGGTGGTGGAGAAACTACTGACCTGAGAAGCCCATGTCCAGCAGAACCGCTCGTTTTCTATCCTTCACGCTGCTGATCTGTGGGAAGTAAATATCCAAAAAGAGAAAAAATACGCAGGCGAAAAAGGCAATGAGGCCTATAGATATGGCGTAGTTGCAGGCTCCCTCGTTACTGTTGTAGACGCAGTGTAGCTCAGGGGTTCTAATATTAACATACCCTTCATTTATAATTGATCCAAACACCACAATCGAGAACACCTGGAAGTGAAAAATAGCACCCTATTAATGTGGAAATATTCTTAATTTTTTTTTTTCATACAGCATATAAGACATTTCATTGTATCATAATGTTAAAAATTCTGTTGCAGAATTCTAGGAACACATAGTTACACAGCTGAAAAGAGACTTGCGCCCATCAAGTTCAACCTTCCTCACATATGTTTTTGCTGTTGATCCAAAAGAAGGCAAAAAACCTGGTCTGAAGCGATTCCAATTTTGCAACAAACTAGGAAAAAAGTCCTTCTTGACCCCAAAATAGCAGTCAGATGTCTCCTTGGATCAAGCAGCTATTACCCCACTAATTAGAAATTATATCCCTGTATGTTATGTTTTTGCAAGTATTTATCCAATTGCAGTTTAAACATCTGTATGGACTCTGATAAAACCACCTCTTCAGGCAGAGAATTCCAAATCCTTATAGTTCTTACTGTAAAAAAACCTTTTCTTTGCCTTAGATGAAATCTCCTTTCTTCTATTCTAAATGCATGTCCTTATGTCCTATGTATAGCCCTGTTTAAATATCTTTGATTGAATTCATAACAATTTAATCATTAAAATCTAAAAGACATATAGAGAACTCAGTAAAGAAAAAGAAACCCATATACAGTACTGTATCCTGTAGAACTAAAATTAATTATATCTCGTCGTATTGCGGTGACACTTGTCATGTTTCACTCTAAGGAGCTTCTTTGGGTGTCTTGAGTGACCCTTTAACCTGCACCCCCCCCCCCACCTTATATATTTGCCAGACCTTCCTGGTTCTAAAAGTAGAGGAATAAACAGGGACATTCCGTTTGTTTCCATAGTGATTGCTTAACATTAAACCCAAGCCACAAAGCCTTATCTTTACAAGGTTAAGATAAGTCAATCTGACTTACATGTTTTGTTCATTGATAATAATGGGAACCGTAACTAAAATAGGGAAATTTTAAACCACAATAAATTCAAGGGGATTTTTTTTTATTATTATTTTGGTAAATATAAAATTTTATTTACCACATGCCAAAATTTGTTACAAATCACAAGCCAGCTGCTTCAACATCAGGGGAATGTTATATCGACTGTCCTTCTTTTTACTCTCAAACTTTCTCTGTCTGTTCATAAGTTAAACTAAAGTGAGATGTGCCAGTTTCCTCAAAGAGTTATCACTAACGTGTGAAATCATACCACCCAAACATTGGCGGCCCGAGAAGCAGGACATCGCTGATAGAGGAGTAAGAAGGGTGGAGCAGTGATATGATTGCATCACTGGCTTCACCCAAAAGGGGTGGTCCCACCGGTAAAGATTGACAGGTCAGCCTGGTGTGAATGCACCCCAAGTTGCCTGCCAATCAAACAGGCCAGCTCACTGAGGGCAGGAAATTCAGGGAGCACTGAATACAGCATAAGCGCGTCTAATGATGTACCAATGCTACACTATTTGGGGACAGTTCCCCGTTGTCCCCATAAGCAGAATACCAGTGGACAAAGTCAGGATGGCGGGAGAGGACCCCAAAAAAATAATGGGATACTGTGTGTGGCATAGTGGTGAGCTTAGCACAATATGGCCATATGATGGAGCGGACTCCCTATATTTGTTTGCTGAGAGAGGTGATTTTATTTTTAAGTAGCCTTATAGAATTTAAAACTATATCTGTGTGTTCCTTAATCTGTAGTCTGGAAATTGGGACTGTCCTGCCAAAACTCGGGATTGTTGGAAGGCATGTGAATTGCTAAAAATCCAAAGGCCAATCAAGGTGAATTTCAAATTTTAGGCGAAAATAGCCGTATTAGAAAAAATTGTCAGCTATTTTTCCAGTTGGTCAATTTTGGTCTAAAATTTGAAAACCATGTTGAATTCTTGTCAATTTACACTTTAATTAATAACTCTGTTCCTGACTTCCAGTCATTAGCAGTGCTGTATGTAAGTAAAAAAAAAATTAAAAGGAAATAAGTCCAAACTAAAGTTAATAGGACATAATCTTGAGAGAGATTTCACATTAATTGACGTGAGGTTTTACATTAAATTGACGTTTCTCATAGAACACCCATTACCCCATTTAGTCTGTAATGGTAAGTCTCTTTTTATGTGCACATCTGTTTATTATTTGTAAAAATTCTACATTTAGATAGCTATACACAATAAATAAAATACAATTTTAAATTTTTTAATTATTTTTTTTAACATTTGTCTTCTTTATAGGGAAACTGTGACTTCTCTGGAAATGTATGCTTGGCCCCGGGTACACAGATGGTATACGTTTTTTATAGTGGTTACAAGGTAGGAAGTCGGATAAAACTACACGACAGTGGACATGTGTCAGCGCAGAAGTTTCTGGGTAACGAGGAGCTGGCTGAGCAAGGCAAGAAGGTTCAATTTACTAATGAGTCTCAGTCTGTGTCTGCTTTTCACACAATCCTTTCTGTCACAGAAGGTGACTATGAATGGATCTATATATATTCTAGAAACTTCTCACCTCAGTTAAAAAAACAAACAAACAAACAAAAAAAACAGCCTCCGTTCTTTTTCCAGGGTTGGGGGAAGACAGTCCTATTTTAAGAAATAGGAATATTGGCACATTTTCCATGTTCCTTCAGCTTTTTTTTTTTTTTTTTAAAAAGCCTATTAAAACAATTATTTGCATACATTTATGTCTATTGCTGAAATGTTCCACTAGCTTATCTGTCATTTTAGAGAGAACATGCAATCAGTGCGCATGTCTGATGTCAATTTAACCCCTTAAGAGTCAGTGATGAAATGATTACTAATCGTAACACAGCAGAATTTAAAGATCCTATCAAAATGGAATATCATGCTCTGGGGAAGGGGGTATATGGCTGCAAAAGCTAAATAGGAAGGAGCATTTACGCCTTTTTTTTAATTGGTGGTTTATATCCTTGTGAAATGTCTAGGTACTCTTGACTGTTACGGTCAGCATTACAAAAATGAAGAATAAAAAAAAAAAAAAAAAAAAAAAAAAAAAAAAAAAAAAAAAAAAAATATCAAACTGAATTTCCTCATTGGGCCAGCAGAATTGGTAACCAATGAGTTACTTGTATAATAAAAGATATGCACCTTTACCAAATTGTGCAAGTTACGCAATGCAGCTAATTATGAAGGCTCAAAGCTAAAAAGAATAAACGTTGTGTTGGTGATTGGAGTGCAGTGTTTATGCACGATACACTTTCAGTTTTGATTTTTATAAAACATTTGCAGAACTAACGAGACAAACATAGCATGCATGAATCAACAATCTGAGACATGAACGCCCACTGTGAACAAACCAGTCCAGCTACCTCTCTTTTTATTCCTATTAAATTACCTCTGAATAATATCCTTTGCACTCTTTCTGACAATTACTTGTAGCTGTATTTCGCAATACAGTATGGAAATAAAAATATAAATGTACAAATCACATCCCAGGTATTTTATTGGATACAGTAAAATGGAGAGGTGTCAGTATTATGTGGTGAGGTGGGGATAGGGCCGTGTAGAATTTGTTGATGCATATAAAAGACATTACTTTATAGGTTAATGGTTCTGCAGTGTGTTCGTGTTTGAGATGAATAGCTATCTAGAGCAGGGGATCTCAAACTTTTTAAACAGGGGGCCAGTTCACGGTCCCTCAGACACTGTTGGGGGCCGGACTATAAAAAATATTAACAAATTCCTATGCACACTGCGCATAAATACACACACACATACTGACATACATACATAAACAGACAGACAGACACATATATACGGCCATACATACACATACGTACATTCACACACACACAGACATACATACTGACCTACATACATACACACACACAGACACATACTGACATACATACACACACAGACATACATACAGATACATACACATAGACATACTAAAATACATACAGATACATACATACACACATACACACACAGACAGAAATACATACACATACATGCAGATACATACACACTGTCACACATACATAAACGCACACACAGTCACACATACTGACATACAGACATACTGACATACATACACACACACACACACACACACATATACTGACATACATACATACAGACACACACACACACATACTGACATCTCTGTAAATAAGATACACTGTTATTGCTCTAAATAGCATCTAGTTGCAAAAATTGTCTACTAAGTCAACTAGAATTTGTCAGAACAGTCCGTCCCTGGCCACACTCCCACTCATGCCACTAAAATGAAAGTGTCCCTTACTGTCCATTTGTAATGTTGGGAGATGGTTAGTGCTATCCTAAGGAGATACGTGTCCATCTTAGGACACCCTGGCAAGTGGAGCGCAGTATACAGTATACTGTCTGCCCCCCATCAAACGTGCAGTGTAAATTTTATTTGATATATTGCTGAGTCTCCAATATACTAAATAAAAATAAATGCTATGTGGCCTGGTGGTGGAGCACATGGTCTGCACCTCAAGCTGGTAAGACCGATATTACTCCACATTGGTTCTGGTGCTGATTTAGTGAAGTAGAGTGCACTCACTGTACCAGAAGGAGCATTATTATGGCCTGCACAAGCTCGAGCTTCTGTGGGTTCTACCACTAAGGATTCATTATTAATTCCCGCTCGTCAACCAGGAAAGGTAGCCCTCGCCAGACCACTGGGGAACTTAGATGCCTCCCTCAAAAAGGTGAGAAAAGAATAGGGGGTAATTTTTTTTTTAAATTAACTGAATTTAAAAAACTGCCACCACACACACAGCCATCCCACACATTACAAACATCTCACAAAAAATCTTTTTCAAATGTTTGGATTTAAAAAGTGTGCAGTAATTATAGTAAGGATAAAAATGGACCAGCCTAGTGAACAGTATGCTGTATAACGAGTAGTGTGTGGATATAAATAGTGCTGTATAGTGAGCGGTGTGTGGATATAAATAGTGCTGTATAGTGAGCGGTGTGTGGATATAAAGAGTGTTGTATAGTGAGCGGTGTGTGGATATAAAGAGTGCTGTATAGTGAGTGGTGTGTGGATATAAATAGTGCTGTATAGTGAGCAGTGTGTGGATATAAATAGTGCTGTATAGTGAGCGGTGTGTGGATATAAAGAGTGCTGTATAGTGAGCGCTGTGTGGATATAGAGTGCTGTATAGTGAGGGGTGTGTGGATATAAATAGTGCTGTATAGTGAGGGGTGTGTGGATATAAATAGTGCTGAATAGTGAGCGGTGTGTGGATATAAATAGTGCTGTATAGTGAGCGGTGTGTGGATATAAAGAGTGCTGTATAGTGAGGGGTGTGTGGATATAGAGTGCTGTATAGTGAGGGGTGTGTGGATATAAATAGTGCTGTATAGTGAGAGGTGTGTGGATATAAATAGTGCTGTATAGTGAGCGGTGTGTGGATATAAATAGTGCTGTATAGTGAGCGGTGTGTGGATATAAAGAGTGCTGTATACTGAGGGGTGTGTGGATATAAAGAGTGCTGTATAGTGAGTGGTGTGTGGATATAAATAGTGCTGTATAGTGAGCGCTGTGTGGATATAAATAGTGCTGTATAGTGAGCGCTGTGTGGATATAAATAGTGCTGTATAGTGAGCGCTGTGTGGATATAAATAGTGCTGTATAGTGAGCTGTGTGTGGATATAAATAGTGCTGTATAGTGAGCGGTGTGTGGATATAAATAGTGCTGTATAATGAGCGCTGTAGCGGAGATGCAATATTACCCAGGTTATCTCCGCTTATAATCCAAGTGAGGCTCAGGAACAAGTAAATGGTAAATCCACAGGCCAGGCTTCCAGCAGGTAAAATACAGCAATATCCCAACAGCAATCCCAATAACTGGACGACACACAGTTTCAGGAGAAGAACAGAAAGCTTTTAATCCACAGTCTCCTTATAAAGCATGCTCCCATGCAAGGGAGGGATTTACAGTAATTATTACAGTAGCCAATCCTGTCCTGGTAACCTCCCACACATCTCCTCCCCTCAGCCAGCATCATAATCCCCTTATCCAGCACACCAATTCCTCCCGTTTCTGGATGTACCCCTAAACGTAGGGGTACCTCTTTAAATCCTACATCCCCGGATACCCCTGATCTGGGTGAACAACATATCCAAAAATCACCCAGATCAGACCAGGGGTTCGGGAAATGTATGGAGGGAATAAAATGACCGACCGCACTAACTGAGATAGCCGAATACGGTTCCATGTGAATGGGCCCTGCGGTCGGTCCTGGCATAAGGGAACAAAATACACGAAAGCCTCTAGCTATAGAGGCTAGGGAGGGTTCGCCTGAATCCCCTCGTTCGGTATTTTCTATTTACCAAAGAGGGGCCGTTTGGTAGTTTGGAACCGAACGGACCAGGTTTGTGGAGGTCTCACCGCTGTTCGGGAGTTTTAAAATGGCCGCCGCCACGCGTTCGTTTGTCGAATGGCGGCCACCCCCGAGAACAAAGGACGGCTACTTACTATGTTACAATGTTGCAACGGGTAATTGAGGACACACTTCACACAGGGGAGGTCTGGTTGTTCGGTATTTTCATTCGAATAAACTAAGGGAATGAAACTACCGAACAATCAGAGGAATACAATTCTTTTTAACACACATAAAACACAGCAGATACACGAATGCAGTTATGTACAGTATATTTGCAGGATAGCCGGGTGCCATCCGCTACACTGCTCCCCCTTGCCCACAAGCCGGCATACACAGTCTGATCCAACACGGATCGGCTTGGGGATGTCCGGGGAGGCTCACGGATCATTTCTCTAGGTCAGTTTGTCTTGACAACCCGTCAGCGTTTCCATTCTGTTTACCCGGGCGGTACTGGATATTAAAGTCAACGGGCTGCAGCGCCAGACTCCAGCGCAGCAGCCTGGCATTGTCCCCAGCCACCCGGTTTAGCCATACTAACGGGTTATGATCCGTGAGCAGGGAAAAAGCTTGTCCGTACAAATATGGCTGTAATTTCTTCAGGACCCACACCACAGCCAGGCATTCCTTCTCGATGGCGGCGTAGCTTACTTCTCGAGGTAACAGTTTGCGGCTGATGTAAGCCACGGGATGTTCTCCGCCATCGGCCCCGACTTGGCTCAGTACTGCTCCCAATCCAAACAAGAAAACATTTAGTTGGATTGGGAGCTGCCAAGACAGGGGCATTGGTCAATGCATCTTTCAACAACTGAAATGCCTGCTCACACTCAGGGGTCCAGGTTACTTGGCGGGGCAGGTTTTTACGGGTTAAGTCGGTGAGAGGTTTGGCCAGGGCACTATAATTCGGGACAAATTTCCGGTAGTACCCGGCCGTTCATAGGAACGCTAATACCTGAGTCTTAGTCCTAGGGGTAGGCCATTGAGCTACAGACTCTACTTTGGCTGGTTCTGGCTTCTGCTTGCCGCATCCTACCCGATGACCGAGGTATTGTACTTCAGCCATTCCTATGCTGCATTTGGCTGGTTTCAGCGTTAAACCAGCGGCCCTAATCCTGTCTAGGACCGCTCCTATATGGGTCAAGTGTTCCTGCCAGGTATTGCTGAAAATGGCAATATCATCGAGGTAGGCGCAGGTATAATCTTGGAACCCATCCAGGAGGCGGTCCACCATCCGCTGAAAAGTAGCCGGGGCGTTTTTCATCCCAAACGGCATGACCTTAAATTGGTACAAGCCGAATGGGGTGACAAAGGCCGACTTAGGGATGGCGTCTTGCGCCAAGGGTATTTGCCAATACCCTTTACACAAGTCAATAGTGGTGAGATAGTGCCCCCTCGCCATCCGGTCCAGTAGTTCGTCTATCCTGGGCATGGGATAGGCGTCAGATACCGTCTTCTCATTCAATCTCCGGTAGTCTACACAAAACCGGGTCGTGCCGTCCCGCTTTGGTACTAGCACTACCGGAGATGCCCAGGGGCTGTCAGAGGGCTCAATCACCCCCAGCTGGAGCATCTCATCGATCTCCTTGCGCATGTTCGCCCGTACCGCTTCTGGGATGCGGTACGGGGTCTGACGCATGGGAAGTTGCCCTGGGGTGTCTACTCTGTGAGTGGCCAGAGGAGTGTAACCAGGTACATTAGAGAAGATATCCTGCTTCTCCCTCAACAGCTGTTGTACCTCGCTCCGCTCCTGTGGGCTCAACCGGTCCCCCAGGGTGACTTCCCCTAAGTCCCCTGATAACTGACCCTCTCCCAGCAGATCCGGGAGAGGCAAACTGTCAAACTCCTCGGAGTTAGGCGCACATATAGCGGTCACTTCCTCAGAGCGCTCCTGGTAGGGCTTCATCATGTTCACATGGAGCATGCGTCGCCCCCCAGTACCAACGCACGAGCCTATTATATAAGTGGTGTCACACCGTTGTTCTACCACCTTATAAGGGCCCTGCCAGGCGGCCTGCAGCTTATCGTGTCGGACAGGTTTTAAAATCAACACTTTCTGCCCGACCTGAAAGCTACGGTCCCTGGCGCCCCGATCATACCATGTGCGTTGGCGTGTCTGAGCCGCCTGCAAATTCTCGCGTACCGTCTGGGTTAAGGCCTCCAGGCGGTCTCGGAATGCCAACACGTATGGTATGATGGGGGTACCGTCAGTGCTCCGTTCTCCCTCCCAATGCTCTCTGATTAAATCTAAAGGCCCTCGTACCCTGCGGCCAAACAATAGTTCAAATGGGGAAAACCCCGTGGATTCCTGCGGCACCTCCCTGTAAGCAAAGAGGAGGTGGGGCAGGAACTTCTCCCAGTCCTTGTGGGTCTCTGCGAAGGTTCGGAGCATTTGTTTCAATGTACCGTTGAAACGTTCGCAGAGCCCATTCGTCTGGGGGTGGTAAGGGGAACTAATGACCGGCTTAATGTCACAAAACTTCCAGAGGCGCTGCGTGACTTCGGCGGTGAATTGGGTGCCCTGATCGGAGACAATCTCCCTGGGAAGTCCCACCCGGGAGAATATCTGCATCAGGGCTTCCGCTACGGTCTCAGCCTGTATATTCGTCAGGGCCACCGCCTCTGGATATCTGGTGGCATAGTCTACTACTGTTAGGATAAATCGTTTACCTGACGGGCTTGCTTTGTTGAGGGGTCCTATTAGGTCAACTGCTACCCTGCTAAAGGGTTCCTCGATTATGGGAAGGGGATGTAACTTGGCCTTGCGCCGGTCCCCCCTTTTCCCCACCCTTTGGCAGGTATCGCACGTGTTGCAATACCTGCGCACCTCCTGGCTAATTCCAGGCCAAAAGAAGCTTTGGGTTAACCTGTATCGGGTCCTGCTGACCCCTAAATGTCCAGATAGCGGAATGTCATGTGTTATCCGTAGTAACTCCGCCCGGTACCGCTGAGGTACCACTAACTGCCTCATCACAATCGGGTCTGACCCGGATACCTTCTTATCCGTCTCCCGATATAACAGCTGTTTGTCCCAAATAAACCTTTTGCCCTCCCCCCCAGGCGTGTCTGCTGTCACCTTGTCCCTATACACCTGCAAGGTGGGGTCAGTCACTACCTAAGCTGCAAATTCGTTAGGAGGGGCCCAGGGAACACAGTCAAGGGAAGGGGAAGGATCTCTTACCTGAACCTCCGGGAGTGTGTTGTAGTCCTGGGTGCGGGCCTGTTGTCGAGTAACCACAGGGTGAGCTTCTCCTGTGGTGGGTGTCTGGGGCTCAAAAGCAGATGTGAGCCTCCCCAGATCGTTCCCCAATAAAACCTCCGCCGGTAACTGCGGCATCAACCCCACCTCCACATGTCCTGCCCCCGCTCCCCAATGCAAATGTACCCTTGCTGTAGGTAGCCGGTATACTGCTCCCCCGGCTACCCTGACGGCCACAGTCTTATTTAGTTTAGCCTGGTCTGAGACCATGTGACTTTTTACCAGGGTGATGGTGGCTCCTGAGTCACGTAGCCCCTGAACCGCTTTACCCTCCAGATACACGGTCTGCCTGTGATGCTGGCGGTTGTCAGCATTAGCCTGGACTGGATCCGCCTCGTGCAGTACCTCCCACTGTTCTACCGTTGTAATGGGAACCGCTGAGCCATACGGTGTGGCCACGATGTCCTGGTAGTGGTGGGCTGCGGCTGCTCTCGGTGGTGGTGGTGGACCGGGTCGGATCCAGGTGGAACGGTCCCGCAGCTGGGGGCATTCCCTTTTATAATGTCCCCATTTCTGGCAGTGGTGGCAAGGGCCCGACGTGGGCTGGCGGAAACGTGGCTGTGCAGCGGGCGGTGGTGGTGGTGGCAGTGGTCTTGGTAGAGCTGGCGTGTAGTTGTTTCCCCTAAAGGTTTTAAAAGGTACTTTTGGAGCTGCAGGTTTTTGCTGCCTGCGTGCATCCAGGTACTCGTCTGCCTTCCTGGCTGCTTTGGTAAGGGAGGTAGGGTTTCTGTCTCTTACCCACTCCTGTACCTCGCTGGTTACTCCTTCATAAAATTGCTCCATCAGTACCATTTGCAATACATCCTCCATAGACCGTGCCTTGCTCGCTTGCACCCACCCCAAGACTGCTCGTTGTAGTCTGCATGCCCACTCAGCATGTGAGTCTTTCTCCACCTTCTTTAAATCCCTGAATCTCCGCCGGTATGCTTCTGGTGTTATAGCATACTTGGCCAATATAATTTCTTTCACTTTATTGTAATTCCTTATTTCTTCATTAGGTACAGTACGGTATGCCTCAGCTGCCCTCCCAGTTAACCTCCCTGCCAAAATAGGTACCCAGTCCTCTGCGCTGATTCTATGCAGTGCACACAGTCTCTCAAAATATTGCAGGAAAGCGTCTATATCTTCCTCTGCCTCCACATATGTTTTAAAAGCCTGGTATGGTATTTTAGGCTTACCTTCTTGTGGCATATTTACTGCAGAGCTGCGTTCTGGGGCCGCTGTTTGATTCCTCAGTATAAATTCCTGTACCTCCGTCATCGTTTTTGAAACAATCTCTGTTGGAGGGTGTTCCCCATAGAAAGATAGCCGAAATTGTAGCTGCCTCTGGAACTCCCTTTGTTCCGGTGTTTCTCCCGAATTCCCCTGTTCGGGAACCGAATCGCCGTCCATTCGGTACTCCGCCATCAGTTCAGTAATGAGTACCGCTTTTGTCTTATTGCTGGCTTGTATACCCCTTGCCTCCAGAAGGTCTTTTAGCGTGGAGCGTTTTAGTGTGGCAAAATCAATCTCCATCCGTACTCCATTTAGGCTTGTTCCTCTGTGAGTCTGGATCCCAGCGCTGCCAACCAATGTAGCGGAGATGCAATATTACCCAGGTTATCTCCGTTTATAATCCAAGTGAGGCTCAGGAACAAGTAAATAGTAAATCCACAGGCAAGGCTTCCAGCAGGTAAAATACAGCAATATCACAACAGCAATCCCAATAACTGGACGACACACAGTTTCAGGAGCAGAACTCAAAGCTTTAATCCACAGTCTCCTTATAAAGCATGCTCCCATGCAAGGGAGGGATTTACAGTAATTATTACAGTAGCCAATCCTGTCCTGGTAACCTCCCACACATCTCCTCCCCTCAGCCAGCATCATAATCCCCTTATCCAGCACACCAATTCCCCCCATTTCTGGATGTACCCCTAAACGTAGGGGTACCTCTTTAAATCCTACATCCCCGGATACCCCTGATCTGGGTGAACAACATATCCAAAAATCACCCAGATCAGACCAGGGGTTCGGGAAATGTATGGAGGGAATAAAATGACCGACCGCACTAACTGAGATAGCCAAATAAGGTTCCATGTGAATGGGCCCTGCGGTCGGTCCTGGCATAAGGGAACAAAATACACGAAAGCCTCTAGCTATAGAGGCTAGGGAGGGTTCGCCTGAATCCCCTCGTTCGGTATTTTCTATCTACCGAACGAGGGGCCGTTCGGTAGTTTGGAACCGAACGGACCAGGTTTGTGGAGGTCTCAGCGGTGTTCGCCTACTCGAGTGTCCGATTTTAGTTCCAGACACTCGACGGCAAAACACCGCTGTTCGGGAGTTTTAAAATGGCCGCCGCCACGTGTTCGTTTGTCGAATGGCGGCCACCCCCGAGAACAAAGGACGGCTACTTACTATTCAATTACCCGTTCGCAACAATGTTGCAACGGGTAATTGAGGACACACTTCACACAGGGGAGGTCTGGTTGTTCGGTAGTTTCATTCGAATAAACTAAGGGAATGAAACTACCGAACAATCAGAGGAATACAATTCTCTTTAACACACAGAAAACACAGCAGATACACGAATGCAGGTATATACAGTATATTTGTAGGGTCGCCTGGTGCCATCCGCTACACTTTGTATGCTACTTCACTATATGTAAGTACTTACTCTGTAACTTGCATCCCTTACACATAGCAACACTGTTACTATGTCCTATAATAACAGCACTGTATTCTCCTTAATTTAAACCTCACTCTAATGTTACTCTGTACTTTGCCTAAATATCTGCCAGTTTATAGCGGCATTAATGATACTTTGCAGTAACATAACTCTCTACCCGCAGTGTTTTTAATAACTGTGTAAGTCAATAATTATTACTTGCTCTTTCAGTGATAACTTTCTGTATCCTCTAAACTTGGCACTGATGTTACTGTCTGCGCAATCACACTCTATACTCTGCAGGTATCTTAGACTGTACACCACACAGTACTTTTTACACTGTACGACGCAGTGAGAAAACTTGGTACGTCACAGTAACTTAATTTCCATAACTGTTCTCATTGATTTGTGTATTGTTTTTTTGCCTACAGATTCCCTCACTTCGCACTAAGTGCCGGACTACAAAGAGTGTCTGGCTCCATCTTATGTTCCGTTCTCGTCGGTCTGTCTCTGCTAGGCAGCTTTGGAGGCAGCGCTGTACAACGCCGAGCCGGGGCCTGGGGGAGGGGGCACCCCCCAACCCCGAAGACCTCCAGAATGCCCTGCGGCCTACAGCCCACCAACTCTTTAAGAAGCTGAAAGATGAGCAGTTATGGCAGCTGGCAGAGGCGGTTGAGAGCAAGGGACGCTGGGATTGCGGCTGTGTCTGGTTCCCATGGGAGTCAAGGGGTGGGAAACAAGCACTGGCACCCCAAGTGTTGCTATGCAAGCTGTATCGCTGGCCAGACCTGAGGCAGGCATCCGAGCTGAAGAGGTTGATGCAATGTGAGAATTTCTGGAGAAAGGGCAGTGAAGGAACGTCCATTTGCTGTAATCCGTACCACTTCAGCCGGCTGGCAGTGCCAGGTTTGCAGGGGAAAAGCAAGTTCAGAATTTATTAACTACAGAGGGGAGGATAACGAGGGGCACTATGGGGAGGTCACATTCTATAATTCTTTTACTTCCTCTATACAAATGACTTCTTTCTGATCTCAAAGCCACAGGTTTATCAGTTGCACTTAGCATGCTGGAATACCTAACTCATTTTACTTTGCCTCTTAAGCACAAATGTGACATTCTCACATCTCTTCCAGCTCTGTACTGTCTTTCCTCCACGTTGTGTCTCCTTTGTTTGTTATTGTAATGTCTTTTTGAAACCATTATATACTGGCCATCTGCCCCCATCCCTAGTCTGTTGTCCCATTGTCTGCACAAAGTGTACATAGCATCCGCTGTTAGTTAGTAGACTCTGATTCCAAGAATCCATTTCAAATGTATTTAATATATGGGGTCAAGATTTTGGTACTCAACATAAGTCCATCCATCCATCTATCCATCCACCTATCTATCTATCTATCTATCTATCTATCTATCTATCTATCTGTTATGTCCTCACTCCATCCTTTATCATTGTTCTGTTTAATCAATTCCTTTTTTCTGTTGCAGAGTTACCTACCCAAGTCCCCTGCAAGGTAAAGGAGAGCCTACGGTTTGTTCCATCCGATACATTTTCTCCCCTAAATCCAGGGAGCACCTACAGCAATGTCCGAGGCCGACATGGTAAGTGTAAGAAAGTTATTATGAATATGTAAATGAGAAAACACTGTCTTAGTCAGTTTTCAGTGTAGACTTGAGCTTACCGTTACACCCAAAACACTGCCACCTGGAGGGCATTTTGGTATAATGAGTGTCACTGTCCAAAATAGTTTATGGTCTAGTACAGGGGCAGGCAACCTCTGGCACACCAGATATTGTGAACTACATCACCCATGATACTGTTCCAGTCATAATGCTGTTAAAGCATCAGGGGAGATGTAGTCCAAACCATCTGGAGGGACAGAGGTTGCTTACTCCTGGTCTAGTGGTTTGATGGGAGACCCTTCTCAAGGATGTCAACCCAGCTGTAAAATAGAGACCATTCCAAAGGATCTTGCAGTTTAAGGTATAAGGGGAGTTCCTGTCCCAAGGAGCTTATAATATAAATGTGTAATGCACAACTCTATAGTCAGTATTTCTGCTTCTCACTGGCTTTCTCTCTGTATTCCTCCAGACACCACTTTGTCCAGAGGCTCCTATAAGGATGGATACTGGTGCAAACTGGCCTACTGGGAGCACCGGACCCGCGTAGGCCGTCTCTACACTGTGAGTGAGCCATCGGTGCATATCTTCCACGACTTGCCCAAGGGTAGTGGCTTTTGTCTGGGATTCCTGGGCTCTGAAACCCGAAATGAAACCGTTAGACGCACCCGGATGAAGATAGGTCAGGGTATAACCTTAAGCCATGAGAATGATGGGGTTTGGGTTTACAACAGATCCGAGCACCCAATTTTCATCAATTCCCCTACACTGGCTTCTGTAAACACTCGCGGGCAGTCTGTGCACAAGCTGCTCCCAGGATACTCCATCAAAGTCTTTGATTCTGAACAGGAGGTCTCCAGGTGTCATGTTCTGGGGGATGGGCCCTACGATCCTCACAGTGTGCGTATCAGTTTTGCCAAGGGCTGGGGATCATGCTACTCTCGGCAGTTTATCACTTCCTGCCCTTGCTGGCTAGAAGTCCTTCTAAGACCACCGAGATGAACATGCTCCTCCGACATCTGGAGCTCCTAAGTCAATGCATCATAATCTGAATAAACCAGTTCCACCTGCCAAGCCTGGCCTCCATCACCTGTGCTGCCGTCAGAATAGAGACTTGTCACCTGTGCCACGTGCTGAGCTTATGCTTCAACATCAACTGCTAAACCTGGACTCAATCATCAGTGTCACCTTCTAAGCTTTTGCTTCACCAACTGTGCCAACTGCTAAACATGGACTTTATTTCCACCTGCTAAGTATAGACTGCACCACTTGTCCTGTCTGCTGAATCTAGGCTTCATTCCATGTGTGATAAATATACAAATATTACTATAAATGAAAACCAGTGTCTTCTGAACTCATCATCTGCACTATTTACACATGGATTTTTTAGATCTGTTATTTGGTAAATTCTACATTGAATGTTGCTCAGTCTCCTTGAATATCGCTCAATCTCCTTGAATATCAACGTTTTGAAATATTCATCTGTTTAACTGTCAAGGTCAGAATTGCAATTGTCATGTCATGACTCCAGACTCTATCCTACTGAATCCAGACTTCACCACTGCTCCCTTATGACCCCAAACTCAATCTTACTAAATCCAGATGTCATCTTTGAAACCTGACTTTTACATGGCTCCATCTTTTACTGCCTAATTAATCCTTAATTCAGGGTCTGTTGTTTGAAACTTCTATAATATCCAGATTCCATTTTCACTTTATCATCATCAAAACCTCGGGAACTTTCATTGCATCCGGGATCAACCATGAGTGCTATTCACCAAATTCAGGTTCCAGAGCTTCTATTGTCCACAACACTTACAGCTTCTTCAGCTCACAGCTATGTATTTTTACAAAGTACGAACTTTCGATATCCATACACTCGCAGCTCTAAGGCATCTCTCTTTTACCGATGTGAAATGAAGTATAAATCATGGGAGGACTGGTGCTCTCCTGTATATCTCATTGAGATGACCATGTTACCACTTATTAATACTTATCTAGAAGTTTGAATTTACTCTACTCTGGGGCCCAATGAGTAGAACTCACTACATGCTTTTAATGAAACGTTCACAAAAAACTGAATCTATTGTTCAACAGAACAGATCATTCTTGGACTCCAGAAATTACATGTTTGTAGATAATGGGTGTTAGGTACAAAATATGATTTTGAGTAGACTAAGTGGATTCCTGAGATTAAGGAGATGATTTATCAAAGTTTTCTGTTCTAAAAAGTGGTGCAAAATACAGTAGAAGGGGTGGTGTCACCAATTGAATAAGCCTGCCAGTTCCAATGGTTTCCATGGTGATTGATCCACATTTAGTACTATAAAATTACTTTTTAGAAGAGTATGCTGTCAGAATTCCACTAACATTCTACCAGTGATACATTGAAATATCTGCCCTGTAATAAATTGCCTTAACGTCTAATCCACAGTCTGACACTTCAATCACAGAGCACTCTGATTTAGGGGCTACATTTAGCAATATCTCAAACACGACTCATTGTTTTATAAAAATATCCTTTCAACTGGTGGAATACTGTACCTAAGTGTTCCTGACTCCCAAACGAAAGTATTAATTGGTGGCTTTACAGTAGGTAGGATTAGATAAGGAGGTGTCTATAGATGGTCTCTAGGTGTTATTAGCAGACCAGTTATGGGATTTATGAATGTGAAGTTGATAGCAAGTTTTAGATGAGAGCAAAGCCTTATATGGAATAAGGCACATAGTTTTAAAGGGACACTGTGTGCATTGTAGCTCCTTCATCTCATAGAAATGGTTATTGGTCTTGGAGTCCCCTGGTACTGCCCTTTCATTCAGTGTTAAACCACTTTGAACAGATTAAAGTTGACTGAATGTCATCAGCCATTTGCAGCTCACCTCTCAGTGGAGGTATATTTAAGGCAGATATTACATTCCACCTCAGTCATACCAGCAATAGGCAGTTGTGATAGGGTCAGAGACCAAACTCAGCCACTGCCACCCATCGCTACTAGGGATAATTTGGAGGCATTAGCTGAGGAGCTGAATTGTGACTGTGGGATACCAAGGAACCTCATAGAATGTTAAACCGTTCAAAAAAGGTTTAACACAGAGGCAGGGGCAGCAACATGGTACTCCAAGCACTATAAGCACTACAATGAAATTAAGAGGATATAGTGCCTAGAGTGTACCTCTAAGTAGGTTCTAAGGAATTTGAGGAATGTGCTGAATTTAGTGTTATGAATAGTATGAAACAGTTGAAACGGTTAGGTAAGAAGGAGGAACAGACGTCAGTGTAATGATGGGGGAAAAAAAGAGAGAAAACATTCTGGGTTTTTCGTGTCCCATAGTGTCTTCAGTGATACGGGCCTGTATACTCAGTTCAGTTAGAGATAATCTGGTCTTTAAATATTCTTTGTGTTCATTATACAGTCAGACACATATCACAAGGTAAAGAATTTGTTCCATGCCAGCAGCCAAAAATATTTTTAAACAAACAGTAATGCATCATTATGACTTCCGTTTACATGGGAAAAAAAACACTATGTAAGGTTCAGGAATATGTACTCAAATCACATAATATCATACAGCAATTGTTATTTAGACACATATGTAGAACTCTGCAGCTGATTGCGTGCTGCCATACGTTTATTTCCATTTATGTGGATTACGAGGTCACGGACCAAAACCTGTATTACAGCTATATTCTGATTGACAGCCAATCAGAATATGAAGTCAACAAATTTATATTGCTAATTTTCCTTTATGTCTATCGCCAAAACACAAATCCCAGGGCCTATGCATGCCTAGCACAACTCAGTTTGCCATTTCATACAGACAGCTATTTATATTAAAGCATTACTGTACTGACATTTTAAAAACAATACCGTCACTACCAGTTATGGCCTCCAGGTGGCAGAATGACATTCCACCGCTTATAAAAGCGGATATTACAATTAGCCTTACTAATGCAGCCACGACGGGTTAACCCAGGCTTCCCCAAACTCCGGCCCTCCAGCTGTTGCTGAACTAAAACTACCATGATTCTCAGCCTATCTTTTTCATTCATAGAATCATGGGAGTTGTAGTTCGGAAACATCTGGAGGGCCGGAGTTTGGGGAAGCCTGGGTTAACCCAATGAATGCGGCTGTTAATGTGCTACTACAGAGAGTACCCTTACCCCACTGAAACTGTGCCAGGCTAAATTATTTATATAACACCAGTAGTAGTACTGCACTGTATAGTGATAGTGATAGTGAGTATACCCTGACAATGGCCAGTGTGCACCCTATAGTGATTCAGGGTACATGCTGGTAATATATAGTCTGCTTTCTATAATGATACCGAGTATCTATGTATTGATAATTAACAGGCTGCTCTGTATAATGATGCTGAGTACCTATACACTGATAATAAACAAATTATTTTGGGATAAGATCAGAAATGAAAAGTTCAAGTGCAAATTTGGGTTAAAGAAGACGTCCCTGAACAACACGTACCAACTTCTGTTAGTACCAGTCGACAGGACGTCCAACCTCAGTATAACCAAAGTATTCATAGAAAAACCATGTATAGGGTTTTTTGGTTTTTTTATATCCGTATTTACAACACAGTATATTTTTAAATGTTATTTATATAGATACATTTTCTACCAGACTATTATGTTAAACTTACTGACTTTTAGTAACACAAAACATGGCCAAGGATCTCAGCTCGTTACTGTAATTTCCTGCGTCATGTATTAGATTGTAAGCTCTTCGGGGCAGTGCTAACATGTGCAGTGCTGTGTACACTGACAATCGTTTATTCTCCAATAAATTATTATCCACATAAAAAAAAAAAAAAAAAGTTATTCTTTAATATACTTCACAGAATGTGTGACCATATTATGCGGTATGTGAAGATCAACCAATACGTTACCTCTCACTCAAGACTTTCCCGTCTCATTAGCATTTACTCACTAAAAGACAGATTTTTGTGAATTGACAAACAAACTGCAAAGCATAGGCTACAATTGCTGTGACTATAGTTGAGAAAGATAATATTTCTAAATCAGTCATTTTTGCTTATATTTTGCAATTCACTTTTAAAGTCACTAATTTGGGGTTTAGTGAATAAACCCGTAACGTTGTAGTGGGAGCGGACGGCGTGATACCACAAATTACTTGTTTATCGGTCACCGAGTATTTAGATTCCGAAGTGACCCTCAAGCCAACTCATTACAGAGCATTAGAATGCAGGACATCTCGCTCTATACGCTGGTGACACCTTCAGGACAAATGGAGTATTAGTTATAGTTACATAGCTGCGTCCATCAAGTTCAGCCTTCCTCACATTTGTTTTTTGCTGTTTATCCAAAAGAAGGCAAAAAACCCAGTTTGAAGCACAATTTTGCAACAAGCTAGGAAAAAATTTCCTTCTTGACCCCAGAATGGCAGTCAGATTTATCCTTGGATCAAGCAGTTATTGCCCTACATTGAAAGATTATATCCTTTAATATTCTGTTTTTGCAAGTATGCATCTAGTAGCTGTTTGAACATCTGTATGGACTCTGATAAAACCACTTCTTCAGGCAGAGAATTCCACATCCTTATTG
Organism: Pelobates cultripes; assembly: GCA_933207985.1. Taxonomy (NCBI): domain Eukaryota; kingdom Metazoa; phylum Chordata; class Amphibia; order Anura; family Pelobatidae; genus Pelobates; species Pelobates cultripes. The sequence goes on along the minus strand of OW240918.1, from coordinate 136,608,031 downwards.
TTCTTACATTAAAAAAACCTTTCCTTTGCCTTAGACGAAATCTTCTTTCTTCCAGTCTAAACGCATGACCTCGTGTCCTATGTAAAGTCCAGTTTGTGAATAGATTTCCACACAATGGTTTGTATTGGACCCGAATATATGTATATAATGTTATCATATCCCCTCTAAGGCGACGTTTTTCTAAACTAAATATGTTTAAATTTGTTAACCTTTCTTCATAGCTGATATGTTCCATTCCTTTTATTAATTTTGTAGCCCACTTCTGCACTTTTTCTAGTGCCATAATATCCTTCTTTAGAACAGGTGCTCAAAATTGCACAGCATATTCAATATGTGGTCTTACCAGTGATTTATAAAGAAGCAAAATGATATTCTCGTCCCGAGAATGAATGCCCTTTTTCATGCATGACAATACCTTTCTGGCCTTGGCCACTGCTGATTGACATTGCATATTGTTGCATAGTTTGTTGTCTATAACAATTCCCAAGTCCTTTTCGTGTGTTGTTATCCCTAATTCGCTTCCACTAAGGGTATACGTTGCTTGTGTGTTCTTTACGCCGAAGTGCATAACTTTGCATTTTTCAACATTAAATTTAATCTGCCATTTGAGTGCCCAGTCCCCCAGTCTATCTAAATCCCTCTGCAGCAAAGTAATATCTTGCTCACATTGTATTATTTTACAGAGTTTTGTGTCATCTGCAAACACTGAAACATGACTTAACCATATTAAATAGAAGGGGTCCCAGAACAGACCCCTGAGGGATACCACTTGCCACCTCTGTCCAGCTTGAAAATTTACTATTAATGACAACTCTTTGTACTCTGTTTTTAAGCCAATTTTCTACCCAAGAACAAGCATTTTCATCTAGACCGATTTCCTTGAGTTTGAACACTAATCTATTGTGTGGAACTGTATCAAATGCCTTGGCAAAATCCAAATAGATCACATCCACGGCAACACCCTGGTCTATACTTCTACTTACTATTTCGTAGAACACAATCAAGTTAGTTTGACATGATCTGTGCTTCATAAAACTGTGCTGATTTTTGCTGATAACCATATTCTTCTCAAGGAATTCTTGAATATTATCCCTTAATAACCTTTCAAATATTTTCCCAGCCACAGAAGTTAAGCTCACAAGTCTATCATTTCCAGGCAAGGATTTTGAACACTTTTTGAATATTGGAACCACATCTGCCTTCCTCCAATACTCCGGAACACTTCCTGAAAGAAAAGAATCTTGAAAGATTAAAAACAGAGGTTCACTTATTTCTACACTTAGTTCCTTAAGTACTCGTGGATGGATACCGTCAGGCCCTGGAGCTTTGTTTATATTAACTTTCTTTAGTTGCTGCAACACCTTGTCTTGAGTTAACCAATTACAATTATTCTGCAAGTTTTTAGTAGCAATCATTTGCACATCTATTGCCATGGGTTCTTCCTTAATATATAACATAGACATCATAGACCCTACTCTCTGGCTCTTACGGCCACTTCCACATTGGCTTTTTTTTTACATTTAAGTTCAAATTCACTTTGAATTCTCACTTTAGTAAATAGCCCTATATACATGCACTTAGAATCTGTGTCCACACTAGAAATTAATGCTGGGGCCTTCTACAAACCTTAGATACTATTACCCACCCATATATTTGCTTTTTTTTCAGTATTCGTGTTAGCGTATTTTATTTGTCTCAAGCATTTCTGTACTGTGCAGACCAAGACTGTCATTTTCTTTCCAATTTCCACCCTTTTTTGATTCCTCCACCTTGTGCAGCACTGTCAGCCATGTCATTTAATAAATGAAACTGCTACTGAAAGTTGAACAGTGTATTTGTCACATTAATCTGAAGACATGATTCTGCTCACCAGCTACTTCCTGGTCTGGACTGGGCTTAAAACAAACTGCAGCAGTATCACAAGTCATTTCCAACGTGAGTATTTTCTATCTCCTAAATTCTATTTAGTTTGGTTAAAGCTCCACTGTCACCCTACCCTCGAAAAATGAGTATTTCATAGAGATAGAATCTTTACGAAATATTAATATTGTCTGTGTTGGAATTACATGGAAATTCCAAACCAGTCAAGAGATACACGGAGACAGATGCAGTTAATTAGCCTTTTCTATTGAGGATCCTCCATAGACCTCAATGCTGTGCTCTCGCGCATGCATAAGTGTTCTGCAGTGACGTCCACTACTGGTGCTTCAGATGACCCACCAGGAGAATATGGTGGAGCCCACGGGAGCCAGGTTCAGGTATGTAGAACTCACCTTTGCCTTCCCCTACGGCCACCCAGTAGCAATGTCACAATAGGGGGCTTTGCAAATTCTGCAAAAGTGCTCCTACCATGTTTCCCTGAAAATAAGACCGGGTCTTATATTAATTTTTCCCTCAAAAACGCACAAGGGCTTATTTCCGGGTGGTCTTATTTCAGGGAAATACGTGTAGTAGAAAGCAGGTCTATGTTCGGGGGAATTCCCCCGAACATTGACCAGTTCACTACGGCATGGAATCCTGCGAATCTATGTTCGGGAATGTTTTCTAAACATAAATCAGTTCTCTTGCGAATGGAATCTTGTGTATCTATGTTAGGGGAAACCTCTAGATTAGTTCACTCGCGAATGGCATTCCGCATATCTACGTTCAGAGAAAATTCCCCGAACATAGATTAGCGAACGACTAGGGCTTATATTATGAACATGGTATCATTTTGTTTACATACATTTATTGTCTTATAATGCTATAAAAATAGTACATTTCCAACATGGTTTACCTTAAATGTTCACGTTCATGCATATCATGATAGAGTTCAGTTGTAATCTGACATTTATTACAGAATTTATCTCACAAATTACACAAATTAAGCATTTATTACATTTCATGTCCTCTATATACCATGTTATCCACTTTAGACTCCTGTCATCTATTCTCGTTCCCTCATGCTCTCCCTTGCGCTTGATTCTGTATCATGTATGAAGCATAAGCTCCCTTGGACATTATTCTCTCTCCTTGAACATTTTCATGCAGTCCTATGTAATGCCCACCCTTATTCTGGCCTGTACACTATGCTTTTCCTTGTGCAAACTATTTGATCTATTTTCCTGCACACTATTCAATACACTGTCCCAGGCCTGTACTGTTCCATTCTTGTGCGCTAGTGTCTCTGTACTTGTCGAGTAAGCTTCTCCTGCAATGCACTATTCCTCAACCCTCCAGCACTAGGTCCGCTATGGGCTAATGTTTCTCCCCAGGACACTTCTCCACGAACACTGTTCTTTCTCCTTGTGCATTATTCCTTAAATTTCCACTGCACTAGTGTCTTCCCTGTACACATTGTTTTTATCCCCACTTCACAATTCTGCCCTCTTTATTCACTTTTATCCTTCCCTGCACAGTGAGGGGCAATATGTGCACTACAACCATTTCATCTTCTCAGAACTACAGACACTATAACCACTTTAATGATATAAAGCTGTTACATTGCCTACCATGTCCCTTTACTTTCTCACCCCTCTGCAATATTATTTTTCTCACACCTCATCTACTTCTCTCTCTCTCTGTATACTAGTATTTAGTGTGCACCTCTATACACTATTTCCTACCCACAATACACTATTTTTTTCCTTCATGCACAATATCTAACATGCACATTTCTTTACCCACCGTGAGCTATTCTTACATAGGATAAAAATAGACATGCAACCATCAATTCATCCTTTTTCTCATTTAAAATATTTCCTAACCACTAATTCCCATATTCACGATTCCCTATCCTCCGTGCTCTATTTCATATTCACCATGTATTATTATTGCCATTTATATAGCGCCAACAGATTCCGTAGTTGAATTATTCTCTCCCTCTTTGTGCTATTCCCTAAGCATCATGCACAATTCCCCTCTTATTTGCACCATCCCATTGCCAGTGATGTTATATAAAATCCCCTGCTCAGTTTACTGCCCGTGTGAAATTCTTTAAAGCTGTTAAACCTTTCTACAGGGTAATCTATAACATACATAGTGCAGTATGACGTGAACAAAGCCCCTCATTCTAGTGTAGTACAAGTTTCCAATTATATTTATCACTATTATCAATACGTTAAATTATGGTATAAACCTCTGTTCTACAATACAGCGATGTCCGATACCTGCACAAATGTCACCATGTATGGAGGGTCCTCCCGTAACAGAAATAATCACCACTGAACATTTCTGGCCTAGTTTCCGCTTTCTCTCCCCAGGTAACGAACCTGTCTATTAAAATGTCCTATATTCCATTCAATATTCTCTCCCCTATACACTATTATCTATCCACCATGCACTATTCTCTCCATTATGCACAATGCCATATCCACATTCACTATTCTCTCCCCCATGTGCTATTTCCTATCTACCATCTATGTATTATACATGCACTATGTCCTATATTCCATTCAATATTCTCTCCCCTATACACTATTATCTATCCACCATGCACTATTCTCTCCATTATGCACAATGCCATATCCACATTCACTATTCTCCCCATGTGCTATTTCCTATCTACCATCTATGTATTATACATGCACTATGTCCTATATTCCATTCAATATTCTCTCTATTATCTATCCACTATGCACTATTCCTGGTCCACTTATTCTATCCATTTATGTGCTATATACCTTATGCCAAATTATTACCTATGCACCATGCATTATTTTGTCAGTCTATGTGCTATTCTGTTTGTGCATTACCCCTACCCATCATGTACTATTGCCCATACACTATTCTCTGCCTCTATGCACTATTCCTTATCCAGTGTGCACAACTACCGCCTCCATATACTATTCAGTATCTTCTCTATCTATAACCTATGGCACCGCAGATGTTAATGAAAGAGATGTGAATTTATCTCCTGATGCCGGACCATGCAGTTCCAGGTGTTGGGCAGAAAGTTTTTTTAAATTCATATAGCCCTGCCACGGTAAAGCAGCACGACTGCCTTAGAGGGGCTGGTACTGGAGAGGTAGGGTCCACACCTCCACTGTGTTTGCTGTCTCATACTCTCTAATTAGTTGAAGTGTGTTCAAAGTTGTTGGTTTTTTTTAACCCTTCCAACACAGGGAGTGAGGGAGCGAGCAATAAGTTTATGGGTAAGGGACACTATAGTAATAAGAATAAAAAATAGTGTATTCCCAGAGCTACAGTATTCCTTTAACACCTTAAGGACCAAACTTCTGGAATAAAAGGGAATCATGACGTCACACACGTCATGTGTCCTTAAGGGGTAAAGTTATACACACATCGCCTACAGCCAGCACACGCCACATATCACACACAGCCAGCTCAATGTAATTCACCAAATTCAATTGACAAGGCGGAGACAAAATTAGCCATGTTGTTGTTGTTGTTATTATTATACGCATTTATAAAGCGACAACTTTTTTCACTGTGCTTTACAGCATCATTAAGGCGGAAATGTTACAGGAATAAAAAAGTTGATGTGTTTCCAATATACAGGCTTAGAGAGAAAATTACTCAAAAAAGTGGCCTTCATTTCTCCATTAAAATTTAATTTGTCAGAGTTTAGTGAATAGTCCTGTCACTGTCCACGGCTCTCGGCAGGGGCCCCTGTCTTTATAAAATTAAATCATTTCGTGTCATTACAAGCAGATTTTAATAAAAAATAATAAATAAAAATAAATCACATCCCTAGCACTACATCTCCCACAATGCTCTTACAGCCATAACACTGGCAAAGCATCATGGTACCTGTAGTCCATAACACCTGGAGCAGTGGAAGTGACCTCTCCCTGGTCTATTCCCTCTCCCCCGTGCGATATTCCTCGCACTATGTACTATCCCGTGCAGTGTCTCGCTGTATGCGATCACACAGTGTTTGATATCCCCTCTCCCCGCTTCCTCTGCCTCCCCCTCAATCTCAGTCTCTCTCTGGGTGTCTGTCATGTGGGGTCCTGCGGTCAGGGCGCTATGTATAGCTGCGGATGGATGCGGATTGCAGCGGGGGGCAGGAAGCCGCGCTCTCTGTGTGGTGGTCGCGGCGGAGGAAGTGGAGGATCTGCAGAGCGGGCGGAGGAGGGCGCTGTGGTCGGAGCCTGCGGGAGACAGCGAGATGGCTCCCGGGGGATTGTGGGTAGGCGTGCTATAAATGGCCTGCTCTATGGCAGCCAGGGCTGGCTGTGCTGATAGAGATAATACAGAGCTATTCATAGACACAGGAACACTGTGCCTGCATGTACACTCATATTATCTGTATATACAGCTAGCACTGTGCCTGCATCTAGGCTCATATTATCTGTATATACAGCTAGCACTGTGCCTGCATGTACACTCATATTATCTGTATATACAGCTAGCACTGTGCCTGCATGTACACTCATATTATCTGTATATACAGCAAGCACTGTGCCTGCATGTACACTCATATTATCTGTATATACAGCTAGCACTGTGCCTGCATGTACACTCATATTATCTGTATATACAGCAAGCACTGTGCCTGCATGTACACTCATATTATCTGTATATACAGCTAGCACTGTGCCTGCATGTACACTCATATTATCTGTATATACAGCTAGCACTGTGCCTGCATGTACACTCATATTATCTGTATATACAGCTAGCACTGTGTCTGCATGTACACTCATATTATCTGTATATACAGCTAGCACTGTGCCTGCATGTACACTCATATTATCTGTATATACAGCTACCACTGTGCCTGCATGTACACTCATATTATCTGTATATACAGCTACCACTGTGCCTGCATGTACACTCATATTATCTGTATATACAGCTAGCACTGTGCCTGCATGTACACTCATATTATCTGTATATACAGCTACCACTGTGCCTGCATGTACACTCATATTATCTGTATATACAGCTAGCACTGTGCCTGCATGTACACTCATATTATCTGTATATACAGCTAGCACTGTGCCTGCATGTACACTCATATTATCTGTATATACAGCTAGCACTGTGTCTGCATGTACACTCATATTATCTGTATATACAG
>OW240918.1:136535998-136600904 GCA_933207985.1 Pelobates cultripes | reverse complement strand
TTATTATTATTACAGTCTGTCTGTGTCTGTATTATTGTTATTACTGTCTGTGTCTGTATTATTATTATTATTGTTATTACTGTCTGTGTCTGTATTATTATTACTGTCTGTGTCTGTATTATTATTATTACTGTCTGTGTCTGTGTCTGTATTATTGTTATTACTGTCTGTGTCTGTATTATTATTATTATTGTTATTACTGTCTGTGTCTGTATTATTATTACTGTCTGTGTCTGTGTCTGTATTATTATTATTACTGTCTGTGTCTGTATTATTATTATTACTGTCTGTGTCTGTATTATTATTACTGTCTGTGTCTGTGTCTGTATTATTGTTATTACTGTCTGTGTCTGTATTATTATTATTATTATTATTACTGTCTGTGTCTGTATTATTATTACTGTCTGTGTCTGTATTGTTATTATTACTGTCTGTGTCTGTACACACCATGCTATACACATTGCTATAGTAATACTGAGTATACCTCCTCCTCCTCCCCCGGGGCTGCCCGCCGTGTCCTCCTCCCCCCGGGGCTGCCCGCCGTGTCCTCCTCCTCCTCCTCCCCCGGGGCTGCCGGCCGTGTCCTCCTCCTCCTCCTCCCCCGGGGCTGCCCGCCGTGTCCTCCTCCCCCCGGGGCTGCCCGCCGTGTGCCCCTCTCCAGTCTGGGAGTCTGGGCTCTCACTTCCTCCTCCTGCTGCTGTAACCTCTCACCGAGCCGCCCATCACACCGTGTTACCATGGAGACCGGAGGTGTGTCCGCTGTCACCGAGCCGCCATCTTGGAGCAGGGCAGCTGTATGGAGCCTGGGAGCTGACACTCTAATAGTGTGTTAGTAACATGGAGGCTGCTCTGTATTCCATGTACTGAGTGTGAGTGGGCCCTCAGCCATGCTCCCCCTCTCACAGAGGCTCTGGATAAAGCATTATTTAACTATTAATTAATTATAATTCCTAATTGTCTTTTCACTACAGCTGATTCTGACCCAAGATCAGTAAATGGCAGTCACTCACAAAATCAATATTCTTAGAAAAGGCAGAAAAAAAGTATATTTCACAAACTAAGAGAAAAAAAGACACATTTCCTGGGACACTGTAAGGAACCATAATCACTTCAGCTGGTTGAAGAGTGTCTGGGCTGAATAGTAAGCCTATAGCAGGCGATAAAAGAGGACAAGCCAATACACGAGCCACGGCCAGGACTCAGAACAATCAAGATAAATCGTATAACTATCCAAAGGTCAAGCAACGGAGAAATCAGAATATATGAAGAACAAGTCGAAGTCCGTATCATAAAATCAGACTGCAAACACAGAATGCTCCATTGGGTATAATAGAACCATAACAGGGCACCTAGCTCATGTAAATTATGGACTGAATACCCCATAGTGAGCCTCTATTGGTTTACTTCCTTCCTGTGTGCGAAGAATAATACATGGGAGTTGCCACAGTTTGGACACAGGAATGACCCCACCACTGGTTCACATAAAGGTCCAAAATGTGTCTGCATGATGCATTGAAAATGATTGCAGAATGATGAGCAGGGCATCATACGCAGAAACAGACCTTGTCTACATGACAGTAACACTCCCCCAAACAGCCCCACTGGGCAGGGAGAATCTGGATAGTGTGGAAAATGGGCATGGAATTCACAAATCACATGGGTTCTATGGGGAACCTGGATTGGAAGCAGGAACCCAAGAACGTTCTTCCGGTCTAGTGTATAAGATACTGTAACCTCCATCCCTTGGAGAATATGGAGTTCAAAACAGATTGAATGTCATATTCCTCGTCTCTCTCTGGAGAGAAGCAATATATCTATTGAATATGAAGGCTTACGAAGGGATTATGGTGGATATAAGGAATTTAGTATTCGCAGATTCTTGGGTAGGTCCGTGGCATAGATGGAAAAGGCTAAAAGATCTCTTTTATCTCCATGGTAAACGGCAAGTTTATCGGTGGAGTTTTAGAAGTAGCTTGGTCTTGACATTGTCGAATATGTTCAATTAGATAAGAGTAAAGAACTGTGAAAGTAACAGCAATGATATGTAGGTACTAAATGTAAAATCTCCTTGATCTCTATATCAAGAGGTTCGAATTGCCTAGGTGTGGCAAACCTAGCCACTTGGACTATATCAACCAAAAACACTACACATAATAGCCCACACAATGTTGCAATCGGTAATTAGAGGTCCTCCTAGGTGGCCGCCGTTCGACTACCGACCATGCGGCGGTCGGCCATCTTGGATCCTTTGTTCCCTCAGCGGTGTTAGGTCGTCAAGCGCATGGTACTAAAAACGGCTACTCGACGGCGCGAACACCGCTGAGCCTCCAGGACGTTCGGGAGTTCCGGGCCGTTCGGTATTTCATTCCCTGGAAGGCAATCGGTCCTTTTAATATGTTTTTCAATAAATGTGTTTTTCGTGCGGCGTTCGGTTGTTTTAGCTGGGATCTGAGCGGTATTCTCACGAAATGTGCACTCAGACCCCAGCTATCTACCGAACGTCCATTCATTTAAATAACCTGAATATTGCTAAAGTTATGGATTTAAATGTAACATGCCGGTTCTGCTGCACAGAGGGATAATCCACTTAACGGTATATTCCAGTGGGAGGATCCCTCTCGTGCAGCAGTGCCTGATGGGAGAAATAGCTTGTACAATAAGTCCCCCATGTAGTCCCCTCTGGGAAAGCCCCTGGGAAGGGACTCAGGAAACCCCTTGCATGGGGACTTGTATAAATTGTGGAGCTGAAATAAAAGACCTCAGTTGACTCTCAGAACTGTGTTTCGTCCGGTTACTGGGAGATTTGGGATATTGCCTTGTTGTTTCCAGCACTTGACTGTGGATTATTTCCTGAACCAGCGGAATTCGTGGATTTAATATTGGCGTTCCGCTACACTAGGTAAAGCATCAGCTTTGGTATGTCAAGCGTAAGGACAAAATGCAGTGATAAAATTGAATCTGAATTAAAACCGGGATCACCTGGCTTGTCTTGATGCCAAACATCTAGCCCCAGCAATGGAAGACAGATTTTTATGGTCTGTTATTATCAGATTACGGTATCCTCCAGCAAGTATTTCTTGAAAAGGAAATTACAAAGATGTAAAGGTGGATAATGAGCAGCTCTTTGGGATATCATTGCTCCAACCCCGGATTTATAGGTGTCTAGCTCTAATATGAAGAGTCTAGACTCTAGAGGAATATGGATGAACCAGGACTGGAGCAGAAGAGAAGACAGACTGTAGGGTATCAAAAGCCCTATTTGTATCTAGAAACCATTTGTGTGCAATGACACACTTTCTGGTCATACTCTTTTATGGTATAGTGATTGTGGGGAAAAAAAATTCTAAACCTTTGAAAGTAATTAACAAATACCAAGAAAGCGCTGGATGGGCTTCAAACCTTGCAGCAGGGACCATGATAGCTCTGTACAGTGGCGGAATTACCGCGGTCGCAGCTGCAACCGGGCCCGTCACTCCAGGGGGCCCAGCCGCCCTGTTGACCCCTGCGACTGAGGTGCCCACCGGCATTCTGAACTACCGCCGGGGCCATATTGATGGGGCAATGTACTTCATGGGCTCTGGTCACGCTCTTAAAGTGCCACAGCGCTGACCGGGCCCCAGGAAGAACATTGCCAGTGAAGATGTCAGAGCTGGGAGGAAGCCATTACTCCCTCCCAGCTTACACAGAGCCACGTTGGAGGAGAGCGCCGGTAAGGAGAGGAGGGAGTCTCAGTGGGAGCTCTGACTCCCATCAGCCTAAGCCAGCCACTGGACCTCAGGAAGTCACTAAAAGAGGGTGACTAAAAATTTTAACAGTGTCTGTGTGTGTCAATGTCTGTGTCTATGTGTCAGTCTGTATGCCTGTATGTATGTGTTTGCATGTGTGTCTGTATGTGTGTATCTCTTTGTATGTAAATCTCTTTGTCTGATTGTGTGTCTGTCTGTGTATCTGTTTGTCTTCATGTGGGTCTGTATGTGTATCTGTTTGTATGTGTGTCAGTGTGTGCCCCTATGTAGCTGTATGTGTGTCAATGTTTATATCTGTATGCCTGTCATTCTGTGTATTTGAATGTTTGTCATTAAGTGTGTCTATGTATCTGCATGCATGTCTTTATGTGTATCTGTCTGTATGTGTCTGTGTATCTGCATGTATGTCTGTGTGTGTATTGGTTTGTCTGTATGTATATTAAATACTATTATTGCACAGACCATAGGAAAGTTGCATGGGATGTCTTTAGTAAAGTCCTAAAAGACAGCTGTGGCATTAAACTCTCCAAAGGGCATTGCCGTGTTCTCATAGTGACCCCTCTGTGTGTTAAAAAAAATCTAAGGGGAATGTGGAAGCAACTTATCTGCTACTTCCTCCTGCAAATCATGGTACTTAGGAGGCATTGTTGTTAACAGAGGAGCAGATGTAAGTGTATTAATAACTTCATAAAATGAATTCTTTGGAGACTGGTATCTTGAGAGCTCTTGCTTTATGACACAATCTCCTCCTCTTCTCAATTCGTACTACTGGTTGTGATACTACTACCGACCAAGGATAGCCTAGTGCTAAAGGACAAGAAGGAGAGGAGATAAGGTGCAAATCAATCTCCTCTCTGTGCAAAACAGACAGCAAGTTATGGAACGCAAAGGTAGGTTTGGGCACACCCAGTAGTTTCTTCAGCAGCCAGACTTTAGGTAGACTCCCTTTAGGGGAGCCAAAACATTTTTGTACTCTACAATAAAGTTTACCTGCCAAAGAAATTACAGGATGTGTCCAAACCTACTTTTTTGTTCCACTGGATTTGTCTGGCCTGGGGCCTCCCTGTTTTAACACCTTAAGGACACATGACGTGTGTGACATGTCATGATTCCCTTTTATTCCAGAAGTTTGGTCCTTACGGGGTTAAAGTACCCTAGTGGGAGTACTCCCTGAAATAGTGTGTTCTCTGAAATTCCACAAGACATGAGGTTATGTGATTATGTGTTGTATGTGTTATGGGAGGAGTGTGTACTGGTCTACCATCTATTGCCTTAACTGCCAAATGTGGGGCCTTCTGATTGAGCGGTATAGCAGAAAAACAAATAAAAGAGGTATCGACAAAGGTCACTGCCGCACTGGAGACCGATAAGGTCTGGACCGTTTAACTGGACTGTTAATGATAGGATTCCAAGTAGTAGGAAGAATATGCCAAGAGCCGGATGGATTATAGGACATTTTCATAACACCCATGGCTGGCGTCCTGATTAGCTTTTGGTTGCAACAGTTTTCTGAATGGCTAGGGCATTATTGGTTTTAGGTAACATTTTGTACTGCAATAAAAATAAAGCCCTTCCTACCTCCTGTAGGAGTTCTCTGTCTCAGGAAATGTTGTGAGATCTAACAGCATTGTTTCAGGAGCAGGAAAAGCAAGGGTTTCTAGATCAGAGAATATACTGCTTTTGTTATTATTTAGAGTTCTATTTTTCTCTTATCCTGTCATCAATATGGATACAGTAATAGATTAAATTGTATAATTCCTCAATAAGGTTTATAGAACAAACTCGGGTACTAAGGGAGTATGGAAATAGGTGACTCTGTGTGGTATGAGGCTCCGACGTCCACAGGTGGGGATTGTGCTTACAGCCCAACACCGTGCAGGACGTTTGGCATTTGCCAGAGAACACCAAGATTGGCAAATTCGCCACTGACAGATGTGACAGAGTCTGGAGACGCCATGGAGAACGTTCTGCTGCCTGCAACATCCTCCAGCATGACCGGTTTGGCAGTGGGTCAGTAATGGTGTGGGGTTGCATTTCTTTGGGGGGTCGCACAGCCCTCCATGTGCTCACCAGAGGTAGCCTGACTGCCATTAGGTACCGAGATGAGATCCTCAGACCCCTTGTGAAACCATATGCTGGTGCGGTTGGCACTGGGTTCCTCCAATGCTAGACCTCATGTGGCTGGAGTGTGACAGCAGTTCCTGCAAGACAAAGGCATTGATGCTATGGACTGGCCGGCTCGTTCCCCAGATCTGAATCCAATCGAGCACATCTGGGACATCATGTCTCGCTCCATCCACAAACGTCACGTTGCACCACAGACTGTCCAGGAGTTGGCAGATGCTTTAGTCCAGGTCTGGGAGGAGATCCCTCAGGAGACCATCCACCACCTCATCAAGAGCATGCACAGGCGTTGTAGGGAGGTCATACAGGCACGTGGAGGCCACACACACTACTGAGCCTCATTTTGACTTGTTTTAAGGACAATACATCAAAGTTGGATCAGCCTGTAGTGTGTTTTTCCACTTTAATTTTGAGTATGACTCCAAATCCAGACCTCCATGGATTGAAAAATTTGATTTCCATTTTTTAATTTTTGTGTGATTTTGTTGTCAGCACATTTAACTATGTAAAGAACAAGTATTTCAGAAGAATATTTAATTCATTCAGATCTAGGATGTGTTATTTTTGTGTTCCCTTTATTTTTTTGAGCAGTGTATATAATTGTTTTGTCATGATTCCACATGGGTGAAACTGGGGATAACCAGTGGCGTACATACCGGGGTCGCGGCTGCACCTCAGGGTGCCCCAAGGCTGGCCCTGGTGTCACCGGGCGGGCAGGCTGGCGGGTGCACGAGGGAGCACTCTCCCCTGAGCGCTCTCTGCCCATCTCCCTTGCGCACCGCACTGATGCCAGAGCCAGAATATGACGTCATATTCCGGCTCCGGCATCAGTACGTGGCGCACAAGGGAGCTGAACAGGGGGCACTCAGGGGAGAGTGCTCCCTCGTGCGCCTGCCAGCCTGCCCCATGACCGGCTGCCCAGCCACACCACTGGACCCCAGGGAATCCCCTCAGCACTCCCAAAGGTAGGGAGGCTGGGGGATTAAATTTAAAAAACATGTGTGTGTGTTAGTCTTAGAGTGTGTGTGTGTGTTAGTTTTTGTGTCAGTTTGTGTGCATCAGTGAGTGTGTTAGTGTGCGTGTCTGTTACTGAGTGTGTTAGTTTGTGTGCGTCTGTTAGTGAGTCTGTTTGGTGTCTGTTAGTGAGTGTGTGTTTTGTTCAGTGTGTATGTGTCTGTCAGTGAGTGTGTGTCTGTCAGTAAATGTGTGTGTCTGTTAGCTAGTGTGTATGCGTCTGTCCGTGAAAGTGTGTGTGTGTCTGTTCCTGGGGAGACCCTTAACCCACTAGCGTGGGTGGGTGGGAGTTATGGAAAATTGGGGAATTTACCGTTAGTGCTGCTTACTTCTAGTTAGGGGTTAACGGTAAAAAAAAACAAAAAAAAACTTATAAAAATGTTAAATCTGTAAAAAAAAGTTTTAAGAAAGTTAGGAAAGTTTAAAAAAATTATTAAGCAAAGTTATTAATTAGCAAAGTTCAAAAACAAGTTGTAAAAAGAGTTTAAAAAAAGTAAAGAAAAATACATTTAAAAATGCTCATTACCACTACACCTGGAACAAACAAGAGAAAAAAATGATCCCAGGCTAAGGTTCAAAATATGCCTTTTAAATTACCCCAGGGTGTATTCTTTAATAAATAGTATGTTTTTGTGGGGAAGTTTCAATAACCAACCGTCTAAACTACTCCAAAATGGAACATGGACACAGCGTAAAACTTCAAAGTTTGAAAAAAACTTGAATGGCTGTGTCCCAAATGTGCCCCTCCGATGTCCACATATACCTGGCAAAGGTACATACGGGGGTATTGCTGTACTCAGCCAACATAGCTGAGCAACATATGAAGTATTATACAGTCATAGCACACATAAGGTTTGCAAAATATACTGTGAAAACTCACCTTGTGTGTTAAAAAGGAAAAAAAAACGCTTATTACCACTACACTTGGTACAAGCTGACGGAAAAATTATCCCACGCCAAGGTTTTAAATTATGCCTTTTGAAATACTCTGGGATGTCTTCTTTAAGAAATGGTATGGCTTTATGGTGTAGTTGTAATATGTAGCCTGCTCAAGTGCTCCAAAGTGGAACATGGACGCATCAAAACCCTCCATGAAAATTCACACTTAAAAACCTGAACTTGTCACGTCTCTTTTACAGCACTGTAACTTCACAAAATAGTGTCTAGGTCATACATTGGGCATATTGTTTTACACAGAAGACTTAGCTGAGCATAATTTGGGGGGTTTGAACTTAGTGGCACATATGAAATATACAAAACGCCCAGCAAAAATGTAATCCGTATGTAAAAAATGCCCAAAATTATTTTTTACCACATACTTTGGCATATATTGGTGAAAAAATGGGGGCATGTTAAGGCACAATATGCACCATATGAGATACCCTGGTGTGTCTACTTTTACAAATGGTAGGCCTTTGTGGGGGTTTTTGAACAGTCAAACTGTTATAATACCCCAAAATGGAAGCTAAGGCTCATTAAATCCATCTCTCAAAATTCTACTGTGAATACTGAAAAGGACAGGTATCCTGTGTGGCACTGTAACTTCACGAAATAGTGCCAAAGACATACAATGGGGGTGTCATTTTACTCAGCAGATGTAGCTGAACACAAAATAAATAAGCATTTATATATATATATTACATCAAATTAAAGCCCTTTCTGGCATTTAAAAAACAGTATATAATATGTGTCGGTGCAATAAATTAGTAAAATGCAAATTGCAGTTGAACGCAAACAACAAAAAAAGCAATTGTCATTAAGCGCAAGACAAGCTTCTGAAGCGGTGTCCTTAAGGGGTTAATGTATTTTCCCATTGTATTCTGTTATTATTTACTCTCTCTGTCATGGTATTTCCACATACTACAAAACCCATAAATCTGTAGAACCTGGGTGTTCTACAGGTAGTCAATTTAGGTAAGATGTGTTATTACAAGGTTTTTGTTCTGAGCTGGGGCAGGATGGTGGGAGTTGGAGTGGCCTGTGGCAAGATGGTGGGAGTTGGAGTGGCCTGTGGCAAGATGGTGGGAATTGGAGTGAGCTGAGGAAGGATGCTGGCAGTTGAAGTCAGCTGGACCAGGACAGTAGGAGTGGGCTGGAGCAGGATTGTGTGAGTTGGACTGAGCTGGGGCAGAGTGGATGGGGCTGAGGAAGGATGGTGGGAGTTGGAGTGGGCTGAGGAAGGATGGTGGAAGTTAGAGTGGGCTGGAGCAGGATGATGGGAATTAGAGTGGGCTGAGGAAGGATGGTGGGAGTTGGAGTGGGCTGAGGAAGGATGGTGGGAGTTGGAGTGGGCTGAGGAAGGATGGTAGGAGTTAGAGTGGGCTGGAGCAAGATGATGGGAATTAGAGTGGGCTGAGGAAGGATGGTGGGAGTTAGAGTGGGCTGAGGAAGGATGGTGGGAGTTGGAGTGGGCTGGAGCAGGATGCTGGGAGTTGGAGTGGGCTGAGGAAGGATGTTGGGAGTTAGAGTGGGCTGAGGAAGGATGATGGGAGTTAGCGTGGGCTGAGGAAGGATGATGGGAGTTAGAGTGGGCTAAGGAAGGATGGTGGGAGTTAGAGTGGGATGAGGAGGGATGGTGGGAGTTAGAGTGAGCTGAGGAAGGATGGTGGGAGTTGGAGTGGGCTGGAACAGGATGATGGGAGTTGGAGTGGGCTGAGGAAGGCTGATGGGAGTTGGAGTGGGCTGATGAAGGATGATGGGAGTTTGAGTGGGCTGAGGAAGGATGATGGGAGTTAGAGTGGGCTGAGGAAGGATGGTGGGAGTTAGAGTGGGCTGAGGAAGGATGGTAGGAGTTAGAGTGGGCTGGAACAAGATGATGGGAATTAGAGTGGGCTGAGGAAGGATGGTGGGAGTTAGAGTGGGCTGAGGAAGGATGGTGGGAGTTGGAGTGGGCTGGAGCAGGATGATGGGAGTTGGAGTGGGCTGAGGAAGGCTGATGGGAGTTGGAGTGGGCTGATGAAGGATGATGGGAGTTTGAGTGGGCTGAGGAAGGATGATGGGAGTTAGAGTGGGCTGGACCAAGATGATGGGAATTCATAGGAGTGGCTGAGGGAAGGATGGGAGTTAGAGTGGGCTGAGGAAGCTGGGATGGTGGGAGCTGGAGGGCTGAGCAGGATGATGGGAGTTGGAGGGTCATTGGAGGAAGGATGGTGGGAGCTAGGAGTGGCCGAGGGAAGGATGATGGGAGTTAGAGGGCTGAGGAAGGATGGTGGGAGTTGGAGTGGGCTGAGGAAGGATGGTGGGAGCTGGAGTGGGTCATTGGAGGAAGGATGGTGGAGCTGGAGGGTTGAGGAAGGATGATGGGAGTTAGAGTGGGCTGAGGAAGGATGGTGGGATTATGGGTTGAGGAAGGATGATGGGAGTTGGGAGTGGGGTTGGAGGAAGGATGATGGGAGTTAGAGTGGGTTGGAGGAAGGATGGTTGAGTGGGCTGAGGAAGGATGGTGGAAGTTAGAGTGGACTGGAGCAGGATGATGGGAATTAGAGTGGGCTGAGGAAGGATGGTGGGAGTTAGAGTGGGCTGAGGAAGGATGGTGGGAGTTAGAGTGGGCTGAGGAAGGATGGTGGGAGTTGGAGTGGGCTGAGGAAGGATGGTGGGAGTTGGAGTGGGCTGAGGAAGGATGGTGGGAGTTAGAGTGGGCTGAGGAAGGATGATGGGAGTTGGAGTGGGCTGGAGCAGGATGATGGGAGTTGGAGTGGGCTGGAGCAGGATGATGGGAGTTGGAGTGGGCTGAGGAAGGATGGTGGGAGTTGAGTTAGAGTGAGCTGAGGAAGGATGATGGGAGTTAGAGTGAGCTGAGGAAGGATGATGGGAGTTAGAGTGAGCTGAGGAAGGATGATGGGAGTTGTGGTTTAAGTCTGTTTATCCCCCACTCTCAGATTGGTAAGTAGTTGGATCTGGACGTTTCCTGTCTGAATGCTGAGCTCTCTGTGTGGAGGGGGCGGGGACTTGGAATATTAGCCAATCCTTGCTCTCTCTCACAGTGTCCTACCACGTGCGTGTAAGACTTCCTGCATGGGAAGGGGAGCTCGGGCAGCCACTAGTAAGGTCTGTCTAACTTTCCCGCCTGGGAGACCGCCGATACAGGTAGCCGGGATTCAGCAACATTCTATAACACCCAGTGACATTCTATAACACCCAGTAACATTCTATAACACCCAGCAACATTCTATAACATCCAGCAACATTCTATAACACCCAGTGACATTCTATAACATCCAGTGACATTCTATAACACTCAGTAACATTCTATAACACCCAGTGACATTCTATAACACCCAGTAACATTCTATAACACCCAGTAACATTCTATAACACCCAGCAACATTCTATAACATCCAGCAACATTCTATAACACCCAGTGACATTCTATAACATCCAGTGACATTCTATAACACCCAGTGACATTCTATAACACCCAGTAACATTCTATAACACCCAGTGACATTCTATAACACCCAGTAACATTCTATAACACCCAGTGACATTCTATAACATCCAGCAACATTCTATAACACCCAGTGACATTCTATAACATCCAGTGACATTCTATAACACTCAGTGACATTCTATAACATCCAGTGACATTCTATAACACTCAGTAACATTCTATAACATCCAGTGACATTCTATAACATCCAGTGACATTCTATAACATCCAGTGACATTCTATAACACCCAGTAACATTCTATAACACCCAGTGACATTCTATAACACCCAGTAACATTCTATAACACCCAGTGACATTCTATAACATCCAGCAACATTCTATAACACCCAGTGACATTCTATAACATCCAGTGACATTCTATAACACTCAGTGACATTCTATAACATCCAGTGACATTCTATAACACTCAGTAACATTCTATAACATCCAGTGACATTCTATAACATCCAGTGACATTCTATAACATCCAGTGACATTCTATAACACCCAGTAACATTCTATAACAGTCAGTAACATTCTATAACATCCAGTGACATTCTATAACACCCAGTGACATTCTATAACATCCAGTGACATTCTATAACATCCAGTGACATTCTATAACATCCAGTGACATTCTATAACACCCAGTAACATTCTATAACAGTCAGTAACATTCTATAACATCCAGTAACATTCTATAACACCCAGTGACATTCTATAACACCCAGTAACATTCTATAACACCCAGTGACATTCTATAACACTCAGTAACATTCTATAACACCCAGTGACATTCTATAACACCCAGTAACATTCTATAACACTCAGTGACATTCTATAACATCCAGTAACATTCTATAACACCCAGTGACATTCTATAACATCCAGTGACATTCTATAACATCCAGTAACATTCTATAACACCCAGTGACATTCTATAACATCCAGTAACATTCTATAACATCCAGTAACATTCTATAACACCCAGTGACATTCTATAACATCCAGTGACATTCTATAACACTCAGTAACATTCTATAACACCCAGTGACATTCTATAACACCCAGTGACATTCTATAACACCCAGTAACATTCTATAACATTCTATAACACCCAGTGACATTCTATAACACTCAGTAACATTCTATAACACCCAGTGACATTCTATAACATCCAGTGACATTCTATAACACCCAGTGACATTCTATAACACCCAGTAACATTCTATAACACCCAGTGACATTCTATAACATCCAGTAACATTCTATAACACCCAGTGACATTCTATAACATCCAGTAACATTCTATAACACCCAGTGACATTCTATAACATCCAGTAACATTCTATAACATCCAGTAACATTCTATAACACCCAGTGACATTCTATAACATCCAGTGACATTCTATAACACCCAGTGACATTCTATAACACCCAGTAACATTCTATAACATTCTATAACACCCAGTGACATTCTATAACACTCAGTAACATTCTATAACACCCAGTGACATTCTATAACATCCAGTGACATTCTATAACACCCAGTAACATTCTATAACACCCAGTGACATTCTATAACACTCAGTAACATTCTATAACACCCAGTGACATTCTATAACACTCAGTGACATTCTATAACATCCAGTAACATTCTATAACACCCAGTGACATTCTATAACATCCAGTGACATTCTATAACATCCAGTGACATTCTATAACATCCAGTGACATTCTATAACACCCAGTGACATTCTATAACATCCAGTGACATTCTATAACACCCAGTGACATTCTATAACATCCAGTGACATTCTATAACATCCAGTGACATTCTATAACATCCAGTAACATTCTATAACACCCAGTGACATTCTATAACACCCAGTGACATTCTATAACACCCTGTGACATTCTATAACACTCAGTAACATTCTATATCACCCAGTGACATTCTATAACACCCAGTGACATTCTATAACACCCAGTGACATTCTATAACACCCAGTGACATTCTATAACATCCAGTGACATTCTATAACATCCAGCAACATTCTATAACATTCTATAACACCCAGTGACATTCTATAACACCCAGTAACATTCTATAACACCCAGTAACATTCTATAACATCCAGTGACATTCTATAACACCCAGTGACATTCTATAACACCCAGTAACATTCTATAACACCCTGTAACATTCTATAACACCCAGCGACATTCTATAACACCCTGTGACATTCTATAACACCCAGTAACATTCTATAACACCCAGTAACATTCTATAACACCCAGCAACATTCTATAACACTCAGTAACATTCTATAACACCCAGTGACATTCTATAACACCCAGTGACATTCTATAACACCCAGTAACATTCTATAACATTCTATAACACCCAGTAACATTCTATCACACTCAGTAACATTCTATAACACTCAGTAACATTCTATAACACCCAGTGACATTCTATAACACCCAGTAACATTCTATAACACCCAGTGACATTCTATAACACCCAGTGACATTCTATAACACCCAGTAACATTCTATAACATTCTATAACACCCAGCGACATTCTATAACACCCAGTAACATTAAATAACACCCAGTAACATTCTATAACATTCTATAACACCCAGTGACATTCTATAACACCCTGTAACATTCTATAACACCCACTGACATTCTATAACACCCAGTAACATTCTATAACATCCAGTGACATTCTATAACACCCAGTAACATTCTATAACACCCAGTGACATTCTATAACACCCAGTGACATTCTATAACACCCAGTGACATTCTATAACACCCAGTAACATTCTATAAAACCCAGTAACATTCTATAACATCCAGTGACATTCTATAACACCCAGTAACATTCTATAACACCCAGTAACATTCTATAACATCCAGTGACATTCTATAACACCCAGTAACATTCTATAACACCCAGTGACATTCTATAACACCCAGTAACATTCTATAACACCCAGTGACATTCTATAACACCCAGTAACATTCTATAACACCCAGTGACATTCTATAACACCCAGTGACATTCTATAACACCCAGTAACATTCTATAACATCCAGCGACATTCTATAACACCCAGTAACATTAAATAACACCCAGAACATTCTATAACATTCTATAACACCCAGTGACATTCTATAACACCCTGTAACATTCTATAACACCCACTGACATTCTATAACACCCAGTAACATTCTATAACACCAGTGACATTCTATAACACCCAGTAACATTCTATAACACCCAGTGACATTCTATAACACCCAGTGACATTCTATAACACCCAGTGACATTCTATAACACCCAGTAACATTCTATAACCCAGTAACATTCTATAACACCAGTGACATTCTATAACACCCAGTAACATTCTATAACACCCAGTAACATTCTATAACATCCAGTGACATTCTATAACACCCAGTAACATTCTATAACACCCAGTGACATTCTATAACACCCAGTAACATTCTATAACACCCAGTAACATTCTATAACATCCAGTGACATTCTATAACACCCAGTGACATTCTATAACACCCAGTGACATTCTATAACACCCAGTCTATAACACTATAACACCAGTGACATTCTATAACACCCAGTGACATTCTATAACACCCAGTAACATTCTATAACATCCAGTGACATTCTATAACACCCAGTAACATTCTATAACATGACATTCTATAACACCAGTACATTCTATAACACTTGACATTCTATAACATCCAGTAACATTCTATAACATCCAGTGACATTCTATAACATCCAGTAACATTCTATAACACCCAGTGACATTCTATAACACCCAGTAACATTCTATAACACCCAGTGACATTCTATAACATCCAGCAGACATTCTATAACATCCAGCAATAACATCCAGTGACATTCTATAACATTCTATAACACCCAGTGACATTCTATAACACCCAGTAACATTCTATAACACCCAGTAACATTCTATAACATCCAGCAACATTCTATAACATCCAGCACATTCTATAACACCAGCAACATTCTATAACACCCAGTAACATTCTATAACACCCAGTGACATTCTATAACACCCAGTGACATTCTATAACATCCAGTGACATTCTATAACACCCAGTGACATTCTATAACACCCAGTAACATTCTATAACACCCAGTAACATTCTATAACACTCAGTAACATTCTATAACACCCAGTGACATTCTATAACATCCCAGTAACATTCTATAACACCCAGTAACATTCTATAATACTCAGTAACATTCTATAACACCCAGCAACATTCTGTAACATTCTATAACACCCAGTGACATTCTATAACACCCAGTGACATTCTATAACATCCAGTGACATTCTATAACACCCAGTGACATTCTATAACACCCAGTAATATTCTATAACACCCAGCAACATTCTATAACACCCAGCGCGACATTCTTTAACACCCAGCGACATTCTATAACACCCAGTGACATTCTATAACACCCAGTGACATTCTATAACACCCAGTAACATTCTATAACACTCAGTGACATTCTATAACACCCAGCAACATTCTATAACACCCAGCAACATTCTATAACACCCAGTAATATTCTATAACACCCAGCAACATTCTATAACACCCAGCGACATTCTTTAACACCCAGTGACATTCTATAACATCCAGCGACATTCTATAACATCCAGCGACATTCTATAACACCCAGCGACATTCTATAACACCCAGCGACATTCTATAACACCCAGTAACATTCTATAACACCCAGTAACATTCTATAATACTCAGTAGCATTCTATAACACCCAGCAACATTCTGTAACATTCTATAACACCCAGTGACATTCTATAACATTCTATAACATCCAGTGACATTCTATAACACCCAGTGACATTCTATAACATCCAGTGACATTCTATAACACCCAGTGACATTCTATAACATCCAGTGACATTCTATAACACCCAGTAACATTCTATAACATTCTATAACACTCAGTAACATTCTATAACACTCAGTAACATTCTATAACACCCAGCAACATTCTATAACATTCACTAACATTCTATAGAGTCCACTAATATTCTATAGCATTCAGTAGAGTCCAGTAACGTTCTAAAGCCCTTCTGCAGGCTCTATGTGTAGATTACCGAGCTGTTTCACCCCTGTGGTACATGCGCAGGCTCTATGTGTGGATTACCGAGCTGTTTCACCCCTGTGGTAGATGTGCAGGCTCTATGTGTAGATTACCGAGCTGTTTCCCCCTTGTGGTAGATGCTCAGGCTCTATGTGTAGATTACCGAGCTGTCTCACCCCTATGGTAGATGCGCAGGCTCTATGTGTGGATTACCGAGCTGTTTCCCCCTTGTGGTAGATGTGCAGGCTCTATGTGTAGATTACCGAGCTGTTTCCCCCTTGTGGTAGATGCTCAGGCTCTATGTGTGGATTACCGAGCTGTCTCACCCCTATGGTAGATGTGAAGCAGACAGCACTGACTGGGGGTTCAGCTCACAGCACCCCGCATGCGTTGTTGCTCCTATGGAGGATCGGGCTCAGAGTCCCTAAAGAAAGCCATGAGAGGTGAGTGCAAAAACACAGACACTTCTTCCCCTGGTTGAGCTGGGATTGAACTTTTTCCAGTAGATCTTTTTTAACCCCATTGTTGCCATTTGTCGTGGTGATCTGACCATTTTGGTGTTTCCGACATTGTCTTGTGTAGTACGCGGATGTCACAGGTTATCTGGAAACAGAAATCTCCAATTAAAGAAGATGATAAAATAATTGGTTTGTAAAATGAACTGATCCCTGCCAGGAGCCCACAATGTCCGCGACGGGCATCAGTCTTACTAAAGATCTAGAGACTTCACCAGCTTGTCGGCAAGCAGTCCTGGACTGAACAAAGCGACGTACAGCAAACTGTAAGTACTTATTTATATCTTATTTCTTTTTGTATAATTTATTATTACTTTAATATTCTAGTTGCGTTAATACTAAAATGTAAAAAAATAATTTAATGTATTATTTAGAAAATTTGTTTCTACTTTTATTATTACAGAATTTGTGTGTTTTATTTGTTGTTTTTTTACATTTTATTTACAGCTGCAGATTTTTGCGGGCGTGTGTATGTATTTATATATTGTATTGTATTGTTTCGATAATTGTTTATTTTGTTAGTATTGTGCTAATAGTCTTGTTACTTTATGCCCACCGTTTATAATCTACCCCTAGTTTTGTTAGAGTTATTGTGCTGATAGTCAGGTAAATTTATGTTCACCATTTATGACCTACCCTTATATCTTTAAATCTCAAATACTTTCTCCTCTTTTCTTTCTTTTCTTCTCCTCGTTAACTGCCATTTCTCACCTCAATATCTGTGTCTTCCCCACCCTTAATTTGCTGTTTGATCTAACCCAAATCCTTTCTTGCAGCCTGGGTCCCAAACAGAACGTTAGCGCCCAAGAATCACAGCTACTAAGCTACAAGCTATATATATTTTACGTCCTCCTAGCCCTGCCACACAGGAGTGAAGAGGGGGTAGTCAGTGTAGTTTGGTAAGAGACTGGGTCCTCTGAAATTTTAAAACGTGTATGGTCCATGAACTGTGCCCCACTGCCCGACTGGGCCCTTTAACGAGACACAGTAGTAACTTTAACCATTTTATTTCATTGAATTGTTTATAGTACCTGGCGTCTCCTGACACTATTTAAAACCGTTTCTGAGCAGTGTAACACTGAAAAAGGTCCCTGGACACCCACAGTGTGGCTCCTGCTGGAGGCATGGCTAAGGCATAGATTGCACACTTCCATCTAGCCATACCATATCATACCAGCAATGGTTGCTGTGATAGGCTCAATGTGGTCAGCTGACACTCTCAGCCAATCACAGCCACCGATTGCTGCTCAGGCAAATCCTTCCATATTAGTCAAAGCAGCACGGGGGTGATGGGATGCTGGGTACTCTTATTTAGCATTAAAAATGGATTAACTCTGAATGGAAGGGCGGTGCCTTGGGACTCCAGATCAATATAACCACGTAAATGAGATAAAGTGGTAACATTGCCTACAATGTATCTTTAACAAAGTGGAGTTGTCACCCCTGATGGCTGCATTGCCTAAATGTGTGAAGGTGCCGTGTGGACTCATGGCAGCATAACAAGCACTGTGTTTTCTAGTGTTTTTGATGCTTATAGTGTCCTTTAAAACTTTGCAATTGTAACTTTGAAAACATGAAAGAAATGATTTTTGGATAATTACTACATACAAAAAGAAATGGCATCTCTCACTGAATAATTCCATGCATCCTTTCTAATATTTTACTAATCATAAAATACCTTTTTTCTCTCTCTCTCTTTTTTTTTTTTAGCAGAACCAAAATGCCAAAGTGTATAGTTAAAGACTGCCGAAATGGTCACACAAAAAATGCGGAAGATTGCTCATTTTATAGTTTTCCCAGTACAGCAGACAGAATAAAAGAATGGCTCTTAGCTAGTGGTGACGAATTTAAAAATATAGACGCAGTCATTGAATATATCATACAGCAAAAGAAATCTTCTGTGTTTCGAATATGCTCCGACCATTTCACGCCTGAAATGTTTTCAGTGACACACAAGAGAAAAACACTGAAATATGACGCTGTACCTACCATTTTTCCAAAAGCAAGTGTTTTATGTGTCGTTCATGGATTGGAATCAGCCTTACAAGATATAGAAATGGTGGACCTTATTTATCCAGCAAATGACGCATCCATCCCTAGTGGTCCAAATATTGACAACGCTTTGGTTGTATATGATCATGACTATGCCTCAGGTTATTGCTACCCATTACCATTACCAAAAAGAACTTATAACAAAGAAACAAATACATCAGTTGAGACTAATGACAAATGCATTACTACCTCTCAATCCTATGGACGGAGGAACGTGTCCACTCAAACAAGTAATCGTTATTTGAAAAGAGATGCTGCAACCACAGCCATTGATTTGTGTAAGAAAAGAGATATCTGGACATGGACTGGTGTAACTGATCAGCCTATGGGATCCATTGACTTTAACAGCGAGATGTGCCCTAAAACAAAATCTGGTGATCGCTATTTGAGTAAACCTGATGCGAAAATATCAGAGGAAAATAATTTTGCTTCTTCTCGAACAATAATTCAACAACCACAGTTTGACGATCCAATTTCACAGATGTCCTCTACACACAGAGACTCTGATACGGAGTCTACTGTAAGTGCGTCTGAATTCAGTGATCGCGGTTTTAGTCCTGATGAGCAGTCTGCAGACATCGGTGAAATTTCATATATAACGGAGCCTTTACCAGAAGATTATCTGTCTGAAAAAAAATTTGTTGTTTTCGAGTCATGTCTGGATAAATTATTACGCTCTATCCAAACTTGCCCCTTCTCCAGTACATGCACTGCTCCCATTTCACACAAAGAGAAAATTCTAACTGGAACCTTGTTGACTGTGTACACAGTTTGCGAATGTAATCATCGCTGTGAGTTCTGGAAAAGCCAGCCAATGATTGGCGAACAGTCATGTGGCAATATATTGGCGAGTGCCTCGATATTGTTTAGTGGTTCCCATTTTTCTAAAGTCAGAGACTTCTTTACAATTTTTGGTTTGCCATTTATCTCTCAATCTCTGCATTACTCTTATCAGAAAAAGTATTTGTTTCCTACTGTAGATTTGCACTACAAAAAAGAGCGAAAATTCATTATTGACAGTTTAAAGGGCAAGGTAGTATGTCTGGCAGGAGACAGCCAATTTGATAGCCCGGGTGTAACTGCTAAGTACTGCACTTATTCTCTTTTGGAAGAAACTACGCAAAAAATAATTGAGTGCATTACCATTCCGGTGACCGAAGCAACCCCTTCTGTTGAAAAAGCTTTCACTCAGTGCATGGATCAAGTTTTGGCTGAAAGATGGATAATTGCCATTCTGGTAACTAATTGTGATGTCAGCATTAGAAAAATAGTGAGAGAGAACTACAAAAAAATTAATCATCAGTTTGATATATGGCACTACTGTAAGAAGCTTCGGACTAAACTTGCAACTCTAACTAGACAATCAATGTGCAAGGAACTTGTTCCATGGCAAAGAACAATTATTAATCATATGTGGTTAGCATGTTCATCTTGCAGAGGAAATTCTGCATTGCTAAGAGAAAAGTGGAACTCGGTTCTCCATCACATCATTAATAAACACGAATGGGATTCTGGAACATCACTACACAGATGTGAACATGAAGGGCTCAAGGTGTCCATGGCAAGAAAACGAAAATGGTTAAAAAAAAACGAATTGGCGTACTCAAAACTTTACAACTTTGTCAATGATTCGAGACTTCAAGAAGATTTGCCACATATGGCATACTTCTGCCATACTGGATCTCTAAAACTTTTCGCCAACCTTGTGTTAAAATATCGTCCAAATGGAGTACATTATTCAAAGGATGGTGTGGTAGCCAGGACAAAACTGGCAGTGTTGGCCCACAATGCCAGTGTTGACAGAGAGCAGGTTACTGTCCAGCGAGCTTGTGGTGGCACCTATCAAGTGGGAGACTTACACTACACACCGTATTTCTCAAAAAGGAGAAAAACCTGGCATATTAAAAAAAAGTATGGTGCCACAACCTTTAGTCATATTTACCCAATGCTTGCTGATGTTCTAAGATTTGCATCTGGTGGCCTTCAAGTGAACTGGAATCCTCGATGAATCCACACAAATATAACATCCCTCATTGCCCATCCACCATCTATCCAAATTGGTCGAAAAACATATAACACATTTTAGACTAAGAAGATGGAGTTATTCAATGTCCAGCTATAAGAAACTGACACGGTTTACATTTTTTGTTGCTGCAAGTGATACCACTTAAATTTTATAGTTTTCATTTGGTAAACCATAAGTTGGTTTTGAACGTTGGTTAACATGGTGCTGACAGGAACCTGGTGGCACAACTTCGGGTTTAAATTTTAAGCGGGGAAGGAGCCTACGGACTCCATCACCTATAGCAACTTCTTCCATATTACGTTGTTATGAGAGTGCAGTATCCTAACTTCCTGGAGAAAAGTTAATCGAAATGCACGATTTGTCTAATTCTACAACTTTTTCCCACACGTGTGATATCAGGTTGCATATACTATGCGTCAGAGACCATACATATTTGTTTCATAATCCTGTGTTGTGTATAAAGCACCGTCTATTTCTTCTTTAGTCTCTGAGCAGCAGTGGGGTATTCATATGCCAGTGTGCCTGAAATTACTGGTAGTTACACTCTCAAATGTGCTGTTTGTCTTCCAACAACATTTCAGATTGTTAAAGAGATGATTTCAATAAAAGATAAAAACTGCACATAGTAATTGCCTGCTGGGAGTAGCCGGAAGTAAGGTAGAACAATGATAAAAATGAAGGAAGCCCTAACCTTATTAGTAATTAACGGTAATATTTAGAAATAATGACTTGTAAAGAAACCGTACAATCCAAGGGATGATACAAGTTCCCTGTGATGGGCTGTAATAGTCAGCCCCTAATGTTACTAATGTTAGTATCCACAAGCTGCTACCTGATTGTAATTTAAACCATTTGTATAGGGTTCAAAAAGGAAACTTAAAGGTTAGTACTAAGGAGATTGAGATAGATAACCAAAAGAAGAGGGGATCTTAAAAATCAGCTCCCTTAGGAATAGAGTAAGGTTCGAGGGTTCATAAAAAGATGATTCGCAAACTCACAAAATGCAATAAAGCAGATAAGCCCCTAAAGCAAAGTTTGTTGTAAGGGATACAAATGGCTTAAAATGTGTTATACCACAGCAAATGAAGAGCTGAAAGTGCTAATAAGACTAAAAAAAGAAAAAGAAGTAATAGATCTCTAGATCAACATGCCGTCACTAAGTACAACCTAGGCTCCGTAGAAAATCTACTAATGCCTACCTTAACCGACTAACCCTTGGGTATCCAAAAAGTGCACATTGAATCAAAAGAAAAACAGTGCTACCCATAACGTGGGATCTCCCCCCCACAAAGTAAGCTGTATCGCCATCGTCAGGGGCGTCAATGCTTACTCAGTCATTTAGATTGACAACCAATGGTGCATATTGTCGGGATAGCGTAGTTCTGACCAGAATTGGCTTTAGTAAATTAAAATAAATTCCCATCCAAGCAGAATCATTCTGTACACAATTTATTGCTTAGCAAATGGACCTGAAAGAAAATTTTGATAAATGTTGGGGTGGAAGACCACCCAGACTCCACTAACAATGGCAGGGTAAGACAGACGGAGCCTCAGCTGGATAACGGCTAAATCTAACCCAGATCTATTCAAGATAGCTGCTGAATCTGAATTATTTACCAATATAATCGAATATGTACATTTAAAATTCATTACATGAAAGTAAATTGAATTAACTGTTAAAAAAACATGAAAATGTAGAGGCTGTTACTGTTAAATTATTTCCATTTAAAAAAAATCTTCACTAGGAAGTTCCTCTAGCGGCTGCCTGATTGACAAAGGCAAAGATTGTCATTTCTCCCAAACCACGGTGCTTACATTGGTCAGAGTGCAGAGACAGGATTATCATGTCCCTTTAATAACAAACTGTATTCGTTAGTCAATGTGTGTAGAAAAATCACATTATCTTTCAAAAGGTATCAGTTTTATATTTCAAATGTCTACAAAGACAGAGCATGATTTGAGTAGCCTTAATACCCAGTATAAAGGCTTTCTCCGACTACCATGACCACTTCTGCTTTTAAAAGTGCTCATTGTGGTTGGAGTCTTTATGTGCAGCATTCCTGCTTGAATCTCTGCACATACTGGGATATTTGCACTTGTGTGCCAGAGCCTAGTTGCACCCACAGCACACATAACTTAGGAGTCTTGTCCCATTAATTTCAACACTAAAAATATTTTCTATAGGAATAGGCTAGTATACTTAGGGGTCTGTTCAATAAAAAGTAAACTGGTAAGGAGACTGCAATATCTAGCACAACGTAGCTGACTTGGAAAAGCAAAAAGAGTTACATTTTTCTATTTTGGCCTAGATTTTGCAAATCCCTCGCATATTCATCACAATTCACTTTTTTTCAGGGTTATTCCCTAAAGTGTCAGGATTTCAAACAAAATTTAGATTTTAAGGACCAAAAAATTCAATCTGTAATTATTACAAACTGGTATATTAAGGGAGAGGGTGTCAGGTTGCTAAAACGTAAGATGGGGGGTGTAACGGACCGTTTTGCACCTAAGCGGTTAAAAACCGTTTAGGCGATATTCCCCTTTCTCAGCTGCACAGACAGCTACTGCAAGCACCAATCTCCCGAACTGCAAACCCACGAATTCACCAACTCCCGAACTGCAACCAAGGGAATACTCGAAACTCCCGAACTGGAGACACACGAATAGCTGCTAGCAGACGAACAGGAAAAGCACCCAAGCGGCTTACACTCCTGGCAATCAGCCTCTAACAGCATACAGTAAATCCCCCCAAAGACAAGACGACACTTCGTTTTGAGGTCAAGCAGAACCTGGTTTACTGGGGATAACTGCCCGTCTTTTATGCAGGTCTCCCACCTGGTGGACACTCCCCTAGGGGACCAGCTGGGAGACTGGGACACAAAGGGTACAAGTACCAATCCCAGACTTACACATTTCAACCATCCCACAATGCATCACAATCCTCTCCTGGAGATAATTGGGAAGTAATCCAATTATCTCCAAGGACAGAGGCAAAACTCCATTAACCACATGGCAGAAAACAGACACTAAAATACATAAAATTACCTACAGTTACATTCAGTACATAAAACATACACATTCTACATATCCCCAGATAGCTTAGATCTGAGCGCACATTATTACCGAATGGCGCTCAGATCACATACATACAGTTCAATCGCCATGGAGCCAAAGTCTTTCCCATAGTCTTTCGTTACACGAATAGGCTCCATGGCTTAGCTATCTGAGGGATGCTGTTCATCCAGCAAAACTACCGAAGGAACAGTCATTCGGTTCTGCTTACCGAATGGGAAGGTAAGGAGGCTGGCGGCTCAGCGGTGTTCGCGCAAATAAGTGTCCGTTTTCAGTTCCATAGTTTAGGAGCTGAACACCGCTGGCCGTTCGGGAGGTAAAATGGCCGCTGCCACGTGTTCGGGAACCGAACAAAGGCCTCCCAGCGTTCATCAATTAAGCTGCAGTTAACCGCAGCTTCTGGGCGGTCAATTGACGGCACACTCCAGTTCCCAGGTGGTCCATCATTCGGTAGTTTGTTCAGTAGATGGAATCTACCGAACACCCTGGCAGAAAGGCACGAATAAACCTTTCAGCAGGTAAAATAACAGCTCTGAACTGCAAGGCCATAATCTAAAGGGAGCAGGCGAGCAACCAGGCTTCTCCAGTGCATAGTGGTGAGGTTGGTTCCGCCACAGGGCGTAACCCCTGATTTTGATATTGGAGAACTGAACAAGAGAAATTGCATATTTTGTCCTTAAGTTTGAATTTTATTGATTCTATTAAAGTTATGTTTCATCTACCCATGGGTTGCTTACTTCTATAAGGGGTTAGGCTTAAGAAGAATATATTATTGCTCCTCTTTCACTTTCCCTTCATTTCGATCTGTAATTATTCTACGATAATGGAGAAAAATTGTAACATACTCACCCTAGGAAGAGCAAAAAACAAGTCACAAGAGAGTGTTGAGAACTGGCAGCAGCTGAAATAGCCTGCCCCTCAATGGGTCGCCGCTCAGTTCTCAATCTGGTTTTAGCTAATCTTGTGTCGTTACAGAGAGAACCAGGCCATGCTGTATCTCTCGTGCAGAGGGAACTTGCTGGCATTTTAGATCTAGACTGCCCGTACGGGTGGAGCCAGTCTGATATGCTTCAGATATGTTCTCTCTGTAATGGCACTAGATGAGCTAAAACTAGCTTGAGATCTGAGCGGGGATCCACCGAAGGGCAGGCTAATTGAGCTGTTGTCTGTTCTCACCTCTCTTGCTACTTGTTTTTCTCTATTCTCACCCTATGCTTTTAGTTTAGCTGCTTTGGCTTTAAATTTAAAATGCACTTTACCACCAGTGACACGCTTGTCACCAGCCTCCTCTCGGCTTACCATATCACTGCTGTCCTTCGGTCCAGAGGAGATTGTGCTGTGCAGCAAATTAATCTCCTCCTTCAGCTTTTATGGAGTGCCGGGAAGAAGTGACCCAGAATTTGTCCAATTCGGCTATTTTAACCTTAAACTTGAAATTTTCACTTTTAATTCTCACTTGACTGAATTCAATAGGTTTGCCCAACAAGTCTTACTTGAGTGAATAACCCCGTGGGTGTTATTACATATGAAGGAGATATCTGACCCCAGGGTGTGGATAAAACGGAGTGAAGAACCAAAGCGTTACTGCTTTTAATTAATCAGGTGAAGACAAATTGTAGTGAAAAGACTCGTTGTTTCACATAGCTGTTGCTTTACATTCAGCAGGATTCCTGCATATCTAAAGAATACATCAATTTACCATTGTGCATATTCAGGTAAAATCCATTACATGTCCAAGATGTCTGACTCTATGGTGGGATTAAGTTATGAGAGAGACCAAAGGAATTTTCAGTACCAATCAGCTACGGGAATGGTTTGTCTTGAAAAAGTTATTGATTATTTTACATAGCTGTTGATTTACATCCAGTTAGCGTATTGTGTAAAGAAATGAGAGCCACAACTGAAACATTTGAAATTGTCATGTAACTGTGAAAAATAACTCATTTTATTTTTTAGAATGTACACTGATCAGCCACACCATTAACCCCATTAAGGACACATGACATGTGTGACATGTCATGATTCCCTTTTATTCCAGAAGTTTGGTCCTTAAGGGATTAAACCACCTTCTTAATATCATGTAGGACCATCTCGTGCTGCCAGGTGGTCCATCGTTCGGTAGTTTGTTCGGTAGATGGAATCTACCAAACATCCTGCCAGAAAGGCACGAATACACCTTTCAGCAGGGAAAATAACAGGTCTGAACTGCAGGGCCATAATCTAAAGGGAGCAGGCGAGCAACCAGGCTTCTCCAGTGTACAGTGGTGAGGTTGGTTCTGCCACACTTCTCCCCTTTACCAATCAGACTAACAAGGTATCTGACCTCTTGCCGGTCTGATGCATTGAGGCATGGACTACACAAGATCTCTGAATCGGTCCTGTGGGATCTGGCACCAGATAATAGCAGCAGATCCTTTAATTCCTGCAATTTCAACGTGGAGCCTCCATTGATCTAGTCTGGTGTTCCAGCATATCCCAAAAATGCTCAATTATATTGAGCTCTGGAGAATATGAACACCTTGAACGTATTGTCATTTTTCTCAACCCTTTTGTTGTGGTTAATGGTTTTGGATGAATTAGTTTGCACAATTTAAAGGGTTTCACAATAATTGCTGTGAACATTCAGGAACACCAAGATGGACGCCGGCCATGTTCTTCAAAGAGCATCAAGATGACCAACAGCCATGTGTCCTGGTGTAACCTAGTTACACTAACAATAGACCTCAACAGAGTTAGTGGAAACCTACGTATATTCGTATGTTTCATTTTGTACAGCTATAATTTAGATTATTAGCCGCATCAGGTATTTTGGGAGATGTATATCCTAACAGTTAACCCCCAAATGACAAACACTCAAAGTGCACTAAAAAATAGTAATAAAAAGATGTTAGGGAAAATATAACAAATATTAATAAACATATTCTAGCTAAACAATTGTAATACTAACTAGACAATTATCTTTTGCAGTATTAATTGTATACTCCCCATGATTTCAGTTAAAACATATCAAAGGCTATCCAAGCAATTTAATCTAAACACAAGTATAAAAATATAAAGAAATTATAGTTTTATACTTGGCATCTTAGGTGAAACTAATGTTTCTGCTGCTCTGGGTAGATCAACCATAATAACCTTGGATGAAAAAAATGTGAACCTAGAGCACACTCTTGCAGCCTGAGAAAATTAGTATGGCTGCCAAGACCAGTGCCCAAAGAAAGCCTCCCACAAGCCCGCAAGGGTCCTAAACCCGGCCCAAGCACTCAGGGCCACCCGATGGGCCCTATATCTTCAGGGGCCCGGTCAGCGCAGCGGCCGTGCAATAGCGTGACCGGGCCGCAGAGTAGTGCTGGGAGGAAGTGACGGGCGGTCACTTTCTCCCAGCTCCCTCCACGGGGGAAGGAAGAAAGCCACGTCCACACCCATCAGCCACAGCCACCCTCCTGCAAAAAAGTGAGAACATTTGGCTGTGTTTGTGTGTATGTCATTATGTGTAAGACAACGGTCATGTAAAAACGATTAATTGATTTTATGTTCACTTTTTTGGGTTATATGTACTTTATTGGAGCTTCCAGTAAGCTAAATTGTGGACAAATTTATTCGTTTGGAAATATGAAAGTGGAATGGAAACTCGTGTTCCACGGAGAGAATGAGTAGATATTAAGTTATGTAATCAGAAAAACGGACGCAACGTGCGTTCCATTAGACGGAACGTGCTTTCCATTGGAGGCAATTCCGGATGTACAGACTAATAGACGGAAAGAACGTGCGTTCCACCATGGATACTTCCGGTTACACAGATGCCGGCAATTTAAATAATTATGAAGATATAAAAGACGGAACTTGCTGTTATATACTTATCACCAACTGAGGAAGCCAGCTGATGGAAACGCGTTTTGGACTGTAACTACAAAGAATACTTAAGTACTTTCTGATCATTTGATCATTTTTTTATCTTATTTGATTTGTGTTTAATAAATGTATTTTTTAATACTACTAAAGCCCTTCTTTCCACCCTTGCTAATTATTATCTGGGTTCCAAAGACACAGAAGAGGGGCGTGGATTTCCCTTAAGGATCCAGGAGCACTTCACACCAGAGCCAGGTTATCCATTGGCTCCATCTTTGTTAGTTGATAATCTTCTA
The DNA here is from genome assembly GCA_933207985.1 of Pelobates cultripes. Lineage (NCBI taxonomy): Eukaryota > Metazoa > Chordata > Amphibia > Anura > Pelobatidae > Pelobates > Pelobates cultripes. The sequence goes on along the minus strand of OW240918.1, from coordinate 136,572,592 downwards.
ATCGTAACTCATTATTAGATTATTGTTCATACCATCTGCACTATTATTGTGTATAATATCATTCACAGATTTCTGTAACATGATCCATCAAGAGTATATATCCTCAAGATTTTTATTCAGGTATATCAGAGCTCCACTTATATTGTGTTTGCATTATGTGTATGTATGTATGTGTCTGTGTGTATGTATGTATCTGTATGTATGTCAGTATGTGTCTGTATGTTTGTGTTTGTATGTCTATCTGTGTGTATGTATGTATCTGTATGTCAGTGTGTGTATGTATCTCTATGTATGTCAGTATGTGTCTGTATGTTTGTCTATCTGTGTGAATGTATCTGTATGTATGTATGTATATCAGTATGTATGTTTGCATGTCTATAAGTGTATGTATGTATGTCTGTAAGTGTATGTATGTATCTGTATGTATGTCAGTATGTGTCTGTATGTATGTCAGTTAGTGATGTAGCGAACACGAAATTTTCGGTTCGCAAACGGCGAGCTTCCGCAAATGTTCGCGAACCGGGCGAACCGCCATAGACTTCAATGGGCAGGCGAATTTTAAAACACACAGGGACTCTTTCTGGCCACAATAGGGATGGAAAAGTTGTTTCAAGGGGACTAACACCTGGACTGTGGCATGCCGGAGGGGATCCATGGCAAAACTCCCATGGAAAATTACACAGTTGATACAGAGTCTGGTTTTAATCCATAAAGGGCAGAAATCACCTAACATTCCTAAATCACAATGAATATGGATTGACACCTGACATATGACATATTGACACCTTGACATATGGATTGACACCTGTCCTCAGAGCCCCTGATGCACACGGACACAGAGCAGAATAGAGACTGGTCCCCCTACATAGGGTCACTTGGCAGATATGGATTGACACCTGTCCTAAGGATCCCTGATACACACTGACACAGAGCAGAATAGAGACTGTTCCTCCTACATAGGGTCACTTGGCAGATATGGATTGACACCTGTCCTCAGAGACCATGATACACACTGACACAGAGCAGAATAGAGACTGTTCCTCCTACATAGGGTCACTTGGCAGATATGGATTGACACCTGTCCTCAGAGACCATGATACACACTGACACAGAGCAGAATAGAGACTGTTCCCCCTACATAGGGTCACTTGGCAGATATGGATTGACACCTGTCCTCAGAGGATCCCTGATACACACTGACACAGAGCAGAATAGGGACTGTTCCTCCTACATAGGGTCACTTGGCAGATATGGATTGACACCTGTCCTCAGAGTTCCCTGATACACACTGACACAGAGCAGAATGGAGACTGTTCCCCCTACATAGGGTCACTTGGCAGATATGGATTGACACCTGTCCTCAGAGCCCCTGATACACACTGACACAGAGCAGAAAGGAGACTGTTCCCCCTACATAGGGTCACTTGGCAGATATGGATTGACTCCTGTCCTCAGAGACCATGATACACACTAACACAGAGCAGAATAGAGACTGTTCCCCCTACATAGGGTCACTTGGCAGATATGGATTGACACCTATCCTAAGGATCCCTGACACACACTGACACAGAGCAGAATAGGGACTGTTCCCCCTACATAGGGTCACTTGGCAGATATGGATTGACACCTGTCCTAAGAGCCCCTGATACACACTGACACAGAGCAGTATAGAGACTGTTCCTCCTACATAGAGTCACTTGGCAGATATGGATTGACACCTGTCCTCAGAGACCATGATACACACTGACACAGAGCAGAATAGGGACTGTTACCCCTACATAGGGTCACTTGGCAGATATGGCGTGGTCGTGGGAGGAGGAGGATGACTTTCACCTCTTCCCCTGTTAGATTCCCGTTGTGCTGTGACATCCCCCTTATACGCTGTGTAAAGCATACTTTTTAATTTATTTTGCAAATGCTGCATCCTTTCCGACTTGTAATTCGGTCACATTTCCTCCACTATCTGCTTATAGCGGGGGTCTAGTAGCGTGGACACCCAGCACAGGTCGTTCTCCTTCAGCCTTTTTATACGAGGGTCCCTCAACAGGCACGACAGCATGAAAGACCCCATTTGCACAAGGTTGGATACCGAGCTACTCATTTCCCATTCCTCCTCCTCACACAGAGCAGAATAGGGACTGTTCCCCCTACACTTGGCAGATATGGATTGACACCTGTCCTAAGGGTCCCTGATGCACACTGACACAGAGCAGAATAGCGACCGTTCCTCCTACATAGGGTCACTTGGCAGATATGGATTGACACCTGTCCTAAGGATCCCTGATACACACTGACACAGAGCAGAATAGGGACTGTTCCTCCTACATAGGGTCACTTGGCAGATATGGATTGACACTTGTCCTCAGAGACCATGATACACACGGACACAGAATAGAGACTGTGCCCCCTACATCGGGTCACTTGGCAGATATGGATTGACGCCTGTCCTAGGGATCCCTGATACACACTGACACAAAGCAGAATAGGGACTGTTCCTCCTACATAGGGTCATTTGGCAGATATGGATTGACACCTGACCTCAGAGCCCCTGATACACACTGACACAGAGCAGAATAGGGACTGTTACCCCTACATAGGGTCACTTGGCAGATATGGCGTGGTCGTGGGAGGAGGAGGATGACTTTCACCTCTTCCTGTTAGATTCCCGTTGTGCTGTGACATCACCCTTATACGCTGTGTAAAGCATACTTTTTAATTTATTTTGCAAATGCTGCATCCTTTCTGACTTGTAATTCGGTAACATTTCCGCCACTGTCTGCTTATACTGGGGGTCTAGTAGCGTGGACACCCAGCACAGGTCGTTCTCCTTCAGCCACACAGAGCAGAATAGGGACTGTTCCCCCTACACTTGGCAGATATGGATTGACACCTTTCCTAAGGGTCCCTGATACACACTGACACAGAGCAGAATAGGGACTGTTACCCCTACATAGGGTCACTTGGCAGATATGGATTGACACTGTCCACAAGGACAAGCTGCAGGCTTCCTGGCAGGGCCCATACAAGGTGGTAGAGCAGGTTTGTGATACCACCTTTGTGATCGGTGCGGTCACAGGCACGGGAGGCAAGCGCATGCTCCATGTGAACATGCTCAAGCCATACCACGAGCGCACGGAAGAGGTAACCGCGATCTGTACACCTGCCACTGAAGATTATGATAATTTGCCACTCCCAGATCTCCTAGACCTAGAGGGCCAGAGCGGAGACCTGGGAGAAGTACAGTTAGGAGAATGGTTAGACCCCCAGGAGCGAACCCAGGTCCAAAGACTAATCCAGGACAAGGGGGCCACGTTTTCCAACCTACCTGGGTACAGTCCGTTAACCACTCACAAAGTTGAAACCCTAGACCAGACCCCCCTTCGCCAAACCGCCTATCGCATACCCGAAGCAGTTAAAGAAAATATTCAGAAAGAAATTGAGGAAATGATGCAGTTAGGGGTGATAGAATACTCTGACAGCCCCTGGGCCTCCCCGGTAGTACTAGTACCGAAACGAGACAGCACGACCCGTTTCTGTGTAGACTACTGGAGGCTAAACGATAAAACAACCTCAGACGCCTCGACTATGTACCGGATAGATGAGCTCCTAGACAAAATGGCCAGAGGCCAGTACCTCACCACAATAGATCTGTGCAAGGGGTACTGGCAAATTCCATTAGCCGAGGACGCCATCCACAAGTCGGCATTTGTCACCTCGTTTGGCCTGTATCAGTTTAAGGCCATGCCATTCGGGATGAAGAATGCCCGGCTAACTTTCAGAGGATGGTAGATCGGCTACTGGATGGGTTTCAGGAGTATGCCTGCGCCTACTTGGATGATATAGCCATTTTTAGCTGCTCCTGGCCCTAACACCTGACCCACATAGGAGCCGTACTAGACCGGATTAGGGAGTCCGGACTGACCCTAAAGCCCAGTAAGTGCCATATAGGAACGTGTAAAAACCTCCCCAAGATAGTAGTATGGGCCCCAGAGTGTGAACAGGCCTTCCAACAGCTCAAGACGGCGCTCATTAAATCACCTGTACTTTCTGCTCCTGATCCAACTAAACGCTTTCTCGTCCATACAGGCGCTTCTATGTTTGGATTGGGAGCAGTACTGAGCCAAGTCGGAGCAGATGGCGGCGAGCAACCCGGGGCTTATCTAAGCCGGAAACTTTTGCCCAGGGAAGTAGATACACTGCCATTGAAAAGGAATGCCTGGCAGTGGTGTGGGCCCTCAAAAAGCTGCAACCTTACTTGTATGGACAACCGTTTACCTTACTCGCAGATCACAACAAATTTGGGGCACTGCGCGTGCAATCTAATGTGCCACCAGATAGGAGTGGTGTGTTAAGTAGTACTATTCTTATCAGTTTAATCCCTATTACGTCCCCTATCCGTTGATGTGGAGCAAGACGCAGCAGCAGAAGAGGACTCAGCCGAGGAGGTTATGGAAGAGGATGGAGTAGGAGGAGTAGAGGAGGTGGCAGCAGGCCTGCCTGCAAGTCATGGCGGTGTCACCAACTCCTCTGCAGAGCCACGCATTCCATGCTTGGCAGCCATCAGCAGCTTTGCCCAATGCGCAGTGTAGGTGATATACCTGCCCTGACCATGCTTTGCAGACCAGGTATCAGTGGTCAGATGGACCCTTGCCCCAACACTGTGTGCCAGACATGCCATTATTTCCTTTTGCACAATCGAGTACAGGTTGGGGATTGCCTTTTGTGAAAATAAATTTCGTCCGGGTACCAGTGAGTGAGTGGTGGCACTGGGCACAGTATCCACTGTGAGCCTGACACACCTGCTGGCAGACAACTAACTGCTATTCAATCTATAACAGTGAAAAAAGTTTTTTGTTTTTAAATGCAAGCTATTATGACACCAGATATGAGTGGCACTGTAAACTGGCAGAGTACACGCTGTAGGGCTGACACACCCGCTTTGAGACAACTAACTGCTATTCAATCTATAACAGTGAAAAAAGATTTTTGGTTTTTAAATGCACGCTATTGTGACACCAGATATGAGTGGCACTGTGAACTGGCAGAGTACACTGTAGGCCTGACACACCCGCTTAAAGACAACTAACTGCTATTCAATCTATAACAGTGAAAAAAGTTTTTTGTTTTTAAATGCAAACTATTGTGACACCAGTGAGTGAGTGGTGGCACTGGGCACAGTATCCACTGTGAGCCTGACACACCCGCTTTAAGGACACTGACTGCTATTCAATCTATAACAGTGAAAAAGTTTTTTGTTTTTAAATGCAAGCTATTGTGACACCAGATATGAGTGGTGGCACTGACTGGGCAAATGGGCACAGTATCCACTGTGAGCCTGACACAGAAGCTGGCAGCAGTGGCAGACAACTAACTACAATTACATTACACAGAAAAAAAAAAAAGCAGACTGATGTTCTAGCCCTAAAAAGGGCTTTTTGGGGTGCTGTCCTTACAGCAGAGATCAGATGAGTCCTTCAGGACTGTAGTGGACACTGTATACCCTAACCTAGCTATGCATTTCCCTATCTAATCAATAGCAGCTACACTTTCCCTCCTCTCACTAAGCATGCAGCTTGAGAATGAATGTAAAATGGATGCCTTCCAGTAGGTGGGAGGGTCTGCTAGGGAGGGTGTGCTGCTAATTGGCTGGAATGTGTCTGCTGACTGTGAGGTACAGGGTCAAAGTTTACTCAATGATGACGAATAGGGGGCGGATCGAACTGCGCATGTGTTCGCCGTCCGCGGCGGACGCGAAAACGCTATGTTCGCCGGGAACTGGTCGCGGGCGAACCGTTCGGTGCATCACTAATGTCAGTATGTGTGTGTATGTTTGTATGTATGTATCTATCTGTATGTATGTCAGTATGTATCTGTATATATGTCCATCTGTGTTTATGTATGTATTTATCTGTATGTATGTATGTCTGCGTGTGTGTGTGTATGTATCTGTATGTATGTGTGTGTGTATGTATGTCAGTATGTATCTGAGTGTGTATGTATGTGTTTGTATGTGTGTGTATGTATGTATGTCAGTATGTATATGTCTGTCTGTCTATGTATGTCAGTATGTATGTATGTATGTCTGTCAGTGTCTATGTATGTCAGTATGTATATGTCTGTCTGTCTATGTATGTCAGTATGTATGTATGTATGTCTGTCAGTGTCTATGTATGTCAGTATGTATATGTCTGTCTGTCTATGTATGTCAGTATGTATGTATGTCTGAATGTATGTTAGTATGTGTCTGTATATGTCGATGTGTCTGTTTTAGTATGTATAGGAATTAGTTCAAATTTGTTTCAAACTATAGAAGTGTCTGAGGGACAGGGAACTGGCCCCCTGTTTAAAAAGTTTGAGGACGCCTGTCTTAAAGTAATGGTAGCATGCAATCTACTTTTTGTCTTCTCTCTCCATCTTTATAGAATTGTTCTAATTTGCTATGTTTTTTATTTATTTTTTATAATTAATACTCTCATTGTGGGGTAAAGAATATAGGCAAATTAGACTGTTTTGTATATTTTGTATTACCTTTGGTCAAGGTGGGGTGTATGGTTTGGCATTTTCTATTTGCTATACGCAGGGGGTAAAATGGTCAAATAGTATGAGAAAGTACATGATTTTATACTGTTATGAGGTTGTATTCCTTAGTACACTTTAAGGGGAATGGTTGTGTGGCGGAACCAACCTTGCCACTGTGCACTGGAGAAGCCTGGTTGCTCGCCTGCTCCCTTTAGACTATGGCCCTGCAGTTAAAACCGGTTATCTTCCCTGTTGCCTTTCTGCCGGGGTATTCGGTAGATTCAATCTACCGAACAAAGTAACGAACGATGGACCACCTGGGAACTGGAGTGTGCCGTCAATTGACCGCCCAGAAGCTGCGTTAACCTCGGCTTAATTGATGAATGCTGGGTGGCCTTTGTTCGTTTGCCGAACACGTGGCAGCGGCCATTTTAGCTCCCGAACGGCCAGCAGTGTTCAGCGTCCAAACTATGGAACTAAAAACGGACACTTAATTGCGTGAACACCGCTGAGCCGCCAGCCTCCTTACCTCTGCATTTGCTAGTGGAACCGAATCACTGTTCATTCGGTTTTTATATAGCTTTTTTTTATTTTATTGTATTTGTATTACTATTAAATATACTTTTAAAGCTATATTTTATCCTCATTCTATTTACATCATCATACTTCCTGGCCTGTATATCCTACAGTGGGGATTATACCACTGCATACCTTATATACTAGAGCAAGTTATCTGCTCTAATAAATGTGAGTATAATATACTTATATTTACCTATTTATACTATTATTGGAAATTACTACACCATTGGAGTTCTCTGTATTTCTTTTATCTATACCATCACACCATTGGAGTACCCAAGACGCTGGACTTCTCATCCTAAGACGGGGATTGTACCGTCCACGCCTATCACGGTAGAGCTCCCACAGTAGCTCTACCAAATGTGAGTGTAAAATACCTTCGTTTTATTTATTACTCCTTCTCAATATTGTTAAAAATACTACACTATTGTATATATTTCTTTTTGTTTTCTTTTTGAGGACAAATTACTTGCAACTACTAAGAGACATCAAGTGTATGTATATTTAATTTATATAAGGCGCGGTTTCTCTCCTCCCTTTTTATATTGTTTCTTATCAAGGCTGGGAATCCTTGTTTTTTGTTACTGCTGCCTATCTACTGTTTATTTTTGGAGTGAGCACCCGACATACCTTTTCTCCTTCTACTGTTCATTCGGTAGTTTGACCGTATGAACAGCATCACCCCAGATAGCCATGCCATGGAGCCTATTCGTGTAACGAAAAACTATGGGAAAGACTTTGGCTCCATGGCGATTGAACTGTATGTATGTGATCTGAGCGCCATTCGGTAGTAACGTGCGCTCAGATCTAAGCTATCTGGGGATATGTAGAATGTATATATTTTATGTGACAAATGTAACATTATGTATTTTATTGTATTTTAGTGTTTTATTGTAACCATGTGGTTAATGGAGTTTTGCCTCTGTCCTTGGAGATAATTGGATTACTTTGCAATTATCTCCAGGACAGAGAGGAGGGATTGTGACGCATTGTGGGATTGTAAGCTTGTGATTGGTTAATGTCCAATATGTTTCCCAGTTTCCCATCTGGTCCCCTAGGGGAGTGTCCACCAGGTGGAAGGCCTGCATAAAAGCCGGGCAGTTAGCCCCAGTAAACCAGTTCTACTTGACCTCAAAACGAAGTGTCGTCTCGTTATTGGGGGAATTGGATTGTATGCTGATTGCCAGGAATGTAAGCTGATTGTAGGCTTTTCCTGTTACAGGTTGTATTTTGCTCAAATTTGTGTTAACACTGCTTTAGATGGCCACTTGTGAAGGCACATGGTAATGCTGAAACAAGAATACTAATCAAGCCACTAGTGACTTGCGTAATATAACTGCACTTAAATGTGATGGAACGCTGGCACTCCGACTGAGTACCTCCGCCAATCGATGCTCCTAGTGCTCGCTGAGGACTCCAAGCACTCCAACCGACACCATCAGCACTGCAGACCCCACTTCCAGCGATGCAACTGCGCCGGGGTCTCTGCTGTTTTCACCCACCCTGGACCCAAGGCCAGGATCCAGCTTCCAGTGGGTGAACCTCTCTTTCCCCAGAGAGCAGGAACAGGAACAAATCAAGCTATTGCAAGAGCTTCCTCTGGGGAGTAAGTGATTATAGCAATCCCCAGAGTGTATTTCTCCAATCCCCCAAACATGAGCCAAGGCTTAATGCTGGAACAAGACTGATTTACTGGCACACAGAACTCCTCCTCTGGGCCAGGCTAGATAATTGAGTTTCTACAATACACAAAGCTCAATTATCTGCTGGCCAGAAACATTACAATTTTTACAGCATTCATAACTTCTAAAATATACATCACAGGGACCCCAAAACATGCAATAACCCCATAAAAAGTATATCCTTGGAACCGGGGATCTGGGTGAACCACATATCCAAAATTCACCCAGATCCGTTCAGTACTTTGGAAAATACAGTTTAATGCAGATTCTGCAGAACATATACAGGTTAAATGAAAAACAATCACTTTATAATGTGTCCCCTGCTGTATAGTCCAAAACCACTGCACGATGTCTCTGTGCACCAAATACTGGCAAGATGGCACCGTGTTGAAAAGTCCAAACAGTGTCTGTGAGTTAAAATGGCGCCATCCATTGTTCTCACCATGTGCTTCTGATACAGGAAATGGTGGCCACCCAGTAACTCCACAGTATGTCCCCAGATGGTTCTTAAAGGGCCAGCAGCAGCACAACACAAATCCATTATGCCCAAATCATGTCTTTAAAGGGCAATACAAACCAGGGGCCATAGTCACAGGGCAAGAGGCGGGCAAGCAGTCCTCTCCAGGCACAATTGGCGAAGGGCACTTCGTCACATGCACACTTTCTGTGTTGAGTATCTTTTCATTTCCAGAATCCAGGGGCCTATGATAAATTATCAAACATCCACAAGGGTTTAAACACAAACCCACTCCAGCCATGCAGCTTTCAATAGATGTGCATAGACACCTTCACTCGGATCTCAACTACAAACAATAAACTGTGTTTCTCCTTTGTGTCGTCTCTTCATTACACTATGTTAGTGAACAACAAATGAATTGCTGTTGATGTGAAAATACACCAGGTGTCATGGTGGGCATGGATCAGAAGCTCAATAGCTCAAAGCATGCAATTCCAGGTTCAAAGGAACCAAGTGGTGGAAGCAATGTTGGTGGCACAGCTAACTCAGCATGATGGGAGTGAAATCAAATAGTTGCAGTGGTGCCGGGCCTATGAGGTTAATGTAATGTTAAAGGGACACTATAGTCACCAAAACAACTTTAGCTTAATACAGCGGTTTTTGTGTATATATCATGCCACCGAAGCCTCACTGTTCAATTCACTGCAATTTAGGAGAGAAATCACTTTTGTTGTGTTTATGCAGCCATAGCCACACCTCCACTGGATGTGACTCACACAGCCTGCATGAAAAAATGGTTTTATTTTCAAACAGAGGTTCACTTGCATTAAAGGTGTTCCCTTTAAAGTGCTCTGCTCTGTAAAGTAAACTTTAATCCTTCATAGGAGACTTTTTTTACAGGGTCTAGCAAGCTGTTAAAAAAGCAGGAGACAAGAAATTGTAAATGAAATGGAATTTTCAATAAAGGAAATGTAAACATTAGATGACTCTTTACATTAAGTGTTTATGCATGCTGTGTGAGTCACATGCGGAGAGGTGTGACTAGGGCTGCATAAACACAACAAAAGTGATTTCTCTCCTAAACAGTAGAGAATTGAGCAGTGAGATTGCAGGGACAAGTTTGTTTTTGTGTGTGTGGCTATGGTGTCCCTTTAAGGATATGGCTGAAGGAGTTCAAATACTGGGAAAATATGACAACCTTGAGTGCCTCCATGATTCGGCTAAATTGTGCCTCACAATACCCTAAATTAGTGGTTGTCAGGTCACTTGTGTCTCAGTAAAATGCATACTCATTCAAAGCACACCTAATAAAAATACTATATTTATTTGAGAGGCTCATTTTCTATTTGAGTCATTCGCCATCTGGTGGGGAAAGTAAGATGTGCCTTTAAAATGTTAGTTTCTGTTTAATATATGGACATATGATTATGATTTTGTAGAGGTTTGGTGTGTGTAATGATAAGCTATCTGGTTTCACAATGGAATGTCATTTACATATCATAGGAGGTTGTCATGGAGGTTACAGCATAGATGACTTCTTTAGATTTTGGGAACAAGCTTTTCCAGTGTTTAATAACTAACAGATATGTAAGAAGGGAGGTCAACATTTCCCTTTTGTTTCCTTCACAACTGGGTGATACAGGTTTTGCTGGAACTCTCTGGAAAAAAAAAGTTGGATGAACTACGTTTTGTGAGGTACAAGGGATTGTGGGATATCTAAGTAGCGGAGAGCAGTGGTAGCAGGGCTTCTTCTCCGCTGGAGACAGCTACTCAGGAAAATACAGGATACTTCAGGGCAGCAGGCATAAATACAGAATGATACACGAATATCCCATCACCCTTTCCAATAACTGGACCACACTCAGTATTAGGAACAGAACTGATCCTCTGATGGCCAGGCTGGCTTTTTATGCAAGTTTTGCCCCAAAGGTTACCACCCAGGTGGGCCTTGTGGGGCACCAATAAAAATATACAACAACCAATAAAAACCAATAGAGTCAGGTCATAAGTCACTCCCATGGTGTAAACCGAGAATAGTTCCAGGGGTTTGGGCTGTGCGGTCAGTCTCTGTTCGGGAAGTTGAAATGCATGAAAATACATAAAAGTACTGTTCGCGTCTTAGTTTGTGCAATTCCTCTTGTTTGTGTAATCCTTTCTACCGAATGCCGCTCTGTTCCCTTGTGTTTCCACAAACTTATATGAGGATGGAAGTCTCTGCGGTGTTCATGCTGCTGAGTGTCCGATTTGGGTTCCAGACACTCGATGACCAAACACCGCTGGTATAATTTGTATGCTAAGATGGTCGCCGCCACGTGTTCGTATGACGAATGAGCCACCTAGGTGATCACCCAGTTTGTTTGTGTGTTTGCAATCAGAGAGTGTGAACCAAGTTGGGGAGGTTAATTGGTGCCACACTCCTCGCGTGGGTGGCCTGGTTGTTCGGTATTTAGTTGGTTTGCCAAACTATATATTAGAAATAACTGAACAGAGGGATGTTACCGAACCAGACGAATGATACAAAATGATAGCTTGTTACATGTTCCTACAAGTGACGAACAGTTGCAATTCCATTAAAATAAAGCAATAAAAAGGGGTTATGGACAGCCTGTGGTATAACCGGTGGATAGTAGCAAAGCCCATTCCGCTACAATCTAGATAGTAAAATAGTATTTTTTTAGGGAGGATAGTGCAGCAAGCAGATATGAACTGGGTCAGGAGACTCACTGGAGAGATGGTGAACTAAGAGACCCTGTCCCAAGATAAAGGCACAAGAAGAAGATCTTCATATAAATATTTAAGTATAAACGTTTTCTGTGTATCTATCGATTATGGACTGGATATGTTTTTAACGTGTACTGCGTATGTTATTTTAAAATCAGTAGCAGTAACCTAAGTCAATATTAATAATACATTTTTCTATGCACTTGTATAGAATAACATTTTAAGAGAGTCATAATTTCTTACAAAGGTGTTTGAAAAGTATGTAAAAAATTGTTATACACTTACTATGAACTTGGTCAGATTGCATTATTGGGCACGCCTCTCAGCTAGGTTTCTTCAGCCCTCTCCCCTTCAGTTAGAGCTGCTTGTGCCAAAATAGCTGCTTGCGCCAGGAGCACAGATATTCTAATCTCCCTACTGGGATTGTCTCTAAAACAAGATGTTGAGAAGCCAACTCGTAAAGAGGCCATTATGGAAAATTGTTTCATACTTACCATACTTTTATTTTTCTGATCATTATTCATGGCAGCATTTACTGATGTGTTAGCTCCTTCCCTCACAGCAGAAAGAACAGGAAATAAATGGTGAAAGTAACCTCGCCACTGGTTCTTGGAGAAGCCTGTTTGCCAGCCTCCTATCCTGTGACTATGGCATCCTTGTGATAAACCTTGGTTAAAACCACTGTTTATACCTTTTTGGACTTGTATCGCTACACTTCGAACTCCTGAAGCGGCACTTCGAACTCCCAAAGTGGTTCGAAGCCGCACTTCAAACTCCTGAACAACCGCACGAACCAGAGATCGCCCTGGAGCTTGTTAACATCTATTAACAACTTGGAACGTTTCTCACCGCAGTGTTCTAATTGTTCGTCTGGGTGGCCGCAATTCCTTTGGACAACCACGAGGTGTCGGCCATCTTGTTCGCATGAACGCAGGCAGCGCTGTTTGGGCATGAATCTCATGGAACTAAAATCAGACACAGAAACTCCCGAACACCGCTGGACTTCCATCTTCGCCTGCGTTCGTTTCTAAACAACTTAGAAGGACACTGGTCAGTGAAATAATTCGACTCTGTTCTGTTTTCAAACTACCTAACTAGACCGACCGCAAGCCCTGATTCCTCTGGAACAGTTTTGGGCATGGGACCATGCGTGCGGTCAGTCAAAATGTGACTTCTATAGAATTCCTAAACCCCTGAACTTATCTGGGTGATTTGAGGATATGTCGGTCACCCAAATCAGGGCTATCAGGGGATGTAACATTTGTGGGGATATTTGTGGGGAACTATGTGTTTTTTCTGCCTGGAGATAATTGAGTTAATACAGTATCTGACTCCATTATCCCCCAGGCAGAGGGGAGGGATTGTGTGCTGTGTGTGGGAGTGTCGTGCCTTGTAACCTTATTGTTATTGGTCTGTGATGTTGTAAATCAGTCTACCATCAGGTCCATGTGGGCGTACCCCTTGCATGGGGATTGTCATATAAGGCCAAGTGTGGCACCAATAAAATCAGTTCCTGCCTACCCTCAACATAGAGTCTTATCTCATGTGTGGGGGGAACAACTGTATCTGTTCTGGGCATCGCTATATCACAATACTTCCCTGGGTTCTAATCAGTAGCTCTTATAAGAGCTGCTCCTGCTATGCTCTCTGGAGTAGGAGAGATTCACCCACTGGAAGCTGGATCCTGGTCTTGGGTGCAGGGTGGCTGGAGGACGGAGAGACCCCAGCCAAGCTGCAGTGGCTAAGGGACTGCAGTGCTTATGGTATCTGGAGGAGTGCTTGGAGTCCTCGGTGAGCACTAGGAGCATTGTTTGATGCTCCCGGTCAGGGTGCCAGGCAGTCCGTCACAAATACAATTTTGAAATTGGTATAAATAGATCCTACCCCTTCCCAAAAAGGCAGTCTTTGTAACAAGCTTCACAAATCAAGGAATAACTTTTTTGAAATGCGTTTTTCTGGATTTTGTTTTTGTTATTCAGTCTCTCTCTGTTAAAATGCACCTACCATTAAAATTGTAGGCTGATCATTTCTTTGCCAGTGAGCAAACCTTCAAAATCAGCAGGGGATTAAATACTTTTTTTATACTACGTCCAACAGATATATTCAATGATCAGTGAACTCAGAGTCAGGTATGTACATAACAAAAAGAAAATAAACTCAACAAATAGTGCAACCCTGTTGCACGTAAATAATCACTTATACTGTGACTCTCATTTATATATTGAGAACTGTATATACTGTGACTGTTATTTATACAGTATATTGGGAACTTAAAAAGTTAAATGTTCCATCTTTATTAACACACAAGAAAAATAATCCATAAAATCAGTACTGCTTACATGACTTAATGGTGATTACTCATGGCTTACCTGCCGTTGCTCATAAAACCGTGTGAAGAATATGGATCTCTGTTTCCCCTTCTCATGGCGCCTTAGTGCTCACTGCCTTCTCACTTTCTCCCATGTACGTGTCCCTCCGATACTTCTGGTCTGACTCTCGTACTGGGTATCAGTAAGCTGCTACTTCTTCAGGGGAAAAACAGTCAAAAACCAGTCTCCCAGTTAAACAGCTGTTTAACTAGGAAACTTTTTTTGACTTTTTTTTCCTGAAGTTCAGTTCTCTGAACGAAACGCGTAGGGATTGCTTTCTAGTGCTAAGAGTTTCTTTTACTCAATTTTTTTATCTTTTATTTTATTTACTATTTTTGATGCTGCTTGAGGTTCCCATCAGTGTACATAACGTCTGAAGGTGTTCCTATGTGCTGCTATCGAGATGTTATTTTGTGATGTGCTTATCTAATACCTTTATCTTGTAAGTGTAATATTTATTAACGACTTATATTGTTTTTAGAAACTCTGCACTATTATTTCTCAATTCCTTCTCTCCCACATGCTGCAATCTGAAAACGAGGATATTATTTGATACACCTTCAAATTTGGGTTTGTGAGTGTGCATTCTACCCATTCTTATAGTGTTTTAGCTACGGTAATATTGCCCTATGTTTTTCTCTTTTTGCATTGTACTTACCTGCTATTTGGTACTTTGTATTCTGTGATTGAGGGCTTGGAGGAGTCCTACTCTACATGCAATACTTTATCAGGGTAAAAGCACCTTTTTGCCCTTTTTTCTCCTTTTCCCACTAAGGTGTTTCTGCTATACGTGGTATATAAGCATGCTAAAGTCTAACATACGATACATAAGCATGGTAGGGAGACATTGGAACAATTTTAAGAAACATAATGCATGGCATTAGCTGGTGACAGATTTTATTGTAACATGCAGACAGCAACAAGGTTTAGACTAAGAGAAATAACTTATTTCTAGAGGCCCCAGAAATAACTGCATAGTGTGAGCCTGGAGGGCTAATAATGGGGTAAGTTAGAGAACTCCAGGCCCTAATGCTAGGTATGATGCTTAGCCTATGCCAACCAAACAATATTGTGTATTCAGTGGAGTAACGTATTTAGGATTCCTGTAGTGGTGCCCCACCAGCCTCAGAGGTTCGCACAGTCGAGAGCATGTTGGTCATGGGTCAGATCCTGACCTGCGGCCTAGACACCCCAGGGTGTGAGCTGTATCAGTCTTTTCATAGAATGTGACGGCAGATAAGAACAATTCGGCCCATCTAGTCTGCCCACTTTTCTAAATACTGTCATTAGTCCTTAGCCTTATCTTTCATATTTTCCATGTGGACTGAGGCCCAGGTATGTGTTGGCTACCTCCAGTGTAGAACCGCTTTGAGCGTGGTGTCTGCTGCTGCTGGCTCCATCTCCGCCTTCCCGCTTCAGGAGTCAGGATCGGACGAGTCACAGCAGGTGTTGGGTTTAGGGTTCCAACCGGTTGTGGCTGTAGGAAAATCTCCTGCACGCATGTTCAGTTGCTTGGTAGCTCATAGTAGCACAGAATCGCTCCCACAGCTGGTCAAAGGCCTGTGCAAAGTGCTCCTCAAGGAGGGTCCAGGATGTTGCGGTGGCCACCTTGTAATGGTGGTGTCGGGTGTTTGGCCCTGCAGGAGTGTCTAAGTCAGCACTTTTACGGTTAAAAAGCAATGCAGAACTTGGAAAATATAATTTTTACATTTCCAACACTTTTTTTTTAGAGATGTTATTCATATTAAACTATGTGTCAAATATAAACATTTGATGTGGAATGAGCCCTGTTTCTCTTGAATAAAATGATACATAATAAATAGTGGTTGTAGTGGTGCCCCACCAGCCTCAGTGGTTGCACTTAAAGGGAAACTCCAGGGCACTGCAGGTCCCCTCTCTCTCCCACCCACCAATGCCCAGTTGCTGAAGGGGTGAAAACCCCTTCAGTACCTTACCAGAGGCAGCGACATGTCCCACATCGCTGCTTCTACTCCTCTGTATTACGTCGGCTGGTGGGCGAGACTGATCCCGCCCACCGGCCGGGGAGACCAAAGGCGCATGCGCGGCAATGCTGCGTATGCACATAAGAGCCCCCCATAGGAAAGCATTGAAAATGCTTTTCAACGATGAACTGAGCGACGCTGGAGGTCCTCACATAGTGTGAGGACGTCGAGCGACGCACTAGCACAGATTTTCTGTGCTACGATGCAGGAAGTGCCCTCTAGTGTCTGTCTAGTAGACAGCCACTAGAGGTGGAGTTATCCCTGCAAGGTAATTATTGCAGTTTTTTGAAAAATTGCAATAATTAAGCTTGCAGGGTTAAGAGTAGTGGTCTGGGTGCCTGGAGTGTCTCTTTAATATGAAAGATGTAAAAACGTAAATACTAGTTATTTTATACTATTAATATGCCGTAACTATTAATCATTTAGCATTTAGTCTATTACAGAATTGCTGTAGGTAATAAAATAATGAATGAAAAAAAAACCTACCAAAACACTAAAATGAAGTTGCTGTACACACTTAAATTACCCAAGATTTTTTTAATTTTAAACCAGCATATAAAAACAAAGTTGACATTTACAATTGGTATACTGTACAGAATAAGAATCAATTATGAATATACTCTTAATCGTAATAAGGTGGCACCTGCTTAAAAATTGGGAGTTATTATTTATAGTTTCAACACGATAAAGACTTTGCTATAGTGTGAGATGATGGGTAGTGAATAAGATTTGACTTACAGTTTTAATAGGTCTCACATTCACAACACAGATGTTCTCATGTTAATCCATTCATGCCTCATAAAACCTTAGAATGGACTATACCATTTCCCATATTCAGAACATCACAAAGTTTCTCTTTTGTGTGAGTTCTCTGATGGCTCACAAGATGTGCATGCTGGCTAAAATATTTTCCACATTCAGAACATGAGAAAGGTTTTTCTCCTGTATGAGTTCTCAGATGTGTCACAAGAACCGAATGCCGACTAAAACATTTCCCACATTCAGAACATGAGAACGGTTTTTCTCCTGTATGAGTTTTCTGATGTGTCATAAGAACTGAATACCGGCTAAAACATTTCCCACATTCCAAACATGAGAAAGGTCTCTCTCCTGTGTGAGTTCTCTTATGGTCAAGAAGATGCGAGTGCAGGCTAAAACATCTCCCACATTCAGAACATGAGAAAGGTTTTTCACCTGTGTGAGTTCTCTGATGATTCACAAGATCTGATTTACTGACAAAACATTTCCCACATTCAGAACATGAAAAAGGTTTTTCCCCTGTGTGAATTCGCTGATGTTTCACAAGCTCTGCTTTGCTGAAAAAACATTTCCCACATTCGGAGCATGGGAACGGTTTTTCACCTGTGTGAGTTCTCTGATGTCTAACAAGAAGTGAGTGAATGCTAAACCTTTTTCCACATTCAGAACATACAAATGATTTCTCTCCTGTGTGTGTTCTCTTATGCATTACAAGGTTTGAGCGTCGGCTAAAGCATTTCCCACATTCAGAACATGAGAAAGGCTTCTCTCCTGTGTGAGTTCTCTGATGATTCACAAGACTTGATTTACTGACAAAACATTTCTCACACATAGAACATAAGAATGGTCTCTCTCCTGAGTGAGTTCTTTGATGTACAGCAAGACTCGAGTTTCGACTGTAACATTTCCCACATTCAGTACATGAGAACAGTTTCTCTCCTGTGTGAGTTCGCGATTTTGCAAGAGATGAGTTACATGGAAAACATGAGAAAGGTTTTTCTCCTGTGTGAGTTGGGAGGTTGACAAATTCTGAACAGCCAAAACATTTCCACCATTCAGAACATGGGAAATGTTTTTGGTTTCTGTTTACCAACTCATTTGAAGATGTACACATTTCTGGGTGATTCTTTGATTTTTGAAAATTCAATTCCCTGGTCTTTTTATTAAAAGATTTCTTTAGAGTACTTCTTAGTGCACTTTTGTTCTTGTCAAGTCTTTCAAGATAACTTCTGCTGACGGAATCACCTGAAAGAAAAGTACTTGCAATTAAAGAAAATCGTCTTTTTAACCAAAAGATCAGAAATATGACTATAGTGAATGATGGTGATTGTAAAGAACCTTAACTACTTAAGGACCACATGACATCTTTTAATACCTCGGGGTCCCCGCTATCATCTGGGGCCAGAATTAGTGGTCCCAGACTGTTCTATGCTTTGTTTGCAAAGTTTAAAGTGAGCGCTGCAATCAGGGATTTAATTCCCCATTGTTACAATGCGGTGTGAACAGGGTTAAATCTCGCTCACACCAGGAAACCCAGGTATCATTAGTTACACATGGCTCCCCTCTGTCAGATAGGGCTATTTTTAGTGGCCCCAGACTTTTTGATGAGAGGCAGTACTGCATATAACCCTTTAAATCCATACAAAGCAATGCAGCTAAGTGATCAAATTAAGCCAAAGTGATTCTCTCACTGGATCTAGTGATTGGGAGAACCGACTTTGTCAATTGCCCAGCACTGATCGCAATGCATTGGGCATACTGTATTCAATATTCAAGATGTAAAGCTGTCATACAGAAAATAGCCAGTAGATGGCAGCAACACACCACAGCTATTGATATTATCAAAGTGAATCATTTGGGATTAGTATTTGGTTTATATTTAAAATGGGTTCCCAATTAATTTTATGATTGGGATTAGGTTTCAGATTAGGGCCAGCAAGGGAATCCCTCTTCTGCTATCAGCTGATAGATTCCTTATAACACTTGATAGAGTTTTAGGATTAAAGGGATGCTCCAGAACCCTAGAGTACTTTAGCTTGCTTAAAAGCTTTATGTGTGAATAGTGTGTCCGTGGTTTAATTATGCAAAGAAGTGTAGATTTCCATAGAAAAGAAAACATTTGTGAATTAAAAATGATTATACCCTCTTGGCTTTCAGATTCCCTCTTGGCTGTCAATCAGATAACTGATCCGGTTTCTTTGCTTTGGTTAGCTCAGTGGAGGTAAACCCAAAGGTAGCAATTGCTCAGAGCACCTGCCTTGCAAAGACTTCTCATTGAGCTGCATTGGGGGGGTCTGTGATTGGACAGACACAGAAAGTCTGGGCGGAGTTAGAAGGGGAACACTGGCAAAAGCAGTAGACAAGAGAACTGCAGGTTTTGCAAGCTGTTTTTAGATATACCCCCAATGAAATAATGCATAATTAAAGCATGCATGTTTTCATTTGGGGCATATCTACTAATCCGTAATTTTTATCTATTTTGTATTTGGGCAGTGGAGAGTCCCTTTAACCCCTTAAGGACACATGACATGTGTGACATGTCATAATTCCCTTTTATTCCAGAAGTTTGGCCCTTAAGGGGATAAGGTTAAAATTAGGGTTAGGCGTAGAATTAAGGTATGGGTTAGGATTAAGGTTAGGCTTATGATTAGATTAAGGATTACATTTGGAATAAAGATTTGGTTTAGAATTAGGGTTTGGATTAGGATTAAGGATTTAGACTGGGATTAAACCTGTTACTTTTCAAAAGGTATGAGCTACAGTTATACTCCGGAGAAGCTGAGGAGTATAGTTATTATTCATTTTTGGCATTTAGATAGTGCCAATTTATTCTGCAGTGCTGGTTAAGATAATTGAATTACAATGTGACATGAGATTTTCAAAAAGTATAAAAAATACAATGTATATGTAACATTTTCTAAATAAAATTACCAAAAAAACTTTGAAAAAAATCGTTAGAGGTCTCAAAACAGGTCATGTGAGAGGTCGAATGGTGTTGCTTTTGCACATGGTATGCATTTATGAAGTAATTTAAACATGACAAGCACAATTTAGTGATTTTTATTACAGTAGCCCATATCATGTTTACAAAATAAACTGCTAACTGTGCACGTAAAAGCAAATGTGAAAATGGGAATAAGCTGAGCAACTGACGCTCCCAAAATACGCATCCACGATTGGTGGAAAAGCGGACACGGAGCCTACGAGGGTGAAGCTTTTTATTTAAAGGAGGAGATGGACCACAAAGTATTAACTCAGATTGAAAAAAGCCCAAAGAAAATTATCTTGGAGAATATAGGAAGCCTTCTGGACATTTATTGTTTTAGATTGTTTTTATTTTTAATGAAAATAAATTGATCAATATTGGATTCTAAAGTGCTACTGGCTATCCATTCCATCTACTTCAAGAAGGAAGGGCTGCCTCCCTTTAGAGGACTAACAAGCTTTTAGACCTAGAGCCAGGTTTGCTTTTGGCACTCAATATTTTGACCTATTAGTATATTTTTTTTTTTTTATATAATACACCAGAAGTTTGCCTCTCTGTGTTTATGTTTGAGTTTATCCAAAGAAAACAAGAGGGAGGGTGTCACCTTAATAAACCAAGGCAATTGTGATTTGAGCCAGTCCCTTCACTTGGTTCCTCCTTTGTGAGTCTGACTATTTACGTTTCCACATTTTCCTTAATTTATGCATATATTGCACTATGTATCTTTCTCCTTCCCCCCCCATTTCAGTGCTTCTATAGGGGTAAGTGAAATATTTTCTAGCCCTTTCACTGTTTTTCTATTATTGGTGGGCTAAGAGACCCCCACGTAAGTGGGTATAGCAGCTGGTAGATTGACATTTCACAAATATATTTACGCGCCCTCTTAGCACAGAGCACTTACTTACACCCCCTGTCCTGGGACTAAGGACCATGCTGCGCTGGCGTATTTGGCATATTAGGACGATTACCAAATAGTTGTATATATTTCTCTTGTCATATTAATTAAAATTTGCGTATTTAAATCTGGTAAAGTATTAGGCAGTTCTGTAAATGTTCGATTGTTTAAATCCACACATTCAGCATCAACCCCAAGGACCTGATGAAGATCTTTAAAAAAAGCTATAAAATATTCTCTATGTTTCAAGAATAATTGTCCCATGACAGGGATATGTGTCTTCTCTACCAAGGTATACATTTTCTTTAAAACAAGTAAAGTTAGTGCTTCCAAGCCCTATGTTGGGCGCCATTGTAACCGCTAGTTCCCCTATTTACCACTATAACGTCATAAAGCATAGAATTTAGCAGGGCTGACCATACAGATATCTTTGTCAAAAATATTATATAGTTGATAACCCCTTGATTAACCCCTTAAGGACACAACTTCTGGAATAACATGGAATCCCGTCATGTGTCCTTAAGGGGTTAAAATATATAAATAATGGAGAATACAATAAAGAGAGAGAATTGGAAGAAATAAGTTATTGGCTTCTTTTAAAATATTTTATTGAACATAAATGGCTATATATAAATGAATATAGACATGTAAAGACGTAATAATCCATTAATATATTATAAAGCAGAGTATAGGGGAGCACAAAACCAATGGGGACAAAAACCGGATGTATCAAAGACCTACTGGAATCCCATCAGACATGGGCCTCGATTTAATCACTGAAAGTCCTACGATGGACTGAAACGTCGATTTGCTGAAACCCGTGTGTTATGAATAAAAAGTCCACTGTGTGCCTTTCTTCGGGGAGATTTATGTTGCTGTGGCTGAAAGAGCATCCCACTTTACAGTTGTGGGAAAAGAAGAGAAAGCGAAACCACAGACTACCTGGTCTAAAGATTTTAGAATAGATATAGATATAAATACATGGAGGAAAAGCTGGACACAGGTTGGGAAAGCCACACATTGCCTAAATATTCAAGAACTTCGTTATAAAATAATGCATAGATGGCATTACGTTCCCACAAAATTGCAGAAAATTGATTCTAATCATTCTGCTTCATGCTGGAGGTGTGGAATAAGTGAAGGAACATCTCTCCACATCTGGTGGTCTTGTAGTTTGGATAATAAAATATGGATTCAAATCTTTCAACTAATCTTGGACATTCTAAACTTGGAAATCAAGGCTTCTCCAGAAAGGGCTATGTTACATATAAACTGCTTTTTCTTTTAGGTCTTTGGAATGAGGTGGGGGGCTTTAACTCTGGGTCACGCAGGCACTGTCTTTTTGTTCTTTGTCCTATGTTTGTGCGATTGTAGATAGGGTGTTCCTTATAGGATTTAATACAACATGTTATGTCAATTAATAGTAAGGAAATGAGTATTGAATGTTTTATATGAATACCTCTCTACTGTCTGATTGGAAGTTTGTGTTATTTATCATGTAAAACAAAATCTAATAAAGAACATTTTTGGAAAAAATTAAATAATATAAAAACAACAATTCTTTATTTTTTATTTACAAAAAGAGGCACAACTATGGGGACCAGGTTTGCTCTCAGCTATGGCAACCTATTATGGCCGACTGGGTGTACCAGAACTATTTGGGGCGGACATGCCTGATGATTAAACCTGGTTTCCTATTTTTTTAATCTAGGATGGTCCAGAGGAGCACTTCATATATCTCAATACCAATGACAGGGACATTGTGTTAATCTTTTGAATACAGTAAAAATAGATAAAAAAAATTTAGATTTGCAAGTGTTTATCCATTACAGCAATATTAATACTTGGACTTTTTTTAAATGTCCAGCCGCCAATAAAGAACTTGGCTAGACAGTGCTTCCATGAACCAATTTTTACATCTCAGGAGGAACTGTTCTAGGATTAACGACTTTGAGAATCAAGCCTCCATTTTAACCCCTTAAGGACCAAACCTCTGGAATGAAGGGAATCATGACATGTCACACATGTCATGTGTCCTTAAGAGGTTAATTTAAATGAATAATATTTAGGGGGAAAAAAATACCGCAAAGAAAATCTAGATACAATTAAAATTAAAGAAGAAAAAAATGTCTAACATACAAAGAAAGCACCAATAAACCCCCCCTTTTACTTTTATTATTGTGGTTCCCTACAGTTCCCCCCTCCCTCGGCGCTGAAGGGGTTAAAACTGTCACTTACCCGAATCCAGCGCCGATATCCCTCGGCGCTGGATCAGGCTCCGCCCACGCTCCTACCGCAACGACGTCAGCTGGCGGGGGAGACCTAATGCGCATGCTCAGCAATGGCCGCGCTCACATTAGTATTGCCCCATAGAAAGCATTAATCAATGCTTTCCTATGGGGAAAAAAAAAAAAATCAGACGCAGGAGGTCGTCCAGCGTCAGATACCAGACCAAAGGTCCGCTTCAATCCAGGAAGCCCTCTAGTGGCTGTCTCGTAGACAGCCACTGTGGGCAAACAGAGTTACAATGTAAAAATTGCACTTTCTCTGGAACTGCAATGTTTAACATTGCAGCACTAAGTGCAAAAGGGACACAGCACCCAGACCACTTCAGCTCATTGACGTGGGTGCCTACAGTGTCCATTTAGCTTGTATATTGCTGATTTAAACGTACACCATCATTGGGCGTAACCTATTTTTCTGTTTTGTTTTTTGTTACATCATAACTTTGCCTATGCTACATTGCAATTGGGGGCCTGACATTCACGGATTGAGCATCTGTCCTGAATGGTGAGTCTATCAATTAACAGCGATGCAGGATCCGGCAACTGTGAGTTCCAGGATCCATAATTACTTCAATCAGTTGAAGTAGTTATGATGCCTACGGTGTGGGGCACTGCACTAATAGCAGTAATTTGTAAAAGCGAAAGGAACAGGTTGAGAGGTAAATATTGCTGATCCAACAATATTTGTGTATAAAATGAGGAGGACAAGGATGTAGTAACGTTACGAAACTATGAAGAAGAATTTAACAATGACTAGTGTCTACTTGACTTGTTGGTGATTCAAATGTTTAGCCTTCTCTTACAGTATATACATGTGGATACTTAGGATAACCATTAACTTGTTTAAATATTTTAATAATGGTGCCATTCTTCTAGGGGGTTGTATTATGGTCAGCAATTATCAGCCAAGATATACTGGGTATTCTCAGCGTATAGTATGTGCACCAGAGTGTTCTAACGCTCAGTGTTCCATGTTCAGATCCATGAGGCTAGGTGAGGGGTCTCCTTCACCAAAATATAAAAACCCATAACGAGAATCAGAGCTTAACCTGAGATGGTAAATGCAGGATAACTTTGTTAATTCATACTCTGCCTTGAAGACAAAAAAGAAAGGGGAGCACAAAACCAAAGAGAACAAAAACCTGACGTATTTCGTTCCAAACCTATTGGAATCCCATCAGACATAGGCCTCGATGTAATTGTATCAGGAGAACACAGATTAAAGTTATCGTCTGTGTTCGGATGATATTTTTATTGAATTTCAGCTGGGTTTATGCCGAACTTTTAGCATCCGAAACTGATTAACAGGTTGGCTGTTGGAGGACAAAATTAAGAAATAAAAAATAATTGTGGCCTTTTTATATAAAGGGATTCAGGTGGGGGCTATAAATTACAGAATGGGTTGTGGAAAAATCACCTATGGCCAGCAGGTGGAGACTATTAAATAAAAAATATATATCCCACCCACTGACGGTGGGTGGAGGTGGCAAATCTATAGATTAAGTGTATTCCCCTTAGGTTAGCGCTGATTAGCAGTGGCACAGTCAAGTTTAGCTTCGAGTTAAGAAAATTAGGGCAAGTGCTAGGTTTGGAGGACTTGGGGTCAGGGGATACTTGTCTGAAATGTGGACTGTAATTTCTACAGTTACTTAATAGCAGTACAACATCAAGATACCCAGTTATGAGCAAAGTTATGATGCCTCTGTGATGTCACAGCAGCAGGGAGAAGGGAAAATGAAACCACTAAATATTTGCAAATCACAGCAGCTGCAATGAACAGTCTCTCCCTTTAACCTGGGAACAATGCACAACAGAGTCTGTCTGGGGCATAATGAGTAACTAAACACTGCAAACTCTCAGCACACTGAGCTGTATGGAGAGCTTCACAATAATTCAGCTCCCCTGCAGAGATCAGGAAGGTAGAGAAGCCTGGAAAAAAGAAAAGCCAAGATCTCTGACCCAGAAAGGAGCCTAATACCACCTACATGTTTATTACTAACCTGGGCCAGTATTCGAAAGACTATCCCGCAGGTGGCTCCTGACATACGGCTCTTCCCCTCGCTCAATCGCTGATATAATCAAAGGCGTCATGTGAATCCTTCCTGTATTTAACAGGACACATTATTAACAATTACAATCTAAAGATACACATTTATTATGATTACGATGAGTTAGGAACATAGGTGAAGAAATGTCAATTTGTCCCAGATATGAATATGTTCTTATGAGAAAGATTTCCTCTAAATAGGGGGAAGTTTTCTTACCCAGAGAGCTGAGGGTCCGGTAATTCTCCATCATCACATCCCGGTAAAGCTCCTTCTCTTCATAATTTAAATAGTCCCACTCCTCCTCGGAGAAGTAAATGGCCACCTCCTCAAACTCACACTGATCCTAAATAAGAAATGTCATTGTTACAGATCATCAATCTACAACAGGATTAATTGGCCAGACATTAACTATAACTACTACAAATTATAGCCTTTAATTGTTTCAGATAAGCTTTTCAAAGGAAAATTACCATAGACTTCAATGGTGGATTCTGTAGATAAATAATCAGAAAATATTTTCTAACAGATTGAGATCATTTGAAATGTTTATCCAAAACAATTAAATTGAGCGTGATATTCTCATCAAGATTCTTCTCTTTCTCTCCCTCTACCATATCCTCGAGTTATACTTCCCTATCACAAAGACAGAAAGATAGGATAAAACAATAGAAGTGTATTTTGTGAATATATCCCTTACCGGTCTGTTCAGCTGGTAGTCCATCTCTGGGACTTGATACAGATCTCTCAATCCCTTCCACCTTCTTCTAGGGTTTTTGTCTAGGAGTCACTGGATGACTTGCCATCTCCAAACAATGGACTCCAGTGCCAGCAGAGATTGGTGACCTTGTTGGGTCCTAGTGTGAGGGACATAAATCAAAGGAATTAACCTACTGGATATAAATATAGCGGTCAGGCATTCTCCATCATGAAATTAGTGTAAATGTTTGTTTTTTGAGTTTTTTTCCCCCCCCATTTTAAAAGCTGCTCTGTTTAATTTGAAAAGACCACCAACAGTAACATCACCTACTGGGGGTTCTGTAACCATGGGGGGCAAGGTAAGGTAGGTTTTTACCTACTAGAACCTGTCCCTCGCAGACACCTCAATCATCTTCCATCCAGTCTTCTTCAGCTCCTGGTGCTTCAACTGCCAAGTGCCGACTTCAACACAGTGCTCTTGCACGGAGGTCTATGGAGGATCTTGCGAGTCAACAGGATCCTCCATATTAAGGGATTGTTTGCCCATACATCCATCACTGGTAATGGCTGGGTTAAATTACAAGCTTGACAAATAAATCCACATTTTGTCAAGCTGAGAAAAAATAAAGAGACAAAAGTAGCCCCTTCTTTGTCTCGTATTTTTTGTCTGAGTTGGAATTTCAGTGAAATAGGTAAACGGGGAATCGGAGCGAAAAAACCCAACACATTGCCGGGACAGTGAGGGTTCATAGAAAGCGGGGTGGCTCACAAAATAAATACAATTACAGCCTGTAACAGAGTCGCTATAAAAAAATAAAACCACAGGGAGTTCAGACCACACCAGAGTAAGATCATTCGATGTGTCTCATTCTGGACCATGGAGATCTGATAACTTCCTGCCCAGCATCACACAGGATGAATTGAACTTGATTTGCAGTTTCTTTAAAGCACAATTAAACCATGAAAACACTTTGGAATGATGGCCAGAGCATACTTGAGAAGACACTGTAGTACAATGGAGGGTCACAGGATCTTGCAACACAAGCTCTTATAAACTTTGCTATTGTTGCCAGATCATCTGGAACTGCCCTATCCTATAGTGTCTTCTAAGCTGCGCTCCTGCCATCATCCATTATTTTAACAACGTTCAATTGTGCTTTGAAGAATTTCCAATGAAGACTTCATAGTGTTTATTTTAGCCTTTATAGAATAACATTTAGTGTGTTCTTTATATTTACATGGTGTCCGGATTATCATCACTATATTTCTACTCTCAATGTTACCTTCTCTCTCTCCATGTTACCCTCTCTCTCTCACCATGTTACCATCTTGGCTTTATACTTTCCCCATGCAAGGGGTGGATCACTCATAAAGACAATGTCCCCTCCCAGAGGTTGAATGACGGAACCCTAGCTCCTTTGTCCCTTGCTCCCGCCACTCAGTGTCCCCTCCCAGGGGCCTGTGCGTGTGAAAGGAACTCCAGTTCCTTTGTCCCCAGTTTCCGCCACCCAAATACAGGGTTTCCCACTTCCCGTGGCAAGTGGGTCTTCTTCCCAAGGCCTTAAGGGCTCCCAGGCACAGAAAGCCCACCAAACCGCCATTGTCCCCAGCAATTTTTAGGGACCCCCAGCACGGTAACTGTCACAAACCATCTCCGTTCGCGGGGTCCCTGGGTGAAACAAGGCAAGGTAAGCATCTCCTTTCGGGACACAAATGCTCCCCTGGTCGGCATTCGTCTGTTCGATCGCAGTTTCACACTTATGTTGCAAGTTGCCAACGTTTTAATTGATTGGTGTGAACACTCCAAGAGCCACGGTGAGGCCCTCATTCGAATGCACCCCCAGGATGGCGTTGTTTAACGAACAGGCCGCCACGCAAGGTCGTCACGCGCCGAGGCTTACCTTGCGGTTTGTGGTTTTCACACCTCGTTAACAAGGTGTGAACATTCTAAACAAACATTCTGTTCAAATATGTTTTATTGTAAGTGTGGCGAAACCGACCTCGCCACTGGGCATTGGAGAAGACTGATTGCCAGCCTCCTGCCGTGTGACTATGGCCCCTGGGATGTATTGCCCTTTAAAGACATGATTTGGGCATAATGGATTTGTGTTGTGCTGCTGCTGGCCCTTTAACAACCATCTGGGGACATACTGTGGAGTTACTGCGTGGCCACCATTTCCTGTATCAGAGGCACATGGTGAGAACAATGGATGAAGCACATGGTGAGGACAATGGATGGCGGCCATTTTAACTCACAGACACTGTTTGGACTTTTCAACACGGTGCCATCTCGCCAGTATTTGGTGCACAGAGACATCGTGCAGTGGTTTTGGACTATACAGCAGGGGACACATTATACAGTGATTGTTTTTCATTTAGCCTGTATATGTTCTGCAGAATCTGCATTAAACTGTATCTTCCAAAGTACAGAACGGATCTGGGTGAATTTTGGATATGTGGGGTTATTGCATGTTTTAGGGTCCCTGTGATGTGTTTTATGAAACTGTATTTCTCTGCCGGTGATAATTACATTACCCATTGTGTAAGGTAATTGTATCACAGGCAGAGTGGAGGATTTTGTGTGGGAGTGTCTGTGTGTATTGTACAGATTGATTGGTTGTTCTGTAAAACCCTGTGGGCAGTACTAAGTTTGTGGATTGGGAATAAAAGAGGCTGTATGTGCCAGTCCAGTCAGTTCCTGCTAAACCCTCAAAGTGAAGTGTCGTCTCATTATTGGGGGGATTTATTGTATGCTGTTCCAGTTTGACTGCTAGGAGTGTAAACCTATTCGCATGGTTTTCCTATTCGGCTGTATACAACATTCATATGCTTGAGAGCATTCAAATGCTCCTATGGTTCGGTGGTTTTGGTGTCTGCTGCAGTGCTTGGAGTCCTCAGGAAGTGCTAGGAGCATCCTTTAATGGAGGTACCCAGTCGGGGTGCCAGGTGATCCGTTACAGTAAGTTTTGCAAATTTTACAAGTAATAAAAACATTATAAGGTGGGGGTGGGGGGAGGGAAGAACTTGGAAGTGGGAATAAAAGGGGGGTTTCCATCCATTATAACAACAAGTATGGTGATGTACAAGGCACATAAATTGAATGACAGTTCATAACAAGTTATTACAGGTTATAGTTTTTTAACATAGATTTCCCATTGATCCCAGTGATATTTTAATTGTGCAAATGTGTGTGTGTTATTTCTATATGATAATTCTGATGATTTGTTTTCTATTGTTAGTAATTCTTTAATTGAGGACGTGCATTTAGTTTTCCAATATCTAGGCAGGCATGTAGTAGCAGCTATCAGAATGTGGCCTTTTATTCTATTCTATCTATTTTACTGACGGATTCAGGGAATTTTTTAAATAGAGCCAATTCAGATGTAACGTTATCAAGGTTGGCATTCACTTTAATAATTTAGTCATGTATCATTTTCCAATATTGAGTTAGTCTTGGGCAATACCACCATATGTGGGCCATATTGCCCAATCCTCCGCAGTCTCTCCAAACACCTATCGCTGTAAATTTGGGACTCCAATGCCCCCATGCAATTTATGATGCTGCAGGGATGCAAGCCTAATTCTGCTGGCAGGATTGACATTTTGATGGAGGCAATTCTTCCTAACCATGATAACTCCATACCACCCCATCTCTCCATCTCCTTTTGTAGGTCCGGCCATGCTCTCTTCAAATTATGAATATGCATATCAGGCAAATGCTTGCATAGGTTAATTCCTAAATATTCTAAGTAATCTCTCCTCCAGTCGAACGGATATGTTAGTCTTAATTCCTCCATTTCAGACTTATGCAAGTGGAAAGGTAGGGCCTGGGTCTTAGATATATTTAATTTATAGTAAGACACTTCCCAAACAGGAGTAGAATAGTATTGAGAGATTTCAGAGCGTCCTTTGGGTTTTTGAGTGCTAGTATGACGTCATCTGCAAATAACCCTATTTTATGGGTGGATCCTTTTATGCTAATAACTTCTATTTCTGGGGGTCTTTCTAATTAGTTCGGACAGGGTTCCATCGCCAGGACAAAAAAAAAATTGGAGATAAGGAGCAGCCCTGACGCGTCCCGTTAGTTAAAGAAGAAAGGTTCTAGATTGGAAACCTGAGGCCGACATGTGAGCTGTGGGTGTACTAATCGCGATAATAAAAGATTGTGGAATATTAAATATGCTCATTGTCTTCCATAGATATCCCCAATGTACCCTGTCCAATGAGAGAAGCAGACAAGGAGTTTTTGTTGAACTGATATGTTGAATTAAGTTAATGAACCTTCTCGTTCCATCAGGTGCTTGTCTACCTCGTACGAAGCCCACCTGGTAATTTTTGATCAATAAAAGGTATTAGATTAGCTAAACGGTTCGCTAGTATTTTGAGTAAATTAGAGCATTTGTCAGGAGTTTTACCAAGGTGACAATCTGTGCGGATAAAGACTTTCTTGGCATCTTCCCCCCGGATTTATAGGAGTTAAATAATTTGGACATACAGGGAAGTAAAATTTCTGAAAAGGTCTTGTAGTATAGAATGGTGAATGTTTAATCGCCTCGGCTATCTCTGCTTCAGATATATCACACTCTAATTTTACCAAATTGTCAGAGGACAGCCGGGGCAACGAGACCTTATCTAAAAAATAATTAATAGTCGCCTCAGACGGCTGGGTGATGTTTGAGTCAGATTTCAAGTTATAAAGTTCACTATAGTATTTTGCAAATTGGTCGCTAATCTTAGTCGGGTGAAATATTTTTTGTTCCTGGTCATCTATTAAGTACGCAATTTTAGAATTTTTGTTACCCTTTAAATATAACATTTTCTTGAGGCGTCTCACCATTAGAGTAGTTCGATACAGGTTTATTTTATGTATTTTTGATTTAATCTCCCCTATCATCCCTGACAGGGAGGAGGATGGGCCAAATTTATTGCCTGATTTAGGTTGTACAGTTCTTTTTCCAAATTTTGTAAATTGCTACTGTTTTCCCTCTTCAAGTGAGACGCCCTGGAAATGAAATGGCCCCTCAACACGGCCTTGTGCGCATTCCATGTCACCTCGCCAGGAACCTCGTGCAAATCATTTTCCAAAAAAATTGTCATTCAATACCCATTCAGCTAGCGATCTATTTTCAGGATCGTCAAATAAATAATCACTCAGTTTCCAGTGTCTATTGGGGGAGGAAGAAACCATTTCATCAATATGCAAAGTTATGGGAGCATGGTCAGACCAAAATATCAGATCTTGAGATGTGCGGTATGAGAGCACGCTGTATCAGAAACCTGTCGAGCCTGGAATACATGTTCTTAGATACTGAGTAAAAAGTAAAGTCTCTTTCGTTCTCATGCATTAATCTCCATGGGTCACACAATCCGCATTCAACCATATATTTCGAACATTTCACTGCTAACCTGTCACTCCTATGGGGTTTGTCTAAATTTTCCCTTTCATTATCTAATTAACCATCCATTGCAAAGTTCATATCTCCACACATCACCAAAGTTCCTTTCATATTCTCGTTCACCAAATCCATTAATTTTCTAAAAAAGATTAGCTGACCCGTGTTGGGGAAATACACATTGACAATTGTATACAGAACATTGTTAACGTTACCAATCCACAGTACCTATCTCCCGTCATCATCCGTCATTATCTTTTCTGTAGAGTTGGCCACATTCCTGCTAAAAAAGATAGAAGTACCTCTAGACTCAGTTTTGCAAGTGCAATGAAATTGGGATGGTAATAACCGTGCCATAAATTTGTACTCTTTTCCTTTTCCTTAAGATGGGTCCTCTTGAATGCAGACAATAGCCGATTTGTTGGATTTGACTTCCTTTAACAATAATCGCCTCTTGTGAGTGGTGTTCAGGCCACTCACATTAAATGACATGAGCTTAATAACCATGACTCAAATCAGAGTGCATGGCCAATAAAAAGAGAGTGTATGGAAATATTGGAGCCTGGAGGCCCGCGTCCCAAGAGGAGAGTTATGAAATCCAACAGTCATAATAAAATAGACATTTGTTTAGACAGAAGTGAGTTTGCTAAAACATTTGAAGCATAACCTGGTAACTTCTTGAATTGCTTACAGTGCATTAGTAAATGGATGGGATAAAAAGGAAAAATAAAAGATGGGGAGTAGTTGGTTAAATTCCCCTATACGGGGAGAGAAAAAAAAAATATGTTTAGAAAAAGGGCCATGAGGGAGAAATATTTCTCCATCTCAGGGTATTAGGCCCAGGTTGGGGGGAGAGAAAACTACGTGGGGCAGGAGGAATCATGCAAATAGGAAAAGAAAATAAAAGGGAAAAATTAGTCAAAAATTGTAACGAGCATTTAAAGAGGGAGAAAATAATAAAAAGGTAAAATCTTTACAGTCCTGAGATCTTGACTGGACATATGGGCATTGACAAAAAATGCGTTAAGTGAGGAAAATAATGAAAATTACTCCCATATATTATCTAAAAATACTTGTAGTATCAATAACTTGCCAACAGAAAAAAACAAGAAATCTAGTTTAACTCACTGTTGGCATTGACCAAAGAAAAAGAGTTCACGTGAAAATGTAAAATGTAAAGAGAGGCAAAATCAGTAATAATAAACTGAGAAGAAAAAAAAAACATAATCCAAGGCTCAAGTTGGAACATCTTAAACCAGTAAATCTAGAAAAGTGTGAATATAATCCTGTATTAATTTTCCTGGATTAGAAAAGCCATAAGAAATTCAAGTATCATCCGCCTTGCTCCTTTTGTTGACGTGTCTCTGAGTAGATGGAGAGAGAGCATGAGTTTGTGTTTGACGTCTGGACAGGGAATTAATAAGATCCATCCCTTCTTCGTTTGATGTAATTATAACATTTCTCCCATCCATATGGAAGATCACTTTTACAGGGAAACCCCATCTATATCAGATCCCTCTCTGTCTCAGTTCTGTTGTAAATGGTCGAAATTCCCTGCGGTATCTCATTGTATAAGCAGAGAAGTCCTTTCGTATTCTTCAGGTAGACCTTTTGTGCGTATTGTGCTCAAAATGTCTTCCTTTGTGCGAAAAAAAATGGAGTCTTACAATGGTGTCTTTTGGTGCCATCACAGGGGCATTGCTAGGTTTTGGCAGCCTGTGGGTGAGGTGCACTATTATATCCAAATTAGTTGCTTTTGGCAAGATTGTTTTTACCATTGTCTGGAAATATCCTAGAAAATCCAGGGATGTCTACGTTATCAGGGATCCCCCTAATTCTTAAATTGTTTAGCCTGCTCCTGTCTTTGGAATCAGCCAATTTTGCAGTTAGTTGATTTATTTGCTTTTGAAGTTCCTTGACGGAGTTGACCAGGTCTAATTTAGATTTCTCCTGAACCCTCAATCTATGTTCAATTTCCTCTGTGCGTTGACCAATAGTATCTAACGCTTCATACATGGTGTCAAAATCTTTCCTAAAGTCATTTTTTAGATCGATCCTTAAGTTCTGTATTAGCTGTATAATCATGCTAGCTGACGGTGGCAAATCTTCAGCCAATTCAAGTGGCATGTTAGGCTTGTACGTCATTGTTTTGAAACTTGTAGAAGTCATCTTGGTTGAGGCATCAGCTGTCTCAGATGTGGCAGCGGCCATCTTGGTTGTGGAAGTAGTTAAACATGTTGTAGCACACATCTTAGTTGTGGCATGATCATTGGAATAAGTTTCCACAGTAGCCATCTTAGTACTGGCATCAGACCTTGTCCTTTGTGGAAGGGCAGAATGAGCAGTTACATTTATTTCTTCCTCTATTGCAATATAGCCTTCTGAGCTATCTGCAGTTCTCTCTTTTTCCTTGTCCAACATTATGGAGGGAAAGGTCCCCCCCATCGGTGTCTCCAGCCGTGAGGCCAAGGACCTTGACCGAGAGCGTGACCTCACACCCCCTTTCCCTTCTTCTGTGGCCCGGACGCTTTTATATACTAGCGACTTAGCCGTTTTATTGTTTTGGCGGGAGCAGCTTTCTGCGCCTGTTAAGCCGCTCGCGAGAGACTGGTCTCGACACTCCGAGCGATCCAAGCGGTCGGAGCGCACCGATTCGCCCACGGAGGTTGCGGCAATAAGCCATGGTCCCGCCGCTACGAGGGCTGTGCGAGCGGAACACGGCTGCGCTCGCATATGTGCGAGTTTGAAAAGACGGGCGGGTGGGATAATCAGGTTTTCCCGAGGCGCCTAAAGGAGATTTTAGCGGAAAAATAAACCGCGGCCTGGATATGGTGGTGGGTGATTGGGCCTGTGAGCCCTTACTCACCCCAGCAGTTGTAACATCTTATTTCTGCATCACAGGAACATATTTTTCGGTTTTCTTTTGTTTCTGCATGTCGGCTAGTTATTCTTGTATCCCTTCCAATTTTCAGTTAATACACATTGAAGCTTTGAATGTTGTTTTGAGTGTATTAAAGTCCCCCTGCACCAGGAGCTCCTCTAGAACATGGCCATCTAAGATGTTGGCCAAACTCCGCCCCCCTAAACAAACTTTCTAAATGTGGTATAAACACAAGAATACAACACAATATAGGGAAAAACACGGGGAATGACACACTGCAATTCACGAAGAGGCAGAGGTCCTGCCACACAACTCCCCCTTAACAACAAGCCGGCATACACAGTCAGATCTCAACAGAACGGGTTGGGGATGTTCAGAGGTGCATTATATTGCACTTCTCCACATTAAATGTCAGTTGCCACAACTCTGACCATTTTTCTAGTTTAAGTAAATAATTTGCCATTTATATCACTTATAAAAATATTAAAGAGAATGGGTCCAAGTACAGATCCCTGAGGTACCCCACTGGTGACACGTCCAAGCTTCGAATATAGTCCATTGACTACAACCCTCTGTTGCCTATCACTCAGCCACTGCCTTACCCATTCAACAATATTTGAATCCAAACTTAAAGATTGCAGTTTATTGATAAGCCTTCTATGTGCAACAGTGTCAAAAGCCTTACTGAAATCTAGGTAAGCAATGTCTACTACACCACCCTGATCTATAATTTTAGTTACCCAATCAAAAAAATCAATAAGATTAGTTTGGCATGATCTCCCTGAAGTAAACCCATGTTGTCTTTGATCTTGAAATCCATGTGTTTTTAGATGTTCATCAATCCTATCCTTTAACATGGTTTCCATCACTTCCCCCACTACTGAAGTAAGGCTTACTGGCTCCTCCCTATTACCTTTCTTGTAAATGGGCACAACATTCGCTAACTTCCAATCTTCTGGGACTACTCCTGTTAACAATAATTGGTTGAAATAGAACCTCTTCCTCTGTAAACTCACGTGTAATAAATGACTCATTTGTCCTTTTTCTTAACTGAGGTCCCATTCCTTCATTTTCATCTGTAAATACCGAACAAAAATATTCATTGAGGCAGTCAGCTAGATCTTTATCAGCTTATACATACCTTCCTTATTTTGTTTTGAATCTAACTAATCCTTGTTTTACTTTCCTTTTCTTATTTATGTATCTAAAAATGTTTTGTCCCCTTTTTTTTTACTGACTGTGCTATTTCCATTTCTGCTTGTTCACCAAGCCACAAGTTAAAGTCCCTAATACGCATCTGCCTGCCGTTTTGAGTGTTATACTCTCTCTCTCCATGTTACTCTCTCTCCATGTTACTCTCTCTCTATCTCCATGTTATATATATGATGTATTGATTTGGTTATTGGTTTAATCAGCTGATTAGTGACAGCATTACATTACTGATAATGTATCCTCCCTGCTGCTCACTGATTAATGATCTCTCTCTCTCTCCATGCTACTCTCTCTCTCCCCATGTTACTCTCTCTCTCTCTCCATGTTACTCTCTCTCTCTCCATGTCTCTCTCTCTCTCTCCATGTCTCTCTCTCTCCATGTCACTCTCTCTCTCTCCATGTCACTCTCTCCATGTTACTCTCTCTCTCTCTCTCCATGTTACTCTCACTCTCCATGTTACTCTCTCTCTCTCTCCATGTTACTCTCTCTCCTCTCTCTCCCATGTTACTCTCTCTCTCTCTCTCTCCATGTTATATATGTGATGTATTGATTTGGTTATTAGTTTTAATCAGCTGATTGTGACAGCATTACATTACTGATACTGTATCCTCCCTGCTGCTCACTGAGTGTGATCTCTCTCTCTCCATGTTTCTCTCTCTCTCTCAGCAGTACTCTCACTCTCTCCATGTTACTCTCTCTCTCTCCATGTTACTCTCTCTCTCTCTCTCCATGTTACTCTCTCTCTCTCCATGTTACTCTCGCTCGCTCTCTTTCTCCATGTTACCCCCTCTCTCTCCATGTTACTCTCGCTCTCTCTCCCCATGTTACTCTCTCTCTCTCTCCCCATGTTACTCTCTCTCTCCATGTTATATATATGATGTATTGATTTGGTTATTGGTTTAATCAGCTGATTAGTGACAGCATTACATTACTGATACTGTATCCTCCCTGCTGCTCACTGATTAATGATCTCTCTCTCTCTCCATGTTACTCACTCACTCTCTCTCTCCCCATGTTACACTCTCTCTCCATGTTACTCACTCTCTCTCTCTCCATGTTACTCTCTCTCTCTCTCTCCATGTTACTCTCTCTCTCTCTCTCCATGTTA
>OW240918.1:136437115-136530391 GCA_933207985.1 Pelobates cultripes | reverse complement strand
ACTGGGACATATAGGGACACTGGGAGACATGGGGACACCAGACACACTGAGACACTAAGAACACAGACACTGGGAGACATGGAGACACTGAAACATTTGGGAACACTAAGACACTAGGGACACAGACACTGGGAGACTAGGGGACACTGGGAGACTAGGGGATACTGGGAGACTAGGGGACACTGGCTGGGAGACAGATACTTGGGGAGACATGGGGACAGTTGTGGACATAGACATGGGGACATTGGGACACATGGGGACACTAGTCACACTGAGAGTCTCGCAAGTCACCCAGGGACACTGAGACACTAGGGACACTGGCTGGGGGACATAGTGTCTCCGTGTCCCAATGTCTCCCAATGTCCCTATGTCTCACAGAGTCCCCATGTGTCTCAGCATCCCCATATATCCCCTAGTGTCTCAGTGTCCCCATGTTTTCCAGTGTCCCCAAGTGTCTGTGTCCCCAGGTCTCACAGTGTCTGTGTCCCCATGTGTCCTAGTGTCTCCGTGTCCCCTAGTGTCTGTATCCCCTAGTGTCTGTGTCCCCATGTCCCCAAGTGTCTCAGTGTCCCTTAGTGTCTCAGTGTCCCTATGTTTTCCAGTGTCCCCAAGTGTCTCAGTGTTCCCAGGTCTCCCAGTGTCTGTGTCCTAGTGTCTCAGTGTCCCCTTGTGTATGTGTCATCATGTGTCCCCTAGTGTCTGTGTCCCCTAGTGTCTCAGTGTCCCCATGTGTCCCTGCTGCCTTTCCCCCCATCCCTCACTTACCTGAGCTGTACAGCTGCTGTCTGGACTCTCTGTGCTGTGTTGCTGCTCCCCCATGGGTCAGTGAGTAGTAGAAAGAGGCAGGGATATTCTGTAACTTCCTATCCCTGGCTCTCTCCACACCCCTACTGGCCAGTGCTGGTATTGCAGAGTAATTTCCATTTGTTCTGAGAAAATTACCTGCATTTGTTCTGCCGGTATTACTGCAATACTGGCACGGCCAGGCATCCTCAAATACCATCTGTGCCATTAAAATACCAGTCAGGTGGCAAACCTAAGAGTAGTGTGTAAAAAAAAAAAAAAAAAAAACATTTTTTTTTTTTTTTAAATGGGCCTATTCCATGGGCCTGGGCCTGGAGCTGCAGCTCCATCAGCCCCTATGTTAATCCGGCCCTGGGTGTGTGGATATAAATAGTGCTGTATAGTGAGCGGTGTGTGGATATAAATAGTGCTGTATAGTGAGCGGTGTGTGGATATAAATAGTGCTGTATAGTGAGAGGTGTGTGGATATAAATAGTGCTGTATAGTGAGTGGTGTGTGGATATAAATAGTGCTGTATAGTGAGTGGTGTGTGGATATAAATAGTGTTGTAGTGAGGGGTGTGTGGATATAAATAGTGCTGTATAGTGAGCGGTGTGTGGATATAACAAGTCTGAGTGTACTATAAAACAGTACATTGAGGAGAGACAGTTAATGAAAGTGAAAGGCAATGATCACGAACACAAGGTCAGAGCAGTGTGGGTTGGAAATCACCAATTGGGACTTTCCACAACTAATTTACAGCTTTTGCAACCGGTTTATATATAGTCTCAATGAAATAATGCATAATTAAATGCATGCATGTTTTTATTGGGGTGATTTTTACAGTACCATTTATGTCAACACACCATTCATTACACTGTATAGTGAGCGGTGTGTGGATATAAATAGTGCTGTATAGTGAGCGGTGTGTGGATATAGAGTGCTGTATAGTGAGCGGTGTGTGGATATAGAGTGCTGTATAGTGAGCGCTGTGTGGATATAAATAGTGCTGTATAGTGAGCGGTGTGTGGATATAAATAGTGCTGTATAGTGAGCGGTGTGTGGATATAAATAGTGCTGTATAGTGAGCGGTGTGTGGATATAAATAGTGCTGTATAGTGAGCGGTGTGTGGATATAAATAGTGCTGTATAGTGAGCGCTGTGTGGATATAAATAGTGCTGTATAGTGAGGGGTGTGTGGATATAAATAGTGCTGTATAGTGAGCGGTGTGTGGATATAAAGAGTGCTGTATACTGAGGGGTGTGTGGATATAAAGAGTGCTGTATAGTGAGTGGTGTGTGGATATAAATAGTGCTGTATAGTGAGCGCTGTGTGGATATAAATAGTGCTGTATAGTGAGCGCTGTGTGGATATAAATAGTGCTGTATAGTGAGCGCTGTGTGGATATAAATAGTGCTGTATAGTGAGCGGTGTGTGGATATAAATAGTGCTGTATAGTGAGCGCTGTGTGGATATAAATAGTGCTGTATAGTGAGCGCTGTGTGGATATAAATAGTGCTGTATAGTGAGCGCTGTGTGGATATAAATAGTGCTGTATAGTGAGCGCTGTGTGGATATAAATAGTGCTGTATAATGAGCGGTGTGTGGATATAAATAGTGCTGTATAGTGAGGGGTGTGTGGATATAAATAGTGCTGTATAGTGAGGGGTGTGTGGATATAAATAGTGCTGTATAGTGAGCGGTGTGTGGATATAGAGTGCTGTATAGTGAGGGGTGTGTGGATATAGAGTGCTGTATAGTGAGGGGTGTGTGGATATAAATAGTGCTGTATAGTGAGCGGTGTGTGGATATAAAGAGTGCTGTATAGTGAGAGGTGTGTGGATATAAATAGTGCTGTATAGTGAGCGCTGTGTGGATATAGAGTGCTGTATAGTGAGCGGTGTGTGGATATAAAGAGTGCTGTATAGTGAGCGGTGTGTGGATATAAAGAGTGCTGTATAGTGAGCGCTGTGTGGATATAGAGTGCTGTATAGTGAGCGGTGTGTGGATATAGAGTGCTGTATAGTGAGGGGTGTGTGGATATAAATAGTGCTGTATAGTGAGCGGTGTGTGGATATAGAGTGCTGTATAGTGAGCGCTGTGTGGATATAAATAGTGCTGTATAGTGAGCGTGTGTGGATATAAATAGTGCTGTATAGTGAGCGCTGTGTGGATATAAATAGTGCTGTATAGTGAGCGCTGTGTGGATATAGAGTGCTGTATAGTGAGCGGTGTGTGGATATAAATAGTGCTGTATAGTGAGGGGTGTGTGGATATAAATAGTGCTGTATAGTGAGTGGTGTGTGGATATAAATAGTGCTGTATAGTGAGCAGTGTGTGGATATAAGTAGTGCTGTATAGTGAGCGGTGTGTGGATATAAATAGTGCTGTATAGTGAGGGGTGTGTGGATATAAATAGTGCTGTATAGTGAGCGGTGTGTGGATATAAATAGTGCTGTATAGTGAGCGGTGTGTGGATATAATAGTGCTGTATGTGAGTGTGATATAAATAGTGCTGTATAGTGAGGGGTGTGTGGATATAAATAGTGCTGTATAGTGAGCGGTGTGTGGATATAAATAGTGCTGTATAGTGAGCGGTGTGTGGATATAAATAGTGCTGTATAGTGAGGGGTGTGTGGATATAAATAGTGCTGTATAGTGAGTGGTGTGTGGATATAAATAGTGCTGTATAGTGAGCGGTGTGTGGATATAAATAGTGCTGTATAGTGAGCGGTGTGTGGATATAAATAGTGCTGTATAGTGAGCGGTGTGTGGATATAACTAGTGCTGTATAGTGAGGGGTGTGTGGATATAAATAGTGTTGTATAATGAGCGGTGTGTGGATATAAATAGCGCTGTATAGTGAGGGGTGTGTGGATATAAATAGTGCTGTATAGT
The DNA here is from genome assembly GCA_933207985.1 of Pelobates cultripes. NCBI lineage: Eukaryota > Metazoa > Chordata > Amphibia > Anura > Pelobatidae > Pelobates > Pelobates cultripes. The sequence continues at coordinate 136,526,709 of OW240918.1, read as the reverse complement.
GAGCGCTGTGTGGATATAAATAGTGCTGTATAGTGAGGTGTGTGTGGATATAAATAGTGCTGTATAGTGAGGGGTGTGTGGATATAAATAGTGCTGTATAGTGAGGGGTGTGTGGATATAAATAGTGCTGTATAGTGAGCGGTGTGTGGATATAAATAGTGCTGTATAGTGAACGGTGTGTGGATATAATGAGTGCTGTATAGTGAGTTATGTGAATAACAATGATAACATTAAGACCAAAATATATTAGGGGAAAAAAAATTCCAACTTCACTGATATCATATTTTTACAGTTTTCCTATCTTGACTGATTTTTGCTACACACCGCCGTTTTGTGAACTAACTTCTAAATCTGAAGCGAAGGAATGTCTGAGAGGAAAATAAACAATATATGTTCACTGTTCAATGCTTCATCATTCATTATTTCTTCCCCTAGCCTATGTGTCAGCAAAAGGTGTCAGATTTTACACTTGGCTACAAATGAAAGCGCACATTCCATTCTTTAACATAAAGCTCAATAGAAACATTGAATGTGACGGCAGACAAGAACCATTCGGCCCATCTAGTCTGCCCAATTTTCTAAATACTTTCATTAGTCCCAGGCCTTATAGCTAGGATAGCCTTATGCCTATCCCATGCATGCTTAAACTCCCTCACTGTGTTAACCTCTACTGCTTCAGCTGGAAGGCTATTCCATGCATCCACTACCCTCTAGTAAAGTAATACTTCCTGATATTATTTTTAAACCTTTATCCCTCTAATTTAAGACTATGTCCTCTTGTTGTGGTAGTTTTTCTTCTTTTAAATATAGTCTCCTGCTTTACGGTGAATATGGTTTGAGAACAAAATTCTCAGATTTGGAGCAAAAAAATATGGTCAAAAGGCAAGGGCTTCCACTAAAAAGCCCAAAATGCAAGATAAGAAGTAGGTATTAGATATGCGCTAATCAGTATCCAGGAGTAGTTATGGTATATATAATATATCTTTAAGTTTTCGTTTGTGAGTTAAGAGAACTGAAAAAGACTTCAGATTGTATGGGTTAAAATTTAGGTATTTAAACCTTTCCAATGTTAAAAGATCTCCTTTCCAGATAAAAATGAAGTCATCTGTATAGCGATGCCATAGGACCAGATTTGCGCCAAATGGGTTATAGTCCAGATGAATTAATCTTCCCATTTTCCCATAAATAGATTGGCGTAGCTTGGGGCAAATCTGGTACCCATGGCTGTGCCCTCTATTTGTAGGTATTGCTGGTTGTTTGCCCAAAACCAGTTGTGGCTCAAAATAAAGGCTACACATTTCACTATAAATTCTATTTGATCATTTTTTCAATTCAGAGTGAGTTGCTAGTGCATATTGGATGGCCTCACATCCTTGTAAATGTTCTATAACTGTATATAGCGATGTGACGTCTGCTGTTTGGATAATGGATAAATTTGGATAATGTGTGTGGCATCTTTCAAGTGGGATTGTAACTTTGTGACTAATTGTTGTAGGAATTTATCTATATGTTATGACAGGTTGGATGTCAGAGACCCAATGCCTGAAATAATTGGGCGTCCGGGAGGATTCACCAGTGTTTTGTGTATTTTTGGTACGTGGTAGAAGACTGCCATTTTGGGAAACTTGCAGTATAGATAATCGTATTCTTTTTGAAGAAGACATCATTAATAGTACTATATTTAATAACCTGTTCAGGTGTCATGCTCCTGATCAGGTCAGAGAGGAGACGATTGCAAGGGTTATTGGTTAAAACTTTATTTGTCGTATTGTAGAATAAAGGGCAGTCAGCCACAAACAGGCTACTTTGTGAGAAAAAACACGGTTTAGGCGATATGCCACAAACAAGATCTTTAGAAAGTAAATGAATAAAGCCTTTTGTATACAAGCAAGCTTGAAGTTATACCAAGTAGTTAAGGATTTCCAGGATACTTTGCAATGCAGCTAGTTATAGGTAAATACCTTTTAGGATTAAGCAATACAGGATCATGCAGAGTTGCAGAGGTTGAAGCAGGTAGGTGTATTCCAAAATAATATAATGCAGGTTGCTTACGAGATCATGCAGTGATGCAGCAATTGAAGCAGTTAAGATTCTTCAATGAAGGCAAAACGCCACAAATCAGGATTCTTGGAAGCTGATAAGGAAAGTCTTTCAGGCAAGTTCAGGAGGAAGTAATGCAGGTTAGTGCCTTTCAGTATGAGGAATTGCAGAGGAGTACAGGATGAGGCACTGCAGGTAAGTTCTCTACAGAATGAAATAATGTAGATAAAATACAGGATACTACCAGGAACAGAGATTCTTTATCAGAGCATAGACTTCAATGTCAAGGCCCTGTTGTGTGCTGGGAGTAGACTTATCAAGCCTCCTCATTAGTTAATCCAGGTGAGGTTATTAAGGTGAGTGAATAGATTAGTGGCTAGGGAGGCCACTAGAGGAGAAAATCATGAAGTTCACTTAAAGGGCCAGTAATAAACGAGAAAGTCTTACATGTCAGTTTTGAAACCTGACATCAGGAGACTAACCCAAGCTAGCTCAATAGCTTAAGTTACCTGACATAGGCTAACGTTAAATTGTGATACTATATAAGACTGCTACATTGAACTTTGAACATTTGGGACTTTTATACATTGCATGTTATAGTGATAATTCTTAATCAAGCTAACCAATATACATAACGTCTTTTTCAGTTCTCTTAACTCACAAATGTAAATTTAAAGATATATTACATCTACCATAACTACTCCTGGATACTGATTAGAGCATATCTAATACCTACTTCTTATCTTCCTCCTTTACTGTGTTGATCCCCTTTATATATTTAAATGTTTCTATCATATCCCCCCGTCTCGTCTTTCCTCCAAGCTATACATGTTAAGATCCTTTAACCTTTCCTGGTAAGTTTTATCCCGCAATCCATGAACCAGTTTAGTAGCCCTTCTCTGAACCCTCTCTAAGGTATCAATATCTTTCTGGAGATACGGTCTCCAGTACTGTGTACAATACTCCAAGTGAGATCTCACCAGTGTTCTGTACAATGGCATGAGCACTTCCCTCTTTCTACTGCTAATACCTCTCCCTATACAACCAAGCATTCTGCTAGCATTTCCTGCTGCTCTATTACATTGTCTGCCTACCTTTAAGTCATCAGAAATAATCACCCCTAAATCCCTTTCCTCAGATGTTGAGGTTAGGACTCTATCAAATATTCTGTACTCTGCCCTTGGGTTTTTACATCCAAGATGCATTATCTTGCACTTATCCACATTAAATGTCAGTTGCCACAACTCTTACCATTTTTCTAGTTTATCTAAATCATTTGCCATAAATACTGAATAACAACCTCAGCCGATTCTTGTTTGCTCTTTTTGTCATTAAGAGAACATGACACAGATATGGTGCCTCCGAAGAGATTTTAAAATAAAATTACTCTTCAAGGAACACTCAAAAGCACTACAACTACTGACATCCCTGGCACCCCTCCAATGTAAATCGTCACGGTTTTAGAATAGTTTGATATCTAACCTCGAGTCTGCCAGGTGCCAGAAACTCTCTGTCTTAGCTTATTGGCTGAGGGCGATCAACTGACCCTCTCAGCCAAAGATCTAGCCCAGTACCGCAGAAAGGAGGATTAGTGGATCCCAGACTGCTGCTGTTGTTATGGTGCTTGGAGTGTTCCTGTAAGAGAATTGGAATATAACTCAAAGGGGTTTATTCAATAAATTGTATTTCACAGTAGCAACATTGAAAACACAGCTGAAAACACAGTAGCAACATTGAAAACACAGTTACATCCCCTCCCTTTACCTCCAGCTATCAATCAGACAATTACTTCCTGGTTTGTTTAGCTCAGTGAAGCTAAACTCAAGAGGCAGCAATTGCACAGAGCACCTGCCTTGCAAATACTTCTCACTGAGCTGCATTGGGAATTCTGTGATTGGGCAGCCACAGAAAGACTGGGCGGGGTTAGAAGGGGAGGGGTTTCAAAGGCAGCAGACAAGATCTGCAGTTTTTGCAAGCAGTTCTTAGATATAACTCCAATGAAAAAAATGCATAATTAAATACATGCACATTTTCACTAGGGAAATATCTACTTAAATATTATTTTTGAAAATAAATATTTGTATTTGAACAGTGGTGTACCACTTTAATGACTGACCAATAATAATAACAGGATAAGTGCTGTTCAATGATCATTTAATTTAATCTCTGATTCTGTTCAGTTGGATAGCTCTGTATCGTGACTAGGCAGTATTATAAAGGAGACCTACCAGACAAAAATACCAAAACTGAAAAGATGAATTGACTCACTTCAACGCTCACTTTATTTATATGAATGCAGCTGTCATTAGAGGGACTTTCAAAGCAGCGCAACAAATTATACTCCTTGCATTGCTTATACGATGACGTCCCTGTCGCACTGTGTCCTTTTATTTTAATTTCTTATAACTGCAGTGATTTGTGAAAAGCTGTGCAGATATTAGCCCACGCTCTTGTTCAAATGCATCACAAGAACCAGAAAAGGGGTCTAGAGAGAGGCTCCAGAACCATTACTTTTTTTTTTGGCCCCGTTAACCATCCCTGTGCGACAAATAATGGGTAGGGGGGCAATTGCCTAAGGGTCTTAATCCTCCTCTGATTTAAATACAGGCAGTCCTCACTTTGCAACTTACCTGCATAATGATGGCTCTGACTTACAACTACAGTAGATGTCTAGCGCAGGCATTCAAGGGATTCCCCACCCTAGAGAGCTGGTCTATATTCCTGGAATTTTCCGTGAACATAGATTCTTGGTATTCCTGGCACTAGTGAGCTGGTCTATGTTTGCGAGCATAGCATAGGCTCTCTAGTGCATCCTCACTTACAGACCACTTATGTATGTAAGAACGTACTGACCTCACTTACCGTAAGAACTTACCGACCTTACTTACCGTAAGTGAGGATCATCTGTAATGCATTAATTAAACTCTGAGTTGTCCCTTTAAATTGATGAGTTTTTTTTTTTTTTTATTGCACACAGCTAAAATGTATATGTTTGTTTGTTTTTTTTTACCATTGCAGCAATGCTACAGTCAAGACCACAGAACAAATGTAGTCTGTTGACAAAACATAATTTCACAGATTCCCTCTGGGTCTATCAAGCAAATGTCTGTATCCTTTGATCTATACAGTAGAGGAAATTGCTTTTTAAACAGATCTCTATGTCCGTCTGTCTGTCTGCTCTAAAGATTTTGCAATCTAATAAAATGTTTTTAGCACTGGTCTGCTACGTTCAACTGGTGTTTGTGTGTTACTGCTTTTATCAGGTCCATGTCTACATATAGGCTTTTCAGGAAAAACATATAGAAACATAGAATGTGACGGCAGATAAGAACCATTCAGTTCGGCCCATCTAGACTGCCCAATTTTCTGAATACTCTCACTAGTCCCTGGCCTTATCTTATAGCTAGCTTATTGATACTTTTATATATTCAAGCAAAACAGCAAATATTTAAAGGGACACTTTAAAGTGCCATAACTTCTACAGCAGGCGTGCCGAAAAGGTAGATTTCTTTGATGTTCTAAAACTACATCTTCCATGATGCCTTGCCATTCTAAAGGCATGCCAAGCATCATGGGAATTGTAGTTCTTTTACATCTGGCGATCTATCTTTTAGGCACCACTGCTCTACAGATTCTTTCAGTGGTTACGTGTTGGGTAGCTCTGAATGGAATTTTAGGATTCTGAATTGAAGGAGCCCCTCCTCCAAAAGCCCACCCATTAATTTAATCATAATAACATAACCTCATAATGAAGGATTCTGGAATCCTTATTAACCATATGGAATGAGTTTGTAGTTTATCAAGCATCTCAAATGCATGGGGGTATGGGGTGAATTGCCACTCCAAACTCACAGAGCACCCCCGAAATTATGGACTGCACCCAAAAAGTCCTAGCCTCTACAATAAACTGTTGTGCAGAAAACCAAAGATACAGAATCTCATCTTCTATCAAAATCAATTCAGCCTCTTGTCCTTCCAAGTCCAATAAAATGAGTATCATTAAATTAGGTAATGATAACCTTTCTTAGTTTAATACTTTATTATATTTATCAATAGGTACATGGTGATAAGTAAAGAGATTTTTCTTTTAATTACAAAGCCTGTTGTTGCTTCCCTTAGATTTAGAATATTGATTATTTTATACCTGTGCGTCAGAAACCTGGAAATGAGGCTAAGCTAATTTCATGAAACACGCCAAGTACCATAACCACTATACCTCATTATGGTTCTTGGAGCATTCCTTTAAAATGACAACATCAAACTCTAAAGCAGGATTTGTAAAACCAAGGACTATATATTTAGTGGTGGTGTTAGCCCATGAAAACACAAAATGATTAGTATCGAAGTATTTCATACCACTTTCTTTCTTTTTTTACATTTTTGTGCTGCTTGAAGGTAGGAAAGGGCTGCTTAAGTGGTGTCTATGTGGTCACCAGGGTGTCCCCAGTTGAGGGATGACCACAAGTGATTGCTTAGATTGGGTGTATTGACTTTATTGTCGGCAACACCTGGGTGCTTTAGGAGAGCGGTGGCCTTGTGCTTCCTCCCTGCATGGCGGCCAAGCCCCTTCCCCTTCATACCCTCTTTTATTAAGCCAATAGTTTAAGAAAGTTGCGTTCCAAGATTTGATCCTGACGTGTAAAGAGACCAACGATTTGTGAAGCAATAAATGATCTACAAAGTGACCAGTGATCAGTAACGTTACCAATATATCTACAAAGCGGACAAAAACTTATAATATCACCAATGATTTGTAAAGCAATGTAGAAAGGTATCCACTGCTCTCTCGGGAAACACATCTCTTTGTATAACCTTCATGTCACATTGTGATATTTCACATATTCTGTTTTCATAGGTTTGAAGAACATGTTAAGTGTCTTCGAAAGATACATTATGGTAATATTAATCTAAGGAATAATAGTCATCATTTTAGCAACTGATAGATTCCCTATAGATCCCTGCACAATGGAATATACTTTTCGCAAAACCTTAATGAGCATAGATCTGTAGCATCGTTACTGCGAAATGGTTAAGGACACTTAATTTATCCTGCATTTCCACTTGGAAATAAGCCAGTTATTCAATTTACATATTTAATTTACTGCAGATGTCTCAGTTTTTGGTAATTGTCGATGCCCTTGAGCACTTTGCGTTTTGAACTAATATAAAGAATTTTAGACCAAACCATCCTGACTAAATGAAATATAGTGTATCAGAATTCATTAATTTCCAGAGTGAATGCTCATTTCATCTGTAGACAGACACATGGAAACATAGTGATAGACAGACACAAAGATGGATAGATTTATATAAATTATGCATTCAGCTAGGGACTACGGCTCTTTTCTGTGGGTTAGTTGAAGGAATTGTGATATTTTGCGTCCTCGTACTACTACTGAGTAGTAATAGATTATTGTGCAGGAATATCTTAGAACCCACGTCGACTAATGTAGAATAACTAAAACAGGATGTCCGTGGAGAAGAATAGAGATTAACAACTTCAGCTTTTAATGCTCAGTCTTTATAGACCAGTGGATGATGTGGAGAAGGAGAGCCACCAGGCCTGTTTTGACACATTTTACGATAATAGATCACAGGAAAGACTTATCCTCTTATCTTTTGTATGGTAACAGAAGGGGTGCTGACTAACACTGATATGAATTGCATCAAAATACATAAATGCTGCTTCTGTTGTAGTTTCACAATGACTTTCATGAGAACGGGTTACTTGAACTTAGCAGCTGCATATAACGTATGTTACAGTATGATTCTTAAGAAGAACAGACGGTAATGAAGAGTCTCGTTCTTACTGAGAACGAGAAGATTTACGCCTCCAACGATGGACCATTCTGCTTTCTTTCAACTGAACTTCAGATCACTCTATGGTTCGAGATATTTATGGGCAGAAGACCTGTTTTTACCTGCACCTCCACAGCGGGAATTCGGACACATATAGAGTAGCAACAAACTTTTGTTTCCTAATGCCCCCCAAAAATCCAAGGGCAACATTTATTCATTTACTATATGCGCTGCTAAGATATTGAATGTGCTATCACATGAGGTTGTGCTCACAGAAAGAGAAGCAACTGCTAGAGATAAGATTGACTACTTTTCTAAATAATTGGCCACTCATAGTTGTAACACTTAGATATAGCATTATGTGATATGTTGAGCCAGGGAATATTGTTAAGGCACAGAGTTGATAGAATACTGATAAAATATTGTTGGGCACAGAAAATAGTCAACCAAGAATTCTAGATCTGGGCTGGCTGATAGCACCCCAATGACGCTGCCAAGGGTAGAGTTAAACCACTGGCAGCAGAACGAGTTAAGCTCCGTATGTAGAGTGTTTCATAGTGAAACGCTGTACATTCAGACTCCAGGCAATATAACCACTTCAGATCACTAAAGTGGTCATAGTGCTTGGAGTGACCCTTTAACACTTGCCTCCAGGGACATATTCTCCACTACTCCAACTACAGCAGCGAGGTGGAAAGGGCAGCAGATTTTGGTGCTTTATTGAAATTATTAGTTTTATTATGGGCGTCTCCGCCACTCCTGTGTACATGGACACCCTGCGCCTCTCTAATCATTTTACACAGGTACCCATTGCCCTGTGCATGTGTGAGAGAAGTTCAGTAATGTGGGGTTACTATAAAAGAACGTCGCTGCTCGAGTATTTATCAAGGTGACATGTTTAGAAACAGGAAGTTTGATGGTTAGACTTGAAATCCTGGTTAACCCATTATTATTATAAATTGAGTGTCCCTTTAACAACATTTGGTGATCGGCCGCTTTTCTTGTGAGTTTCTAGCTCTGCAATACGCTTACCTCTACAATCATAGAAACTCCTGTATCGGAATTGCTCAAGAAAAGAGTTTCAATACTACAACACTTTTCTCAGTGTGGCAACAAGACAGTTCTTGTTGCCGAACCCCAGTAAACACAATTGAAGTCTTTACAAATCTGAGTATTGCTGCAGAGGTATGTAAAAAAATAACACACTTATTCCCGCAGTACTTCTATGTCCATTGCAAGAGCATCATCCTGTGAAGTTTAGAGGAAGACGAAATACAGAGAAACGCTGTACAAGCTTATCGGTGGTTGGGCATTCTTTCCATAGTGCTCTAGACGTGGACAAGTTATGACAGTGTGAGGATTAGACTAATTTACATAATGTGCCCTAGCTGTGCAAACTAAACAATGCAGAATTTGGTTTTCAAAATTTTCATAATCCATTGCTAACTTTTAGTTCGCTATGGAGTTTTGCCAAAACCTTGTATGTTGTAACAGTTTGGTTTGAAAGGGAATTTCCAACATGGAGATAAATAATGAAGTCAGAAGACAACACAATTCATCATTTCTAATAAAAGTGCCAAATGAAAAACATTTTACACCTGGCAGCCGTCTGGCAACTTTACAAACCAGGTATTCGACCAAAGTGATTACACTATTGTCACGGCCCCCAGCTTGTAGCCGGTGCGACCACACAAAGGAATTACCTGTGCAGCAGCGAGCCGGGAGCCAACCCGCTGGAATGTCCATCCCCCCCACACGAGGGATCCAAGATGGTGTAGACCGCGAGGTAGCGTCCATTTGTATTCTCGCCTCCAAAACTCATGCAAACGTGCGTGTGACGCACGATGTCGACGCATATGCACGTTCTATGGTCAGAGGCCAAGCTCTGACCAAACACAGCCCAAGGAGGGGTATTTAAACCCCAGAATACCTTAGCTCATTGCCCTGTCTTGGTTTCCATTCCTGATCTTGTTACTGATATACTTGGTATTTGACTTCGGATATTCCTGACTACTCTAATTTCTAGTTTTCCTGACTTGGCTTACTTATCGATCCTGTGTATTTCTGGCTCCCTTGACAATTCTCTATTTTTCCACGTATTAACTTGGCCATTCTAAGGACCGGTTTACTTTCTGTCTGTTTTTCTGTTCTATGTAGATGTTGCATAGTTCTGCGTGTTGGATAATATAGTTGTCGCGACAACTATTAAAACATCAGTACAAGAGCACTTTATGGTTTAAACTTTAACAGGTCAAATAAAGAGGAAAGCTATATAACAATAACAAATGTAATACACAGAGAAAGGTTCATCGGGGTAAAGATGTCCTTTGATCTTGTAAGATATGGAGAGGAATTCTATCGAGAGCTGATCGATGTGAACATCTCTAAAGACCTTTTTTACAATGGGTGGACGAACAGACATGTAATTGTAACCAGACAAGTTGGACAGACAGGAACAGAGGGGTTGAGGGCCCTGCTTAATGAGCTTACATGCTAGAGGGAGTGGGGTAAAATGACACAAAAGGTAAGGATAGTATTAGACTAGTGACAGTTGCAGAAGAGGAATCAGTCAGGAGCTATTAACAGTTTAATTGATACGCTTTTATGAAGAAGTGGGTTTTTAACGATTTTTTTGAAGGAGTGGAGACTGGGTGAGCATCTAACGGAGGAGGGAAGCGAGTTCCACAGGAACGGTGCAGCCCTCGAGAAATCTTGAAGGCGAGCATCAGAGGTGGGAGTATGGACAGAAGATAGATGTAAGTCTTCAGCAGATCGTAAGGGCCTAGACGGGACATACTTGTGTATAAGGGAGGATAGATAGGTGGGAGCAGCATTATGTAGAGATTTGAAAGCAAGAACCAGAATATTAAATTGAGCTCTATATTTTATAGGAAGCCAATGTAGGGACTGACAGAAGGGTGAGGCATGGGAGGTGCGGGCGGACAGGAAGATGAGCCTCGATGCCGCATTCATTATGGACTGTAACATTATTTAAAATATCTTATAGTAAAATTGTCAAAGTTAATAAGTAATGAACTACAAAGTTAAACAACCGTATCAAAATGAGAGGAAACTATCTTATATAATATTGATATTGAATAAATTATATTATCAAAAAGGTTACTAAAGAAATATGTAAAAGTCAATTTTATTACTATTTTATACTTATTAAATATAAATATTACCAAATATAAATGTTTGAAAAGATAACTATAAAAATAACTGGCAGATATTGAATTAAATGGTGTAGATGAATACAAAACAGGCAAAGAAACTGATGATTTAAAAAGAAAGCTTTTACAGAGGGTTAAACTTCAGGGCTAACTATATGACACATGATACTTATCTCTCCCCACTGAGCCCTTCCCTAGTAACTCCAAGTATACCTGGTTTGATATCATTGTTAAAATGAAAATGAAACCAATAGATACCTACCCTACCTCTCCCATGCTAGATTAAGTCTTGTTAAAACAAATCTATTCCCCACCCAACCTGTACGGCAGTGCTCCTCAACCCTCCCCCCAAGCCACAGCTAACAGTCCAAGGTTTTGGGATTACCTGTGAGTGTTTAACGTGTTTAGAAATAGAAAGGAAAAAAAAAACACCTTAGTGTCTAAGGTGTTTTTTCGTTTGTTTTTTAGCATCTTAGACCCTGGTCTAAGATGTCAAAAAACAACCTTCGGCACTCCAGATGTTTTGGACTACACCTACCATGATGCTTTACCAGGATTATGGGTGTAAGAGCGTTATGGGGGATGTAGTCCACAACATCTGTAGTGCGGAAGGTTGCCTATCCCTGTTTTAGACACACTCGGGTAATCCCTAAATGCTGGACTATTAGGTGTGCCCTGAGGAGAGGGTTGAGGAGCACAGCAGTATGGGACCCTAATTCTGGGCATGACATATAGGTTCTGGGTTGCCTGAGATTAGTGTGAGGAACACTCCTGAGCAGCAGCGTTTGTCATTTTGATCAGCTCAGTTCCAAGCAAGGTATTAACATTTTTTATAGACACCCTTTGATTTAATAATGATATCTGCACTCCGATGCATTAGCATGCAGAACCTTTAGGATAGAATTCTGGTACAAAATAATCCAGCGTAATCCATAATAAATGGCTAAGCATCATTGAACCACTGGAGTGTCAATACTGAGCTACCATTGTCAGTCACCATATGGCAACATTGTGGGTTATTATTTAATTGTTATTAGTTCACTTAAAGACCCTCAAAATGTATAGGTGGCCACTGAGAAGGAGCACAAAGTCTCCCGATAAAAGTCTACTTCTGTACACACTGGTCTTTGAAAAACCAGAGATTATGGAATAAATAGGTCGCCATACATACATGTACGTGTGAGTCTATTCTGGTGCTGCTGGCCAGGGTTTGAAAGTGCTCCATGGCAGTATGCAGAATGCATGTGCTTCTTATGTAAAACAAAATCACTAACCACAGTGGGTTGTCCTTCTTGATTAACTGATTCCATGCCCGTAGCATGTGAATACTACATACTATTGTGCAGACCAATCAAGCCCTGTCAAACAACAAACTATAGAAATGTAATACAATTCCCAGAAATATAGGCATCAGGCAAGAAAAATAAGGAGAAGGCCACATTGGGAAAAGTGCTGAGACTTGCTAGAGCCAAATAGTATTTACATCCACATTATAAGCAGTTTCTATAAAATTTGTTCAGAACTACACAATGATTGTTCCACAAACCCAGGAAATCAGAGCTTAATAGCAGTATCCAGTGAATTGTGATAATACGCATTTACTCCTCGACGTGTGCAGGACTGTCCTGATCTTCCCATGTGTGATGCTAGATCCATCTTATAGCAGTGGTCCATATTTTAATAGTGCTGGCGATTTCCTAAAAGTGTCATGGTTTAATAAAACAGACATCTTTCTCCTTTAACTAAATATTGACCTTCCATTAAACCTTTCAATTCAAGCCAACAGCTGAACCTACATTATTCTACACCCACCTCCTAATTCCATCCTCATCCATTGTCAAGGTGGCCATGGTCGGACGTTGGATGTCATATTCTGTTACCAGGGCAACTGGGTGTGAAGGAGAGAACACACAGAGATACTGGCAATGAATGCAGAGTATATGCTGTACCTCGTAAAATGGGTTTCTGCCACAGGGCAAGGATCCAAACGATTTATTGCCAAGATAATAAATATGCAGAAATATATTCTAATAGAGGTCTGCTTTAAATAAAAAATTTAAAAAGTTTGCTGCGATAACACATATTAGATATCCGTGTTTTAGAAAAGTATTATGGTGAAATTGGTTTATTTTTTTAGATATCACTAAACTTTCACTATTTTTTTTTTGCTCTATAATATTTGAGAAGGAGGGAAGGGAGTTTTGGAACTTTGGAGGAAAGAAATGCAATTTGTGGAATGGCTGGCCATAATAGTCTTTGTGCATTGTGTTAAAGCGTCTGCTGCTTTTATTTGTCTACCGATCCTGCGTTCTCCTGGCAGCGAGTGGCAGTGTGGCACATTGTGTCTCTGCTACCTCAATATATCCACCTTTTTCACTGTCCCAGGCTGCCTACTCAGAGGTGGCGTCTGCCTTCTACTTGGAAGGAAAGTAGAGGAGTGGTCAAGCCAATATTTCAAAGTTATTGATAAGTAAGAGAGAAGGATTGAGAGCTGTGGGCCAGTAAGATGGATATAGATAGATACTAGTGACATGCCAACACAATGCAAGGTGCATCACTAACATACTGTGGCAGTTGCCCCTTCACAAACCAATTTCACGGGGAAATGGGAGATATTGGATATTCTCTGATGTCCATGAGAATTAGAATGCTAAAGAAATAACATGTCTTGAATTGAGACTGTCCAACTAGATCCAGGACACTTGGCATGTATGGCTATTCTAGAGTTGTCTATTTATACGATTCTGTAAGGGCCCATCAAGGTCATCATCATAATCATCAGTACCAAGTCCATTAGAGTTTTAATCCAGGGAAGTTAAAGCTCCCCTTTAAACAAATACTCCAAGCACCACATACCAGTACAACATAAGCAGTAATTAAGGTAAATGCTGTAATGCCAGGCTTAGCCCAGATAGAGAGCTCCATGCCCTGCTGTAGGAGGTAATTGAGGCAGAAAGTGGTGTCCCAGATTGGAAGTCAAAACATTCAAAAACAGTTTACTTATATTGGGTGAGTGGCGCCAGGGAACTCCTGACACGATATCTACTACAGTGTTTGTGAAATTCATTTTCCCATGATGCACAGCCAAACTTTAAATTCTCATATCCATGTAAACCATCGTATCACGTAGGGAGTTATATGTCAGCCAGTCTCTAGGGTTCCTAAAGTGTTTACATACCCCAAGGCATTACAGGAGATATAATTGGGAAAACTCTGAGGATATGGCTTACAATAATACACGATGATATAGAGAATTGAATTTGTAAATGTTCTTCTTCCGGGCATATTTTACGGAACATGTTTGTCAATGACTCACCTGTATTCAAGCAGTTTATTTACTTTTGATGACTGAAGAAGAGCAATCTTGGCAGAGAAACCTACTCTAGCATCACCCAAGACAGTTCTTTTAGTATTTGAAATCATTAACTACATTCTCTATCGGTATCATTCCATTAAAAAAACAAAATAGCATAACATTTATTGAAAATATGGGACACATAACTAGCACATATGCGTAGGATGAAACAGAATTTCTTTTGGATAGATTACTGTTTAGAATGCCAAAATGTTATTTTATGCAAACTGTTTTCATCCACGATCTGAAATCGTAACAAAAAAGCAGCAATCACATTTGGTGAAATGCCGTTTTTAAGGAACTTGATGGCATTCTTGGGAGTGCAGATTCCCGCAATGCCACCAAAAAAGTCAAATTAATGTCTGTATGTAGGCATAATGCAAATATACCAATCATTTGTATAACAGAGTAATGTGCAGGGCACTAGTGCATAGAATCCTTGTGGTTTGTGCCCTACTTTTACATTCTTGACTGCTAGAATGCAACCATAACAACTGACCTGCAGAGGTAGCTTTAGAGTACGGGAGAAGGGATGTTTTTTTTTTTCTATTTACAGTCTCGCTGCAGAGGAACAGAATGGAAACCCGATAGACAGGTTGGTTTCTCGGTTTGCTGCATAGAAATAGAATTGGGCATTGCTGGGAACCGTGCATTAGGCCTTCCGTATAGGAAAGCATTGAATCAATGCTTTCCTATTGGGTTTTTACTAATGCTGAATGTCCTCATGCATAGTGTGAGAACATCCCCTGTCAGGCATCCTAAAGTCCAGTAAAATCCCAGATGTGCCACAAGTAACTGTCTGGTAGACAGCCACTAGACTAGAGGCTGTCCAAGTGCTGCAATGTAAACATTCTCAAAAACTGCAGTGATTTAAATTGCAGGACTAAGTGTGACAGGGGAAGTACACCCAGACCACTTTAATGAGCTGAAGTGGTCTGGGTGCCTACAGTGTCCCTTTAAGTAGAACTGGAGATATTTTTTTCAATCTGTTATACTGGCCTGAAGTTTGAAACTCTCTTCCAAAGCAAATGAATAGACCCCCCAAAAACTGTCTTAAAGGACAACAGCCATCACATGTTTCACACAGAGCAATAAAAGCAGCAGCCCAGATACGTTTAGCAGCGGTTCATCAGATAAAAGTAGAGTCTAACCCAACATGGCTGCTCAGTCTGATAAAAAAATAAAATTCTCAAAAAATTCAATATACATGATTTAAATAAATATAATTGGCTATAATTAAATGTAATAAACTTTAAAAAAAACAAGAAGTGACAATTTTATGATAGTCGTCCTTTAAAGTTGACCAAAATTGGTTTATATCATGAAATATGTCACGAGATTGTTCAAAATTAGAAACTTGAAATGTATTTTTTCCCTTATACACCCTCAGGAATGAATTTAGCAGACCTGAAAAACCAGTAAGATTAGACTCTTACCGCCCATAGGACCATGACCCAAATATTATGCAGAGTACTGAATCGTCATTTCTGTGCCAAGATAGTAGCATGCAATTCTTTATGCATATTAGTATAATGCTATAGGAACAAAAATTTTAATTATAAGGCTGTCAGAACAGCTTACCCATGGTAAGTTTAGGAGGGGAGTTTCCCCCTGGTTCTTACTCTCACGATTTAAATCGAGAAATTTAAAGCAAAAAAAAAAGAATTTTTTCATGGGGAATCGGACAAGACTAGACATTTAATTTTTAATAAATATGTGTTGTATAGTTTTCTAAAGCATCACATTTGATCTGAAATGTATTGATTTGATTTATATAGCAGTAATATGAGCACTTTTTAGCCCAAATTTATATCTGTGTCCTTTATCTGGGGACACCAGGGAAACGTCACCAGAACACATTGCAAGGCACGGCGCAGAGTAAAGGCAATCAGATAAAGATGGTGGTTGAAGCACTTACATCAGGAACCGGACATAACTCATAGCCTGAAGAAGGCTGTGAGTCAGCTGGACCCTGGGACACACTCACCCCATTTGGAGGCACATTCATGCTTTCTGCAGACTCCTCACTTTTCTGGACAGACCTGTCACTTGGCCCTCATCCACATTTCCCAAAGTTGGGAGTTGTGTATTTATAAAACGCAAAATAAACAAAGACAACTGTTAACAATGAATGGATTTTTTTAATACACTAGTAGTAATTTGCAATAATCAAACAGTGGCCTATTTGTACATTTTATAAGTGCACTGATATATTAAAAAAATAGAACTATTTGAATATTCTACTATTCACCAACACATTAAAAACCTACACTCTTTTGTATATCCCTAATGTGCGAATCTTTGATAAATCCATACAATTACCAATATGGATAACACACAATTTCCTGGATCCGAAGGGGCAACTAGGCCTGAGGATGGCCAATCCTTACAATGTGATTTGCAAAAATAGTAATGATGGGCCAGGTACTCGAGTACAATCCAGTGGGCAGATTTTATTGGAGCAAAACCAAAACAACGTTTCGGCCCACAACTGGGCCTTTGTCAAGCTTGCCAAAGGCCCTGTTGTTGGCCAAAGAGTTGTTTTGATTCTGGTCCAATAAAGTTCTGCCCACTGGATTGAACTCGAGTGCCTGGACCATCATTACTTCTTTGATAAATCCAGATGTTATTTTTACCTTGGTTTGAGGAACCTTTCTGTGCTCACTCACTAAAAGTTCCAATGAAAATTTTAATCACAAAAAAAGTATACAATAACATTGTCCTTTAAATAGACACTATAGGCACCCAGACCACTTCATCTCATTGAAGTGATTTAGGTACAGTGTCCCTATTGCACTTAGTGCACCTGCTTAGCATATTAGTGAGAACATTTAAAGGAAGCCTGCGAGGTCCAAATATCTTGGCTGTTACATTGCAGACAGACATTGGCCTGACACATTCTTTAGAATTCTGGGAGTTATAAGATCAACAGGTGAGAGATTACTTTGTAGCAGTGGTGGTGAACTATTGTCAGTGTCTTTTCACAGTGTAGCCATCAATCACAGAGGCCTGAATAAATTATGGTCTTAAATGTGCCATCACAAGGTTTAGCAATATGAAAGAAATGGGGCATAGACATAGTGGGATGATGTGGAAAATGACTGATGTTACATAGTTACATAGTTACATAGCTGAAAAGAGACTTGCGTCCATCAAGTTCAGCCTTCCTCAGAAATGTTGTTGCTGTTGATCCAAAAGAAGGCAAAAAACCTGGTCTGAAGCACTTCCAATTTTGCCACAAACTAGGAAAAAATTCCTTCTTGACCCCAAAATAGCAGTCAGATGTCTCATTGGATCAATCAGCTATTACCCCACTAATTAGAAATTATATCCCTGTATGTTATGTTTTTGTAAGTATTTATCCAATTTCAGTTTAAACATCTGTATGGACTCTGACAAAACCACCTCTTCAGGCAGAGAATTCCATATCCTTATTGTTCTTACTGTAAAAAACCTTTTCTTTGCCTTAGATGAAATCTCCTTTCTTCCAGCCTAAATGTGTGACCTCGTGTCCTATGTATAACCCTGTTTATGAATAGATTTCCAGATAAAGGTTTGTACTGGCCCCGAATATATTTGTATAAAGTTATCATATCCCCTCTCAGGCGCCGTTTTTCCAAACTAAACAGATTTAATTTTTGTAACCTTTCTTCATAACTAAAATGCTCCATTCCTTTTATCAATTTTGTAGCTCGTCTCTGGACCCTCTCCAGTGCCATGATATCCTTCTTTAGAACAGGCGCCCAAAATTGCACAGCATATTCAAGGTGTGGTCTTACCAGCGATTTATACAGAGGCAAAATTATATTTTCATCCCGAGAATTTATGCCCCTATTTATACATGACAAAATCTTACTGGCCTTAGCAACTGCAGATTGACATTGCATATTGCTGCCTAATTTGTTGTCTATAACAATGCCCAAATCCTTCTCGTGTGTGGTTATCCCTAATTCACTACCATTTAGTGTGTAAGTTGCTTGTGCATTCTTAACCCCGAAGTGCATAACTTTGCATTTCTCTATGTTAAATTTCATCTGCCATTTTAGTGCCCAGTCCCCCAATCTATCCAAATCTCTCTGCAGCAAAGCAATATCCTGCTCACATTTTATTACTTTACAAAGTTTTGTGTCATCTGCAAACACTGATACATGGCTTTCAATGCCTATTTCAAGATCATTTATAAATATGTTAAATAGAAGTGGTCCCAAAACAGAACCCTGAGGGACACCACTTGCCACTTTTGTCCAGCCTGAAAATTTACCATTAATGACAACTCGTTGTACTCTGTCCTTAAGCCAATGTTCTACCCAAGAACAGGAATATTCATCTAGACCAATTTCTTTTAGTTTGAAAACTAACCTATTGTGAGGAACCGTATCAAATGCCTTGGCAAAGTCCAAGTAGATCACATCCACTGCAACACCCTGATCTATACTTCTACTTACTTCTTCGTAGAATGCAATTAGGTTAGTTTGACATGACCTATGTTTCATAAAACCATGCTGATTATTGCTAATAACAAAGTTCTTCCCAATGAATTCCTGAATATTATCCCTTAATAGCCCTTCAAATATTTTCCCAGTTACTGAAGTTAAGCTCACAGGTCTATAATTTCCAGGCAAGGATTTTGAACCCTTTTTAAATATAGGAACAACATCTGCCTTCCTCCAATCCTCCGGTACAACACCTGAAACAAAAGAATCTTGAAAAATTAAATACAGAGGTTCACTTATTTCCCCACTTAGCTCCTTAAGTACTCGTGGGTGAATACAGTCAGGCCCCGGAGCTTTATTTACATTAATTTTCTTTAATAGCTGTAGCACCTTGTCTCGAGTTATCCAGTCACAAGTTATTTGCAAGTTTTTTGCAGCAAACATTTGCATATCTCTTGCCATAGGATCCTCATTAATATATACTGAAGAAAAATAGTTATTTAAAATTTCTGCTTTTTCCTGGTCTTCATTAGCTAATAAACCCAACTCTGTTTCAAGTGTACCTACACTTTCATTTTTTGTTTTTTTAGAATTGATGTACTTGAAAAAATTTTTGGGGTTGGTTTTGCATTCTTTAGCTATCAATTTCTCATTTTCTAGTTTAGCCACTTTAATTGCCTTTTTGCAAGTGTTATTGGCTTCCTTATATCTTAAATAGGATGCCTTTGATTTGTCTGATTTAAATGCTTTAAATGCCCTTTTCTTATTTTTAATCTCTTGTTTTACTTCTCTACTAAGCCACATTGGTTTTAATTTGTTTCTTTTATATTTATTACCCAATGGTACATACTGAGAAATGTACCTTTCTAATATATGTTTGAACAGTTTCCATTTATCCTCAGTGTTTTTATCACTAAGGAGTTTATGCCAGTCGATATGTTGTAGAGCTGCCCTAATCTTATTGAAATTGGCTTTTTTAAAATTATATGTTTTAGTATACCCCACCTGCTTTTGCTTTTTTGAGTTTATTTCAAAATTTACCATATTGTGATCACTATTTCCCAAATGCTCCCCTACTTGAATGTTGGTTAAAAGATCAACATTGTTTGTTATGACAAGATCCAGACAAGCATCCTGTCTAGTTGGTGCTTGTACCAGTTGTGACATAAAGGTGTCATTTAACACATTCAAAAACCTGATTCCCCTTGCTGAAGTACTAGTCCCTCTTTCCCAATTTATGTCTGGATAATTAAAATCTCCAATAATTAACGTGTTACCTCGATTTGCAGCTTTCTCAATTTGCTCTAACAGCTGTTCTTCCTCATTAATATTTACATTAGGTGGTTTATAACATATCCCAACCAATAATTGATTTCCCTTTGTTTTCCCCAAGCAGATATCTACCCATAAAGCCTCCACCTTTTCCTCGTCACACTCCACATGCCTAAGATTTGACTTTAACTCACGGTTGACATATAAACATACCCCACCACCCTTCTTGTTTTTCCTATCCTTCCTAAATAACGTGTACCCATTTAAATTAACTGCCCAGTCATGTGTCTCATCCCACCATGTTTCTGTTATGCCTATTATATCATATTGTTTAGTGTATGCTATTGCCTCTAGTTCCCCCATTTTGTTATATAGGCTCCTTGCATTAGTAAGCATACATTTAATATTATCATGAGTCTTTTGTACTTTTTGTGAATTATCAATATTACATACCTCCTCTGTTCTGAGTTTTCCCCTCCCCCATCTCCACCCCCTTTGTTCTGAGCTAAAGCCCATCTCTTTTCCATCATATCTCCATTTTCTAGATTGCTTTGACCCTCCCCCCCTACCACTAGTTTAAAATCTCCTCCAACCTTCTAGCCATCCTATCCCCCAGCACAGCAGACCCTCTTCCGTTTAGGTGCAATCCATTATGACTATACAGGTTGTACCCAAGCGCAAAATCGGCCCAGTGCTCTAAAAACCCAAAACCCTCTTTCCTGCACCAAGACTTTAGCCACGCATTGACCTCTCTAATCTCCCGCTGCCTTTCTGCTGTAGCGCGCGGCACAGGTAATATTTCTGAAAAAATTACCTTGGAGGTCCTTTTCTTAAGCTTACTTCCTAGTTCCCTGAAATCATTCTTTAGGACCTTCCATTTTCCTCTGACTGTCATTGGTACCAATATGGACCATGACAGCTGGGTCATCTCCAGCCCCTCCCAATAATCCCTCCACTCTGTCGGCAACATGCCGTACCCGAGCACCCAGGAGACAGCAAACTGTCCGGTTGAGTCGATCAGAGTGGCAGATTACCCTATCTACTCTCTTAATAATAGAGTCCCCTACCACCACAACCTGTCTAGCCTTCCTTACCCTCTCAACCCCACCCGTACTAGAGGGGCTGTTTCCACGGCTGTTAGCAGGAACAGCTTCCTGCAGTACAGCTACTCCTGAGCTGATGCTCCCAACATCTTCACTCAAACGGGCAAATCTGTTAGGCTGCATGAGATCAGGACTAGCTAAACCTTTTCTCTTCCCTCCCCCCCTGCTTCCTCTCCCCACTGTCACCCAGCTACGTGCCTGTTCCCCATCTGTCTTATCTCCTCCCTCTCCACTACCTGTCCCCACTAAACTCTGCTCAGTGAACAGCAGACTCCTCTCAAGATTGTCAATCTCCCTCAGTGTTACAATTTGCCTCTCCAGATCTCTAATCTGAGCTTCCAGAAATGCCACTCGCTCACACCCACCACAGAGGTATGGACCCTGGACAGAACCATCCAGGCATGCATACATGCGGCATGATGTGCACTGAGTTAAATTTGCAATCTTGCTAGCACTCATCCCCAGTAACAAAAAACACAAGTGAGAAAAAAAAATAAAAAAAAATGTTAACCCTCTTGGTTTAAACTCCCTTGTAGTTTCAACTCCTGTTGTTTTAACTCCTACTTAAAAGAGACTACTTTAAATAGCCTACTTTCAAGCAAACTCCAGTGAGCAAGCTCTGTGAGTCAGTAGTGGGTTTATATTTGCAATACAAATCCCACACAGGTGGAAATTAAGGGGCACTCCCCCTAATTAGCTCAGCAGCAGCAGCACCCACAAGGAGGGGAATAGAAACAACAAGAGAGGGGGAAAAAAAAATTTAAAAAAAAAAAAGGGAGGGAAAATGTTTTAAATAATACCAGCAAGGTGAAAATATAGAAAAAAAAAAAAAAGGAACAAAGTTTAAATATATCCAAAGAGAAAAAATATATATATATGAAAAGGGGAAAAAAGTTACAAAATATTAAAATAAATCAAAACAGTAAGGAGAAATAATTTGTTTTTTTTAAAAAGGGTAAAAGTAAAAAAACAAAAAACAAAAAAAAAACACAAAATACAAACAAAACAAAACCCAAAAAGAGAGAAAAAAAAAAAAACCAAACAAATACTAAAATTTAAACCTGCTTTTCTTTTCCACTTGGTATTAACTAATACCAACCACAGTCCACCAGTTCACCAACAAACTCCTGTTGTTTTAACTCCTACTTAAAAGAGACTACTTTAAATAGCCTACTTTCAAGCAAACTCCAGTGAGCAAGCTCTGTGAGTCAGTAGTGGGTTTATATTTGCAATACAAATCCCACACAGGTGGAAATTAAGGGGCACTCCCCCTAATTAGCTCAGCAGCAGCAGCACCCACAAGGAGGGGAATAGAAACAACAAGAGAGGGGGAAAAAAAAAAAGGGAGGGAAAATGTTTTAAATAATACCAGCAAGGTGAAAATATAGAAGAAAAAAAAAGGAACAAAGTTTAAATATATCCAAAGAGAAAAAATATATATATATGAAAAGGGGAAAAAAGTTACAAAATATTAAAATAAATCAAAACAGTAAGGAGAAATAATTTGTTTTTTTTAAAAAGGGTAAAAGTAAAAAAACAAAAAACAAAAAAAAAACACAAAATACAAACAAAACAAAACCCAAAAAGAGAGAAAAAAAAAAAAACCAAACAAATACTAAAATTTAAACCTGCTTTTCTTTTCCACTTGGTATTAACTAATACCAACCACAGTCCACCAGTTCACCAACAAACTCCTGTTGTTTTAACTCCTACTTAAAAGAGACTACTTTAAATAGCCTACTTTCAAGCAAACTCCAGTGGTTAGTGGGATAGAGTAGTTATGTTCTCGATTAACCTGGAATCACCTCTGCTTTAATATGAAATAATTTAGTAATGGTTAACCCATCCCACTCTCAGCCAATCAATATAGTCCAAGATCATTAACACTGACACTGAATGTGGACGTATCAATTCCAACTTATCAATGAAATTTGGGTGGTCCCTATCTGATACAAACCAGGGCTTTTTCCAGCAAACTGTTTGAAATAAAGTTGAGGGGCAGCTTAGGAGAATGTTGTTAAAGAGGTACTCCACGCATTATGACCAGTACATTGATTTGAAGTGGTTATTGTGCTTGGAGTCTGTAGATGTAACGACACCTCAGGCAGATTCATTACCCAACCCAGAACAAGAAAGAGTTTTTTTTGCAAAACTGGCCAGACAGCTAGTCGTGTCATGTCCGTCGCCCCATGCTGGCCATGTCCTCTTTTCATACAATAGAAATCAAAGAAATAAGTTACAATCCCAAATCAGTATTCATATGTCCTTTTTTCAGCCCACCATCTTTGAACTCCCTCCCCTTCCGCTGAGAGAAGGTATATAGAGCATTTTATACAGAGAGAACGGAGAGAGAGCTTTAAACGGAGAGAAGGGATAGAGAGAGTTTTATACGGAGAGAAGGGATAGAGAGAGTTTTACATGGGGAGAACAATCACAGATAAAGAAAGAGGGACTGGGGTGAAGGAAGCAACGCACTAATAAGGCAGAAAAGGCAGCCATATTGAAGAAAACATTAAGGGGGGACTGAAGAAGGAAAGTGTGAACCAAAATGGGGTCTAGTCGCATTCAGAGAGACTACGTGATTTGTGCAAAAGACAAGAACTCTAAAATAAGCTAAAATAACACCATAACCACTCACTATCACTTCACGAGGAATTCCGAGAACAAACCAGAGGACTTACTGCCCATGATACAAAACGCACATCAATGAAACCATGTGTTCCGATAATGGACTAGTAGTGTACACAGTTCCCTTGTTTTGTATGAATGTAAGTCTTTACAGCAACACTACTTTCAATATTTGCATCTTATGGGTGTTCTAACCAATTCCATTTTTAGTTTTCCTTTAAATATGCTAAAGTGACACTGTACGCACCCCAGCCACTACAGCTTATTGCAGTGGTTATGGTGATGTAAGTCTAGGGGTGCCACCCGTAACTTTATATGAAAGTGTTATGGAATGAATTGCCAAAAAAATGGGACTCCCTCTCGCACCCACGGCCGCCCTATCTTAAGCCTCACTAATAAGCTGGAATAACTCTTCTTAATTATCCGTACAAATCTGCCCAAACATGGACAGCAATAATAACCTCACAGCACTGGGTTGACCCAACCCCAGCACCCACTGACCTACAGCACCATAATCACAACAGTGAGCTGTAGTGCTTATGGTGCGTAAACAGCCTTTTCATTGTGACATTCAAATGACCTTGTATTCACTTACACCAGGAAGCTTACATCACTGGTTAGGAGAAAGCACAAAAATAATTATTTATATCACTAACACAAATCACTCAACAAATACTTGCATAGACCTAGATATAGATTTTGCTTCCTTGAAATATCAACTTGGTTTTACTTTTATTTCACATTAGTTACACACTTTATTGGCAATGATTAGGGGATTTTCAACATATGATCATTTCAAAACCAGTTCTGTCAATTAAATGTCACCCATAATTCAATATATGTTATATAACTTTGGAAACTTGCCTGCTTTCCTAGTAAGTTACCGTAGCTTATATTATATGATACATGTTTTCGGTTCTTTATGCCTAATGCCTCACTGTTAAGGCAGTTGGTTTAATTAGCAGAGGATGCAATGCTAAATATTTTACTGCTGGTGTTCCGGAGTCTGGGACTGCAGCCGACACTATTGATTGCACTGGATCTAACAATGCTTTATGCCAGGAGATGCCAAAAAGTAGATCCCCAACAGATGTAGACCTGCAGCTCTCAAGAGGCTGTTAAAAAAAATCATACTGATTTACCTTTTGGCTGCCCGTTTTACCCTCTTGATAAGCAAGATGTATTATATGAGGAACTTTGGTAAATTAAAGGGACACTATATTCACCAGAACCACTACAGCAAAATGGTGTCTATAGCCTGTCCCTGCAAGCTTTTCAATATAAATGCTACCTTTTCAGAGAAAAGGCATTGTTTACATTGCTGCCCAGTAACGTCTCTGGTGACAATCCAGTAACGTCTCTGGTGACAATCACTCAGACGCCCACTAGAGGTGCACTATGTGAAGCACCTACATTCAGTATCTTCAAGCTCTACATCAGGGGTTCTCAACCCAGTCCTCAGGACCCCCTACCAGTCCAGGATTTGGGGATTACCTGGGTGTGTCTCGGGTGTTTAGAAAAAGGGGAAAAAACACCTTAGACTCTAAGGCAGGGGTTCTCAACCCAGTCCTCGGGACCCCCTACCAGTCCAGGATTTGGGGATTACCTGGGTGTGTCTAAGGAGTTTAGAAAAAGGGGGAAAAAAACACCTTTGACTCTAAGGTGTTTTTTTTTTCTTTTTCTAAACACCTTAGACACACCCAGGTAATCCCTAAACCCTGGACTGGTAGGGGGTCCTGAGGACTAACGTTGAGAACCCCTGCTCTACATGGAAATGTTAAACGCTTCCCATAGAGATGCACTGATGCAAAACTCAGCACTGTGTGCAATAGCCTCCTAATGCTTTCCTAAAGGAAAACATTGGATTGGCTGAGATCATCAAGACTGATGATCTCAATCATGGAGACGGAGCCAAACGAAGCAAGATTGGAGAAGTATGGGAAAAAAGGTGAGTAAAATCATCTTTTTACTGCGATCTACGATGGGCAGGGGACCTAAATAGTTTGTTTAACCCCTTAAGGACCAAACTTCTGGAATAAAAGGGAATCACGACATGTCACACATCATGTGTCCTTAAGGGGTTAACACTATAGTGTGAGGAATACATGTTTGTATTCCTGACAGACACTAGAGTGCTCCTTTAACTTACAAGTCGTCTGAATTAATTCTCTTCTTATCAGGTTGAGACGTCCAACTCAAAGGGATAGACTAAGGGGGGTGCTTACTGGCCACTCAGTAGGAGTAACAAGACAGGAGTAAGTGGTATAAGATTTAATGTCTGCAAGGTACATATCAGTTGCCCCAATTGTACAATAACATTTTGCTTCAGAGGTCTCAGAATGAACTATGCTAGATCACTATAACGTTTTTTTAAAAAAAAGTCAAACTGTATATTGTGTTCTCAGTTTATATTGCCGAAAATCGACAAGCTTGAGTGAGAGCTGACCCCAATATAATGTTTTTGCAAGAGCAACTCCTTCTGATGAACTTTATTTTACTTCAAACTTTATTTAAGAATTACAGCAGTTGGGCTGTAATTTACATCATATTTGTAAATAAACCCCATTTGGGCATATGACTCTCACTATATTGTTTGGTTAAATTTAAGGAAGTTCGAGATCACCAGTAACAGTGAAATTATGAAATGGCTAAACTGCAGCCTGATTGTCGGATATAGTAGCACAGTAAAACTCAGTTTAGTAAATATATTGGTTTCCAGTACAGAGGCAGAATGAGTGGTAGCTCAAACCCTGAAGACACCTAACAACATATACACCCTACCTGTATTCACGCCATAAATGTAAACACAGAGACAGACAAGTAATACCGGTATATGATTTGTGAGTGTTATTTACGTTACGACAATGTGGACCTGGAAATGTTTCAACCCATAGTGGACTCTTTGTTAAGCCTGAGACAAGGCAAGGTCATAACATGTCGGGTCTCCTTTAATGGAATAGACACCCCTTTAAAAATCATCTACTGGTGTTGTGAGTCTTATCTTATATCTACTGCATGTAGGAATGTGGACACCTAGAGAGCGCAGCCAGTTCCAAGTAAGCAGAGGGCTGTCTTCGTCATTCGACACCACATTCATGTCATATCAGGTCTATCTATGTTTCTCGCAGGTTGTATTTATTTCCTGCCTTGTTACACTTCAACCACTGACTTTCTACGTGTAGTTCTAAAGGAATTGCTAAGTGCTCTATGGGATGCAAATGAATATGAGGCCTTTTAATCTTCAAGACCTCTTTGTAAAGTCACCTTCTCAGATTCTGTCTACCTGCCAATAAGTGCAAACAACACTTGGAAATAATGAGTGTCAGCTATGCTGGGTAGGTGGCTACTGAACTCATTCTCCTAAACCTCATCCTAACTGTATCTAGCTAATAATTTGGTCTTAATCCAAGTGTAACAAAAATAATATAGAAGACCCCACAACACTTGTTTCTGAGACCGGTAAACGTTATTCACCTGCAAAAAGACCTAGCAATGTTTTGACCAAAATTTGTTCTTGACAATGACTAGCTTTGGCCGGAACATTTGCTGTGTCCACTTGTGGTGCAATAAAGGTCATCAGTCACAGAACTTAGGCTGTTGCAGACATATCTTTTTTAGTTTTCTTATGCTGAAATTAGGCCTAAGTTGGGGACCCTGGAATCCGTACACTTACTTGTGTGTCTACAATTTTGTGCTGACTTCTTCGTCCTTAACCATCATCTTACGCCGGCTGACCAGATGTGGTACAAATGGTTTACGGCAGGGCTGCATTAACACCATTAATGCATTAAGTATTTTATTTTATCCTATATATAGTTAGTCACAATCTGTTCCCAAAGCCTTCTGAGGTGGCTGGTTCATAAGAGCAGGTGAGGCTGGATACTCACAGTTTTAGCACCCCTTTACACCCTCCAAAAAAAACAAAATACCCAAATCTGATGGCATGGTTAGGACTGATGAGAGGTAATGTGTTGGAAACAAATGTCATAATACAGATTAAAGATGTTGTTATAAATGTTATAAAGCTACTTAAAATCCCGTATCTCAGCAAACAAATGCGGATTCAGTTTTACCATATGGCCGTATTGTGTTAAGCCCACCACCACTTCACAGTACCCCAATATCGGTGGGTCCTATACTAATTGTAAACGTGGGAGACAAATTAAATTATGTTAGTACTAAATAATCTAAAGTGTATTTCAATAATCAGTTGTTAGAGCGTTGTGAATATATATAAATAATGCAAAATTCAAGTGATAAACGCAATTCAAAAAAATTTAGTTGCGCTGTTCCTTAATCTGTATTACGTATGAGTTTTGGTAACGGCGACAGCATCATTCCTGCAGAATGCATGTCTCGGGTGTGCCCCAATTCCCTTTTGTCTTTACTATAGAAATAAAAAGAATGTCTAGCATGAATATATATGCACTTTCCACCATTCCTCCTTTTATTGATGGCTGAAAATCACAGCTAATAATCCTACATTTTGGGACGTTTTTGAGAAACGCCTTTTTTTCTAAAACTAGGCCCCTCAGTCAAGCTGTCTGCTCTAACAAAGGTTCTGACATCAGCCATTGGCTTTGCATGGGGGCGCAAGTTCCTGGTTGGACAACAGCATCAGAGCTTTAAAGTAATTGTTGTTTTTCAAGTTAATTTATCTATAGATTTATAATGGTGAACAGGGCACAATGTCTCATTTTGTCACCGATTAAAGTATGTGGAGTTAACAAGGTGGACCTTGCAACCATGTATTCCATGATCCAATGAACTCAGAATGGGTGGACGGACAACACATATTTTAAATTATGAGTTATATTGGGAACATATTTACATGTTACATAATGTTGCCACTTCCAAAATCCTGGCTGTAAGAATTTAAAGATTGCATTCACGAGTCACACCTGACATATGCTAGCCAAAGCACAGGTAGATATAAAAAAAAGCTAATAAACAGTTAATAGCAGCAACTTCATGGTTCAAGTGCACCTTGATATACAGCTTGTTATAAAAGCATATAGAGATATTCATCACATGCAAGGCTTAAAACCGAAAGCAGAACATTCACAATATTAGAACAATAGCAGGAGTCATAGGTGGCCTGTACAATGTTTTTGTACAAAAAAAGGATTTTCACACAACCAAGGATTTTCACTAATTACCAAACTGAAGTAAATTGAAATGCCAAATGCAACATTCAGGCAAAATTGTGCTGATTTGGAAAAAAAAATCTTCATCTCAGGTACAGGCAAGGTCTGGCTATTTTTGCCAAAATATTGCAATTCTTTTTTAATTACCTTCATTTTTGTGTTTATTGAATAAATCCCCTTTGCAGTATACACTGTATAGCATTGACTTGACACCCATTGGCTCTCCTGCTGCTGGTGTGGACTAGCAGAGTGTTCTAGTAGTTATGGTCCACGTCAACTGGAAGAGCAGAGGCTACTTATGTGTGCTGTGCACATAGCAGCTTTGCAATGCCTTCTGTTCCCCGGCCCCATCCCTTTAGCTCAGGGCTAGGAAAATGGCAACCCTCCCCTACTGATCAGGGACTGCAACACCCATTCCACTCAGCCAAACACAACTGAAAATGTGCAGCATTTGGTAGTGATTCATTTAATAATAAAAAAAATACATATCTTGAAAATAGAAAAAAAAATGTATATGTATATATATATGTGTGTGTGTATGAAAAATATATACAATGTATACACGGAAAATTATGTTGGTTTATTTAAGCATATAATAATATTAATAATAATGTAATATTTAAATTGTACAATATGCAGATTTTTTTGGTAAGATAAATGTAAATATAAAAAGGGTCAAGCAGTGGGTACTTGTTTTGGTCCTTGGTTAGAAGGCACCTCCCACGTAAAATGGGTAAGAGAGCAAAGATTTGACCTAAACCCTGGTATAGACATTCAGTATTCAAGGGCTCAATCCTTTTACAAGTCCCAGAACTGAGGTGATAAATGGGAGATCCTATACAGACAACCAAGGAAGGACATCCAGGACTATGGTCCAGGGTCAAAATTACATGTAGAGTTCACATCAAATTCTAATTATCACAAGGATAACACAATACCTGTCTGGAGAAAATACATTGAGTAACTAGATAACAATGAAGTAATACAGAGGCTTTCATTTTCTCAAATTATCTAGACAGTGTGATAGTAAATATGTCATCCCTTTATCGACATTATCCCTCCCTGCACTCCAGTCTCAGCAGACATCCTGGTAATCAGACATCCATGTTTATAATAAAATTAAAAAAAATACCTCTGCACCCCACTATGTATAATATCAGCATCCCCACTTACCAAAACAAACCACCCCACTTTATTAGCATACCCATTTACCAAGCACACCTCATCTCCACCCCAATCTATTGGCATTCTCATTTACCCAAACAGCCCACATCTGTACCCCATATATTGATATCTATAAATCACCTAATCTAATAACACCCCATGATAGACTGGATATTACACCCCAAAAATATTACACACTTGTATGAAAATAAGACTCCCTGCAAATCAATGTATAATGTTTTACAGAAGCAAGCACTGCACCCCAATATAAGGACACCATGTTATCAAGACAACCCCCCAATTACCGACACCCACTTTACAGACACAAACACGTTCTAAACCCAAATCTAATGAAATCCCTCTTTACCATACCAGGACATGCCTGAACTCCAATCTAATAACAATTCCCCTTTATATATGAGAATCCATAACTACACCCCAATCTGTCACCCCAGAATCCATCCCTGCCCCTCGATCTAATGGCACCCCTTTAACAAAACATGCATTCCTTCAACCCCAGTCTATTAACACCCATTTACCAAGACAGGCTGCTCTCCAATCAAATTAAATTCCCCCTTTACAATAACAAGACATATTTCTTCACCCCAATTTAAATACATTTCTCCTTTATCTATGAAAATCCATTTCTGCACCCCAACCCAATGACACCCCACTTATCAACACTACAAGGCATAGCACCCCGATTCCAAATCTAATGACACCCCATTTACCAAGACAAGCCACCCCCAATTACATTTAATCTCCCCTTTACCAGGTTTTACCAGCCTCAATCTAATGACACCCATTTTACAAACCCCAATGTAATGATACCCCGTTTTACCAGCCCCAATGTAATGACACCCCATTCAACCAACTCCAATCTAATGACACCCATTTTACCAGCCCCAATGTAATGACACCCCATTCAACCAACTCTAATCTAATGACACCCATTTTACCAGCCCCAATGTAATGACAACCCATTTTACCAACCCCAATGTAATGACACCCCATTCAACCAACTCCAATCTAATGACAACCCATTTTACCAACCCCAATGTAATGACACCCATTTTACCAGCCCCAATGTAATGACACCACATTCAACCAACCCAATGTAATGACACCCCATTTTACTAGCCCCAATGCAATGACACCCCATTCAACCAACCCCCAATGTAGACACCCCATTTTACCAGTCTCAATGTAGACACCCCATTTTACCAGCCCCCACATTGTTGGTATGAGATCTGCTGATGGACCAGGGGTCTGACCAAGGACAGGTCCACACACAATCCATTCAGGCTCTTACCCAGGACAGGATCCTCAGGATGGTCTGGGGCTGCTTGAGGAATTCAACAGGGTCAAAGCCGGCTCCTGCCCGACCAGCACCAAATGAAGATCCCTCCATGTCTGCTCTGTCCTCCCGGCACTCTGTATGTCTGTCTGTGTGTCTGATTCTCCTCCTTGAATGGTGATCTCCTCTATTGCTACTGGGGGCTGTCTAACCTTGTATCCTATTTAAGGTGAGTCTCCCCCTGCCAGGGTCTGTGTGTCCTCCTCCCTGCCCTGTCTGTCTGTCTGTCTGTCCCAGCCTGTCTCCAGCAGTGTCTATGTGTGGTGCTGTGTGAGCTGGAGGCTGGGCTGGCTGGGTACAGAGCAGGCACCTCCCATACCTCAGCTTCTAGCTGGGCTTTCTTCCTCCTCCTCCTCCTCCTTCTCCTCAGAGCATCTTCCTTATCACCCTGCACAGCCCCACTCTCTGTCTCTTATCTCCACATGCATAGCTCTGTGTACTGCTCTCCTCTCCTCCTATCAGCTCTCCTCTCTCTCATCTTTTCTCCTCTTCTCCTTTCTGCTCCCCTTCCCCTCAGCCTTTCTCCCCTGTCGGGCTGCAGGTGCATTCCCTTTGTGAATGGAGGAGTGAGACAGGATGGAAGTTAGAATGTAGGGAGAGATGTGAATAGACAGTGAGTGAGTGAGTGAGTGAGTGAGAGAGAGATGGATAGACAGTGTGGGAGAGAGATGGATAGACAGAGAGTGTGTGTGTGAGAGATGTATAGAGTGTGAAAGAGAGATTGATAGTGTGTGTGTGTGTGTGTGTGTGAGAGACAGACAGACAGACTGTGTGTGAGAGAGAGATAGACAGAGTTTGAGAGAAAGAGGAGAGATAGACATTGTGTGTGTGTGTGTGTGTGTGAGAGAGAGAGAGAGAGAGAGATAGACAGAGTGTGTGTGAGGGAGAGAAATAGACAGGGTGTGTGAGAGCGACAGACAGAGTTTGTGAGAGAGAGATAGACAGAGCGTGTGTAAGAGAGAGATAGACAGAGTGTGTGAGAGAGACAGTGTGTATGTGTGAGAGAGAGAGAGAGTGTGAGAGAGACAGAGTGTGTATGTGTGAGAGAGAGAGTGTGAGAGAGACAGTGTGTATGTGTGAGAGAGAGAGAGAGTGTGAGAGAGAGAGACAGTGTGTGGTGAGAGAAAGAGATGGATAGACAGAGTGTGTGAGAGAGATAGACAGAGAGTGTGTGTGACAGAGATATAGAGAAGAGTGTGTGTGAGAGAGAGAGAGACAGAGTGTGTGGCGAGAGAGATGGATAGATAGAGTGTGTGTGTGAGGGAGAGAGATAGACAGAGTGTGTGGTGAGAGAGAGAGATGGATAGACAAAATATGAGAGAGATATGTATAGATAGAGAGAGAGAGGTGAATAGACAGAGTGGTGTAGATAGATAGATAGACAGACAGACAGATAGACAGATCTATAAGAGCTTGATAGATCAGAGACAGACACAGACAGTCAGATATCCAGATGTATAGATAATAATGGATAGATACTTAGACAGACTGGCAGATAGATAGGTCGATAGATAGATAGATAGATGATTGATAGATAATCATCTATCTATCGCCACCCCCACCCAACCCTTCCCCCCGCCCCGCATTCTAAACACACACACACATTCACTGACAGAAACACATACTCACTAACAGACACACACACACTCACTAACAGACAAACACACACTCACTAACAGGCAAACACACTCACACACACTACCAGACACACACACACTAACAGACACACACACACTAGCAGACAAACACACTCACTCACATTAACACTCACTTTTTTTTTTTTTTATTTAACCCCCCCAGCCTCCTTACCTTTAGGAGTACTGGGGGGGTTCTCCCTCTCCCTGGGGCTGCCGGTCGGGCTGATGGGCTGGCTGCTGGGTGGGCGGCGCTGGCGTGGGAGCACTTTCCCCTGAGCTGTCTGCTCAGCTCCCTCACGAGCCGCCCGCAGAGTGAGGCTGGGAGCCGGAATATGACGGCATGTCATTTAGCCACAAGGCTAACAAAACATTCGCCCTGGGCATTTGGGGGCGGAAATTGTCGCCCAAGGCAAATGCCTTGTTTGCCTCGGTGCTAAAACTTCCCTGGGATAGATAGATAGATGAGTGATAGATAGATAGATAGATGAGTGATAGATAGAGAGAATAAGCAAATGGATACATTGTCTCTCTCATTTGCTGTCCAGAAAAATACACACATCACAGAGCAGGCAAGACCCAATTACATATATTTCAGCATATTAGATTATATGTCATTAAATTTGTGATTATATCTGTTTGTCAATGTGTTTGCTGCCTGGTAAGAAAAACAGACACTATGGTGCTTGTACTAAAAATGCAAGCAAATAAGAAAGGCAAAACACACGTGCACACTCATATACGCACACACACACACATACACACACTCTGATAGTAATTATGTCAGTTTATAAATCTAGTCTTTTAGGATTTCCGTTTATGAGCTCCCCTATGCATTATATCTGGAATAGATCCACGGTCATGGTTTTACTTTAGGAAGACACAACATGCACAGGTTCCTAGTCCGTAGAGCTCTTTTGCCTTGGCCAACAGCCTAACCAGCTTCGTCAACTCCACCACGTGATAGAAGGTAGATACCTCTTTCACACAATGCCTCCAGCATGTTATATTCCAGATGTCTCAGCCTTATTGGATCAGTCAATTCTCTCTGAAGTGGTCTGGGTGCAGTTGCTCTTTAGTTTTAAGAGATTGTATTTAAAACACTCGGTTTCTGTCTAAATATGGTTTAAACTATATGCTCGTTGCAAACCACCACCCGGAAAACTTTTGTGCGTTCCACTGTGAAATGCACGCCACTATTGAAGACGTAATAGACACATACGTAATGCCGTCATACCCGGAACTAGAGACCCGCGATGCAACACACGCCGGTCCAGCCTAGTATTAAACTACAAGTGTACCAGTATATAGGAAGACCCTCCTGGAACATTCACATCGATCCCTGAGGAGGTCCCAACGGACGAAACGCGTAGGACTCGTGAATACTTTCTTTACTTGTTTTATTTCAATTTGTATTTTAATTTGTATATTTTATTGAATATCTACCACCCCGCTTGTGTAACTCTGGAGCTTCCTGCTAACCTTTGAAGTCTGGATACCATGCTGGTTGTGGAGATATGTCTTATTTTATCTGATATCTTGTAAGTGCAATGTTGTGTTATAAATGTGTTGCATTTTAATACCATCTGCACTATATTTTTCTTATTTTTGTTACTCTGAGCCATTAAGGAGACCTTATCTGGAGAGAATCCATCTACTTTCCTGACCCTATGTATGGGAGAAATGTCTGAATACATATCTATCTAGTGCAGGGGTAGGCAACCTACGGCACTAGTGCCATGCACGGCACTCGAGGTGCCTTTGCACGGCACTCAAGGCTGCTAGAGCCAAACAGGCTCTGGCCTATCAGGAGTCCCAGTAAAACTTCAGATATCTGCTAATACAAAGAGGTGGTGAAGGACAATCCTCAATTTATGCATTGCAGCATGTAGGGGAAGTGATCTCAGAGCTCTTCATTCCAGCACTTGTGAATGGGAATCCACACAGTAGTAGAGCAGCTCGCAGTTGCTGTTGCAGCTCCTGTCCTTGACCTGTATCTGGCCGGCTTGGTCCCCACTGGAACCCAGGGAAGCCACCCACACTGCTACATATACACAGAAATGCAGGATAACCCTCCCCTCATACAAATAATATGGACAGCCCACAAACAAACATACACACAATCCGCTTAAACGCAACACCACTAACAATCCACATACATGCACACAACCCCACATGCAGCCTCTCACATGCAATACCCCAAACAGCCCCTCACACACTACCAAACACACAATGTGACATATCCATCCACACACACAATTCCACAAGCAGCTCCCATACACAGCCCACATTCATATGTATCATACACAATACCATAAACTACTCATGAACATATACAATATAATAGCTCAAATATGCACAAATACAACGATAAAAAAGCAATTACAGTAAAAATAACACAAGCAGAATACGGCAGCAAACACACTCTAATTTAAAAAAAATAGGACCGGCACGCTACGGGACATCACAATACTATATCGGCACAGTGCTGCTAAAAGGTTGCCTACACCTGATCTAGTGAGTTCTCTACCCCCCTCACCTTGATATCTATATCTTACATACTACACCATATATATTTTTACTTATTTTACAGAATACGTTGTATTGCTGTCTCAGGTTGTATAATATTTCTATTATTCACCTATTTGGTGTTTGGTTATCTATTTATTTTATTTAGTACCCTTTCTGGTTTTTCGTTTTTCTTTTTTGCCTTTACTAATCTCAAGTGTCTTGACAGGGAACACTTTTCCTTAAAGGGTCTATTTGTATTTTGGGATGCATATAGTGAACCATTCTTGTGCTCTTTAGTTTTAACCCTGCATTGTAATACACAGCAGTTTTGTAGAAGAAGACGAGACAGCGACGCCTCCGGGATTCTGCCGCGGGAGGCGGAGCAGGCAGCAGCACAGTTTTGTATTCCTAAAGCTACAGTGTTCCTTTAAATAACTGTCACAAATTGGTTGTAATTAAAACAATGTTAATTTTACAGGCAGAGGCGTAACTAGAAACCCCGGTGTGAAAATTTCCCTGCCCCCCCCATACATCTACCCCCCTGCCACTCGCCCATACATCTATTGACCCCTTCCCGTACGTTATCCCCCCCACATGCAGACAAACAGATAGACACACACACATAGACATACACACATATACAGAGACACACACATATAGGCACACATACATACAGACACATACATATACATACAGACACAGAGACAGACATATACACACACATACAGACACAAAGACACAGACACACACACACATACCCACACACACATACATACACACATACAGAGAAACATTCATACAGACACACATACACAAACACACATACATACATACAAACACAAACATATACAAAATGTTTTAGTCACCCTCCTGTTTCCTACCTTTTAGATGCAGGAGGGTGACTTTCCCTGGGGTCCAGTGGCTTAGCTTGATGGGAGTCAGAGTTCCCACTCTGACTCCCTCCTCTCCTTCCTCCCACGCGGCCCCTGGTTGTTGCTGGGAGGAAGTGACCAGGGCAGTCACTTCCTCCCAGCTCTGATGTCATCACAGGGGGCCCGGTCTCGCTGTTGAAGCGCTGCAGCGCTGACAGGTCCCCCTGGAAATTCATTGCCATCGGGTTGCCCTAACAGCATGGGCCACCCGATGGGCCCCTGAACGTGAACCACCGGGGCTGTGTTACATAACCTGTAGGCACCATGGTTGCAGGGAGGCCGGGCCCCTGGAGTGACCACGGTAGTTCTGCCACTGTTTACAGGGATAGGCAACCTTTGGCACTCCAGATGTTGTGGACTACAACCCCTCATAATGCTCTTACACCCATAACGCTGAGGTGTAGTCCAAAACATCTAGAGTGCTGAAAGTTGTCTATGCCTGTTTTAGGAGGTGGTGAAGAGGGTGGATTTACTTTATTTGTGAAACTTGCAGGGGTTTTTTTCAGGACTGTTTTTTTTCTACAATACATACACATACATGTATTTTTAAAACCAAAGAAAAACAAGTTACCTGCGAATGGTTAGAGTTAGGACCCACCTAGGGGGATCTGTCTTGAAGTTGGCAGGTGGGCTTATCCTCTCATGGCCATTTGAGGTAACTAAAAATTAGTTAAGGTTTTTACTGTATATTGGGGCTGATGTGTACTGTAGTCTTTGCTGCCGCCCAGTAGTGATGGGAGTGAGCGCAGGACCTATCTCTGCATTTGTATCCACTTTTTGTATCACACAGCTTTGTTACAATGCTGCCGCCCATCCCATGTGTTCCCTATTAAGGGTTAATAAATATATAGAGGTGTATTTAAAAAATACCCCCTTCTGTCTCATTAGCGATATTTTTGCCAGAGGCTCAAGGAAGCAAGGTGAATGGTTAGAGTTAGGACCCACCTAGGGGGTCTGCCTTGACGTTGGCAGATGGGCTTATCCTCTCATGGCCATTGGAGGTAACTAAAAAACCTCCATTTGTTTTAAAAATACACAGGGATTAAGGAGAGAGCGCAAGTAACTTGTTTTTCTTTGGTTTTTACTATATATTGCGGCTGATGTGTACTGTAATCTTTGCTGACGCCCAGTAGTGTTGGGAGTGAGCGCAGGACCTATCTTTCTGCATACATGTATTTTAGTTGGTTTTATATTTTGGGTGGAGGAAAGGGTGCCTTTAGAATTCCTGATTCAGGTTTCCTGAGACATACATCAAGACTTGATTTTGCTCATCGCTATTTCTCACACTCAGGAGAGGAATGTCAGCTGAAAAAAGCATTGTGAATACTAAAGGGAAATGGCATTTAGAAGTTAGTGCAGAAGCCACAGTGAGCATCTGCCTTCTGTCAGAAGAAGGTTTCATGTCCATGATCCATTGTTTTGTGTTCGGGGCTGGGTTTGTAACATCATTATCCAGGGAAGAAGTTTATCTCCTTTACGATGAAGGAACGCAGATGAGTCAGCTCACCAGCCAGCAGAAGTCTTCCCAAGTGATCAACCAGACAATGTCGTGCAATCCGTCTCGCTATCTCCGTTGTAACCATTGAAAAATCAATAAAAAAGGTCAATTAAAACAGACGCGTGGGTTTAAGCTGTATTTCGATACAAAATATCCTTAACGAACATAAAAAAAAAAGCATAATGAGGATTAGAAAGTAATATTTAAGCTCATAAAGTGCCAGTGTAAATGATTATAGCTATAACACTAGCAGTATGTGAGGTGCTTTGAGTGTCATCCTTTGCAAAGGTGCATTATTATAACATAACAGAAATATACATGTTTAATACATTCAGAAATATATGCATATAATGTTTCAGGAATGGGTAGGTAATTAAGGTAGGCAATATTACATATAAAAAAATGATGGCGTCAATGTGACTGCTTGAGCATCTTGGGAAATGTAGTCCACAGCAGCTGAAGTGCCAAAGATTAGCCAAATTAGTGGGGTACCAGTCTTATGATGTAAGCCAGTTCTACAGATTTTTTTTTTTTAGAAAATAGACACAATTTATTGTTATCTCAGAAACCCAAATGGAATTTGTAATATGTGTATCTATAAATATATCGACTGGTTAGCGCAGTGGTGATGTCACTGCCTTAGAACCAGGAAACCGGTTGAATCCCGGTCAGACGACCTAACCAGTAAGCTCTCCTGGAACATAAAAGGCAAGCCGTAGACACAATGAAACACACCAATGCCAGCCCATTAGTACGCCAATGCACGTACATGAAAAGTACGTGCATTGGCGGATCCGGGGGGGGGGGCAACGGGGCAATTGCCCCCCCCCGAGATTATCCCCTGCCTGGTAGTGCAGGACTGGCATTGTCCAAGTGCCAGCCCTGCTATGTGCCTGCAGACCGGGGAGGGAGATCAGAGATCTCCCTCCCCGATCCGCAGGCACAGTGCTGACAGCCGGCAGGGGAGGGAGAGGGAGGAGAGAGGACCCGGGAGCTCAGCCTGCAGCTCCTCCGGGTCCTCCTCTTGCGAGATTTGGAGCGTTGCCGCGGTTACCACGGCAACACTCCAAATCTCGCAAGAGTGAACTCTAGCCGGGCTAGAGTTCACCTCACCACCACTGGGACCACCAGGGAATCCTACTGGACCACCAGGGAACAAAATATTCCCCCCTCCTCCCAGTAAAGGTAAGAAGGGAGGGGGGACATAAATATATATATTTTATTAAATACATTTTTTTTTTATTATTAAAAAGCCTCCCTACCCTCCTTCCCCCCCATACAAATACTGCCCCCCATACACACACTGCCCCACAAACACTGTCCCCATACACACACTGCCCCCCATACACACTGCCTCACAAACACTGTCTCCATACACACACTGCCCCCATACACACTGTCCCCATACACACACTGCCCCCCATACACACACTACACACACTGCCCCACAAACACTGTCCCCATACACACACTGCCCCCCATACACACACTACACACACTGCCCCACAAACACTGTCCCCACAAACACTGTCCCCATACACACACTGCCCCCCCATACACACACACACTACACACTGCCCCACAAACACTGTCCCCATACACACACTACACACACTGCCCCACAAACACTGTCCCCATACACACACTGCCCCATACACACACTGCCCCCCACACACTGCCATACACACACTGCCACAAACACTGCCCCCCATACACACACTGCACACCCATACACACACAGACACATACAGTGCCCTACACACACTGCTGCCCCCCCA
This sequence comes from Pelobates cultripes, assembly GCA_933207985.1. Classification (NCBI taxonomy): domain Eukaryota; kingdom Metazoa; phylum Chordata; class Amphibia; order Anura; family Pelobatidae; genus Pelobates; species Pelobates cultripes. The sequence continues at coordinate 136,486,885 of OW240918.1, read as the reverse complement.
TACACACACTGCCCACACACGACCCCCCATACACAGAGTGCCCCCCATACACACACTGCCCCACACATACATACAGTGTCCCCCCATACATAGAGTGCTCCCCATACACACACTGCCCCAAAAACACATACAGTGCCCCCATACACACACTGCCACCCTCACACACACACACTGCCCCACACATACACTGCCCCCTAACACACACACTGCAACCCTGACATACACTGCCGCACTCACACACACACTTCACCGCTCACACACCACTGCTCCTATGCCCTATATCCCAGCAGACCCCAGGTAAGTTGTCGAACTGTTCTTAAACGGTATGACTACTTACTCTGGGGTGGGATCCTGGCACTACTGGCACCATAACTACTACACTGAGCTGTATTGGTTATTGTGCCTGGATTATTTATTTAAATAATCTACAAGTGCCCCTCCCGAGATCAGGCTCTGGGTACGTGGGGACGAATAAGAGACCTTCATCAACACTAACATCAAAACAGCTAGTCACATGACATTTGAAGCTAGTTTCGGAATTGGATAATATCATAATACATCGTAAATGAGGAAGTAATTCCGACACCTATACCTACAGATGGTTGCAAACCTGAATCTCTGATAGATCACTAGATGTGCTCCTAGGCTGTAATGTAAACATTGCTTTTTCTTTGAAAAGGCAGTGTTTACATTAAAAAGCCTGCAGGGTCAGGCTGTAGACACGAGAACAACTACATTAAGCTATAGTTCTGGTGACTATAGTGTCCCTATAATGAGGCACTGTCCACAATCCCAGACTCACTAATCCACCTAACAAGGTTGTAGTGGAATGGGCTATAATTCAGTACCCCTTTTTGGTGCTAGAGGCTGTCCATACCGCTGTGTGTGTATTTCATTCTGTTATATTGTATCCCTCCATTACAAGACTGGGTTCCTGTGTAATTTTGTGTATTTGTTCGGTTCTAACACCAGTTATATTGGATTCCCCTATATCGTTCGCCAAACGAACAAAGTACCGAACAACCCGGCCACCCAGGAGGGGAGTGTGGCACCTATTGACCCTATTAACCTTCAGCATACCTGGTTAACCACAAATGCCCGAAACCCTGTGTGATATTCAGGGTGGCCGTTGTTCGTATAGACAAACACATGGCGGCGGCCATCTTGGTATATGAATAACACCAGCGGTATTTGGTCGTTGAGTGTCTGGAACCCAAATCGGACACTCAATGGCGCGAACACCGCTAAAACCTCCAGCCTCATGGATGTTCGTAAAAATCCAACCGAACAAAGCGGTAGTTTCTTAGAACCAGTGTACGAATTAGGGGATTATGTCGAACTAAGTCGACATAATGCTGGGATTGTGTACTGAAATATCTGCACAACATATAGGCCAGATGGGAGATATCACAAAGGTAGCTGAGAATGATGCTGTGGAACTTTCAGTTCCAAACAGACCAGCAAGCAGTGGCCAGCCTGACATTGTGGTGGTAGTCAAGGAATGAGAGACTGCCGTGGTGGTGGATGTGGCAATACCAAGGGGCCATAACATCAGGAAGAAGGAACATGAGAAGGTGTACAAACACCAAGGACTGAAATATAAGATGTGGAAAGTGAAGGCAGTAGTAGTCCCAGTTGTGATAGGAGCACTCGGTGCTGTGACCTCCAAGTTAGGGGAGAGGCACCAGCAGATTCCAGGTGGGGCATCTGAGATCGCTGTCCAGAAGAGTGCAGTTCTAGGAACAGCTAAGATACTGTGCAGAACCCTCGGACTCCCGGGCCTCTGGTAGAGGACCCGGGAATGAGGAATACAGAAAATATGTATACCACCCAGAGGGGTGAAAAAAATCTATGTATCTATATATGTAATATATATACTCAGTTGGGTTTTTGGTGTTATTTGCCCATAAACTGTTTACTAGTAGTATTTAGATCTTACTATTAAATTATGTTAATTAAAAATGTACAATGGAAATATTTTATCCAATCTAAATAAAAACAGATTGGAATGGTAAGTAAACGAAAAAGACGGATGTAGGCCACCCCCTTGTGGTAGATTTTAGAACAGTAGCTCCTTAATTTTCTGTTTGGTAGAATTGTTACGCAGGATTATTCACTAAACTGGAATTGTAGTGAATCAACATCTAAAAAGTTAAATTTATTTTGAAGACCCATGACAGGTTCTCTTTAAATCCAGAAATGGTAATTCCAAGTTGCACGGTCACTTCAATGTGATAAATATTTATTGATAAATATTGAAATCCATAGAAAAAGATAGATGGTAAAAACTTTAGGAGCACCCTGTACTGATTTAAATTAAATTTATCAATAAATATGTCCACTCTCAATTAGTCCAGCATGTTGTCCTTTCTGGGAATGGCATTTTTGATTTAAAGTGTCTTTGGTAGAACCTTAGAAATCTCGAGTGTAATTTCAATTGATACTATGTAACTCCTTAGCAGGTCGGCCTTCTACCTTACGTTTATGTTTTTGGACAAAAGATCGGCTAAATATGTGAACTGCATTAGTGCACATATAATTGGATAGGCCCAGCAAAAAAGAGATGAAATTTATAAATGGGTACCACATTACCAGACTCTAAAATTAGTTCCACAAAAGATTCAAGGTCCAGCATTTCCTGCTTGGATGCTAAAAGTATAAATCACGTCATCACATAATCCATCCTCAATTTTGCAAGTATTTAGTGAGATTGAGGATAGATTGGACTTGTAATTTAAAGGAACACTATAGCATCAGGAACACAAACATGTATTCCTGACCCTATAGTGTTAAACCCACCATTTAGGTGGCTTGTTCCTCCTCAGCCCCTTAAAAATAATTAAAACGTACTTTATTTCCAGCGCCGCACGGGTCAGCCGGCACTGGCCCTGCCCTCGATCCGCCTCCTTGATGACATCATCAGAATTACCGATTTTTAACCAATCTAATGCTTTCCCATAGTAAGGCAGGATGGGGGAGGGGCCAAATACCATTTTGGCCAATCAGCACCTCCTCACAGAGATGCATTGAATCAATGCATATCTATGAGGAAAATTCAGCGTCCCTATGCAGAGCGTGTAGATGTTGAATGGCAGGGCTGCTTACTGTGCAGCACTGAGCCAGGAAGCACCTCCAGTGGCCATCTGAGGAGTGGCCACTTGGAGGTGTCTCTAGGTGCAATGTAAACAATGCCTTTTCTCTGAAAAGGCAGTGTTTGCATGAAAATGCCTGAAGGGAGCTATTATACTCACCAGAACAACTACATTAAGCTGTAGTTGTTGTGGTGAGTATAGTGTCCCATTTTAAAGTTTTTTTCGCTTTTTCAATTTTTTGGGGACACAATCGGTCCATCCTCATTATTCTAGGAGTACAGCTACCATTTCCTTCGCATTTGCTCGATTAGTCTGAATACCTGAGAAGGATCTAACTTTTACTTGTTGCCAAATGTATGGAAAGCCTTCAAAATAGAAAATCATTACGTTTTCTGGAGTAAATTAGATAGCCAAGTATTATGTAATTACCTTGGATTTAATGATATTTGTAAGGAGAGAGACATACCAAATATATGACTAGTTATCCTGGAAAAACATTTGTGGTGGACCTTCAACCAAAATATTAACAACTATTTTCCTTAGTGTTCTCCTTAAATATGGAGTTTCATTGTAGCTCATAAAATCAAGGTACAATTAATACAATAAGGTACAATAATTATGGTACAGGAAATACATTGAATGTTTTGTGCTGCCGTTTGCTTTATTACAATCAAATAAAGCTGAACACCTGAACCAGAGAAGTATCTGGAAATTAACAGGTGAGAATTCAAGGTGAATTTTACACTTAAAGGGACACTGTAGGCACCAGACCACTTCAGCCCATTGAAGTGGTCTGGGTGCAAACCCCATCATCCTTAACCCCAGAGTGGTAGTTATTGCAGTTTTTATAAACTGCAATAATTACCTGCTGGGGTTAACTCCTCCTCTAGTGGCTGTCTAGCAGCAGCCACTAGAGGGACTTCTAGGTGCTCAGATAACTTTTGGTCACCTAAATGGCACTGGATGTCCTCAGGCTCTGCATGATGACCTCCAGTGTCACCGGAATCCCCATAGGAAAGCATTCAATAAGGGGGGGGGAGGGGTTGACAGAGGGGGAAGCTATAGTGCCAGGAAAACTAGATGGTTTGTTTTCCTGGCACTATAGTTTCCCTTTAACTTAGAAATAGCCAGCCTTTTCAGTTCAGCCACTCTGACCTTAAAGGACCACTATAGGCACCCAGACCACTTCAGCCCAATGGCATAGAACTGAGAAACTGCTATGTTTAAATTAGGGTTATAATCCAGCCTCTAGTGGCTGTTTGACTGACAGCCGCTAGAGGCGCTTCTGCGCTTCTCACTGTGAAAATCACAGTGAGGAGACGCTGGACGTCCATAGGAGAGCATTGAGAAATGTTTCCTATAGACTGATTGAATGCGTCAGCGGCTCTTGCCGCGCATGTGCATTCGGCGGATGACATCGGAAGAGGGAGGTGATTTCCCCAGCGCTGAGGGTGCCCAGCGCTGGAGAAAGGTAAGTAATTAACCCCTTCCTCCTCCTTCAGCCCGGCGGGAGTGGGACCCTCAGGGTGGAGGTTACCTAAAGACCCTATAGTGCCAGGAAAACGAGTTTGTTTTCCTGGCACTATAGTGGTCCTTTAAATTTGAATTCTCACTTTAGTTAATAACCATGTAAGGGTACCTGCATAAGGTATAACCTGTGTACCCTCCTTAAGAGGAACACCCTAAGCACTGAAACAACTTTAGCTTAATTAAGTGGTTTTGGTGTATTGATTACGTCCTTGCAGTCTCCCTATTAAAACTCTCTGCAATTTAGAAGTCAAATCACTATGTGTGGTCCTAGCCACGTTTCTTCTGGCTGAGTCTAACACAGCCTCCCTGCACACTTCCTGAAAAATAGTCTTTTTTTGTAGCTTCCCTTAATGCACAGTGTGTTTAATCTAGAATTGTCAGTTGTCTGCTCTTTTAATTGCTTGCTAGAGATGGCAGCAGTCTCTTGAGTGTTATAAAGGTTTAATCAAAAACAGGAGATAATATAACACACTGTGTTATAAAATGAAACCTTTTTTCATGGAGGCTGTGCGACTTACAGCCATGGGAAGTTTGACTAGGGTTGCATAAAAAAACAAAAAAACGTGATTTAACTCCTAAATGGCATAGAACTGAGCAGTAAGTCAGCTGGGGCATGTTTTATACATCAGAACAGCTTCCCTAAACAAAAGCTGTTTTGGTGTTTAGAGTATCCCTTTAATATGTTCTTGTCCTACTCAGAGAAACCAGATCTCCAATTGAGATTTACAGAAAACAAAAAAAAAATCTTTATTTTTGGTGCATTTCGCACATTATCGACACGGTTGTCCTGCCACTGCAGAATAAGTAGTTGTAGGCACAATACAGCTTAACATTTTAACATTTTCAAGCATGGCATGCATTCCTGTTGCACAATTTTTAAAGTATGGCTGTCTGTTCGGTTGTAACGATATAGGTAACGTATGTGTACCACTAAGATTTTTATGTTGCAATTTTTATTTATTTTATTAACGATTTTCCGTTTCCCAAGCAAGATACATATATATATATATATATCACACAAATATACGTTGGAATGTTTTAAATATACTTTGCACTACAAGGTATATTTATGAAGGTAATAAAGGAGCTGTTTGAGGCAAAGTGCTAATTGTTTGACGACAGTTGATTGGTTTCCATGGTGATTGCTTATTTAGGATTTTGCCTCAGAATAACACCTGTTGTTGCTTTGACAAAATCTCCTTATATTAATAATAGCTCTCAATCCGTTCCTACATACAGCGATACACTGGTTTTAAATGTTCGTGTATTACAATGAGAAACCCACACTCACACGGCAGCTGTATAAAAAATATCCCACACATATTGCAGATGGAATCATCTCGTCCCCAGGTGATAAACAGGCCAGCAGGTACCAGCAGCAACAAATCACAGTGCAGTTGTTTGATGACGCCGGTGTGACAGAGCAGAATAAGGGATTCATCTTATTTTACATGCTGGGTGATAGTTACATCTTCACGTCCCAGATCAGAGAGTCCCTGATTGGATACAACAAAGTGTTTGTTGCCATGGAAAAACTGCTCTTTCAACGACCAGACACACACACACACACTGAGCAGCGGCAGAGTGAGTCAGACACCGTCAAGGGACACGCACAGGCTGATCAGATGGCATTTGTTTGATCATCTAGCTGTGCTCTAATACAGGTGTTTGCCGAAGCAATGATGTGGAATAACGCGTTGAGCAAAGCGCAAGAAAGCCTCACTATATAATCTTAGACACTTGGTTGTAAGAATGATATTTTGTAGCTGGATCATCTACAGCTGTACGGATTAATGGGACTGGCCTGTTGGGTTTCTTTATTCTGAAATAGATGTATCAATCAGGAGATATATTGTATATCAATATATATATTTATATATCTCAATATTTTACAACTAAATAAACCAATAATTGCTAGTTCGGTTGCATTTTTTTTTATTAACGTTTATTTCTTTGGCAAATGTAAAAACATACAATTTACATAAGTGTCAATAATCAGAAATAATGTTAGACTTTGTAAAGAAGGATACCATTGTGGTATATCTGAGGGCAGATTGATTGTGTACTGTGTGTATCTTAATTATTGCAATAAATTAATTTGAAAACAAATTATCCACCACCTTTACAGTTATATTAAAGGATCACTATAGTGTCAAGAGAACAAACATGCATTCCTGACACTATAGCCCTGATGTGACTCTTTAGGGTTCCGGCCCCCCTCCAATCTCAATAAAAAGCTGATTTTATGCACCTTTTCTCACCGTGGCTGGCCCCACCTCCGTGACAGAGAGCAACAATCTTGGGGAGTGTTCAGATACTGTGCCATATTTAAGTGTATTTCCTGATCAATTATGGCAGCATTTACTCATGTGTTAGCTCCTCCCCTTACAGCAGAAAGGACAGGAAATAGAACTCTGAAACTGGTATAAATAGATCCCCCCTTCCCATCGGGTAGTCTTTTTTTCTCTCTCTTCCCCTGTCCGCAGCAGTTTGGAAGGAGTCTGCTTAAGCAGGTCTAGAATTTATTTTTATGCTCACCAGGCCAATATTTTTCTGGCCCTGCCAGGGTTCAGCCTCTAAACCCTGAAGACCCAGCAACAGCACATCTCTATGAGTTTGCCAGCCTGGGTACCCCCTTTAGTGACCAGAGGTTGGACCCAATCTCTTCCTCGGGGGATGAAAGTGGTCCACTGCATCAGGGGCATACCTAGGGCATGTGGCACCCAGGGCGGGTCCTGGGTTTGGCACCTGCCCCCCCTTCTCCAAAAACAAAAAAAAACAAAAAACCTACTAAATTTTTTAAATGTGTTATATTTTTTACATTAAAAAAAAAAATGTATTGAACAAATTTGTTAACTTTTTAAAACCCCTGCCCCCCTCTACAAAATCCCTGCACCCCCTCACACACAGTTACAGGCAGACAGTCACAAGCAGACAGTCACACGCACACAGTCACATGAAGACAGTCACACATATAGTCACAGGCAGTCATACACACAGTTACAGGTAGAGAGTTACACACACACACACACAGTCAGTTACAAGCAGTTACACACAGACAGTCACATATACAGTCACACACACGGTCACAGGCAGACAGTCATACACATAGTTACAGCCACAAACACACACAGTTACAGACAGTTACACACACACAGTCAGTTACAGGCAGCCACGCACAAAGCTATATGCAGACAGTCACAGGCAGACAGCAGCATCACACAGTCACAGGCAGACTGTCACAAACAGTCACAGGCATGCAGTCACACACACACACATACACACACAGTTACAGGTAGACACAGTTACAGGCATACACAGTTACAGGTAGACAGTTACGCACACATACACAGTTACAGGCAGACAGTTACACACACACATATTTACAGGCAGACAGTTATACATACACACACACACACATATTTACAGGCAGACAGTTATACACACACACGACACACAGTCACACGCACACAGTTTCAGGCAGTTACACACACACACACACACACACACAGTTTCAGGCAGTTACACACACACACACACACACACACACACACACACACAGTTTCAGGCAGACAGTTACACACACACACACACTCTTATACTTACAGACAGTGTGGGCTGGAGGAGTGGATTCCCTGGCCTGAAGTCCTTCCCTGGCTGGAGGTGGAGGTGCAGGGATTTCTGCTTGCTGCACCTCCATGTGCAGCAGTTACAGCAGCTTGTAAGGGCTGTGTTAAGCCCCACCCCGTTCGGGGTTAGGCCCCGCCCCTAAACGGCAGTAGCTCCGCCCCTTCGTCCTCCCGTGCGGCCAGTTCATCTTGCTGGTAGACGCCTCCTAGCTAACCACATCATGGCAGTGTCCGGATTTGGGAGATAGTATGCTAACAGAGAGAGCCTCCAAATCTCGCTTGTAATGTCGGCTGGTTGCATAAGTTCGCCTGGGTGTACAATTGTCCTTCTTAAAACCAACGGTCTTTCCTGTCACTATGCTTAGTTTAATGATAAATTTAATAGTTATTTAATAGATATTTAATTAATTTACTTATTGTATTGTTTTTAGTTTTCACTTAATAGAATAAATATTAATATTAAAAATATTAAAAAATAATGTGAAATATATTGAACTAATATATCACAAAAGAAAGGGGGGGTATATACAGAAAATTAAAAAGGTTGAATTCTGCATTCAGACCTTTAGGGTGTAGGGTTTCTAGATGCTACACTTTTACCATGGTACCATTTAATTTCTGTCTTCCCAATTAATTTTACAAGGTCTCCTCCTCTCCAATGATTATTTACAATAGCGATTCCCGTGAACGTAAGTAATTTGGGATTATTTTCATGTGCGCAGAAGTGTGATGAGACAGAGTGGTTGGCGAAACCCTTTGAGCGTTTCCACTGCAAGTCAGACCTTTAGGGGCCATGCGGGGTTTAGAATAAAATGCCTAGCGTGTCATCCAATCAATGGATTGTATAGTAGCTCCGCCCTAACCGTATCATTTCCTATGGCCCTACATCTGAAGCAGGACCCTGAATGGTGCAGTATGGTTCGGTTGTATGGGTCACTTTCATAATGGAAACACTCAAAATAGTGTACCTTACCGAACTGACCCGAACCGATCCGCTCAGTGGAAACGAGGCATATATCAGCATATGAGAACAAAATTTCCTCTGAATGAACTAGTGTGGAGTCCTTTTATAGGTAGGTTATCACACAGCCTCAGTATGTGTTACCGATATTATCTCTGTATATGAGCAGGTATGAGGGACATAATCTGTGTGAAGAACAGCCTCAGTAAATGTGTACACGTTCTATGTAAGAGTTGGTCGGAACACTCAGCCTCAGTATATGTGTCCACTATATGCTCTATGTATGCGTTACTATGAGGACACAGCCTTAGTATATGTGTCCACTATATGCTCTATGTATGAGTTACTATGAGGACACAGCCTCAGTATATGCACCCACTATATGCTCTATGTATGAGTTACTGTGAGGACACAGCCTCAGGATATGCACCCACTATATGCTCTATGTATGAGTTACTGTGAGGACACAACCTCAGTATATGTACCCACTATATGCTCTATGTATGAGTTACTATGAGGACACAGCCTCAGTATATGTACCCACTATATGCTCTATGTATGAGTTACTATGAGGACACAGCCTCAGTATATGTACCCACTATATGCTCTACTGTATGTATATGTTACTGTATGTATGAGTTACTGTGAGGACACAGCCTCAGTATATGTACCCACTATATGCTCTATGTATGAGTTACTATGAGGACACAGCCTCAGTATATGTACCCACTATATGCTCTATGTATGAGTTACTATGAGGACACAGCCTCAGTATATGTACCCACTATAGGCTCTATGTATGAGTTACTATGAGGACACAGCCTCAGTATATGTACCCACTATATGCTCTATGTATGAGTTACTATGGGGACACAGCCTCAGTATATGTACCCACTATATGCTCTATGTATGAGTTACTATGAGGACACAGCCTCAGTATATGTACCCACTATATGCTCTATGTATGAGTTACTATGAGGACACAGCCTCAGTATATGTACCCACTATAGGCTCTATGTATGAGTTACTATGAGGACACAGCCTCAGTATATGTACCCACTATAGGCTCTATGTATGAGTTACTATGAGGACACAGCCTCAGTATATGTACCCACTATAGGCTCTATGTATGAGTTACTATGAGGACACAGCCTCAGTATATGTACCCACTATGCTCTATGTATGAGTTACTATGGGGACACAGCCTCAGTATATGTACCCACTATAGGCTCTATGTATGAGTTACTATGAGGACACAGCCTCAGTATATGTACCCACTATAGGCTCTATGTATGAGTTACTATGAGGACACAGCCTCAGTATATGTACCCACTATATGCTCTATGTATGAGTTACTATGAGGACACAGCCTCAGTATATGTACCCACTATAGGCTCTATGTATGCGTTACTATGAGGGCACAGCCTCAGTATATGTATCCACTATATGCTCTATGTATGAGTTACTATGAGGACACAGCCTCAGTATATGTACCCTCTATACGCTCTATGTATGAGTTACTATGAGGACACAGCCTCAGTATATGTACCCACTATAGGCTCTATGTATGAGTTACAATGAGGACTCTGCCTCAGTATATGTACCCACTATATGCTCTATGTATGCGTTACTATGAGGGCACAGCCTCAGTATATGTATCCACTAGATGCTCTATGTATGAGTTACTATGAGGACACAGCTTCAGTATATGTGTCCACTATATGCTCTATGTATGAGTTACTATGAGGACACAGCTTGACTATATGTATCCACTATATTGAAATGCATCTCTATGAAGAGGTGCTGATTGGCCAAAACGGCATTTGGTCCTGCCCCCTTGCCGGTTTTAGCCAATCCAATGCTTTCTCCATGGGAAAGCATTGGATCGGCTAAAAATCAGCAATTCTGATGTCACCAAGGGGGCGGGGCCAGCACTGGCAGACCCACTCGACCCTGGAAATAAGGTGAGTTTTATTAAAGGGATTATCCAGTGCCAGGAAAACATATTTATTTTTCCTGGCACTACAGGACCTTCTAGTGCCCCTCTACCTCCCACACCCATTCCAAGTTGCTGAAGGCGTTAAAACCCCTTCAGACTTACCAGAGTCCAGCGCCGATGTCCCTCGGCGTTGGGTCAGGCTCCGCCTACGATCCTCCCCCGACGTCAGCCGGTGGGGGAGACCTAATGCACACGCGCGGCCATCGGCGGGTGAGGCCTAATGCGCATGCAAAGGCCGCAAACTAGACTTCCCCATACGAAAGCATTATACAATGCTTTCCTATGGGGATTTTGGCAACGCCGGAGGTCCTCATATAGTGTGAGGACGTCCAGCGTCGTTTTAAAAAACACTTTTCGTGTTCTATGAACACAGAAGTCTCCTCTACTGGCTGTCTAGTAGACAGCCACTAGAGGAGGACTTAATCCTGCAATGTAAATATTGCAGTTTATGAAAACTACAATAATTACACTTGCAGGGTTAAGGGTACCCAGAACACTCCAATGGGCAGAAGTGGTCTGAGTGCATGGAGCATCCCTTTAACTTTTAAGGGAGCTAAGAGGGGGGCAAGCCACCTAAATGGTGGGTTTTGCACTATAGGGTCAGGAATACATGTTTGTGTTCATGACCCTATAGTGTTCCTTTAATATGTATTGCTGACTTAAAGTGCACAGCTTAGTTGATCCTGCTGTTTGCAGATACACTTCTTAGACTATTTATTGCTCCCATGAAGTGGCAACTGTGAAGCAATTACCTAACTGTTTTCTCTGGTATGCTTTACTGTCTCTAATCTAATTTACCTTTCATTTTAAATCTGTTGATATTGGCCTTTTGTTTCACCTGGTCATAACTTTAGTGATCAGGTTTTATTTTATGCAAAATTCGACTCTGAAAAATTCACTAGTCCTGGTTTGGTTTATAATTTTTATTCAGATTTCAGCTCAATGCTCTGGAGGGTTTAGAATATTCTTTAGTACGGAGTAAACTTCCTGCTAATTTATCCCTTGGGGACCTTAAAGGACCACTTTAGGCTCCCAGACTACTTCAGCTCAATGAAGTGGTCTGGGTGCCAGGTCCATCTAGTGTTAACCCTGCAGCTGTAAAAATAGTTTCAGAGAAACTGCTATGTTTATACTAGGGTTAATTCGGCCTCTAGTGGCTGTCTCACTGACAGCTGCTAGAGGCGCTTCCGCGCTTCTCACTGTGAAAATCACAATGAGAAGACACTGGACTTCCATAGGAAAGCATAGAGAAATGCTTTCCTATGGACTGTTTGAATGCGCGCACGGCTCTTACAGCGCATGCGCATTTTGCGCTGACGTCAGCCGAGGGAGTCCGTCGCTGGAGAAAGGTAAGTGTTTAACCCCTTCAGCCCAGCGGGAGTGGGACCCTGAGGGTGGGGGGGGACCTAAAGACCCTATAGTTCCAGGAAAACGAGTTTGTTTTCGTGGTACTCTAGTGGGGTCCTTTAAGTTTGGCAATCCACTTATTGTCAGTGCTGTCATTTGTTTGGTTCTTAAGGGGTTAAAGGGACACTATAGTCACCTGAACATCTTTAGTTTAATGAAGCATTTTTGGTGTATAGAACATGCCCCTGCAGCCTCACTGCTTAATCCTCTGCCATTTAGGAGTTAAATCCCTTTGTTTATAAACCCTAGTCACACCTCCCTGCATGTGACTTGTACAGCCTTCCATAAACACTTCCTGTAAAGAGAGCCCTATTTAGGCTTTCTTTATTGCAAGTTCTGTTTAATTAAGATTTTCTTATCCACTGCTATGTTAATAGCTTGCTAGACCCTGCAAGAGCCTCCTGTATGTGATTAAAGTTCAATTTAGAGATTGAGATACAATTATTTAAGGTAAATTACATCTGTTTAAAAGTGAAACCAGTTTTTTTTTTTCATGCAGGCTCTGTCAATCATAGCCAGGGGAGGTGTGGCTAGGGCTGCATAAACAGAAACAAAGTGATTTAACTCCTAAATGACAGTGAATTGAGCAGTGAAATTGCAGGGGAATGATCTATACACTAAAACTGCTTTATTTAGCTAAAGTAATTTAGGTGACAATAGTGTTCCTTTAACCCCTTAAGGACCAAACTTCTGGAATAAAAGGGAATCACGACATGTCACACATTGGGGTTAAGTATCAGATTTTCCCACAGATTCCCATGTTGTGAAGGGGAACAATTTCCTTTCTGCAATAAAAAGTATTATTTTGGGCTCATATGCTCCATGTAACTTTGATGCTGGTTATTGCAAGTATTTTAAATGACTTTGGAAGGTCCTTCAGTCACCAGACCATTGTACCAGGTTTACTATTTCAGGTAAAATTCACCTGCTACCAGAACAATAAGGGGAAACGCTGAACATGAAGTCCTCTTTCTGACCTCTGTTCTGATATTCATGGAGATTCTTTTGGGCGTACTACTATCTGGACTTCACAGCCAATGTATGGCTTTAAGCTGTTGAGTCATCCAGCATAATATAATATTGTAGCTTGTTTGTGACAAACATTTGGCTGATATGTTTTACATGGTCTCTGTACCTAGATCTGTATATGTGATGGTCACTCCTAACATTGCATTGTTATAATTCTTTTGGATTATATGCTTGGACTGGTGTTGCTATCTTTGAAGATAAAACAAACTGCAGAATGATCTTATTATCACCATAGGCTCTGCCGTAAGTACTTCATCACTATCTGAAGATAAGGTCAGTGTAAGTATATGGTTGCTTGTTCTCATAAGGATAATATATTATCCTGCTTATTATGTGTCTGCTGCCACAATGGATCTTGTACCTCTGGTTACCCCCTTTTAATTGGTGTCCTGCCTATAGTCTTTCTCCTACTGACATTGCACAAGTCTCTAATCAATTTGATTCTACTGTTTGAAATAATTAGTACTAGTTACAATATTTTTAAAGGTACACTATAGTCACCCATACCACTTCAGCTCAATGAAGTGGTCTGGGTGTCAGGTCCCTTCCGGACAGCCACTAGAGGTGCATCTGCGACGCTGGAGGCATATTATGCCTCCATCGCGCAGAGCGTCCATAGAACATTGAGAAATGCTTTCCTATGGACACTTTGAATACATGCGCGGCCCTTGCCGCGCATTTGCCTCCTGTGACGTCGGAGTGGGAGGAGAGGTCACCAGTGCCGAGGGAGCCCGGCGCTGGATAAAGGTAAGCTGCTGAAGGGGTTTTAACCCCTTCAGCGCCACGGGTGTGGGACCCTGAGGGTGGGGGCACCCTCAGGGCACTACAGTGTCAGGAAAACTGCTTTGTTTTCCTGACACTATAGTGATCCTTTAACTTTGAATGTAGGTCCTGACATGGTTGGCCTACATTGACTACTCATAATTTAGTAGTTGCCCCAATTTCTATGGTCCATACCGATATATTTTTTAACTTATCTGAATGATGTGATTCTTCATGACTTATTAAGATCTACTTGTGTTATTGGTTTGTAACTGTCCATTTCTGTATCAAACAATTCATTCACAGTGGGAGGTATTGCTGAGAGTCTGATTTTTGCAATATATAGTCATTATTGCTGTGTTTTAGTAACAGACTAATTTCTCTACTAGGCTCTGCCTTTCTCTTATAGGTATTATTTTGTTTGATATTATTTTGTTTCCTGTATCTACAGGTAAGTAGTTTACTAAGCAAGACATAGCGGTGTGAGTTGCCTTCAATAAATACATCCAGAAAATAGTAGGATTTTCAGTTTAATTCTCACCCTGCTATAAAACAGTGAATGACTGTTTTCATCCAACACTTTCTAAAATGTCATGGATTGTTCCAGTCTGATTCTGGAAGTAATGCCTTTGTCGAGGTTCTGTTTGATACCGCCAACCATTTGGTATTTAATTTATATTTGAGAAGAACATTATAGGTCTATAATCTCTAGACCGTGTCTTGGTTTTATGAAGTTTTATTATCCATTACTGGATGGGTGTTGTTTTTTTGTATTAGTCTAACCTTGTTTCTTCAATAGGTTTGGTAATCATGACCTTAATGCCTATCTGGCTTTATATTTCTGAAATTTCAATACCAGGGGTTGCTGACCTAGCTGCCCCTAGGGTAAAATACAAACAAACACAAAACACACACTTAAAAGAGAGAAAATGCCAAAACAAACAACTTTTACAAAAGTTACATTTACGCAAAAATACATCACTTAAATCACACATTTCACAACAGTTGTTTACACAATTCCCCAAAAACATACATTAAATAGTGCAGTTATCTCTATCAGTCTGCTTTACAATCAAGGGCCAGCAAAGCAAAACTAAACCTTACATCAGTCATTTAAATATACATAACATTATAGTTCATAAATACATTGCAAAGTCAAGTAGAATGCTAAAAATGACCACAAAACATGTGATCTACATGAAATAAAAAGCTTTTTTTTTTCTGGGTGACATCTTTCTCAGACATGTTGCATTTGGAACGATTTCACCTCGGTTAATTACCTTAAAGTACACTGTAGTTACCAAAACAACTTTAGCTTAATGAAGCCATTTGGCATATAGATTATGCAGTCTTACTGCTCAATTCTCTGCCATTTAGGATTTAAGTCACTTTTGTTTATATTCATGCAGCCCTAGCCATACCTCCCCAGGCTGTGACTGACACAGCCTGCATGGGGAAAAAAAGGTTAAAATTTCAATCCGATGTTAAAGGACCACTATAGTGCCAGGAAAACAAACTTGTTTTCCTGGCACTATAAGGTCTTTAGGCCCCCCCCCCCCAACCTCCTGGTGGGCTGAAGGGGTTAAAACACAGCTTTCTCCAGCGCTTGGGAACTCTCCTCCTTCTGCCGACGTAAGCGCCAAATGCGCATGAGCGGCAAGAGCCGAGCGGGCATTCAAACCGCCCATAGGAAAGCATTTCTTAATGCTTTCCTATGGACGTCCAGCGTCTTCTCACTGTGATTTTTTTTAAGGAGAAGTGCGGAAACGCCTCTAGACGCTCGATTAACCCTCAGTAAAACATAGTTTCTTTGAAACTTCTATGTTCTCAGCTGCAGAGTTAGCACTAAAGGGACCTGGCACCCAGACCACTTCATTGAGCTTTAACCTAAACTTCTGGAATAAAAGGGAATCATGACATGTCACACATGTCATGTGTCCTTAAGGGGTTAATTTACATTATACGTTTTTATTAACTGCTCTGTAAAGTTAACTTTAATCACACACACAAGGCATCTGCATGATCTAAGCTATTAACATTGCAGGAGATAAATTCTAAATTAAACAGACTGTGCAGAGAATTGAGCAGTGAGATGCAGGGGCATGATCTGTACATCAAAATGACTTAAGCTAAAGTTGTTTTGGTGACTATAGTGACCCTTTAATCACAGTCACTGACTAAATCACAGCACAGCAGGGGTGAGAGGAGTGTAACAGTTGATATTCTGAACAAATTAAGAGAAAATGAGGGAAATTTGGTAACGTGTGGGAGCAGTTCATAAATATCAACTGATTAAACCAAAGGCCAAAAGCTATGATTCCCACTGCCCATACAAATACATGTAACAACATGCCCAAATGGTTGATCCCTAGTCAAATGTTTCAAGAACTACAACTTCCATGATGCTTTTCTTTGTCAAAGCTGGTAAAGCATCATGGGTGTTGTAATTTACCTCTTTTTTTTTTTTTTTTTCTTAAAGTAAATATAGTTTTTATTGAGAAATAGACAAACAATAGTAAATAGTAAGGCAAGCCCGTTCTGGCCAAGCAAGAGAATTGTAATGTATAGAATACATCAACTCGCTTGAATGAAAGCAACATTGCATTAATAACACTGTAAGAACAGTCATTTGCATTAAGACATCTGAGTTTATATAAGTTTTAGCAATATACCACCTATCCACAGATCTGATCAATTCTTCCATCCTATTCAGTAAAGTGGTTTGTATAACACTACCTAGCAGCACATGAGACTGTGCACGTATGTATACCACGAGTTTGGGTTGAGTGAAAGCATGCGCGTTCTAATGCAGTAACAGTAGCAATTTACATATTTTGCACAGTGTGCACAAGACAGTCCCACTATCTTTGATTGGAACTCATTAAGATCTATAATAGATCCTGAGCTGTGACCATGTTTGCATCTTTCTACATAAAGGGAGTTAAAACCCTGCACTGCTGATGTGTATTAACTGCACTGTTGCTTCTTTTATGCTTTTTCATAGATGAAACTGTAGCTGTGTGCCGTACTATGTATTCCATAAACTCTAGCTGGGTAATATGATACCACTTACAATAATGGTAAGGCCATGATTTGCTTAGAGGTTTCAGCCACTTCCTAGTCTGGGGAGAGCTCACTGCAAGAAACATAACAGCTTAATAGAATTTGTTTTAATGGGTTTTGTTTCTTTTTTCCCATTATGCAATGCATTATCTTCCTATATTATATATACTCTACATATTGTTTTTAAAATATGGAGTTAATTCCAGCCTGGAGCGTTCCTTTAACCCCCTAAGGACTCGAGGGGATTGCTTTTTATTTCTGAAGCTGTGTCGTTAAAGGGTTAATATATAAGTAGGAAATCAAATGGCCAATTACAGCTGTGAATAAATGTCAAATTCGGACTTATTTAAATACCAGAAAAACTGTTTGGGAGCCACTGTTTTGAGCCAGGAAGCGATTCATCCAAAGAAACCTAAATTAAATAGTTCAAAGGAACAGGTAGTATATTTTCTTAAGTGAACTTGTAGAGAAAATTTTACTTACCTTAAATTGCTCCAATATACATTGAATACATCATTTATCACAAAGATACATTTTCTATATATATCCACTTTGCTTCTGGTCCAACGCTGCAATCTTCAGAGCTTAATAGGTATTACTCTTCATGAAACACCCACCTCCAGGCCATCGTCAGCTCCTCCTTTGGTCTCTTTTTATTCAATGCCGATATGATGGCCAAATTGTTAGCATACTGGCGCCTTTCACTTCATTCCTGTACACCTTAGCCAGCGCTAGCAGCACCGTCGAGGGAGTTTCCATGGCAACTGTAGTGCAGGCGCTGTGGTTATTATGTAGGGGCAGCAGAAGGACCATCTGTGGATGGTCTTTTCTGTTCTCCCTTGTCAATCAGATTGTCGGCACGCCAAAGATTTAACTGAGAAGTGGGAGAAAGACCTACTTTTAAATAGTTTGTCTCCAAATCTATACATTGCTCGCAAAAATGGCGGTACAATGTACGGATGAAAACATACACTCTTTAAAATTAGCATTGGTTGTAGGGCGGTTATCCTATTAGAGCTACAGTTATTTGTAATCTGATTATCCATGGCATATGGTACTGCATATCTTGTGGTGGAGATGATAAATTCTTCTCTAATAGCCAAAGGTAGAACCAACAAAAATGTGAATTTACACACACAGTTTAAATATATTGACATTTGCAAGGAGTCAGTGTCACAGGGAAAAGAAGCGCTCCATATTTTGATTCAAGCACTTATTGGAGTCAGAATGAGAGGATGTTTAAGTAACCATGAAGTTAAATACAAAGTTTCTGCTATCAGGAATTGGGAAAACCTGCAAATGTTCTATTTTGGCATATTTTCCTGCAAAAAAGCAATGGTTACGGTTTCTCCAGCTATACTACATAATCATGTAAAAATGTATTTTTGCTGACCCCAATGATGGTGTTATATTCCAAAATAGTGCACACTGGGGGCTTCAACAAAAGACATAAGTGGGGTAAGTAACAAATCCTCTACAACATTAATAATACCCAATTAAAATACAAATAAGTACAAATCATTTAGACAGGTTTTTGAGTCTATATATGGCGAGGTTTTATAGATATCTGAGATTACATTCACTTGGGAAAGACACGGGTGAGATTTCAGAATCAGATCATCAGTCACAGGACCCATCCTTCCAGCCGTCCCGCCATCTTTCATCGACTTTTGAGCAGTCAAACTCCGTCTTCCCCAGTTTTCTATTCACATCATTGTGTAGTATGCACATCCACTGTGACAAGTTGTATCTGCTGCTGGTATCAGGCTGAGTAGTCTTCAGTCTGCAGAACAAATCAAAAAGTTATCCGTGTTGTTCATTCAAGGCATTGCAATACACCTGCTATATATTGTAAAACTACAGCTCCCATCTTTCTTTATGGCTTTGGTGGATGACTGTTTTGAACAAGGTACAATTCTCAGGCAACAGAGGGAGATTTTTTTTTTTAAATAGCTTCCCAGTATTTAGCCTCAATTTAAAGGAACACTATAGAGTCAGGAACACAAACACGTATTCCTAACCCTGTAATGCTAAAAACAGCATACAACCCCCTTGCTTTCTAAATATAGTAAAATATGACCTTTATTATAGTCTGCTGCTGCTGGCTCTGCCCCATCTGCCGACATTGTCAGACGTTATGAACTGACCCAATCGCAATGCTTTCCCACAGGAAAGCATTGGATTGGCTGAGTGTCAAGGAGTCAGATCAGGGGCAGAGCCAACACAAGCCAAACACAGCCCTGGTCAATCAGCATCTCCTCATAGAGAGGCATTGAATCAATGAATCTCTATGAGGAAAGTTCAGTGTCTCCATGCAGAGGGCAGAGACACTGAATGTCACACTGAATGCTGCTCACTGTGCAGCACTGCCTCAGGAAGCAGCTCTAAAAGCTGAGTGGCCGCCAGTGGAGGTATCCCTAGGCTGTAATGTAAACACTGCATTTTCTCTGAAAACACAGTGTTTACTGCAAAAATCCTGAAGGTAATGATTATACTCACCAGAACAAATACAATACCCTGTCCTTTAATAACTTTAGATAAGCATTTCATGTGATTAGATATAGTTTGAAATATATTGTATTGTTATGGTATGTTTTGATATATATATATATTAATATTTTGAAAAGAAATTATATTTTAAATATTTGTTCAAAAATAAATGAAATGCTTTTCCAAAAATATCAAATTGAGGTCTTTAATTTCATCAGAATTTTAAAATTATAGCAAAACTGAGATAAGAACTTGATTTGCTGCTCTAAAACGCTCTATAGCAACTCTGATGTTTCCTTTTTTGTTTTTTTTTTTTAAACCCTCCGATTCCTGCCAGCCATTAATGACAGCTAATAACCTATGCAGAGGGGCTAAAATACCAGTTGCTGCAAGATAATGCATCCAGCCCCTGACAGATGTATCTGTAGAATAAGCCTCCCTCTTCTAACCCTACCCAGACTTTCTGTGGCTGTCCAATCACAGACTTCCAAATGCAGGTCAATGAGAAGTCTTTGCAAGGCAGGTGCTCTGGGCAATTGCAGCCTCTTGGATTTACCTCCACTGAGGTACAAAAAAAATAATTCAAAAGAAAATCACAGGAAGTAACAGAACCTGTTGACTGCTTTAAATCCAGTTTCGTTATCCAAGCACATACCTGTCTCTCAGGTCCTCTGCACACTCATCACATGGATAAAACTTTGAGAAAATGTTGATAAAGCTTTTCATCTCGTCCTGCTGTTTACTAGTGGGCTGATCAGGGTAGTAAGCTGCCATAGTATGTAAAAACGACCAAGTACTTCTGCCGAGCTCTTCCCTATCCAATGGGCATTCAGGCGGTCTCTCTCGGTCTTCGATCTCAGTTTCCTAAAAAGAAAAAAGGTCCTCCTTTACAGGGTTTAAATACTATCCAAGACCTATAAATAGACTTTTTTGCAGTTTATTGAAGAGGTTTGCAGTGTATATAGATGTAAGAAACAAAATGGATATCTGGCATATAGTTCATGTATTTTCTAACTTTTAGGCAACATTTCAACCCTAGATAACTTAAAAAGAACCAACATATCCCACACCGTGTACAATATAAGGACTAACAAACAAATAGCTATAACAAGAAAAGCTGGACATACAAGAATAGTAGTGTCATAGACCAGGGCTTGACAAATTAGTTTGGAATCTAGTAGGGATCGACCGATATTGATTTTTTAGAGCCGATACCGATACCAATAATCTGCAAACTTTCAGGCCGATAGCCGATATCTTGCCGATATTCTGTACATTTACTATTTTGAATAAATAAAACTAATTCGAAAGGTAAATGCACAAAATATACATGCCACATGTAGTGGATGAAGTGTATTTAGACAGGGGAACTGTGTGTGTTTGTGTAGTGTGTGTGTGTGTGTGTGTGTAGTGGATGCAGAGTGTGTGTTTGTGTAGTGTGTGTATAATGAATGTAGTGTGTATATAATGCAGTGTGTTTATGTAGTGTGTGTGTATAATGCAGTGTTTTTGTGTGTGTATGTGTAGTGTGTATGTATGTAATGTGTGTATGTAATGCAGTGTGTGTTTGTGTAGTGTGTATGTAATGTAGTGTGTATGTAATGCAGTGTGTGTGTATGTAATGCAGTATGTGTGCAGTGTGTTTGTGTAGTGTGTGTGTATGTAATGCAGTGTAGTGTGTGCAGTGTGTCTGTTATTCAGTATGTGTGCAGTGTGTGTTTGTGTAGTGTGTGTGGTGTGTGTGTATGTAATGCAGTGTGTGTGTGTCTGTGTAGTGTGTATGTAATGCAGTATGTGTGTATGTAATGCAGTATGTGTTTGTGTGTGTGTGTGTGTGTTTGTGTAGTGATGTAATTTGTGTAATTTTTTATTTTAATATTTTTTTTAATATTTAAATGTTGTTGTTTTTTGTTTAGTTCCCCCTCCCTAGTTTGTGTAGTGTGTGTGTGTAATGCAGTGTGTGTGTCTGAGTAGTGTGTATGTAATGCAGTATGTGTGCAGTGTGTGTTTGTGTGGTGATGTAATTTGTGTAATTTTTTATTTTAATATTTTTTTTAATATTTAAATGTGTTTTTTTTTTGTTTAGTCCCCCCTCCCTGCTTCTTACCAGGTAAGGGGGATATAGTATTCTCTGGTGGTCCAGTGGCTTATTAAGTACAGTGGTGGCTCAGCAACAGCAAGCGCTGACTTACCTTGCAAGCAGCGCCTACAGCTCTCTGTGTAAATCTCGCGGCTCTTAGTGCCGCGCGGAGCGTTGCCACGGTAACCCGGGTCTCGCGAGATTTACACAGAGAGCTGTAGGAGCTGCTTGCAAGGTAAGTCAGCGCTTGCTGCTGGCCCTCACAGGACCGCCGGGCTTGTAATGGGCCCGGCGGTCCTGTTATATATTATCGGCAATATCGGTATCTGAATTGGCAGATACCGATATTGACGAAAATACCAAATATCGGTCGATCCCTAGAATCTTTTTTTTAAAGGGACACTATAGTCACCAGAACCACTACAGCTTAATGTAGTGATTCTGGTGCCTATAGCCTTTACAATGTAAACGCTGCATTTTTAGAGAAAAGGCAGTGTTTACATTGCTGCCTACTAAGACCTCTAGCCTGTCACTCAGACGGCCACTAGAGAGTCCTGTGTCAGTGCTCTACATGAAGGCGCTGAATGTTACCCATACAGAACATGAGCAATATCCTCCCAATACTTTCCTATGGGAAAGCATTGGCCTAGCTGATATCATAAAGATCGATAAACTCGGCAATGAGGACGGGACAAGCCACGGCAAAACCTGCACATAGACCTGTCATAGACTTACCTCTCGGGTCACGTGTAGAGAATGCACCGGGCGGCTGCACTGCTATGGTCCTCAGGCCGTGCAGCCTTCATAGGAAAAAAGCTCACCTTCGGTCCCGCGAACAGCTCCCTCTCCCGGTTCGTGTCGTGAACTACAGCCCCTTAAAATAAATTTTATAATCATGACGTCATGGCCTGAAAAGGTACCAAGTCATGTATGCGACCCCATGTTATTTGGGGTTACAGATGATGTGGACCAATGTGAAATCACATGAACCTATTTAAAGCCCGGTCTGGACCAATACTCATTGCTCTGTTGTGGTTTCTGTCCTGATACACACAAGTCTTTCTGATATTGACCTCAGCTTATATTTGACTGTGACGGTATAATCCTGTGACCTGTCAATCATTCCCTTTTTCCCATATAATAAAATAGCCAAGTAATCCACAGAGTAATAAATCGCTGGTATCGCCGAATAATCCACACATGAGCCAAAGCTTAATGCTGGAACAAGACTGCTTTACTGGGAACAAGGGTGCTCAATTTATGCAACACATAGCTCCTCCTCTGGGCCAGGCTAGATAATTGAGTTTAAACAGCATATCAAACACAATTATCTACTGGCCAGAAAAGTTAAAATGTTTCACAATTCTTAAAAATATACTTTATACATAACATATTAATATGAAAACCATATCCCTGGGGAGCTGAGGGTGATGTGAGCAACATATTCAAAATTCTAGAAAAAACATTCAGTAATTTTGGATTTATACCGTGTGGAAGTTTGACCGGCTCGCCACGAGGTGGTAGCCAACTTAGAGTTCCATAGAATCAGTGGCAAGAGCCGGTC
Source organism: Pelobates cultripes (assembly GCA_933207985.1). Taxonomy (NCBI): domain Eukaryota; kingdom Metazoa; phylum Chordata; class Amphibia; order Anura; family Pelobatidae; genus Pelobates; species Pelobates cultripes. The sequence goes on along the minus strand of OW240918.1, from coordinate 136,463,279 downwards.
TCCGTTCGGATGAAATTTTCACGAAAACCGCAGTAGATATCTTCAATCTGGTTCTTGGAGAATGCTTTCCTCGTTCGTCTGTTTCAAACTCCTGAATGCCGTTCTTCTGCCGTATTTAAAAGTGGTTCGTATGGGACTTCCAGAGGGGACCGGGTGTTTGTGCGAGTGCCATGCCGAAAACAGTTCCAGACGACCAAGTCCTGCTGGCCGGCCATTCGGGAGTTAAGATGGCCGCCGTCCATTGTCCTCGCCACGTGTCCGTATGCCGAAATGGCGGACACCTCGGAACAGTCAATTAACTTGCGGAACTGACTATTTTACCGAACAAGGGAAATTAACAAAATGAAAGTAACAAATGAACCAACAATAAAGGTAATAAATCCAACTAATAAAATAGCAGGGAGGGAAAGAACCGAATGAGTGGAGGGTGATTCATCACATTGACTTTGTGTAATTCTGGTATCCTGACCCTGCTTGTTTCTGACTTTGTGTATTTCTGGTATCCTGACCCAGCTTGTTTCTGACTTTGTGTATTTCTGGTATCCTGACCCAGCTTGTTTCTGACTTTGTGTATTTCTGGTATCCTGACCCAGCTTGTTTCTGACTTTGTGTATTTCAGTAGATGGTGAGCTTAAAGGACCACTATAGGCACTCAGACCACTTCAGCTCAGCTGAGTTTTAACCCTGCAGCTGAAAACATAGCCATTTCAGAGAAACTGCTATGTTTACAATGAGGGTTAATCCAGCCTCTAGTGGCTGTCTCATTGACAGCCACTAGAGGCTGCTTCCGCGATTCTCACTGTGAAAATCACAGTGAGAAGACGCTGGACGTCCATAAGCAAGCATTGAGTAATGTTTTCCTATGGGCGGTTTAAATGCGTGCGCGGCTCTTGCCGCACATGCGGCGCTGACGTCGGCAGGAGGAGGAGAGTTTCCAAGCGCCAAGGGAGCCCGGCGCTGCAGAAAGGTAAGTGGCTGAAGGGATTTTAACCCCTTCAGCCCAGCGGGAGGGGGTGGACCTAATAACCATATAGTGCCAGGAAAACTAGTTTGTTTTCCTGGCTATATAGTGGTCCTTTAAACAAGCTTACATTCTAATTTAATAAATTTTAAAATATAAAATCAGCAAGATGCATATAAAGACCAAACTTGTTTAGATTTATTTCCTATGTTGACATCCACAGTTGTATCAAAAATGTACAATTACGTTAAAATAGAATCAAAAACAAAAAATTACATAAACCATGAACAGTTAGGCTTTGCAACACTAGGGGATGCTGCTGATCACGTTTTGTCTACAACACAGGAAGAGCACTGGATTTTAACCTGTTTCAGGTCATATATCTTCTCAGGACTCACACTATATTATAAGCCTTTGCACAATCCTTGTCACTGTTTACACTTAAGTAAGAAACTTTTTTTTCTTTTGGGTATCCCCACAGGAAGCAATCGGTAGCTGAAAGGTCAGGCAAACGTTGCCGCCAATTAATCTGTGAATTTCTTGAAATTATTCGCTTGCCAAACAGTTGTCTCAGGAGGAACATTGTAGCCTCATCCTGTTAAAACTTCCAATTCAGGAGGATTTTCCTCTTTGTTTTAAAATAATGTACCTGAAATTTTGAAAATAAAATTCCACTATTTTTACACATTGATCTTACCAATGATGAATCTCCCAAGACTCCGTTATTATATGTACATGCAACAAAAAAATAATTTAACTACTAACAAATAAGCTATTTACCCATCAAATCCTTCTCTGAATTTTGGCCCTCCGTGTACTTGCTCTGTGACAAATTAACATGTAAACGGCAAGCTATATTGCTAAACAAAGACACTCCAATACTTGAAACTGATCCCTTTGAATGTTGTGTTGACCCCAAACCACTGCTATGGCACAAAGTGTAATAATAGAAAACCTTATCTAGAGGTAATTTCGCAGGAGACAATAAGTGTTAGTGACAATCATGGTAATATGTATCTTTAAGTAGAAGACAGATCTCCCCTCCCCCCCCGAATTTGCAAATCGGTATGTCAGTTGTTCTGTTTAATGAATAATCATCTTGCTTCACATACTTGAACTACACGCCAGTGGTTCTTAGCCATTGGGCCTGGATCTAGAATGAAAGTCCTAATGCAATTTTTAGTATATTCTCATTTGTTGAAGCAGGAACATAATATTGATCAGGTGCTGGGTAGCTGTCCACAATGAAGCCTTTAGTGTGTGAGATAACTTTGGTCTAGAGAGAATTATTTTGAAATGTATTTGGTGCCACCAATTTCCACAAATATTTTTTTTCTAGGTTGGGCTTAAAGAGGAAATCAAATGCATAAATACAAAGCAGGATTTATATTCTAGGCAACTCTAAACAAATTACTATTGCTTCAGTGTCAGCATCATTCACAATATATCGTGTGCCATAAAATGCTAGATTAGAGCATTAATCGTAGAACAATAAAATACATGTATCTTAGACCACAGCATAAAGGGATCCTAAAGTGCCCGGAAAAAAAACAGTTTTCCTGGCACTATAGGCTCCTGGAGTGCCTCCCTCCCTCAGGGTCACCCTCCCGCGTGGCTGAAGAGGGTTAAAACCCCTTCAGCCACATACCTGAATCCAACGCCGATGGCCCTCGGCGCGGGGTCAGGCTCCGCCCATGCCGATGTCAGCCGGCAGGGGAGAACTAATGCACAACCCGGCAATGGCCTCGTGCGCATTAGACCTCCCCACAGGAAAGTATTATTCAATGCTTTTCTATTGGGAAAATCTGACGCTGGAGGTCCGTGAGGACATCCAGCGTCAGATAACAGACCAAAAGTCCGTTTGTATTCTGGAAGCCCTCTAGTGGCTGTCTGGTAAACAGCCACTGAGGGCAGACTTAGAGCTGCAATGTAAACATTGCAGTTCTCTGGAACTGCAATGTTTTACATTGCAGCACTAAGTGCAAAAGGGTCACAGCACCCAGACCACTTTAATTAGCTGAAGTGGTCTGGGTGCCTACTGTGTCCCTTTAAGTGCTTCAACTTGCCCTAACTTGTAGATACCAATTAAAGCCGCTAGAGGAGAATACAGTTAAGATTATCTGTATCATGTTAATGAGAGAGCAAGATTTAGTACTGACTTAAAGGACCACTATAGTACCAGGAAAACAAACTCGTTTTCCTGGCACTATAGTGCCCTGAGGGTGCCCCTACCCTCAGGGTTCCACTCCCGCTCGGCTGAAGGGGGTTAAAATCTTACCTTTCTCCAGCGCTGGGGACTCTCCTTCTCCGGTCGTCATCGGCTGAATGAGCATGCGCGACAAGAGCCGGGCGCGCATTCAGTCAGTCCATTCTCAATGCTTTCCTATGGATGCTGGCGTCTTCTCATTGTGAAAATCACAGTGAGAAGCGCGGAATCGCCTCTAGCGGCTGTCAATGAGACAGCCACTAGAGGCTGGATTAACCCTAAAGTAAAGTAAAGTATTTACAGCAGGCAGGGTTAATCCTAGATGGACCTGGCACCCAGACCACTTCATTAAGTTGAAGTGGTCTGGGTGCCTATAGTGTTCCTTTAATTACCGGTAATGGGTATTACAAGCATGAGTGCAAAGCTACAAAAGTACTGAAATTATTAATTGTATACCAGCAAAAAAAAAATATGTAGCAAGTCAAAACACAATAAACATGTATACTGTATCATTGTAAAATAAAAAATGTTTGTACATGAATTGAAACACACACACTGGGTGTGGAAGAAAAATGGGAAAGTGATGCAATATTAGTTTTGTATTCTATCCTCAATATGTCATTGGTCTGATACAATATTTTTTAATACATTGATATTTCTTATTTGTTTTTTCCTGCGGTTATCAGAAATGTGCAGTGTTTAAGATCATATTAGGAACAAGATGTACAGTAGCTGCCTGATGACATCATACCTGGCACCAGATGACAAATTTATGCAAAAAACTGCATAGGTTTGGGAGAGAGATACCTAAAGGGGCTGAGAGGACACAAAGAGACACAGAGGGGCTGTGGAAGGGGCAACATCTAAACCCATTAGATTTTAGTTGTGTCGATTAAAATCTACTGGAGATTTAGTAGACTAAAACAATTCAGACGATTAAAGCGGCACTGTCATGCCGAACTTACCTTTCCTCAATCTCTTCCTCTTCTCCCCCTCTCTCGGGATCTGTTATTCTTTTCTTTCTGTCTTCTTTAGTTTTCTTTAAAATCATAAGACAAAGTAGGGACTCTTTGCCTTATGGAGGATTCCTCAGCTTGACCAGCTCTGACCAGCGGAGGAGCAAAGTGTGCTTCATTTCCGCTGGTCAGAGCAATTTTCCCATAATTCTTACCTTCCCTCTGTGTTCCCACAATGCTTCCTGTCATTTTACATGAAACTGCCGAATTGCGTTCTAACTGAATGAGAACAGTATGTTCGTTTCTTTTTTTTTTTTTTTATAATTCTTTATTTTATTTGTGCATCTTAATAACAAATGGGTTTGCTTTGCCACAACAGCAAGAACAAACTGAGCGATAAACACAAGAGAACAATATTGTGGCATTGAAGGCATTGCACATTTTTGTTAGATTATCAAGATAAACATGCACGTTTTAGCATGATATGGTACAAGGTGAACACAAAGTTTAGGCGATAACTAGGCATACGAGGTATAACTGTCTTAGCAACGCATATTGGCTGCTAGTGTAATTATCTGAACTACAAGCTTAACGGAGCTTGAGGAGTTCCAAGATGGAGTTGTGTCTTTTTTTTTTTTGTTTGCTAACAATTTATATCTATTGTGGGTATATTCAAGTGCTAGTGAGACAGGTTGAAACGGGGTGCTGAGTATTATGAGCCCTATGGTCCATGTGCAGTAATGGAGGGAGACAGATATAGTAAATGTGAGTAATTAGGAGACTAATTTTGCTGGATGCATTGAGTCACTCTTAATAAACCTGCTTATGATAACCTAAAATAACAGGGGAACGTAAACATAAAGACATATCTCGTTTTGAGGATGTAGTCCTCTGTATTGTAACAGTCGGGTGTTTATGTTGCCTTCCGTGAGCATGGGGGCATTGAAGGTAACCCACAGAGGTTTTAAGTCCGTTAGAGTCCCGCTTTGCCCGTGCTTCAGCCTACTCCTTGTATGGTCATCTCCCAGGCTTGTATTGTGCCGGTCAGCTTGCGCAGTGTCCCAGATGTAAGGGAGTGTGGAGCCCCGGAGTCGCGTGTATGTATACTGGTCGGTGAGTGTGAGGACCTCCAAGTTGTGGTCTGAGCTGAGTTCACCCGTCTCGGGTCGGGGTGGCTCTGTGGTCGCCTACCCGGTGTGGACATCACCCTGGGCCGTGCGCCTCGCTGTGTCGCTTGTTTGGTCGGGTCGCATCTGCCCCTCTGCGTTTTGCGTCTCGGGGGTCTCCTCCTGGCCATCCCACAGGCTCCAGGCCCCAGTTTGTTGTTGCTCACCTTTGGGTTCAGGCGCATGTCGGAGAGGGCCCTTCGCTGGAGCTGGGTGCTCGTCGGTGCTATACGCTGTGCACCTCGCGGTGAGTTGTGTGGCTTCTCGGTAGTAGGTGGTGCGTGTCCCTGAGGCCGCATGCGAGCCCTCAGCTGTTTCCAAAAGGAGGCGAAGATAGCGTTTAGCCTGTGTTCAGTGTCCAACCATATACTTTGTGGGTATGCTGTTGAGACGGCATCCGCCATCTTGGGGGCTTGCATGCCAGTAGGTTTGGGACCCTGTGTCCCTATCGTTTGTACACCCCTTCGCAGGGGGAGCTTGTGGGGGTGGACCGGGATGACCCCCACCGGTCCAGAGGGGGGGAGACGAGGGCCCAAGTCCTGGATCTTGGCTGGTCGTGGCATCAGGAGAGCGGCCGTCCCTCCCGCGCATGCCATGTTTGTAGGCCTCACCATCATGTCGGGTGATTGGGGTTAGATCTGTCGCTCGATCAGTGCACCCCGATGGCACGGCTCACTGGGTAGCCTTTCCGACCTGGTTGTGCGCCGTTAGGGCTATAGAAATGGGAGAAATTTGCAGTTTTCAGCGGGAGCTGCTGTAGTGTGCTTCCACTCTGCTCCAAGGTCAGGCCCCGCCCCCGTGTTCGTTTCTTTTAGAACGCAATTCGGCACTTTATTCGGATCGGAATTTCATTCTAATGAATGAAACTCTGATCCTATTCATTGCTGTGGCTGCATCTTGCAGCCGCTTAGTAGATAACTCCCTAATTCCCACGGTATCAGGGAGTTATCTACTAAAAGGCTGAAAGACCTAAATTGGTCTTTCAGCCAACTTTACTAATACCAAGTAAAAATTACTTAGTATTAGTAAATAATATGCCCCTACTCGCTATACCGCGAGTAGGGGCATGTGTAGTAAGCAGTGAGCAGCGTATAGCTGCTCACTGTAAAAAAACAAACAAAAAACTAATAACCCCCCCCCCACTCCCCCCATGCCCGTGGGGGCCCTAAATAAAGATGGGGGGGAACCTACTGGCCCCCCCCTGGCCCCCACCCCTGCGCGGTGGGTGGGTGGGGGCCCTAATACAACAATAAGGGGGGGGGACCTACTGTCCTCCCCCCCGGCCCCCACCCCTGCGCGGTGGGTGGGGGCCCTAGTAAAACAATAAGGGGGGGGGACCTACTGTCCCCCCCAGGCCCCCACCCCTGCGCGGTGGGTGGGGGCCCCAATAAAACAATAAGGGGGGGGGACCTACTGTCCTCCCCCCCTGGCCCCCACCCCTGAGCGGTGGGTGGGGCCCTAATAAAACAATAAGGGGGGGGACCTACTGTCCTCCCCCCCGGCCCCCACCCCTGAGCGGTGGGTGGGGGCCCCAGTAAAACAATAAGGGGGGGGGACCTACTGTCCTCCCCCCCGGCCCCCACCCCTGAGCGGTGGGTGGGGGCCCCAATAAAACAATAGGGGGGGGACCTACTGTCCTCCCCCCCTGGCCCCCACCCCTGTGCGGTGGGTGGGGGCCCTAATAAAACAATAAGGGGGGGGACCTACTGTCCTCCCCCCCGGCCCCCACCCCCTGAGCGGTGGGTGGGGGCCCTAAATGAAACACCCCCCCCCAATCAAGGTGACTAGGGGTCCCAAGCCCCTAGTCACCACCCCCCCACCCAAAAAAACCTATCCCCTACCTACCCCCCTCACCCTACAAATAGTGAGGGGGGGAATAAAATAACTAACCTGTAAAAAAAAAAAATTAAACTTACCATTTGACGCCTTCTTTTTTCTAAAATCTTCTTTCTTCAGCCCCCAAAAAGGCCAAATAAAAATCCATTACACCCGTCGCACTTTAAAAAAAAAAAAAAAAACGAGCGCAAAAAAAATTAATCCAAGTTCGCCCTTCGAGGGCACGCCGCATACTGAGCTCCGCAGGGCGGGTCAAGGCTTATAAAGCTCTGAGTCATTTTACACAGCGTGGGAAAATTCAAAAGAACTGTTTAGTAGACATGCCCCTACTCGCGGTATAGCGAGTAGGGGCATTTGGGAGATTTTAATCTCCCTTGTGCTATTATGGGGGTCATATTGACCCCCATAGAGTGAGAGGTGGACCTGGGGGGGCTTATGAAGTGGTGGGGAGCACTGCTCCCTGCCGCTTCTATAATTACATATTACAAGGAGGGAGCTGCGTGCCGGTAGCTCCCTCCTTGTAATAAACGGAACGAACAAACTAACACTGATACATTGTGTTAGTTTGTTCGGCTGATCTTTCTATTCATTCATTCGTCTGTCTGATGAATGAATGAATAGATGAAATTCCCGTTCGCATGTCCAGGTGTTTCACTGGGCATGTGCGGGAATCTCACAGTCTGTCTAGTGTGGGCTGATGACGTGTCCCTGAGGGACTTCACCTACCCACACAAAGATGGCGGCGCCCTGAATCAAGATCGGGGCAGAAAATAAGGATAAAAAAATAGGTAATGTGGGGGGCTTAGGGGCATTTGGGCGTGACTAGTGGGTCAATTGGATGTAGTGGAGGCGGGTTAAAAAAAAAAACGGGATTCGGCATGACAGTGCCGCTTTAACATAGCTTTTCAGTCAAAAGACTGACTAAATTGAAATTTGCCGCACCCATTGATTAATACAGTCCATTTGACACACTGACTAGTACCCGAGGTTACAGTCCACAACACACACTGACTAATACGGGATGGGACAGTCCACAACACACACTGACTAGTACCTGAGGTGACAGTCCATGGCACACACTGACTAGTACCTGAGGTGACAGTCCATGGCACACACTGACTAGTACCTGAGGTGACAGTCCATGGCACACACTGACTAGTACCTGAGGTGACAGTCCATGGCACACACTGACTAGTACCTGAGGTGACAGTCCATGGAACACACTGACTAGTACCTGAGGTGACAGTCGGTAAAAGATAGTAACTTGCCAATACCCGCGGTGACAGAATGCAGCATACATATATTGACTAGGACATAAAGTTACCATAGGACACTTTCCCCTGTGGTGACACTCGGGGACCCCCCGACCTCCCTCCCAGGCTGACACTCGGGGACCCCCCGCCTCCCCCCCAGGCTGACACTCGGGGACCCCCCGGCCTCCCCCCTGGCTGACACTCGGGGACCCCCCGGACTCCCCCTGGCTGACACTTGGGGACCCCCCGGCCTCCCCCAGGCTGACACTCGGGACCCCTGCCTCCCCCAGGCTGACCCCTGGGGACCCCCGGCCTCCCCCCAGGCTGACTCTCGGGACCCCCGGCATCCTCCCAGGCTGGACACACTCGGGGACCCCTGGCTCCCCCTGGAAAGCCGACACTCTCGGGGACCCCCGGCCTCCCCCCAGGCTGACATCACTGGGGACCCCGCCCCCAGGCTGACTCGGGACCCCGGCCTCCCCCAGGCTTCGACCCCCGGGGACCCCCGGCCTCCCCCCAGGCTGGGACACACTGGGACCCCTGCCTCCCCAGGCTGACTCGGGGGTCCCCGGCCTCCCCCAGGCTGACCTCGTGACCCCGGCCTCCCTCAGGCTGACCCCTCGGGGACCCCGCCTCCCTCCCAGGCTGACACTGGGACCCCCGCCTCCCCAGGGCTGACTCTTGCACCCCCTCTGCCTTCCCTCCCAGGCTGACACTCGGGGACCCCCCGCCTCCCCCTCTGTGGCTGACTCTCGGGGACCCCCCGGCCTCCCTCCCAGGCTGACACTCGGGGACCCCCCGTTGACAGGCCCCGGTTACCGCCTCACCAGGGAGCTCGAGCTCTGCTTCCTCTGCTGCTTCATCCAGCTCTTGAAATCCATGCAGGCACGGCAGGGCTTCTTGGGGTGTCCTCCCTCCCCCCCGGCAGGGCCGCCTGCTGCCGGCTTCACCCCGGGTATCGGGAACGGAAACCCGCTCAGAGGGTTCGAGGCTTGCCGGTCACTGGGCGCCGCCATGTTGGGAGAGCAGTGCATTCTGGGAGCGGCCCTGGAGAGACATGCTCATAGCTGCAGGTGGCTCAGAGCTGTGTCAACTCATTCTCACTGTTTCTGCACACACAAACACACAGACAGACACACACACACATACACAGACACACACACACACACACACACAGCTGTGTGTTTATTTTATTTTGTATTTTGTTTAGAATTATTGTTTTAGTGTTCTTATTGTAAAAAAAAATAATATTGATAAAAGTAAGCTGTTATTTCTAGAGGATCAACACTGAAATCAATGATGGTAATATACTTATATCTATGACTTGGGCTCAGATATAAATTTATTTTCTGCAGAATAATCTTGTTTTTTAGAACATTTTTCGTGACACCCAAATTTGAGTTCAGATGGTTCAGCTCAGCAGAATTTCGATTGGGAACTGGATCTGAAGAACAAACCAAACCTGTGCGAAAATGGGACAATCAGTGTGCTGCAAAGTACACACATAATACTATATTTATACATTTTGCAGTACACTGATAGGAGCGTTTTCCAGCCATATGAAATCAGATCAACTGAGAAAAAGTAACCAATAGATGGGAAAACTGGGTGGGCAATAAAATATCTATAGTTATTAAATATCTAATATATAAATATATAGTTAGTGCTCCTTCTGTTTTACCATCTATTGCTCACTTCTCAATGTGAATAAAATCAAATCAACATTTAGTGACTGCTCCCTAGCCATCAATAATCATTTTTTGTAAACAATCATCTCATGAGCGGAAAATTTAGTAGCTCTACAGACGATAATAAAAAATAAATAAAATAAAAAAATACTTTTTTTTCCCCTGTAGCAAAAGCTGACTTACACCACCTTAGCACAACTTCTTGATTGCATTTGATTTGTTTTGTGGGCTGGATTGATAAGTGCTATTCTCTTTACTTGTCAGTGATTGGCAACACAGTATTCGTTCTTACTGACTTGGTGTATATCCTGGTCAATTTCACATGGTGTGTGGCACAATGACATTACTTTGCAGAAGCATTGAATAACAAAAACAACAGACTGATAATCAGTGCATTTGAGAAAGAAAGCAGTAGCTTATGCATAAGTGCCAATTCACAAATTTAGGAACTTTATATACCTGCCTTACTCAGAAGCGGATTAAGGTTTCCCAAGGCCCTAGGTGTGTTGCGTGTTGAATAGCTGAGTGTTTTATGTGTGTGCATGAGACTGAATGTTGTGTGTGTGTGTGAAGTAGGTTGAGACAGGGGCGTATTAGCCGCGAGGCAAACAAGGCATTTGCCTTGGGCGGCATTTTTCAGGGGGCGGCAAAAAAGCCGCCCCCAAATGCCCAGGCAAATGTCTTGTTAGCCTCGCGGCTAACAGACATGCCGAGCTGGCGTGCTGGGCGGGCGGAAGGCGAGGGAGCTCTTCCCCTGAGCGCTCTGCTCAGCTCCCTCGCGCGCCGCCAAGTGAGGCTGGGAGCTGGAATATGACGTCATATTCCGGCTCCCGGCCTCACTCTGCTGGCGGCACGCGAGGGAGCTGAGCAGAGCGCTCAGGGGAAGAGCTCCCTCGCCGCCCGCCCGCCCTGCAGCCACTGGACCCCAGGGAGAGGGAGAACCCCCCCAGCATTCCCAAAGGTAAGGAGGCTGGGAGGGGTTAAATAAAAAAAAAACCCACAAGTGAGTGTGTTAGTGTGTGTGTGTGTGTCTGTCTGTTAGTGTGTGTGTATGTTAGTGTTAGTGTGTGTGTCTGTTAGTGTGTGTGTGTCTGTTAGTGTGTGTGTGAGTCTGTTAGTGTGTGTCTGTTAGTGTGTGTCTGTTAGTGTGTGTGTTTGCCTGTTAGTGTGTGTCTGTTAGTGAGTGTGTGCGTGTGTCTGTTAGTGAGTGTGTGTTTGCCTGTTAGTGTGTGTGTCTGTTAGTGAGTGAGTGTGTCTGTTAGTGAGTGTGTGTTTCTGTTAGCTAGTGAATGCGTATCTGTCAGTGAATGTGTGTGTGTGTGTGTGTGTATTTAGAAGGCGGAGCAGGGGGGAAGGGTTGGGTGGCGGTTGCGGGGGTGGGAGTAGCGCGGGGGTGCCTGAGTTTTGTCCTGCCTAGGGCAGCACAAAACCAGGATACACCACTGGGTTGAGACCTGTATGGACAGGAGACTAAATGTGCCCGTGTGTGCCTGCCAAGTGTTGCATGTGTGGTGGCTGAAATTTGTTTGTGTGTAGGGGGATCTGAGTGTGTCTGAGAGTTGTTTATGTGTGTGGTGTCTGAGTGTGTGTAAGTTGTTCTTCTGCCCCCCTCCTGTTGTTCTTGATGATCCAGTGGAGGACACTAGTTTGGACTGGTTCCCTGGTGATCCTGTGGTGGGTGAGCTGGAAGCAGGATGCCTGGCGATCCAGTGGAGGTGCTTTGTTCTCTGCATCAAAATGGGTGCAGGTCACTTCATGAGCTCCCTTACAGTTCCTATGTTACTCAATGACTGGCTGCTGTACTCTGAGTCATTGAAAAGTGCCATTGGACTGCAAGCTCTTAAAGTGATCTGCACCTGATACTGGTTTTAAATCACAGTGCTCCCTTGAGCAGGTGAGGGGGCTCAGGGCCGAGTAAGGTTATCTTTTCATCTCTTTGAGACCCTCTTACAGTCAGTTCCTGAACTCCAGCCACAGACAGGGCCACCTTATATAAAACTTATAGTCTCAATTGATCAGTGATTGAAGAGTTAAGTCTGAGCTTTGCAAGGTAGAATGTATAATAAAGATGGAATCATCACATCCTAAGTGAGTACTGTTCTCCTTCCAAAGCCGGGTAGAGATGTATAGACTTTGGCATCTAATTGGCCAGTCTTCAACTTAACCATGATCTTAAGATCCTCACTAAAATTATTGCACTCAGAGTGCAATCTTATCTTCCCAACGTGCTCACAACTCACCAGCTATGGTCTGTGATGGGACGGCAGGCGTTTTTGGGGGGTCTGGATGGTGGTGGCGGCTGTGATTGGCACTACTTGGCGGTGGACTGGCTCTGCTTCCCCTTTGCTCATCAGTCTTGGCAACATATGATTTGTGTTTTAAAACTACACTAAATTGGACACCTACTTGTAACTTTTATTAAAAACATACAGCACAACAGAGCCGGCCTCGTCCCTCTCACCCCTCCTTGGCCTGCTTGGGACCTTTCATGATCTGGCAGGACACAAGATCGGCTGGAATAAATCTAGTGCACTTCACTTGGGAAGGGAATCAACTTCTCCTGTTCCAAATTGTGAGTACATCCCTTATACTTCCTCCACGTTCCCATACTCATTATTGCTGCTGTGGGGCGCAAAACTATCCTTCAGGTCTGGAACCAGCTCAGTACACCACCTCTGCATTTTTTCTTAACTAAACTCAGTTTTTTTATAAAAGTGCTTTGCGTGTAAAAATAGGCGCTTAAACAGGTACCAGAAATGTCAATCTCTTAGCAGCTACCACACTGATGTGGAAATCTCTCCTATTCACCAAAGTATAAACACAGTTAAAGGACCACTCTAGGCACCCAGACCACTTCAGCTTAATGAAGTGGTCTGGGTGCCAGGTCCAGCTAGGGTTAACCCATTTTTTAATAAACATAGCAGTTTCAGAGAAACTGCTATGTTTATCAATGGGTTAAGCCTTCCCCCAAAGCCTCTAGTGGCTGTCTCATTGACAGCACTAGAGGCGCTTGCGTGCTTCTCACTGTGATTTTCACAGTGAGAGCACGCCAGCGTCCATAGGAAAGCATTGTAAATGCTTTCCTATGCGACGGGCTGAATGCGCGCGCAGCTCTTGCCGCGCGTGCGCATTCAGCCGGCGGGGCGTAACAGAGGAGGAGAGGAGGCAGAGAGCTCCCCGCCCAGCGCTGGAAAAAGGTAAGTCTTTACCCCTTTCCCCTTTCCAGTGCCGGGCGGGAGGGGGTCCCTGAGGGTGGGGGCACCCTCAGGGCACTGTAGTGCCAGGAAAACGAGTGTGTTTTCCTGGCACTATAGTGGTCCTTTAAGTAAGGAGGTTGGAAGGTGATACCCACCACCAATCTCCTAAGTGGAGTGCTAGTAAAACACACTTATCCCTAATATACAACTGAAGTAAAAATCAGTCCAATATTAAACATAGGTGAGGAAAAAAAGGGAGAAAAAAATCTAATGGTGTAGTATGTGCGGTACAGAAAAGTGGTAAAAAAAATATATAAATAAACAAACTCACAAAAATAGAGACAAATGCAGGACTGGCTCTAATCACAATCGCTTTGGCGTGTTAAGGTGACACCTTCCCTCTTCTTTATACTTCTTATTAAGTTGAAAAAAGCACAAAGAAAATAGCTCCTAGTGTAGTATATCAGGAACCAAAAATACTTTTATACCAGATGAATATTGCTCACCTTAGAAAGAGGCAATAAGGGAAACCTGGCTCTAGGTATCAATGCTGCTATATAGGTGGGTAACCCTTCTTTACAATAGGCTGATGGAGTAAATAGCCAGAAGCACTAAAAATCCAATCACATAAATGTATTAATACATAAAAACAAAGTTAAAACAAAATATAAGTCAATGAGAAATTTTAAATAAATGCCCAAAAGGCTTCCTGAAGTTCTCCAAGATGCGTTTCACCCTTTCCTCAGTCTTTCTCAATCAGTGACTGTTTAACGCGGACTGGCTGAACACTTTAACTAACAAATAAAACTTAGTAAAAATGTTCCTCAAGACATGCACATTTTATATCCCTACCTTGGTTTCTTCATTCCAGTCAAAGATCATGGCAACCCTAGAGTACACGGCATGGTCCTTGGTGGATCGGGCCATGACCCTTAACAAAATACATCTCATGGCACCAATTATTTGTATCTCTACTTATTACCTTCTTGTTTTTGGGTGGGTTAGGTATCCTGTAAACTGACAAAATTATATATTTTTTAGATTTATAGTATTTCCGGTTTGGTAGCCCATTTCTCTGTCCAACTGCCCAAACCAAGTTTCTCCCTTTTTCCTCCCCTACGTTCAAAATTGAGATACCAATCTCATCAGAAGTCATCAACTCTCCCAACACATTTGTCTAAAGCAGAAAGTCTTTTTATTTTCCATATGGGGGGGAGGAGGGGTTGGACAGGTCAGGAAGTGGTCTTTTGTTGAAGGAGTTTTAACTACCATTTCCTTTAAATTTTAAAGATTATATTTACAAAAATGCCTGGAGTTGCAATTGTATTCTGTTGAACTCTATGGCCTTGTTTATTATTATATATATCAGTACATATTATTTTATGTATGCTGTCAGTGTATGTGATGATATCTGGAATACCTAATAAAAATGTTTTTTGGTTTTTTTAAATGGAATCTTCGCAATAGTTTTAGAATATTGCTGCTTTAGTTTAACTACTGAGTATCTGTTATTCACATCACTACCAGGAATTGTAAATTCATAAAATAAAATCATAATTGCATTTGTCTTGCAATTGCATTTGTCCTGGAATTTGTAGCGGTACTTACATGGTCCTCGTGCCGGCCGGGGTCCTCCGCTTGAGCACTCCTGCCTCCAGGCGAGCCACGTGCAGCTCGAACATTTGTGGCTCCTGGCAGGCCGCGCGAGCCGAACGTTCTGATAGGGCGCTCGGCCCGTACAGTATTAAGAACGCTGCTCGCATCATGAGCACCTTCTTAAAGGTGAAATGGGAGCCTAACCTCACGGTTGGCTCCCATTGGCCCACGTCATTCCAGTGCCCCCATTCACGCACATTTTTGGGCACAGGCATGACAAATAAAACACAGGATTATTAAAACTTACTTAACCCTAGATACTGTGCCCTATTGTGCTTTCTGTTCCCAGTACCCTTTAGTGCGTTTCTTGGGTTATTTTATTGTATTGTATTATATTCTGGTATTGACCTTGGCTTTGTTTTCTGACTCTGAGTTTCTCTTTAACCCTTGCCTGTCTTGTTTGCCCATCTGACTGATTACCTGACTCTGGCTAAGTTTTCATTTTTGCTTTCTCTCTGTTACCGTGACCCCAGCTTGTATTGTGACTGCGCATTACTCTCTGTCTAACGTTAAGTCCGGCTACTCTAAGGCCTGGTAATACGTTTATTTACTTTGTCTGTCCCTTGCTAAACTCTGCATGCTAAGGTTATACCTCGTGACAGAATTATATTTACAGATAAGATGACACATTTCCCAAAAATGCAGTTAGCTCATGATCTCTGATGAATGCCGGGCTTAAATTTCATCTGGATAATTGCATCTGGAATTTCCCATCAAGAAGGAAATGTAATTTGGGCCAAAAAAACACATTCTAAGATTGGTAACAAAATACAATTCTGACCATTACAGAAGATCCAGATTCTTAAAATTACAACTCTTGTTTGTCATGTGTGTGTTTTAAGTAGTATAAATAAGTTAGCCATCTTGCTACTTGGGTAGGAATGTTTAATTTGGCGAGCCATTATGGTATATAGCATCTCTCTAACTCAGATGAACAAAGTTGAATTTCTAAGCAATATGGCACAGATAATTTATTTGATAGTGCCTGCTAGACTGAAAGCTCCCACGTAAAGCAACACTATATTACTGGAATATATATTTAGGTCTCCAGCTCCCCTCTCCGTGGAGTAAAAAGGTTTTAAAATGACCTTTTCTCCATTACTGCACCGGTCTTGTCATGACTGGCTCCTCCTCCATTGCTAAGATCATCAATCTTGATGATCTCAGCCAATCCAATGCTTTCCAACAGGAATGCAGTGGGAGGCTATTGAACACCTGCTGCAAACTCCCACCAATTGGCATCTCCTCATAGAGACGCATTGAATCAATCCATCTTCCATGCAGATCATTGAGACGCTGAACGTAGGTGCCGCACACACACAGGAAGCACCTCTAGTGCAGCGATGAGATAGGAAGCACCTCTAGTGGCCGTCTGAATGACAGCCGCTAGACGTGATACTAAGTAGTAATATAAACTCTGCAATTTCTCTGAAAAGACAATGTTTACATTGAAAGAGCCTGCAAGGACAGGCTATAGACACCAAAACCAAGTAAAGCTGTTTTTATTCTGGTGACTATAGTGCCCATTTAAGAGCAATGGTTATGAAAATATATATCCAATTACGTGGATTGACACTAATTTATTGAGGTCAAAATTAATTATTTAGACTCAGAAATACTGTTTGCCACTGGGCAAACATTTGAATGGATGACTTTACTCAAACAAATATGATTGGGTGGAGCATGAGTGTCAAGCAGAGTGGACACATGCTGAGTGAGCTTCTGAGCTTGTCAGAGCAATTTACTGAAATATTCTGGTCCATCCAAAGATCTAACCGCAAAATTACTGTGATCATCACGGGACACCTTAGTGAACCGAGTGATACTAAACTCAAAGCATCCTTTAGCTGGATTGCCTGAGTTGTGCTCTTTGCAGCCTCCAAGCAAGGCTGGCGTAGAAGAGACAGACTCCCTCCTGCTGCTGAATCTGACTAATCAGAGCTCACTTCGCCACTCCGACCCTCCCTTTGGACCGGTGGGGGTTATCCCAGTGCCAGGAGCTCACCTACCACTACACATCACACCTAAAGCTACATTTCAAATCTAATATTGAGTCAGGCCCATGTGGCTTTTAAGATAGTGGTGATTGAAGTTGAAACCTCAGCACATATTGCAGCGACACTGGCAAAACTGGATCGCATATCTGCGAGATTCTTGGCTGGAATGACAGAGGAGCAGCAGGACACTTGGCCTCCAGAGCCACATTGCAATGAAACGGAGCAGTAACCTACCTCCATACACAGGATCACATCGCCTACCAGACCTGTGGTCACCTTGATCAATCAACCGAAAGGATTCCAGCAATGCACAAATCTGCCCAAAATTCCTGGGGTGCTCAGAGCTGGAACTGTAATAGTTTGGGTCAGGCTGTGGCCAAGTTTTCCGGGAGTTCCCTCTACAGCGCACCTCAAGATGGTGGTGGCAACCCTGTGCTGAGTTAAAGCAGTTTTTTTCAAGCTACAGCTTCACATGGGACTATCTGCTGACCGCCAGGCGCAGATTGGGAACAGGTTGAGTTCCTCAGGCGTTCATAGCTGCTACTAGGCGCAATGTGGTGTCTCTGTTAAACCTGCTAAGGCTTATTTTCTCTAGGGTGGACTCCTGTATTTTCATTTTGTAACCAATCATGTTTTATAATCAAATAACTTTTCCTATATCACTCTATGTCTAAACTGTCTCTCTTCCATACTAGCTTCGCTCAAGTCAATGTTTTAGACATATCTACCTAGCCTGAATTTGTTAAATCATAAAAATAGTGCTATCATTTCGACATGCCACACATCTATCTTAACCCCTTAAGGACACATGACATGTGTGACATGTCACGATTCCCTTTTATTCCAGAAGTTTGGTCCTTAAGGGGTTAAAGGGACACTATAGTTGCCAGAACAATTACAGCTTTTTGTATTTGTTCTGGTGAGTATAATCATTCCCTTCAGGGTTTTTGCAGTAAACATAGTTTTTTTTCAGAGAAAATGCAGTGTTTACATTACAGCCTAGTTATACCTCCTCTATCCACTCCTCAGATGGCTACTAGAAGTGCTTCCTGGGGCAGTGCTGCACACTGTGACTGACTTTACTCATAGAGATGCATTGATTCAATGTATCTCAATGAGGAGATTCTAATTGGCCAGAACTGTGCTTGACTTGTGCTGGCTCTGCCCCTTGACAGTCTCAGCCAATCCAATGCTTTCCTATTGGAAAGCATTGTGATTGGCTTTGATGATCAACCCTTTTGATGTCAGCCACACAGGCAGGTCAGGGGCAGAGCCAGCAGCAGCAAACTGGAATAAAAGTAAGGTTTTACTATATTTAGGGGGGCAAGAGGCTGGTTTTAGCACTATAGGGTTGAGAGTACATGTTTTTGTTCCTAAACCCTACAGTGTTCCTTTAAACCCTGCACTGCTGGGCTTAATTTAAACAGAGACCTTCCGACTTCAGGTAGTACACACAGTGTGCATCGACCTGCAGACCCCAGGTAAAACAATTAATCTGTTTTAAAATTGTCTAATTGCTAACGTTGGGGGGTCAGCTAGTTTTCAGTGTTTTATCCAATGGTGTAACTTAACTTTAATAAAAAGTTAATTACATTTTTTTTTTTGTTTTATTTCTGCAAAACGTCTTTACGAACGTCCACACCACTCTATTTAAATAGATGTGCTGACAACATTATAAACAATCATACTGAAACAAGAGCCAATAGAAACCATGTTATTTTATCAGAAAACTGAAGCAAACACTGAATTTTATTTAAATTCCTTTATTCTAAAAACTCTCTAGTAAGGTATAGTATGAAAGAAAGTAGCTAACCCCATATGATAGGCAAAAGCATACACTAAACAATATGACATAAGAGGCATAACTGAAACATGGTAGGATGAGACACATGACTGGGTAGTTAACTTAAATGGGTGCACACTATTTATGAAGGATAGAAAACAGGAAAGCTGGTGGAGTATGTTTGTATGTTAACCATGAGTTAAAGTCAAATATTAAGCTTGTGTTAATTGCAAGGAAAAAATAAGCCACTGATGATTTGCACACAGCCAAACAGTCCCAATTAAGAATAGTGCAGAGAATGTATGCAGAGTTAGGTTATATTAATTGTGATAGAATAACTGCAAGCAAAAATTATCAATGAGGCAAGACAGAATTGCAACTAGGAATAATTTGATTGTTGGAAGTAGAATTAAGCCTTAGAAGCAGTTCCTTATGTATAACAGAGAGTGACTTGATTGAATGACACAGTATTGAGCCTTAGAAACAGTCTCTTATTAGTATCAGAGAGTAGCTTGATTGTAGGAACTAATACTTAGCTTAAGAGGCAGTTCTGGAACTGAAGAGCTTAGTTAAATCCAATCGTTGTGTAGAGGAATAGAAGTCCGTTTAACAAGCCGAGGTCAAGGAGTGGAGAAGGAGGGTAGTCGTCCCAGAGCGTTATTCGGTACACGGTAAGTTCAAAATAGAGCAGCTGGTAAGTTTTACAGACACCTGTACAATAATCCAGCCCTTTGAATCTGGCGCGGTCTTCCTATGTAGCGTGGAAGGACCGCGTCAGAAAAAAGGGGCGGGGCGAAGCTCCGTGAACCCGGAAGTGGGTTCTGTCGGCGAAAAGCACGGCAGGTATAACCTGACAACTAAGGATAAATATATTCCAACAAATATTAGAAAGGTACATTTCTCAGTATGTACCATTGGGTAATAAATATATAAGAAACAAACTGAAACCAATGTGGCTTAGTGGGAAAGTGAATCAAGAAATTAAAAATAAGAAAAGGGCGTGTAAAGCATTTAAATCGGACAAATCAGAGGCTTCCTATAAAACAGGAGTAGGGAACCTTCAACCCTTCAGATGTTTTGGACTACATCTCCCTTGATGCTTTCCATCATTATGGCTGCAAGAGCATTATGGGAGATGTAGTCAAAAACATCTGGAGGGCCAAAAGTTCCCCACCCCTGCTATAAAATGTATAAGGAAGCCAATAATGTGTGCAAAAAGGTGATTAGATTTGCTAAACTTCAAAATTAAAAAATGATAGCCAAAGAGAGCAAAACCAACCCCAAAGCATTTTTAAGTACATCAATTCTAAAAAAAAATAAAAAAAATGAAAGTGTAGGTATACTGAAAACCGGAATGGGCGTGTTAGTTAATGAAGACTAGGAAAAGGCAGAAATTTTAAATAACTATTTCTCCTCTGCATATATTAAGGAAGAACCTATCGCAATAGCTATGCAAATGATTGCTGCAACAAATGTGCAGAAAAATTGTAATTAGCTAACTCAAGACAAGTTGCTGCAGCAACTAAAGAAAGTTAATATAAACAAAGCTCCAGGGCCTGACGGTATTCATCCATGAGTACTTAAGGAACTAAGTGTAGAAATAAGTGAACCTCTGTTTTTAATCTTTCAAGATTCTTTTCTTTCAGGAAGTGTTCCGGAGGATTGGAGGAAGGCAGATGTGGTTCCTATATTCAAAAAGAGTTTGAAATCCTTGCCTGGAAATTATAGACCTGTGAGCTTAACTTCTGTGGCTGGGAAAGTATTTGAAAAGGTTGTTAAGGGATAATATTCAAGAATTCCTTGAGAAGAACAAGGTTATCAGCAAAAATCAGCACGGTTTTATGAAGCACAGATAATGTCAAACTATCTTGATTGCATTCTACGAAGAAGTAAGAAATATAGATCAGGGTGTTGCAGTGGATGTGATCTATTTGGATTTTGCCAAGGTGTTTGATACAGTTCCCACAACAGATCAGTGTTCAAACCCAAAGAAATTGGTCTAGATGAACATTTTTGTTCTTGGGTAGAACATTGGCTAAAAAATAGAGTACAGAGAGTTGTCATTAATGGTACATATTCAACCTGGACATGAGTGGTAAGTGGTGTCCCTCAGGGTTCTGTTCTGGGACCCCTTCTATTCAACATGTTTATGAATGATCTTGAAAAAAGCATTGAAAATCATGTTTAGTGTTTTCAGATGACACAAAACTCTGTAAAGTAATACAATGTGAGAACGATATTACTTTGCTGCAGAGGGATTTAGATAGACTGGGGGACTGGGTACTCAAATGGCAGATTAAATTTAATGTAGAAAAATGCAAAGTTATTGGCGTAAAGAATGCACAAGCAATGTATACCCTTAATGGAAGTGAATAAGGGATAACACACGAGAAGGACTTGGGAATTGTTATAGACAACAAACTATGCAACCATATGCAACATCAATAAGCAGTGGCTAAGGCCAGTATGTGTCAGGGTACCTGTTGGTGATGTATCCAGGGAGGACATCCTCTCTGCTTAGGGGCTCCCTTCCCCTAGCATTTCGGCATATTTCGGCCGTTTTCGCGCCGGCCGCGCTAGCTCCTCCCCCTTTTATGACGCGACGGCTAGCGTCCACGTCATGACGTCGGCATTTGCATAAAGTGCCGGGAACCGCTATTCCGGACCTTTTGGGGGCGTGGTCTCTATTTAGGTAACAGGGTATTTAAAGGAAAACTTTACTACTGCTCATTGCCCTGTCGTGGTTCTAGCTTGCTAGTCACTCAGCGCGTTCTTTATCTAGTGTTTCCGGTTTTGACCCTTGCTTGTCTTTTGTCCTGTTGTCCTCTCCTCTCCTTTGACTCGGCTTGTATCTCGCTTACCTGTCCTCCGGCTCCCTTGACCTCGGCTCACCTTTTGACTATTCTTGCTTTGTTCCATATATCCTGCCATTCTAAGGTCCGTATACAGGGAGTGTAGAATTATTAGGCAAATGAGTATTTTGACCACATCATCCTCTTTATGCATGTTGTCTTACTCCAAGCTGTATAGGCTCGAAAGCCTACTACTAATTAAGCATATTAGGTGATGTGCATCTCTGTAATGAGAAGGGGTGTGGTCTAATGACATCAACACCCTATATCAGGTGTGCATAATTATTAGGCAACTTCCTTTCCTTTGGCAAAATGGGTCAAAAGAAGGACTTGACAGGTTCAGAAAAGTCAAAAATAGTGAGATATCTTGCAGAGGGATGCAGCACTCTTAAAATTGCAAAGCTTCTGAAGCTTGATCATCGAACAATCAAGCGTTTCATTCAAAATAGTCAACAGGGTCGCAAGAAGCATGTGGAAAAACCAAGGTGCAAAATAACTGCCCATGAACTGAGAAAAGTCACAGCAGCTGCCACGCATGCCACTTCTGTGCCACCAGTTTGGCCATTTCTGAGCCAGTAACATCACTGGAGTGCCCAAAGCACAAGGTGTGGGCCACTCAGAGACAAAGTGGGCCAAGGTAAGAAAGGCTGAAAGACGACCACCACTGAACAAGACACACAAGCCAAACCGTCAAGACTGGGCCATGCTAAATATCTCAAGACTGATTTTTCTTAAGGTTTTATGGACCGATGAAATGAGAGTTATCTTGATGGGCCAGGGATGGATGGGCCCTGGCTGACTTGGTAAAGGCAGAGAGCTCCAGTCCGACTCAGACGCCAGCAAGGTGGAGGTGGAGTACTGGTTTGGGCTGGTATCATCAAAGATGAGCTTGTGGGGCCTTTTCGGGTTGAGGATGGAGTCAAGCTCAACTCCCAGTCCTACTGCCAGTTCCTGAAAGACACCTTCTTCAAGCAGTGGTACAGGAAGAAGTCTGCATCCTTCAAGAAAAACATGATTTTCATGCAGGACAATGCTCCATCACATGCGTCCAAGTATTCCACAGCGTGGCTGGCAAGAAAGGGTATAAAAGAAGAAAATCTATCGACATGTCTCCTTGTTCACCATCCAACTCCCATTGAGAACCTGTGGTCCATCATCAAATGTGAGATTTACAAGGAGGGAAAACAGTACACCTCTCAACAAGGCCCAGGGCCGTGTCATGCCGCACAAGTTGATGGTGAACAGATCAAAACACTGACAGAATCCATGGATGGCAGGCTTTTGAGTGTCCTTGCAAAGAAAGGTGGCTATATTGGTCACTGATTTGTTTTAGTTTTGTTTTTGAATGTCAGAAATGTATATTTGTGAATGTTGAGATGTTATATTGGTTTCACTGGTAATATTAAATAATTGAAATGGGTATATATTTGTTTTTTGTTAAGTTGCCTAATAATTATGCACAGTAATAGTCACCTGCACACACAGATATCCCCCTAACATAGCTAAAACTAAAAACAAACTAAAACTACTTCCAAAAATATTCAGCTTTGATATTAATGAGTTTTTTGGGTTCATTGAGAACATGGTTGTTGTTCAATAATAAAATTAATCCTCAAAAATACAACTTGCCTAATAATTCTGCACTCCCTGTACTTACCTCCTTCTGTCCGCACTCTGCGTATTGGATCCCTGTCACTATCCTGACATTACAACAGGGCCATATGGATCCTGCAGGTGCTAGTCCTCCTGACCCCAGATTTGAGGCCATGGACCATAGAATGGACCAAATGGCTCTAGCGTTACAAACTTTGCTAGCACGTCCCAGCACCCAGTCAGAAGAAATACGTTCCACTGCTAGCCACCCGCTAAGTACTGGTTTGGAAGTAGCCACTGTAGGCGCATCTTCCCATGTCACTTCCCCGTTACGTTATGGGGGTTCGCCTGATGCTTGTCGAGGTTTTTTAAACCAGATAAGCATACATTTCGAACTTCAACCCTGGGCTTACCCTACTGACAGGGCTAAAGTAGGCTTCATTATAACACTGCTAATAGACAAAGCACTTAGATGGGCCAATCCCCTTTGGGAGAATGATAATCCTTTAGTCTACAACTATACTGCTTTTGTCACAGCGTTTAGAAGGACTTTTGACCCCCCAGGAAGGAAGATTAATGCTGCCAGATCTCTGTTACGCCTTAAACAACAGAATAGAGCCCTTGTAGAATATGCATTAGAGTTTAGATCACTGGCAGCAGAAGTGAAATGGAACGAACAAGCTTTTATGGATGTATTCTTGAATGGGTTGTCTGATGAGATTCTAGATGAGATTGCCACAAGAGAACTTCTGGAAAATTTAGAAGATTTAGTGTCTTTCATTTCCAGAATAGATGAACGCATGAGACAGAGGCAGAATACTCGGGAAAGAGTTAGTAGACCTCCTGTAAGACTCGCTCCCTCCTTTCAGAACCCTGACTCCTATAATCCTACTCCACCAGAACCTATGCAAATAGGTAATACTCGCCTATCTGAGGCCGAGAGACAGTACAGAAGAAGGGAGGGTCTCTGTTTATACTGCGGGCGGAGAGGTCACCTACGTCTTAGTTGCCCTAATCGCCCGGGAAACGCTCGCACCTAAGTTCCCCTAGAGGACGGGCCTTGGGTGTTTCTATACTGTCCTCTATGTATAATGATAAAGACCATAGGCTTCTGATTCCTGTCTCTCTAGCTTGGAAAATTGGTACTATATCTACGATGGCGTTGTTAGACTCTGGAGCAGCAGAAAGCTTTATAGACCAAACTTTCGCTAATAAGCATTGTCTCCCATTCCAACTGAGAGATACACCCTTGGCCGTTGAGGCCATAGATGGTAGACCTTTATCTGAACCAGTAATATTCCATGAGACTAAACCCGTTAAACTTACTATTGGTATCCTCCACGAGGAGATGATTTCCCTCCTGTTAATAGGGTTTAACGTCGGTTGATGTTCATATAGCCAACCTGAGAAAGTTGTGGGATCAGACTCGACAAATTCTTACGCGTAGTTCCGCGGTGTTTAAGATGCATGCCGATAGGCGTAGACGGCCCGCTCCTGTTTTTTCTCCGGGTGATAGGGTCTGGTTGAGTACCAGACACATTCGCTTGAAAGTCCCTTCCTTGAAGTTTGCTCCTCATTACATAGGTCCTTACAGGGTGTTGAGGAGGATCAACCCGGTTTCTTATTTGCTGGACCTGCCTCCTACTCTACGTATCCCTAACTCTTTTCATGTGTCTTTATTGAAACCTCTTGTTTGTAACAGGTTTTCCTCCCGCTCTGCTCCTCCATCTTCGGTTCGAGTGGATGGTCAGGAAGAATATATTGTTAGGTCCATTCTTGATTCTCGTATTTCTAGGGGAAAGTTACAATACCTCATAGACTGGAAGGGTTATGGTCCAGAAGAGAGATCTTGGGTTCCTTGTGAAGACGTGCATGCTCCTCGTCTTCTTCGGGCCTTCCACGTTCGTTTCCCTTCTAAGCCCGGTCCCATCCGCCCGGTGGGCGTTTCTAGAAGGGGGGGTACTGTCAGGTTACCTGTTGGTGTTGCCTCCGAGGAGGACATCCTCTCTTCTTAGGGGCTCCCCTCCCCTAGCATTTCGGCAATTCCGGCCGTTTTATGACGCGACGGCTAGCGTCGACGTCATGACGTCATCATTAACGTGAAGTGCCGGGAACCGCAATTCCGGACCTTTTGGGGGCGTGGTCTCAATTAAGGTGACAGGGTATTTAAGGGAACTTTTACTACTGCTCATTGCCCTGTCGTGGTTCTAGCTTGCTAGTCACTCAGCGCGTTCTCTCTCTTAGTGTTTTCGGTTTTGACCTTGCTTGTACCTTTGTCCTGTTGCTCTCTCCTCTCCTTTGACCCGGCTTGTTCCTTGCTTACCTGTCCTCCGGCTCCCTCGACCTCGGCTTACCTTTTGACTATTCTTGTTTTGTCCATACGTTAGTCCGGCCATTCTAAGGTCCGGTATACGTACCTCCTTCTGTCCGCACTCTGCGTATTGGATCCCTGTCACTATCCTGACAACTGGGTCCCGGTCATCGGACCGCCACCCCTGACAATTTGTGATTGTTGGCACATGAATGATATTTGCTCCATCCCCAAAAATATATTTATTTAAAACAATTAAAACACTAATGACTTAAAAAAATTACTGATCTTTTCCAATTGTTAACAAAATATTTTCATAAGGATCTAATATAGATGCTTTAATGGATTTTTATTGTAAAATTATCATGGTTTATTTGTTGTGTGTGTTCGAATGGCTGTATGATTTTCCTATAGGACGATGCTTGCTCTTGAACAATGTGTCTCAAAGAAAGGTCTTATAGTGGCCAAGTCTTCAAGGGTTTGTAACAAAACTACTTCTGATGTGGGCAAAATATATACTGCATATGGAAGATAGCATTCCAATGACTTCAAAATAAGGTAAAGTAAAACTTTTATTCAGCAGATGCTGTGCAAACAAAAAATTAATGCTTCAATTCTCAAACAGAACTTTCTTAAGTTTTTGACATCAAAACGTAGGCAGGGTGTTGGCCTCTGGGGAACCTGATAAGTGGTAAAAGGATAAGGAAAG
>OW240918.1:136426472-136437015 GCA_933207985.1 Pelobates cultripes | reverse complement strand
CTAGTTATACCTCCACTAGCCACTCCTCAGATGGCTACTAGAAGTGCTTCCTCGGGCAGTGCTGCACACTGTGACTGACTTTACTCATAGAGATGCATTGATTCAATGTATCTCAATGAGGAGATTCTAATTGGCCAGAACTGTGCTTGACTTGTGCTGGCTCTGCCCCTTGACAGTCTCAGCCAATCCAATGCTTTCCTATTGGAAAGCATTGTGATTGGCTTTGATGATCAACCCTTTTGATGTCAGCCACACAGGCAGGTCAGGGGCAGAGCCAGCAGCAGCAAACTGGAATAAAAGTAAGGTTTTACTATATTTAGGGGGGCAAGAGGCTGGTTTTAGCACTATAGGGTTGAGAGTACATGTTTTTGTTCCTAAACCCTACAGTGTTCCTTTAAACCCTGCACTGCTGGGCTTAATTTAAACAGAGACCTTCCGACTTCAGGTAGTACACACAGTGTGCATCGACCTGCAGACCCCAGGTAAAACAATTAATCTGTTTTAAAATTGTCTAATTGCTAACGTTGGGGGGTCAGCTAGTTTTCAGTGTTTTATCCAATGGTGTAACTTAACTTTAATAAAAAGTTAATTACATTTTTTTTTTTGTTTTATTTCTGCAAAACGTCTTTACGAACGTCCACACCACTCTATTTAAATAGATGTGCTGACAACATTATAAACAATCATACTGAAACAAGAGCCAATAGAAACCATGTTATTTTATCAGAAAACTGAAGCAAACACTGAATTTTATTTAAATTCCTTTATTCTAAAAACTCTCTAGTAAGGTATAGTATGAAAGAAAGTAGCTAACCCCATATGATAGGCAAAAGCATACACTAAACAATATGACATAAGAGGCATAACTGAAACATGGTAGGATGAGACACATGACTGGGTAGTTAACTTAAATGGGTGCACACTATTTATGAAGGATAGAAAACAGGAAAGCTGGTGGAGTATGTTTGTATGTTAACCATGAGTTAAAGTCAAATATTAAGCTTGTGGAATGTGATGAGGAAGATGTGGAAGCTTTATGGGTAGATTTCTGCTTGGGGCAAAAGAAGGGAAATCAATTATTGATTGGGATATGTTATAAACCACCTAATGTTAATATTGACGAGGAACAACAGCTGTTTGAGCAAATTGAGGAAGCTGCAAATCTGGGTAACACTTTAATTATTAGAGATTTTAATTACCCGGATATAAATTGAGACAGAGGGACTAGTAGCTCAGCTAAGGGAATTAGGTTTTTGAATTTGTTAAATTACATCTTCATGTCACAACTTGTACAAGCACCAACTAGAATGGATGCTTGTCTGGACCTGCTTTTAACAAACAACGTTGATCTTTTAACCAACATTCAAGTATGTGAGCACTTGGGAAATAGTGATCACAATATAGTGTCCTTTGACATAAACTCAAAAAAACTAAAGCACATGGGGTATACTAAAACATAATTTAAAAATGGCCAACTTCTGTAAGTTAAGGGAAGCTTTACAATATATTGATTGGCATAAACTGTTGAGTGTAAAGAACACTAATGTAATACTAATTTATTTGGAACTCAACTGCAGAAATTTTAATTCCAGTAACTGTTAGTTTTACCTCTTTTTGTTACTGATGTGGAGGAGAGGATACTGTAGCTTTAAACCTTCAAGCAGGATGTTAATTGCAAGGAAAAAATAAGCCACTGATGATTTGCACACAGCCAAACAGTCCCAATTAAGAATAGTGCAGAGAATGTATGCAGAGTTAGGTTATATTAATTGTGATAGAATAACTGCAAGCAAAAATGATCAATGAGGCAAGACAGAATTGCAACTAGGAATAATTTGATTGTTGGAAGTAGAATTAAGCCTTAGAAG
This sequence comes from Pelobates cultripes, assembly GCA_933207985.1. Lineage (NCBI taxonomy): Eukaryota > Metazoa > Chordata > Amphibia > Anura > Pelobatidae > Pelobates > Pelobates cultripes. The sequence continues at coordinate 136,435,147 of OW240918.1, read as the reverse complement.
CAGTTCCTTATTTATAACAGAGAGTAACTTGATTGAATGACACAGTATTGAGCCTTAGAAACAGTCTCTTATTAGTAACAGAGAGTAGCTTGATTGTAGGAACTATTACTTAGCTTAAGAGGCAGTTCTGGAACTGAAGAGCTTAATTAAATCCAATCGTTGTGTAGAGGAATAGAAGTCCGTTTAACAAGCCGAGGTCAAGGAGTGGAGAAGGAGGGTAGTCGTCCCAGAGCGTTATTCGGTACACGGTAAGTTCAAAATAGAGCAGCTGGTAAGTTTTTCAGACACCTGTACAATAATCCAGCCCTTTGAATCTGGCGCGGTCTTCCTATGTAGCGTGGAAGGACCACGTCAGAAAAAAGGGGCGGGGCGAAGCTCCGTGAACCCGGAAGTGGGTTCTGTCGGCGAAAAGCACGGCAGGTATAACCTGACAACTAAGGATAAATATATTCCAACAAATATTAGAAAGGTACATTTCTCAGTATGTACCATTGGGTAATAAATATATAAGAAACAAACTGAAACCAATGTGGCTTAGTGGGAAAGTGAATCAAGAAATTAAAAATAAGAAAAGGGCGTGTAAAGCATTTAAATCGGACAAATCAGAGGCTTCCTATAAAACAGGAGTAGGGAACCTTCAACCCTTCAGATGTTTTGGACTACATCTCCCTTGATGCTTTCCATCATTATGGCTGCAAGAGCATTATGGGAGATGTAGTCAAAAACATCTGGAGGGCCAAAAGTTCCCCACCCCTGCTATAAAATGTATAAGGAAGCCAATAATGTGTGCAAAAAGGTGATTAGATTTGCTAAACTTCAAAATTAAAAAATGATAGCCAAAGAGAGCAAAACCAACCCCAAAGCATTTTTAAGTACATCAATTCTAAAAAAAAATAAAAAAAATGAAAGTGTAGGTATACTGAAAACCGGAATGGGCGTGTTAGTTAATGAAGACTAGGAAAAGGCAGAAATTTTAAATAACTATTTCTCCTCTGCATATATTAAGGAAGAACCTATCGCAATAGCTATGCAAATGATTGCTGCAACAAATGTGCAGAAAAATTGTAATTAGCTAACTCAAGACAAGTTGCTGCAGCAACTAAAGAAAGTTAATATAAACAAAGCTCCAGGGCCTGACGGTATTCATCCATGAGTACTTAAGGAACTAAGTGTAGAAATAAGTGAACCTCTGTTTTTAATCTTTCAAGATTCTTTTCTTTCAGGAAGTGTTCCGGAGGATTGGAGGAAGGCAGATGTGGTTCCTATATTCAAAAAGAGTTTGAAATCCTTGCCTGGAAATTATAGACCTGTGAGCTTAACTTCTGTGGCTGGGAAAGTATTTGAAAAGGTTGTTAAGGGATAATATTCAAGAATTCCTTGAGAAGAACAAGGTTATCAGCAAAAATCAGCACGGTTTTATGAAGCACAGATAATGTCAAACTATCTTGATTGCATTCTACGAAGAAGTAAGAAATATAGATCAGGGTGTTGCAGTGGATGTGATCTATTTGGATTTTGCCAAGGTGTTTGATACAGTTCCCACAATAGATCAGTGTTCAAACCCAAAGAAATTGGTCTAGATGAACATTTTTGTTCTTGGGTAGAACATTGGCTAAAAAATAGAGTACAGAGAGTTGTCATTAATGGTACATATTCAACCTGGACATGAGTGGTAAGTGGTGTCCCTCAGGGTTCTGTTCTGGGACCCCTTCTATTCAACATGTTTATGAATGATCTTGAAAAAAGCATTGAAAATCATGTTTAGTGTTTTCAGATGACACAAAACTCTGTAAAGTAATACAATGTGAGAACGATATTACTTTGCTGCAGAGGGATTTAGATAGACTGGGGGACTGGGTACTCAAATGGCAGATTAAATTTAATGTAGAAAAATGCAAAGTTATTGGCGTAAAGAATGCACAAGCAATGTATACCCTTAATGGAAGTGAATAAGGGATAACACACGAGAAGGACTTGGGAATTGTTATAGACAACAAACTATGCAACCATATGCAACATCAATAAGCAGTGGCTAAGGCCAGTATGGTATTGTCATGCATGAAAAAGAGCATTCATTCTCGGGATGAGAATATCATTTTGCCTCTTTATAAATCACTGGTAAGACCACATATTGAATATTCTATGCAGTTGTGTGTACCTGTTCTAAAGAAGGATATTATTGCACTAGAAAGAGTGCAGAGGCGGGCTACAAAATTAAGAAAAGGAATGGAACATTTTAGCTATGAAGAAAGGTTAACAAATTTAAATCTCTTTAGCTTAGAAAAATGTCACAATAACAAGGAAACAATATGGATGAAATTGCTATTTCTAATGCAGAAGTTTACAAAAATAGCACCTCAGAGGGGATGTGATAACACTATACAAATATATCCGGGGCCGATACAAACCATTGTATAGAAATCTATTCACAAACTAGACCTTACATAGGACATGACTTCATGCGTTGAGACTGGAGGAAAGAAGATTTAGTCTAAGGCAAAGGAAAGTTTTTTTTTAATCGTAAGAACAAAAAGGATGTGGAATTCTCTGCCTGAAGAAGTGGTTTTATCAGAGTCCATACAGATGTTCAAACAGCTACTAGATGCAAAAACAGAATATTCAAGGATAGAATTTTTCAGCTGCAGAGTAATAGCTCCTTGATCCAAGGATAAATCTGACTGCCATTCTGGGGTCAAATGGGATTTTCCCCCCAGTTTTTTTGCAAAATTGGAAGTGCTTCAAACTGTATATTTTTTTGTATTTTTTTGCCTTCTTTTGGACCAACCGCAAAAAACAAATGTGAGGAAGGCTTAACTTGATGGACACAAGTTTCTTTTCAGCTTATGTAACTATGATACATGATATCACACCGTGATCTTATAATGCAATCTCTATTCTAACTCACAATCACCAACTCTTTTATAAGTAATTCTCTTGATTTTGTTTGCAATGTGCTACACTTGAAAATGAAGCGGTTTTAAAGTATATACCCTGCCTCTGAAGTCTCACGGCTCAATTTTCTGTTATTAAAGGGACGCTCCAGGCACCCAGACCACTTCTGCCCATTGGAGTGGTCTGGGTGCCAACTCCCATCACCCTTAATCCTGCAAGTGTAATTATTGCAGTTTTAATAAACTGCAATAATTACCTTGCAGGGTTAAGTCCTCCTCTGGTGACTTTCTATCAGACAGCCACTAGAGGGACTTCCGGGTTTTTGAACAACTTTTTGGTCGCTTAAACGACGCTGGACATCCTCACGCTCTGCATGAGGACCTCCAGTGTCGCCTGAATCCAAATAGGAAAGCATTTAGTAATGCTTTCCTATGGGGAGGTCTAATGCACGCATGCGGCCATTGCCGTTGGGGGCAGGAGGGGGGCACTATAGGACTCTCTAGTGCCAGGAAAACGGGTTTGTTTTCCTGGTACTGGTGAGTCCCTTTAAGGAGGCAAATTACTTTTGTTTCTGTTTATGCAGGCCTAGCCACACCTCCCCCGACTGTGACTCACACAGCCTGCTTGGAAAAAAAAGGTTCAAGATGTTAACTTACTTTAGAATATTTTTTTTTTTTTAAATCTCCTGTTCTGTAAATTGAACTTTAATCACACACAGGAGACTTCTTCGAGGTCCAGCAAGATATTAACAGAGCAGGAGATAATAATAAATTCTAAATCAAACAGACTATGCAATAAAGGATGTTTAAAAATTAGATCACTCTTTACAGAAAGTGTTTATGAAGGCTGTCCACAGAGGTGTGGCTAGGACTGTAAAACAATGATTTAACTCCTAAGTGGCAGAGAATTGAACAGTGAGACTGCTGGGACACATATATATTGTAACAAACCACCTATTTTACAGGTAGGATTTTGTCACAGATCTTACCATAACCACAGCCTTCTAGGGTATACAAAGTCCAGGACACATTCAGTTTGGTTTTCCTTTTTATTTGATAGGAAAAACAGGTGCTTTAAATAATAATAAACAAAACAAAATTCCTTGCTCTTACTTGAGCTCTAACTAGACAGAAATCACTATCTGTAATTGGGTGGCTTTCCCACTTACCAATTTAAAAAAAAAAAATGAAATAGCTTTGCAATAAACACAATTGTTGGTTTTCTCTCTCTCTCTCTCTCTCTCTCTCTCTCTCTCTCTCTACTTGCTGTTTAGCAAATTAGGCCTGATGTATCTTCCATCAACCACTATTCCACTTTTTCGCTCACAATATATATATTCTTATGCAGCCCTAGTAACACCTCCCTGCATGTGACTTACACAGCCTTCCTAAACAATTCCTGTAAAGAGTCATCTAATGTTTATACTTCCTTTATGGCAAATTCTGTTTAATTTAGAATATATTCTCTACTGTTCTGTTAATAGGATGCTATACCCTGCAGGAGCCTCCTGTGTGAAGTTAAAGTTCAAATTACAGAGCAGGAGATAAACACTTTTAAAGTAAGTTACATCTAATTGAAAACGAAACCATTTTGTTTTCATTCAGGCTGTGTGAGTCACAGCCGGGGCAGAGGTGTGGTTCAGGCTGCTTAAACAGAAACAAATGTAGACTATGGAACAGCAAAGCAGTGGAATAGGGCCTTGACAGAGCTAAGGTGACTGGCATAGAGGGGGGAGGGAGTGTGTGGAGGGGAGAGGAAGTGGGTAGGAGGGGTTTCCGCTGGTATTTAACACGGCCATTGTGTGAAAGCTGGCCTTTTGCTAATTAGCCCCACAGACCCTTTGTTGTCCCTACCCTTGTTGTCCCTACCTTTGTTGTTCTTTTGTCAATTTTTTCTTTGTTTCCTTCCTTTTCAGATGGCGTCTGTGTCCTAGGGCATTGGTCTGGAAGCCCTGAGGGCAGGAATCAAGGCAGCAGTCTGGGAGCATGGCATGGAGTGGCTGCAAGAGGAGCTGAGAGATGCAGCATTGGCAGACGGGCCTCCAGTTATTGTGAGGCCTTCAGCAATGGCGGAGACACGCCACACTCTTAGACGCACCAGGCCTCCCCAGAGATTCTGTCAGGAACAAGAACTCCACAATAAGTGGCAGATCTCTCCGGGGGCCATGACAACGGACAATATCTGGATAGAACAAGTCAGAGGATACAGGTACTATATTATTGCATGATGGTTTTACTAGCGTTTTTTTAAATTCCATTTCAAAATAGGGAGGTTGTGCGTTGTTTCCTCTGTTCTATTCTGACCCCATGAGCTACAATAGTGTCCTTTCAAAGAAGCAATTTTGTTATTATTATTATTATTATTATGATATTTATATCGCGCCATCAGATTCCGCAGTGCTTTACAATGGGTAGACGAATAGATATGTAGTTGTAACCAGACAAGTAGGACACACAGGAACAGAGGGGTTGAGGGCCCTGCTCGATGAGCTTACATGCTAGAGGGAGTGAGGTAAAATGACACAAAAAGGTAAGGATTGTATAAGACTAGTGACAGTTGCAGAAGAGATATCAGTCAGGAGCTATTAACAGTTTAATTGATACGCTTTTATGAAGAAGTGGGTCTTTAACGATTTTTTGAAGGAGTGGAGACTGGGTGAGCATCTAACGGAGGAGGGAAGCGAGTTCCACAGGAACGGTGCAGCCCTCAAGAAATCTTGAAGGCGAGCATCAGAGGTAAGTCGTAAGTCTTCAGCAGATCGTAAGGGTCTAGACGGAACATACTTGTGTATAAGGGAGGATAGATAGGTGGGAGCAGCATTATGTAGAGATTTGAAAGCAAGAACCAGAATTTTAAATTGAGCTCTATATTTTATAGGAAGCCAATGTAGGGACTGACAGAAGTGTGAGGCTTGGGAGGTGCAGGCGGACAGGAAGATGAGCCTCGCTGCCGCATTCATTATGGACCGTAACGGCGCAAGTTGGGAGGACGTAAGACCACTGAGAAGCCGATTACAGTAGAAAGGCGAGAAAGGACAGTGGAATGGACCAACACCTTAGTCGCATCTGGTGTTAAGTAGGGGCGGATGCATGCAATGTTTTTGAGATGGAAATGACAGGATCTGGCAATAGATTGAACATAAGGCTTGAAGGAGAGGTCGGAGTCAAAGAGAACACCTAGGCAGCGAGCCTGCGTGGTGGAGCTTATGGTAGAACCGTTGACTTTGACGTTGTTGTATAGTTCATGCCAGTCTATCCATGTCTGTCAGTGTGTGTGTGTGTGTGTATCCATGTCTGTCAGTGTGTGTGTGTGTGTGTATCCCATGTCTGTCCAGTGTGTGTGTGTGTGTATCCATGTCTGTCAGTGTGTGTGTGTGTGTATCCATGTGTCTGTCAGTGTGTGTGTGTATCCACATGTCTGTCCGGGAAGTGTTTGTGTATGTATAATATACTCTGTCCGTGTGTTTGTGTGTATCTAAATGTCTGTCAGTGTGTGTGTATGTGTCTGTGAGTGTGTCTTTGTGTATGTCTATCATTGTGTATGTGTATCTGCTTAATATGTCTATCCCAGTGTGTGTGTATCTATATCCTATCAGTGTGTGTGTATGTATATGTCTCTGTCCGTGTGTTTGTGTGTATCTAAATGTCTGTCAGTGTGTGTGTATGTCTGTCTGTTAGTGTGTCTTTGTGTATGTCTATCATTGTGTATGTGTGTCTCTGTATGTTTGTCAGTGTGTTTGTATATGTCTGTCAGTGTGTGTGTATCTATGTCTGTCAGTGTGTGTGTGTATATAAATGTCTCTGTCCGTGTGTCTGTGTGTATCTAAATGTCTGTCAGTGTGTGTGTGTCTGTCTTTGTGTGTTTGTGTATGTCTATCATTGTGTATGTGTGTATCTGTATGTCTGTCAGCGTGTCTGTATGTCAGTGTATGTTTATCTGTATGTCTGTCAGTGTTTGTGTGTATCTGTATATGTGTGTCTGTGTATCTGAATTTGTATCAGTTTGTGTATATGTATATCTGCATGTGCGTCAGTGTGTGTATCTTTGTGTATGTGTATCACAGTGTGTGGGTGTGTGGCAGTGTATGTGTATATGTGCATATATCTCAGCATTCAAACACCAACACTACACACAAATAAACACCTGCATGCAAACAACAACACTACATACAAACACACACCTGCATTCAAATGTCAACACTACATACAAACACACCTCTGTATCAGACACCAAAATTATATATAAACACACACCTGCATTCAAAAACCAACACTACACATAAATGCATGCTTGCATTCAAATGCAAACACTACATACAAACACACCGCTACAATCATACAAACATACTCCATACAAACACATGCTTACAGTCAAACACACAAATACTGCTCCATGTTAAATACAATCCTGCAAGAATGGGGAATCGGTAGAGCCCCAGCTTTCAAAGCATTGTTGAAGTTGCACGACAGATGGGGATCTATCTTTTAGCCATCCTGTGTACATACACAGACCTGTCATACAGAGACATACAGTATGTATGTCTCTGTATGACTGTGTGTATGTATTCAAAAGGAATAAACGCAGTCAACACTCCAATAGTACGGATGGTATATTTATTGATAGGTGAACCACCCCAAAGAAAGTGCGTTGTTTCAGCTCAGCAGAGCCTTATTGCATGAGCTAAAACATCACACTTTCTATGGGGTGGTTCACCTACCAATAAATATACCATCCTTACTATTGGAGTGTTGCCTGCGTTTATTCCTATTGAAGACTTTACTGGTGGATCCAGCGATGTCCGCCTGACACGGAGCATCCACCACTGTTGATGGCCAGAGCATTTACACGGTATCTGTGTATGTATGTCTCTGTATGCCTATCTCTATGTTTCTTTATGTCTGTCTGTATTTCTGTGAGGGCCTGTGTCTGTATGAATGTATGTCTGTGTTTGTATGACAATGTACCTGTATGTGTAGATTGTATGACTGTGTTTGTTTGTGTGCCTTTTATGACTGTGTGTCTGTATATCTTTGTGACTGTGTGCCTGAAAAATTATGTCTTTGTGCTTGTATGGTTGTGTGTCTGTATGTTTGTGTATTTGTGCATGTATGTATTTTTGCCTGTATCTATGTCTATGTGGAAGAAAAAGAGAGATAGATAAGGGCTGGCGGGGAAGTAAGAAATACATAAGAGGTGTTGTAGGAGACACACTAAAGGGGGGTGTAAGGCACAAAGGGGCCAAAGGGATAAGACATTCAAGAGAGTGGATATGCAACACTAATGGGGGTAAGAAATTCAAAAGGGGGCTACGAGACACAGAGGTGAAGATGCATTGTATTATTTTTTTTTTTTTGGGGGGGGGGCGTCAAAATGCATCTTCGCCTGTGTAGTCAAAAATCCTAGCACCGGCCCTGACTGGCATACATAAATTCATACAGACACTGACATCCATAAATACACACATTCATAATGACATTCATACACACATAATGACATGCATACAGACATAAATACATAATGACATACATACATACACTCACAGCTCATTTTCCAGCCACCTTCCTGTCTCTTACCTTGTCTTTGCAGGAGGGTGGCTGGGGCTGATGGGACTGGGCGTCAGCTGGCTCTTCCTCTTCATTGACAGGCACGTGCTCCTCCCGCGCGGAGTGGCATTTCTAATTTTTTTTTTAAAGGGGCCCGGTCGCGCTATACCATGGCCACAGCGCTGACCGGGCCCCTGAAGATATGGGGCCCATCGGGTGGCCCTAAGTGCGTGGGCCACC
>OW240918.1:136394699-136426372 GCA_933207985.1 Pelobates cultripes | reverse complement strand
CATTCAGGCTGTGTGAGTCACAGCCGGGGCAGAGGTGTGGTTCAGGCTGCTTAAACAGAAACAAATGTAGCCTATGGAACAGCAAAGCAGTGGAATAGGGCCTTGACAGAGCTAAGGTGGCTGGCATAGAGGGGGGAGGGAGTGTGTGGAGGGGAGAGGAAGTGGGTAGGAGGGGTTTCCGCTGGTATTTAACACGGGCATTGTGTGAAAGCCGGCCTTTTGCTAATTAGCCCCACAGACCCTTTGTTGTCCCTACCCTTGTTGTACCTACCTTTGTTGTTCTTTTGTCGATTTTTTCTTTGTTTCCTTCCTTTTCAGATGGCGTCTGTGTCCTCAGGCATTGGTCTGGAAGCCCTGAGGGCAGGAATCAAGGCAGCAGTCTGGGAGCATGGCATGGAGTGGCTGCAAGAGGAGCTGAGAGATGCAGCATTGGCAGACGGGCCTCCAGTTATTGTGAGGCCTTCAGCAATGGCGGAGACACGCCACACTCTTAGACGCACCAGGCCTCCCCAGAGATTCTGTCAGGAACAAGAACTCCACAATAAGTGGCAGATCTCTCCGGGGGCCATGACAACGGACAATATCTGGATAGAACAAGTCAGAGGATACAGGTACTATATTATTGCATGATGGTTTTACTAGCGTTTTTTTAAATTCCATTTCAAAATAGGGAGGTTGTGCGTTGTTTCCTCTGTTCTATTCTGACCCCATGAGCTACAATAGTGTCCTTTCAAAGAAGCAATTTTGTTATTATTATTATTATTATGATATTTATATCGCGCCATCAGATTCCGCAGTGCTTTACAATGGGTAGACGAATAGATATGTAGTTGTAACCAGACAAGTAGGACACACAGGAACAGAGGGGTTGAGGGCCCTGCTCGATGAGCTTACATGCTAGAGGGAGTGAGGTAAAATGACACAAAAAGGTAAGGATAGTATTAGACTAGTGACAGTTGCAGAAGAGATATCAGTCAGGAGCTATTAACAGTTTAATTGATACGCTTTTATGAAGAAGTGGGTCTTTAACGATTTTTTGAAGGATTGGAGACTGGGTGAGCATCTAACGGAGGAGGGAAGCGAGTTCCACAGGAACGGTGCAGCCCTCAAGAAATCTTGAAGGCGAGCATCAGAGGTAAGTCGTAAGTCTTCAGCAGATCGTAAGGGTCTAGACGGAACATACTTGTGTATAAGGGAGGATAGATAGGTGGGAGCAGCATTATGTAGAGATTTGAAAGCAAGAACCAGAATTTTAAATTGAGCTCTATATTTTATAGGAAGCCAATGTAGGGACTGACAGAAGTGTGAGGCTTGGGAGGTGCAGGCGGACAGGAAGATGAGCCTCGCTGCCGCATTCATTATGGACCGTAACGGCGCAAGTTGGGAGGACGTAAGACCACTGAGAAGCCGATTACAGTAGAAAGGCGAGAAAGGACAGTGGAATGGACCAACACCTTAGTCGCATCTGGTGTTAAGTAGGGGCGGATGCATGCAATGTTTTTGAGATGGAAATGACAGGATCTGGCAATAGATTGAACATAAGGCTTGAAGGAGAGGTCGGAGTCAAAGAGAACACCTAGGCAGCGAGCCTGCGTGGTGGAGCTTATGGTAGAACCGTTGACTTTGACGTTGTTGTATAGTTCATGCCAGTCTCACTACTCAATTCTTTGTGTTTCAGAGTTAAATCAATTTGTGTGTGTGTAGCCACAGGCACACCTCCCCTTGCTGTGGCTAACACAGCTTCCATGACACAGATGGATTCATTTTCAATCAAATCTTACAGCACAATTAGAAGTTCTTATCTCCTGCTCTGTTAATTGAACTTTAATTACATAGGAAGTTGCTGCAGGCAATCCAAAAAGCAGGGGCTAAGCAACATTGGGAAGTATGAGATGGGAACACTGGTCGGCATTAACAGATGCTGGGCATGATGATGAGGACAAACATTTTTTTACTCACACAACAACTACTGACTTTTGGCTTGCTTGAAACTTTAGACATGCCAGGCTGAAAGACCTCTTGCAGACCTCATACAGACAGTCTTGCTGAAGTGGGCGACACACTACTTCAGTGAGTGGGCACACCAAATTTTCCGGCAGGCCTACCCGTTATGGGTGTTGTCAATGACCCAAGTCTCAATTTTGTTAGAAGACGTATCATTCGCCTAGAGAATCTGACTCATTACTCAAAAAATCTGCCATCTATCTTCAAAGTCTAAAAAAATTAACCTTTGCCACTTTGCAGCATGGGTGAAATGCTGAAAGTTACAAATATTTACATATGGGGGGCTTGTATGAGTGTTGGTAATTTAATTTGACCGCTTCACAACTCTCTGTGAGGACAAATACAAGTTTACATATAGCACAGTACTAGAATGTGAAGGATCTTCTCCTTGTTTAATAACAATAAATCACAGGTAAGAATTTAACTTGTGCTTTATACTTTTTTGCAAACAATGTCTAAAGAATGTGCACAAGGAAATCATTTTTGTATCCTTATAAGCATAGAAAAAAAATTAACTGCAGAGTTTTCTTTTACCTATGCATATCAGTCTTTGTGACTCTTTATTTATTTTTAATCGCATAAAGATAAAAGATGGAGCATGAGAGTACATTCCAGGAGCCATGATCACAATCAGGGGCTTATGGATTGTCTCTATGTAATCGCCTACAGTCGAACTCCTAAAGGGAGGACATAACCCTAAAAAATTTACATATAGAAAATATAGGAACCCACATGGAACATGGGAGATTCTAAGGGGAAGATCAACTAAAAAAAGAAGAGGAGGGAGACCCTACCTTTATTAAATCAAAAGACCTATGTAAATACAAACGGTAAAAAGAGGGAGATTGTCTAAGTAGTGCTTGGGGGGGTATGTATGAGCATATCTAAAAGATCTTGGTATGAGAGATAAGGGGTGCAAGGAGGAGAAAACCCTGTTAATATCATGCTAAATCCATATTACCTAGCTAAATGGGAAGGTAGGAAAAAAGTATAGAGTTAAAGGAGGAGATAAGGAATACATTTCTCCCTCTAAATACCTTGGCACCATGGACATGCCACTAATGCCTACCTAAGCCATATCTCCCTATAACCAAAAACAAGCCTAATTACAAAAAAATAAATGTAGCGATAAGTTCATGCTACCAAGTGTAAGTGAATAAAAAAAAAAAAAGAAAAATAGCTTGACGCACGTTTCGGCATGTCAGCACACAGTCGTCAGGAGCATGTAAGTGTGGGCGACTTGTCTCTCCATTTATATGCCCTTGTTAATTAGCAAGTTCATACAGCTGTCCGTAGTATCGGTGTGTCGTTCAATTGACTTGCCCCTTATGTATCCAGATTGGTAGTCCCAGCTTTTGACCCACAGAAGGGGGCGGTTCCCTCCAACAGTTGTCCGTAGTATCAGACCAAAGGAGGTGTGTCATTCGTGGGTTATAAACTGGGAATAACAATCTGATTATATGAGGGGCATGTCAATCGAACGACACAATGCTAACCTTGGGGTGGGTCAGTCAGTCAGGTTCATACCTATTAATCTGGCTTGGGGTGAGCCCCCATATATTGTGCTGCTGAGTGGAGCTGTGCTTGCAGCCTCCTGTTTATCTGGGTGAGCCCCAGTGTTTGCCTCTGTCGGCATTGCCGTGAGTCGTATAATTCAACCACCACACCCCCCTGCTACCAATTTGCCTATTTACCTCACAAATTATTATTTGGGTGAGCTTCTACTATACTTTAGTGTTAACTATGGAAGACTCACAGATGCCCTCAGATCTTCAGGCACTGATTAACGCAGCCGTGGCCGTATCAATGGAGAAGGCCTTAGCAAAGGCGTTACCAGCTAGTCAAGACACTACCAAAGGGCAGACTAAAGGCTCTCAATAGAGAGGCGTGTCAGATGAGTCCGACTCCTCCTCCAAGGAGCAAGGCCGCTCTGCTAAACACCATTGGAAGGGCGAAGGGTCCAAGTCGAAGCCTACGAAGGGTAAGGCTCACCTAAAGAAGGGAAAACGTGCATGGCCAGTGAACCCAACGGCTTATGACACTTCCTCAGACGAGGTGCAGGATGTTCCCCCCTCAATTTCTGTTCTAGATGAGTGTTAGGCAGAACACTCCCATTCAGACGACGGGACATGAGGTCCCAATTCTTTTGTTAAAGAAACATTTCTGGGTGAGCCCCAGCATGTGGGAGATGTGGACAAAGTGTTTCTGAGCAGCCGGATGGTGAACTCCTCTTTGACTCCATGGCTCAACGAATGTTTGACCCAAGGAACATTCACCACCCACGCTTGGGTGATTGGTCGCCGCCTCCTCATCTACTCAAATTTATGCATTTCTGGCTATGCAAGGCTCTGGACAAAGAGGTCCGCAAATGTTTGAGGTTGTAATGCCCCAGACCTTCCCTCCCAGATACATCCCAGAATTTGACCAAATTATGTTAGCCTTCATGGCAAGAGGCGGTAGAGAGCCCAGGAAAAGCTCCTTGATACAATCGGGCCACTCAACTGTGTTATGACTGTCACCGAGCTCCCTGTATCCCTGGCTGGGTACCTCCTCCAAGGACCGCTTCCTAAATGGAACAGGGGACAAACCGCAGCACTACTGACCACAGTTGCCATGGCTTGACTGGGGTCCTGGAACCGCTCCCTCCTGGAGCCGAATGGGGAACTCGCTTTGACCCCCCCCCAGGCACGGGACGACACAGAGTCCTCCTCGGAGCTCTAGTCCTTACAAGGGCCTTCCTTGTTGAATCCTCCACACTGGAACAGTGAGTGAGTGAGTAGCCCTTTCCTCTGCCAGTAACCAGACGACACATAGTTCGGGGAGTACAAGCTAAAATACGTTTAATCTGGCCAGATAGCCTGCTTTTATACAGTTTCACATACAGTTGAGCACACCCATGACACTCCCACAGAAAACAGGATAATCATCCCCTATGCCGTAGAGATAATTGAGTCAGGGACTGTACAAAACTCAATTATCTCCAGGCACAAAAAAAACACACATTTTACAAACTCCCCAAAAGTACCTTAAAATTACATAACAATCCCCTAAAAGTTACATCCCGTGATAGCCCCAATCTGGGTGACCAACATATCCAAAAATTACCCAGATCGGTTCAGGGGTTCGGGAATTTCCTGGAAGTCTTAATTTGACCGACCCCACACGAGGCTCCTGCCCAAAACAGTTCCACAAGATCAGGGCTAGCGGTCGGTCTAGTTCAAACAGACCGAACATAGTCAATATTCTTACCCTGGAGCTTTGTTCCCCTTGTTCGTGGGAACGTTTCCAATGAACAGTGTTCTCCTAAGTGTTATAAAACTGAACACAAGCGATCATGGAAGTCCTTCTCATTTTCGGATGTCAGTTTTCGGGTGTATCGACATATCAAGTCGGACTCGACATTAGACTTTTATCTGTTTTTTCCATCAGAACCCCAACTTTGTGTGGTCCAGCCTTCGCTACGGTCTACCTCATTACAACAATTTTTAGTGTCCTATGTTAGACTAAATGGGTGCGATGGCTTTTATCTTTGGCCGGGATTGATTCATCTATCGGTGTGCATTTAGTTTGGGGTGAGGTGGCCTCCTACACCTTAACGGCGGAGGCTTTCTTACCAGATATATTGCTCAAGGCAGATTGGTCACCGAAAACCACCTTTCGGACTTTCAACTTTCGTCCGTCCTCTAATGTTGCTTTCTCCCTATTGCCTTACCATTAAAACTGAAAAATATGAAGCCTCCTGTCATGTAAAAAAAATTGAAGATTATTCTAGTTTAAGTGTACTAATAATCTTAATTTTAATAATGACATGAGGCGAGTATTTCCCCCCCCAATTATATTTTCCCTCCCATTATTCAAGTAAGTTATTGCTGATATATACTTTATGGATTGTTCATCTATGGTCATATTATAATGGTGGTGTTTCATCCGATGTATGACATTGGGGTAGCTGTCTCGTATGTACATGGTATATATTTATACGATTGTTATGCCTCAGTCTAACTAGAATTAGTTTGAATAAATGTTAATGTATAGCAGGTCATGATTATTGTGATAGTATTGATTATTACACGTCTTTCATGTCTATGGTTACTCGTATTGTTCACATTTTACATTTCATATCACTAAAACCTTCGCGGTCTCTTTCAGCTTAATGTACCACAGCAATATCCTCTGTGTCAAGCATATGAAGCTCTTCGTGGTTCGCAGTCTCAAATGGATTTCACAGTCATTCGTCATCATTTTCTTGGAGTTCATTGGACAGATTTTCTTATTCCTTGTGTTTTATTAGTTGTATTTTGTGACTTGTGATGTTGCTCTTATCAAGAGGAATTGCCTCAGTGGGAGATGTATGTTATACTCTCTGCCTGTCTCCAATTGGTTCCTTTTTTTTTCCATGTTCTTTGCTGCTATGGAGTAGTAAATGAAGTTTATGCAAAATACTCACCTCCTAAATTTTTTTTTAAAATTAAGATTATTAGTACATTAGTAAAGATAGCATAATCTTCAATTTCAACTTCCATTGCTTATTTTTTTTTAGCATGGCAGTAATGTGGGTCAGGTACCATAACTATTAACTTTATTTTCCTTAAAGGACCACTATAGCTTAATGAAGTGGTCTGGGTGCCAGGTCCAGCTAGGTTTAACCCTTTATGCTATAAACATAGCAGTTTCAGAGAAACCGCTATGTTTATTATAGGGTTAATCCAGCCTCTAGTGGCTGTCTCATTGATAGCCGCTAGAGGGCTTCCGCGCTTCTCACTGTGATTTTCACAGTGAGAGCACGCCAGCGTCCATAGGAAAGCATTGTGAATGCTTTCCTATGGACTGGCTGAATGCGCGCGCGGCTCCTGCCGAGGAGGCGGAGAGGAAGAGGAGAGTCCCCTGTCTGGCGCTGGAGAAAGAGGTAAGTTTAACCCCTTCCTCCCCCCAGAGCCCGGTGGGAGGGGGACCCTGAGGGTGGGGGCACCCTCAGGGCACTATAGTGCAAGGAAAACGAGTATGTTTTCCTGGCACTATAGTGGTCCTTTAATAAATCAATTAAACTATTTGAAGTTGTAGTAGTATTATACAGAGAACATACCAAAGACATCTGAACTAGGTCAAGTTGCCGGGTACTAAAACAAGATACTAAAATACATTAATGATAAGGCAATGAGTCACTGATCACCTCTTTTGTGGCACGAGGAAGTAAGACAGACACGAAACAGCAACATACAATCCCCATTCACTCAACAAACATCTCTTGCTTGTCATCAATAAGGAAATAGTAAATGTTGAACATGGCCAGATGGGTGAAGCAACACTGGAATTCGTTTCAACTTTGTTCAAAGGTATGAGAGCATATAAGATGCCATTGTCCTAATACACCTGGAGCACGTCTACCAAAAGACAAGAAATCATTATTTTGAACGCAGACTTGAAAGCCAGCTGGTTTGATGGTTTGAAACTTCAGAAAGGAAACTAAAATTTGATATTTCTCCTGACTAGAAGGCAGACATTTATCAAATCTTTGTAGGTACAGGCGATTTTAAAATTGCAAGATGTTATTAATCATTTGTCTAATTGTCGCTCCTTTGAAAACTCATAGGATGCAGCTATAAGAAAACGCAGATTTTCTTAAAATATGCTAATCTCTCTCTAATTCATGCTTTCATCTTTCAAGTAAATCCATACCCCATAACAGCAGTGTCCATTGAAGCTGGAAGTCAATGGACGGGGTAAAAGGGTGGGCCACTGACGCAAATCATGTAATCAGAACTGCCGAAAGAGGCGAACATGCCTTTAAAAAGAGGACATGTCTGCCTAAAGAATTGGAAGGCCAGCCTGGTATGAATGCATGTCAGGCTGCCTGCCAATCATGCAGCTGGCCAACTAAGCGCATACTATGCAGACAGCACCCTGAGCTTGGCATAAATGTGTCTAATGATGCGCTCACTCAACACTTTCTAAGGACTGTCCCCTAGCACTCGCTGGTCCAATCCTCTCCTTACCTTCTTACTAGCAGGCAGAAGCTCCTGGTATATGGTCTGGGACAGAGGAAAGCTGTATGTAGTGAATGTTGAAGAAAGGGAACATGCCACAGTGTGAGAGAGACTGAAGGAGCAAGAGTATTTGCATAGTGAGCAAAGTCAGCTTTACCTTAACTAATTTCATTGTCAGTCAGTCCACACAAGTTTTGTTCCAATACATTCCTCTAAAGTTTCCATGCTTAAGCAAGAGTATGTGAAGGATAGTTAGGGTTGCTACCTTTCTTGGAAAAAAATACCGGCATAATTAATGATGTATGCGTGTAAATCACAAGGAGTGACCTAAGAGAAAATTCTGTAAAATCACCAAAAAACTACTTACATTTATTCTGCTGAATAAAAGATGGATTGTTCCTTGTGTCTCCCTGTCTCCCAGTGTCTTAGTGTCCCCTAGTCTCCCAGTATCCCCTAGTGTCTGTGTCCCCTATGTATTACAGTGTTTCAGTGCCCCATGTGTCCCAGTGTCCCCATTTCTCAGTGTCTTCTACGTATCACAGTGTCCCTATGTATCACAATGTCTCAGTGCCTCATGTGTCTCAGTGCCCCCTTATGTCCCCATGTTGTCCAGTGTCACTTGGACACTAGGGGACACTCAAGAGACATGGGAACACTGTGATACATTGGGACACTAGGGGACACTGGGAGACACTAGGGACACTGGCTGGGAGATATGGAGACACTGAGAGACTTGGGGACATTGGGAGACATGGGGACACAGACGCTAGAGACACAGTGTCTCAGTGTCCCCATGTCTCCCAGTGTCCCCAAGTGCCTAGTGTCTCACAGCATCCCCTAGTGTCTCAGTGTTCCCATGTCTCCAGTGTCCCCTGATCTTCCAGTGTCCCCAGGTCTATCAGTGTCCCCAAGTGTCTCAGTGTTCCCAGTTTACCCAGTGCCCCCTAGTGTCTCCCAGTGTCCCCATCTCTCCCTGCATCCTTTCCCCTCATCCCTCACTTCCCTGAGCTGTAGGCTGCCTCTGCAGGCTGGGAGCTACTGTCTGGACTCTCCATGCTGTGTAGCTGCTCCCCCACGGATCAGTGAGTAGAGAGAGGCAGGGAGGGATATGCTGTAACTTCCTATCCCTGCCTCTCTCCACACACAGTGACCCCCTACTGGCCGGCGCAGGTATTGCAGAGTAATCTCTGTTTATACATAGAAATATGCCAGCATTTGTATTGCCGGTTTTACTGCAATACTGGCACTGGCCAGGCAGACTGAAATACCATAAAATACCAGTCAGGTGGCAACCCTAAGGGTAATGTGTAAAAAAAAAAAACGGTCTGTTTTCCATTTTCCTTTTCTTTTAGTCTGGACCTGCAGCAGTGGTTCAAGCCTCTGCCCTTTCTTGCAGGTATAGATTGTGCCGTTATGAAGACATTTTAGAATCCTTCTCAGAAAAGTGTGAATATACTTCAGTACTTCAGTATTTTATATTGATCATTTTTAACTCAATAAATTTTGTTTACACCTTCTTTGGAGTTTCCCTTTCCATTCCTACCCAATTGGTTCAAGGTGGAGGACATCAGGAGGAAACAAAAAGAGGGTGGTGGATCTCTCTTAGAAGTTCCTGAGGCGCTTACCATTAGAGCCAAGTGTGTCATTGGCTCTACTCTTGTGAGTTACCCATCCAAAATTTATTTTCATCTATTTTAAGTTTGTAACTACTGTCTGCACTAAGATTTAATTGTTTATTATTTGCAGATTATTGTAATAGCATTTTTGTCTACCCATATAATACTACTATTTGTACAGGTAAACCAGAGCTACACTTATACTTTGTTCTCTTTGCATGTTCTGTGTTGTGAAGGTTAAGGGATTCCTTCACTTAAGTGTAAGAGTCTGCTTTCACCTTGCTGTTATTGTGTGCACTTTTTTTCTTTGTATACTTCCTGTAAAGAGTCATCTAATGTTTAATGTTCCTTTTGTACAAATTCTGTTTAATTGATAATTTCTTATTTTCTGCTCTGTTAATAGTTTGCTAGACCCTGCAGGAGCCTCCTGTATTTGATTAGAGTTCAATTTAGAGAGCAGATGATACAAATGTTAAAGCAAGTTACTATCTCATTGAAAGTGAAACATTTTTTTTCATGCTTTAACGCTTTTAGCACTCAGACGAAACATTAACCCCTTAAGAACCAAACTTCTGGAATAAAAGGGAATCATGACATGTCACACATTTCATGTGTCCTTAAGGGGTTAAACAGGTACTGTTACTCATCTCAGTGGTACTTTCTGGTGGAGATTTATTTTGTTTGAATTTGTTAAATTATTGTAATAATTGTCAGCTTCTCCCTGTTTAAATTCTACCATTTGTTTTACAGAATTGTCCGTTTCAGGAAAGAAAACCAAATTCAAAGTGGTGGAAAAACATAAGTGAAACAGAAAAAAAGTGTTAGAATAAGTGATGGATTCGTAAATCTGTTGCATCACCAAGGAAAATAGTTCACATTTAAAAAGGACAGGACGCAGAAAACGCAAAGAATGCAAAGATTATACAGATTTAATAAATTGTGCATAGAAAAAACCAAAAGAGGCACAAAACTGTCTGACACTCTTTGATAAATCTAAAATATTGTGTCAGCCTTAGAAGTCAAAGTAGCTACTTCTTGGAATGAAAGCCATGAACCGTACTATATGGGATGCTTTGAGCTGCTGTTTTGGCGCAGAAGTAGTTTTAATTTGTGGATGATGTTGTGAAGCAGTTTTGGTACAATTACCTTTAGCGTTGGGATTGGATGTTAGAGTCTAGGTTAGAGATACTGTAGACGGGATAATTAATGGTCAAGATTAGGATTATGGTGATACATAGGGGTTAGTGATGATGTTTCGGAGTTAAATACCAAAAACGCTAAATTGCTACTTTTATTTTAGTACTGCAACCCTGATATATGGAACGTCTTCACACCACCACACTCAGTACTTCTCCTTTCTGAAATGGCAACTCCAAAAGTTCTAGACCTTAAACATGACCTTTGAATAACAATAAAAGCCTGCACCAGCCTTAACTATTTGAACAAATAACACCCACTACTCCCCTTTAAATGATCCTTTATTGTAGCTAAGTCTGCATAAAGGGTGAATTCAAAATAGTTTTATATTAAATGAAGGACCCTCCAGGCACCTACGAAAGGTCTAACAAAGCACCATGTGATTTTATTTGTGTGCGTTATACTAACTGCATTTATAATTTTCAAAACTATAAAGGGCCCTGCAATCAGATTCTGTCCGACCTCTGCTGCACTGCCAACGTAGAACACATTATCAATGTACATGTTATTATTCTATCGAAGAGTGAATTACTGTGAACTCAAATGTAATTTTAATTTTCAGTAAAAAAAAAAGCCATACTGGGAATGTATTTGTCATTTTTTCCAATGTAACTTTTGTAGCCTAAAACTTGGAATTCACTTCAAGTTCCTAACAATTAACCTTAGTGAATAACACAGTCAAAGTGCAAAACTCAAGCTAGATACAATATATAGGGTGTAATTATTTAACACTAGCTTGAATATAAAGTTCCATAAATGGCTGCCTATGGCCTAGGCTCAGATGGGGGCCTCAGTACTGTGCAAAGGAGCTCCTAAGGTGATCTGCACCCAATAGAAGTGTAGTCTACAATGCTCCCCCACCAGACTACCAGGGAATACTCTCTACCACACCACCTGGGAATACCCTTCACAGCTAAAGTGAATATCCAAGGTTAACACCTCCACTCTGCCACAAGGAAAGCAGGTGGGAGGAAAATGAAAAACCTCCCTCAAATTCAAGATATGATGCTGTCTGAGTCCCAGGATGAAATGTTGCTCCCTCACCAAAACCATCCATTATGTTATGCAGTGTGTGTAGTGAGCGAAGTGTCTGTGTAGGGGATGCAGTGTATCTATTGTATGCAATGTGTGTAGTACATACATTGTGTGTCTGTGTAGTGGATGCAGTCTGTGTGTAGTGGATGCAGTGTGTGTATAATGGATGCAGTGTCTGTGATTGTGTACTGAATGCAGTGGCTGTGTTAGTGTAGTGGATGCAGTGTATGTTTGTGTGTCGTATGCAGTACAAAAAAAGCCTCTATTGACACTTAGTCAATACATACACACACCACACTCATTATCCCTCATACACATACGAGCACTCTTGATACAGCTCTGTTAACACTACATTGCAGTGTCCAAAACAGAGATGAAACAACTGTTTTAGAGTTGATACACATTTCTATATTGGATAGAAAACAACTTTTTGGGATGGGAGGAACACAAGAGAAAAAGTATGTACTTGTAACATTTATTTGGCAACAGGTAGGACAGCAATGGTTTGTGACCAACACATCATATGATGCTTGGCGAGCCAGCCGTCTGTCATCAAGGAATTTTGCAAACAATGTCAAATTTAGGAAACAATAAATAACTTCCCTTTGAGATCATTGTAAAAGTACAAGTCATTTGTTGTTATAAACAGCTGTGACATTTAGCTATTAGGTCATTGGTTGAAATACATAGTTAATGTTACCTAATTCTGGAAATGTTTATCTGTAGAACATTGCCTCAAGTGACGTTATACACCCATGAACGTGATGTGTTGTTTTTGTTCAGCTGGGATAATTATGGTAAAATGATTTTTTTGCTATTACTACAAATGGTGAAATGCGTGTGTCAAACGGGGCACTTCAGAACTAAACCATTCTTTGTTTAAAGAAATTGTAACTTAGAGATGCATTCAAAAATATGCAAAAACAGCCATTTTGAAATGCTCAATTTTGAAGTCCCTTCTTTTTGTGCAAATTCCCACATTTTGTATCAAGAGCCTTGAGTTTTGTCTAAACTCTTCAGGTTTTGCACGGACAAACAAAGCCTCTCATTTTTGAGTATGGAGCTCTAACTGTTCAATACATTTAACCTAGCGTTACAAAGGTTAAAGTGTAGCGGGGAGAGGATTATTAGCAGATGTCAAAGCACTCTGCACAGTATTAGTTCTGCTCAGAGCAGAGGGTTCTGGGACCTGTTGTTACTTTGTCATCTTTCTCCTTAGAAACACCTTCATCTGATCTACAAATCTCAAGCACCTTTGTTATATTTCTTAATTAGTTTCTACAACTGTGATACTGGACTCTGCAGGTTTAGAAATAGTCAGAAAGGGGGACTGTAGCCAGCAAGAAGTAAGAATTTCTCGAATGAGGATGGAGGGACAGCACTAATAAAAAATATTATACAAAAAGGAGAATGGTGATCAGAATGGTTCTGCTTGGCAATTAATCCTGTTAAAGCTGAAGACGTCTAAAGCCTATCCTTTGCCTGCAGAACAGCCGGACCCAAGTTTACTGTGTGTCACTTGGGACAAAAACTAATCACCATGGCAAAATTATTGAGGAGTTTGCAGTCCTACTCTATTGACAAAACCATCAACAAAACATACGGGGAATTTTTTTTTTTTTTTTTTTTAAACCCATTTTATTTCCTGCATTAGGCTCTGGGCACGTGAATCTCACATAAACAACTACTGAACTTCTAGTCTGTATTACGTCTCTAAAGCTCTTGCACAAATAAAACACAGAACAAAAGACGGCAAAGGTCACACATAAAACCAAAGCTACCACCTAAAATGGATCTGTCACTTGTTTGGTGACAGGTCCCCACCCGGTGGCATGTCTGCAAGATCGTGGCACCCAGGGGCAGAAGAATAACAAGAGATATACTTACCTCAAACTTCCCTTCCTCGGCATTGCCATCTACCTTTCTTATGATATAGCCAGCACATTTTCGAGGACTGATGATTTTGTCTTGTTGAGTGGCAGCACATGAAAACACTGCCCTTTAGTATGCAGAATTTATATGATGCCATGTTCCTGATTTATTTAGCACCTAATTTATTGCCTGCAGCATTTGACATTGTGGCGGAACCACCCTCGGCACTGGGCATTGGAGAAGATCGATTGCCAGCCTCCTGCCATGTGACTATGGCCCCTGGGATGTATTGCCTGCTCTCCTGTACTGCTGAGGATTGCTACCAACTAGGTGGAATTGGCTATGGAGCTTGTGTAGTGCCCTCTGTTGATAGCAACAGTAATATGCACTACCTGAATAGCAAGACTGGTAATTTGCATATTCGGGTAGATTTGCATATCACTAATTATGCATGCAGGAGAGACATTTTGTGTTAATTATGGTCTTCCCCACCCATTTATAAATATGTAATTATGTTATAATAAGTCACTGTATGTTGCCTGCTATGATTTGACTGTTTGTAATTTTATTTTATTGAGTTTTCACAGCAATGTTATGACCATATGGGCTAGTCCCAAGTATAATAAAGTTTTAGACAGTTCTACTTCACTCTCAATTTGGAGTGCCGTCTCTTTTAATGGAGGAATCTGCTACAAGGGATTGCTATGCTCTGCATACTCTCTTGCTATATTCACTGCTAAGCTCTTGTAAGAGCTTGTTCCTGTTTTGCTCTCTGAAGGAGTCTACGGTGGTTATGGTATCTGCTGCAGTGCTTGGAGTCCTCAGGAAGCGCTAGGAGCATCCTTCAACGGAGGTACCCAGTCGGGGTGCCAGGTGATCCGTTACAGACATCTACATACTTGAGGGCAACATATTTTGTATGTCGCCCTAACCAGTTTGTATACGTGAAATGAATCATGGAAAGCATTGTTGCTACAATGTCCATAAACATTCTTTGTTCATAAAAAACCCATACATA
The DNA here is from genome assembly GCA_933207985.1 of Pelobates cultripes. NCBI lineage: Eukaryota > Metazoa > Chordata > Amphibia > Anura > Pelobatidae > Pelobates > Pelobates cultripes. Next base: position 136,411,646 of record OW240918.1, on the reverse strand, counting down.
ACAAGTTAGTTTCAAGTAGACTTTTTGGCGCCAAGGACAGATCTCCAAAACCCAACATAAGCAAAACAGCTGGTGCATTTTCTGTTTAAAAACCTAATTTTAAGTGTCTTAGGGAATTATTTCCTTTGGCGCCATAATACATGCACACTCACAATGCGACTACACACCGTGTATACAAAATACACCCTAATACAAGTGCATGAAGCACAACACTGACCCCACATACCACTCAATAGAAAGCACAGACACAGAACAAATTCATTTATCATTGGTGGCAGAAATGACAGTCCATGACTTTGCCAACCTCCACTATAATCACAGTTTTGTGCAAATGTGCCATTTTCTTTATAAAACTGCTACTCCAGCCATTATACATTGGTGGGGTGGCTATTTTCCCCCTTTTTCTAGATTGCACCCAAATAATCTGTCTTTCTAGCATTTTTACTCCTCTTTTAGATTTTTTTGCTCTTTTTTTTTTTTTATTCCTGATGATTTTACCATTAATCTCATTCATAAAATCAGACAAATTAACTATAGGATTAGGGAGAATAAAAAAAATAATTCGCAAACTTGAAGAATTTTTTTATTCCTTAGACAAAAAGATAGACAGGGAAGTCTGCTTACCTGCCTCAGAATCCGGAGCGACAGCGGCAGAACAAAATGTCCACAAAAAAAGAAGCACACTTGCGGCTCTTTTTTTTGTACATCAACAGGACCCCTATTTCTGTCTGATAAAAATTACAAAAAGGAAGCCCAGGACAAAACTGGTGGGAAAAAAAAAACTTAGTGCAGGTGAAGGAAAATACTGATGAAAACAGGAAAAAAATGTTGTTGTTAAAACACCTGCGCAACTTTTTATAAATCATCCCCAATATTTCTGTTTCTTCTCCTCATTTGCATTGTTTGCCCTAGTTATGCCTTGTCTGAACTGGATTGTGATGTCCTCTGTGAAATCTTTAATATAATATTTAAAAGAAAATAAAGCATATAATGAAACAAACGATGAAAAGATATTAAAGGCGATGTTCTAAGTTCTAGTGGCCAATGATGTGTATTCCACAGAAGTGACAGCTCCTCTGTAATGTTATTAATATGTCGATGCTTATAACAGGTAGGGTTCTGGGGTTATTAGTCACGATACGGGGTTATTATAAACTTTGAATTGTTGGAAATGGAAATATGCTAAGCTATGACTACAGCTGATTTGAAGACTTTTTTTCCAAATCAAAAATATTGGCTTCAATTTTGCAAATCAGATTTTAAAGGAACACTATAGTCACCTAAATTACTTTAGCTAAATAAAGCAGTTTTAGTGTATAGATGATTCCCCTGCAATTTCACTGCTCAATTCACTGTCATTTAGGAGTTAAATCACTTTGTTTCTGTTTATGCAGCCCTAGCCACACCTCCCCTGGCTATAATTGACAGAGCCTGCATGAAAAAAATTTACCTTAAATAATTTTATCTCAATCTCTAAATTGAACTTTAATCACATACAGGAGGCTCTTGCAGGGTCTAGCAAGCTATTAACATAGCAGGGGATAAGAAAATCTTAATTAAACAGAACTTGCAATAAAGAAAGCCTAAATAGGGCTCTCTTTACAGGAAGTGTTTATGGAAGGCTGTGCAAGTCACATGCAGGGAGGTGTGACTAGGGTTCATAAACAAAGGGATTTAACTCCTAAATGGCAGAGGATTGAGCAGTGAGGCTGCAGGGGCATGTTCTATACACCAAAACTGCTTCATTAAGCTAAAGTTGTTCAGGTGACTATAGTGTCCCTTTAACTTGCTACAGTTTGGAGTTTAGTGATTACATTCCTGCAGTGTGAACATGGTGAAAGAAAATTTGAAATTCACTTTGAGTTCTTAACACTCCTCACTTTAAAGATTATCCCTGACAATATCAACACAATGTATAAGTATAATAGATATTACTGTTTATTATGGCAAAATTGGTGGTCAAATAGCCCTATGTCAAATAACCAGGGTTCTTTAGAAAAATCCCAACTAAAAACAAAACAAGTCACAGTCTCAAAATGTCCCAATGAGACTGAAATAATGGAAGGCCCTTGTGGGCTATAAAATAAAGTCTTCCTGGAGATATAAAGTAGAGTAGACCAGTTTAAACATTGCCGAACTCTTAAATGTCAGTCTTTTGTTTAAGAAGAATTTTTATGCAAACATTGCTATTGCTTTACATTTATTATGTGTAATTGATGGCTATTATGTACAGTTAGTATTGACAATCGTGGATTGACATTGTTTTCTGAGCACGCTATAGTGGAGTCATTTATGAAGCATTTTGCATAAATTCATTAACTTCCTGCTTTTCTGTTCCCTTTGAAATGCCTTCACAACTCATCGCGCTTTCACGCAAGATCTTTGAAAGGACAGTACAAAGATTGGGTGCAAAGATGCAACTTGAAACTTAATGGAATACAAAATGAATATTTATAAAACATATTATCCTTGTTAGCAAGGGTTCCACGTGCAGTGATGTAAACAGGAGCTATATTCTGAGTTTAGAGGTTCCAAGTATCAGTCAACTGTTAGGTAGTGCCGAGAACTTTGGGTAAATCGTGGAACTGTAATGATAAAACATGCTACTTAGTTAATATTTAGCAAATTTTATTAACTGTTGTAGAATAGGCAAGAACAGAACAGGTGACTCTTTCCAATTTGTTTCAGAAAATGCAAGACATCCAGCCTCCCACCTCAACTTATTTCTCTGGAGTTTCTGTTCTCTGGGAACCCCAAGACAATTAATAAGTAAAGTAAAATTAAAATAGTAACTGGCGTATGACTGAGCAGGTCATGTTGTAAGATTGTATAATAGTCCATTTTAATGTGATTTTTGGAACATTTTCAATAGGGCTCACATCAATCCCTTGGATTTCGGTTACACGTGTCACATAGACTCTTTGACTTTATAAAGGCTAGGCAGTTACAGTTTGCTCCTAGGTGCGTTGTTTAATCTCTGATTAAAACAAATGATGCCAAAAGACTGTGTGACTGTGTGATTATAATACTAGATGAACGTGTTATTATTTATACTGTAACAGAGCCAAAGCCAGCTGGCCGACTCATTCTAGGTGATGATACGATACCAGCCTCAACGCTTTACACTGATTTCTCTGCCAACCTGTCTGCGTGAACCATGTGCTTTGATTCTGCATATATTACACAGGGGTGCATCCACTAAACTGTGATTTATTGAGGACCGGCACGGTATGACACATTGCAGACCAAAATCTTGGCAATTGATCATTTTTAAATTAGCCACATTTCACTGCTTAGCAAATAAACCCCAGAGACACACATCTATACCCATATACCTTTTCAAAATAATCATATATATGTTTAAGAATATTATAATATTATATATATTTATTTTTGTTAGAATAAAATTGCCTAATTCTGTAAATCATTCCAAAGAGGAACTCTATAAAGTTCAAGTTGTGCTGAGTTGCCTCGTAAGTGAGGGGAAGCAGGAAGAACTTCCTGCTCCCCCACCTATCACCACACTGACACTGCTCCCCCACCTACCACCACACTGACACTGCTCCCCCACCTACCACCAAACAGTCCCTGCTCCCCCACCTATCACCACACTGACACTGCTCCCCCACCTACCACCACACTGACACTGCTCCCCCACCTACCACCAAACAGTTCCTGCTCCCCCACCTACCACCACACTGACACTGCTCCCCACCTACCACCACACTGACACTGCTCCCCACCTACCACCACCTACCACCACGCGCGCTCCCCACCTACGCACTGACACTGCTCCCCACCTACCACTACATTGACACTGCTCCCCCACCTACCGCAAACGGTCCCTGCTCCCCACCTACCACCACGCGGCCCACTGCTCCCCACCTACGACCACACTGACACTGCTCCCCACCTACCACCACGCGAGCACTGCTCCCCCACCTACCGCAAACAGTCCCTGCTCCCCACCTACCGCCGCAGGCCTGCTCTCCCACCTGCTGCAAACGGTCCTGCTCCCCACCTGCACTACCACACTGACACTGCTCCCCCACCTACCACCACGCGGCGCAACTCTCCCACCTACTGCAAACCGGTCCCTGCTCCCCCACCTACCACCACACTGACACTGCTCTCCACCTACTGCAAACAGTCCCTGCTCCCCCACCTCTACCACACTGACACTGCTCCCCACCACCACCACACTGACACTGCTCTCCACCTACACCAAACAGTCCTGCTCCCCACCTACTGCCACTGACACTGCTCCCCACCTGCTACCACACTGACCCTGCTCCCCCACCTACCACCACACTGACACTGCTCCCCCACCTACTACCAAACAGTCCCTGCTCCCCCACCTGCCGCCACACTACTCCTGCTCTCCCATCCTCCTCCACTGTGCCCCCTGCTCCCCCACCTACCCCTACACTACCCTTGCTCCACCATCTACCACTAAACTACTTCAGCTCCCATACCTACCAGTATCTACCACCACTGTGCCCCCTGCTCTCCCACCTACCACTGCACTGCCCCTGCTCCCCAGTTACTACTACATTGCCCCTGCTCCCCCACCTACCACCACTGTGTCCCTGTTCTCCCACCTACCACTACACTATCCTGCTCCCCCATCTACCACTACACTGCCCCTGTTCTCCATCTACCACTACACTGCCCCTGCTCCCTCACCTACCACCACTGTGGCCCAGCTCCACTACCTACCACTACACTACCCCTGTTCCCCCACTTAACACCACTGTGCCTCCTGCTCCACCACCTACCACTACACTATCCTGCTCCCCCATCTACCACTACACTGCCCCTGCTCCCCCACCTACCACTACACTGCCCCTGCTCCCTCACATACCACCACTGTGCCCCTGCTCCACCACCTACCACTACACTACCCCTTTTCCCCCAACAACCACCACTGTGCCTCCTGCTCCTCCACCTACCACTACACAATCCTGCTCCCCCTTCTACCACTACACTGCCCCTGCTCCCCCACATATCACCACTGTGCCCCCTGCTCCACCACCCACCTCAACTGTGCTCCCCTCTCCAGTCCATAATGGAAAGAGGTACCAATCTGTCTGTAAGTGTGTGTGTGGGTGTTCCTCCCTGTAACTGTGTGTCTCCCTGTAACTGTGTGTGACTGCCTGCAAATGTCTGTGTGACTGCAACTGTGTGTGTGACTGCCTGTGTGTGTGTGTATATATATGACTGACTACCTGCAACTTTGTGTGTGGCTACATTTAACTGTGTGTGTGACTGCCTGTAACTGTTTGTGTGTGACTGTCTGCCTGCAGGGCCGGACTGGCCCACCGGGATACCGGGAAATTTCCCGATGGGCCGCGGCACCTGGGGGCCGGCCGCGTTCCTGGCTGGAGCCGCAGGGTTGGGTGGCAGCTTCCCCGGTCCGGCGGCACTCCTGTCACTGCTGTGGCTGATGGAGGAGCAGGATGTCTCTGTACCATGCTCCCTCACGGTTCCCGGCACAGGAACCGCGAGGGAGCATGGTACAGAGACATGCTCCTCCTCCATCAGCCACAGCAGTGACAGGAGCAGGGCCGCCGGACCGGGGAAGCTGCCACCCGGCCCGGCGGCTCCAGCCAGGAACGCGGTTGGCCTCCTGACTTCTCCAGGTAAAGGGGGGGGAGAGGGGAATAGAGGGAGGAGGGAGAGACACAGAGAGAGAGATGGGGAGGAGGGAGAGACACAAGGAAAGGGGGGAGGGAGAAATGGGGAGAGACACAGGGGGGGAGGGAGGAGATAGGGAGGAGGGAGGAACACAGGAGAAGAGATGGCGAGGAGGGAGACACAGGGAAGGGGAGGGAGAGATGGGGAGGAACACAGGGGAAAGGGGAGGAGAGATGGAGGAGAAGCACAGGGAGAGGGGAGGGAGGTCGGGGAGAGATACAGGGGAAAGGGGGAGGGAGAGAGATGGAGAGAGAGACACAGGGGAGAAAGGGGAGTGAGAGATGGGAGGAGGGAGAGATGGGGAAGGAGGGAGAACCTAGGGAAGAGGGAGGAGAGATGGGGAGAGGGAGGAACAGGGAAATGGGGGAGGGAGGAGAGATGGGAGGGGAGGGGAAAAGAGAGGCACAGGGAAAGGGGGAGGGAGAGAGATGGGGGAGGAGGGGAGAGACACAGGGAAAGGGGGGAGGGAGAGAGATGGGGAGGAGGGAGAAACACAGGGAAAGGGGGGATGAAAAGACACAGGGAAAGGGGGTGAAAGAGGCAGAGGGAGAGAGGCAAAGAGGGAGAAATGAGAGAGACACACACAAGGGGAGGGGAAGAAAGAGGCAGAGGGGGAAGAGAGAGACTGGGAAGGAGAGGGGAGACATTGACACAGAGGAGCAGTGAGGGGGAGAAAGAAACATACAGAGTGACTGGGGGAGACAAAAAGGCACACAGAGGGGCTGGAGATAAAGAGACACACATAGGGGCAGTATATATCACTGGTGGATGGGGGGGCAACGCCCCCCCAAGGCTTTCCCCTGCCGGCCGATCTCCCTCCCCGTTCCACAGGCACAGTGCAGCAAGTCGGCAGGGGAGGAAGAGAGGACCTGGGGCAACGCTCCGGCTCTCAGGAGGGTGAACTCTAGCCCATTTACCTCTACCCTAAGACATCGTTCTATGAGCCATATCTCCATGTCACTTCACAAACCTTTCCAACTATGTGAGTCAGGATGTCTAAAGGGATAAATTCTGCATTGCCAGTTATTCATGGCAATCCAGTCTACTCACATTACTTGCAATGGACATGGGAAACAGTGTAGCTTCGGACTAGCCCCCAACCCTAAGTAGCCTAGACTAGTACTGTACTAATGATTTTTTATTTCTATATCTGATTTAACAATCAGCTTCCTTGTGTAAAAAAAAAAAAAAACCCCACCAGCATCGTGCTGCCCCCACCACCTGTGAAGATCTGACTTTAAATTACCCCACCTGGTCTGCAGCCTACAAAGCCACCCACTAGTAACAGCTCGGCTTCTAAAATTCTATGATGATGTGATGATCTATTGAAGTTCAGATCTGTTGAAGGTCAAATGTATAAAATAAGATCTTTACATCTTTATTATCAAATTTATTATCCACTGACAACAGTTTACAGCACAATGTAAAGCAAAACCACAACTGAGATGTGTTGTAATGTGTTGTAAACGTTGTAAACATACACGTTCAGTACATTCCATTATTTGATGAGTAAGCTGGCCTCAATAATATTCCAGAAACATTATTATATTATTTCATGTAAAATGTATTTCCTGTATCCAGCAGAAATGGTAGCAGTAAAATAATTCTTGCCGTGATTCACTTTGAAATTTTATTTCCTCATTTTCCAGAGATTCATTAAGGTCAATAAAGATTGATGTTTATTGTTTCGCTTTTGTAATTCTTTATTGAAATTACATCGTGTGACTGGCAGGAGGTTTCAAAATGCAAATATTTGCTCGTTATTGGGGCCATGGGTTAACAATAAAAGAGTCGCAGGAAATTAATTTGGTTTTAGGTGCAATATCAATGTGGTTAACATCCTGAGTGAGAGGAATCGGTGATAAGCACTGTTATAATATGTACTTTTTTAACCGTCTGGCATCCGCAAGTTCAGTTTTTAAGGGCCATAACTGATCACTTTGGGTTTATGAGAAAGTAATTATACAAGTGTGGGACTCAAGATATAAACAACAGAATCACAAGGGAGGTGATCTGGTGCCCAGTCGTCCCTACTTAAACAAATATGTCAGAGAAAATGGCTACCCGAACTCCCTATCACCAGCTAAAAATTTTTAAAGGGACATTATAGTCACCCAGACCACTTTAGCTCAATGAAGTGGTCTGGGTGCAATGTCCCTCAGGTTTTAACCCTTCAGATGCAAACATAGCAGTTTCAGAGAAACTGCTATGTTTACATTGCAGGGTTAAGACAGCTCTAGTGGCTGTCTTCCGGACAGCCACTAGAGGCGCATCTGCAACGCTGGAGGCATATTATGCCTCTATCACGCAGAGCGTCCATAGGAAAGCATTAAGAAATGCTTTCCTATTGACAGCTTGAATGTGCGCGCGGCACTTGCCGCACATGCACATTCGGCCCTGCTGACGTCGGCAGATGGAGGAGAGGTCACCAGCGCCGAGGGAGCCCGGCGCTGGAATAAGGTAAGCTGCTGAAGGGGTTTTAATCGCTTTGTTTTCCTGACACTATAGTGATCCTTTAAGGAAGGGCAGCGTATGGCCTCAGTTCAATACTGTTGGATTAAGCTTTTCAAATTATTTAATATTTTTGGCTACATTTTTAAGATGATTTAATTTTATGAATAAACTTCAGTGTCTCTGTGCAGAAGGTGGACACACTGAATGTCAGTCACACTGTGCAGCACTGCCCCAGGAAAGCACCTCTAGTAGCCATCTGAGGTGTGACCATTAGGCTGTAATGTAAACACTGCCTTTTCTCTGAAAAAAAACAGTGTTTACTGCAAAAAGCCATGATTCTACTCACCAGAACAAATGCAATAAGCTGTAGCCCTATCTTTTCGCCCCAAATGTGCACTTTTGGGGGTTATGCCCTACAACTATAACCCCCTCAATATTCTCGGCCCTAAAGATGGTGATAGTGTTAGGCTAAAAATCACCTGATCCCGAATCATCCTTAAATATTGGCATACACGGATGAGATACAACAGATTGAACAGTGGTTCCATCCGGCTACAAACTATCTCTCTTTCGCTGAGTATTGGAGACACCTCAATTCCCTGACAGGGACTAATTAAAGGGACACTATAGTCACCCAGACCACTTCAGCTCATGAAGTGGTCTGGGTGCCAGGTCCCTCAGGTTTTAATCCTTCACATGTAAACATAACAGTTTTAGAGAAACTGTTATGTTTACATTTGGGGTTAAGTCAGCCTCTAGTGGCTGTCTTCTGGACTAGAGGCGCTTCTGCGAGAAATGCTTTCCTATGGACACTTTGAATGTGCGGCGGGACTTGCCGCGCATGCGCATTCGGCTCCAGTGATGTCGGATGGGGGAGCTGACGTCAGACGGGGAGGAGAGGTCACCAGCGCCGAGGGAGCCCGGCGCTGGTTTAAGGTAAGTGCCCTATAGTGCCCTGACAGTGCCCCATCAGGGCACTATAGTGTCAGGAAATCTGCTTTGTTTTCCTGACACTATAGTGATCCTTTAAGTTGCTGGCACAGTGAATAGTTGTGCATAGAACCCTTTGCTATGTCCAGGTATGTATTTTGTATATGTTATTTGGTTCTGTTCGTTGTTTGTTTGGTTTTTAGTTATGTTACTTTTATTCAGCTATGTTGAAATGTCAGCTATATTGCATTGTACCATAGTCTTTGTGACTATTTGAGATGTCATTGTTGAGCCAGTGACTCTTAAGTTGTTTTATGCATAGATAAGTTCATTAAACCATACAGCAATATTGTCAGTATTGGAGAGATACAAAGGATCTCTGATGAATCCTTCTCACACATACAATTTATAGTGTCCAACTCAGGGCCGTCTTTAATTTTGATTGGACCCTGGGCAAGCAGTTACTTGGGCCCCCTGACTACCTATAGATACACACAAATACACTACCTGACACACATGCAGATACACACTGACCGCATATAGATACACACAAGAACATACAAATACACACAGACTACATATAGACACACTGACACACATACAGACACACAGATACACAACCTGACACACATGCAAATATACAGATACAAACACTGACACATACAGATACACACACAAACGGACAACATACAGATACAGAGACACATTCTGACAGACGTACTGACACAGAGACACACACAGACAGCCATACTGAAACACACATACACACAAACAGAACCACACGGACACTGACAGACTCACACATAGACATACCGACACACTGACAGACATACAGACATTCTGGCACACATACACACAGACAGACATACTGAAACACACAGACAGCAATACTGAAACACACATACACACATACATACTAAACCACACAGACACTGACAGACAGACTCACACACACAGACATACTGACAGACATACTGGCACATATACACACAGACATACTGAAACACACATACACACAGACACTGACAGACATATTGACAAACACAGAACCACAGAATCTATATACAGAACCACAAGGACACTGACAGACTCACACATAGACATACTGACACACTGACAGACATTCTGGCACACGTACACACAGACAGACATACTGAAACACACATACACACAGACACTGACAGACATACACACATACAGACATTTTGACACTCACAGACAGCCATGCTGAAACACACATACACACATACATACTGAACCACACAGACACTGACAGACTCACACACACAGACATACTGACACACTGACAGACATACTGGCACAAATACACTGACAGACATACTGGCACGTATACACAGACAGACAGACATACTAAAACACACATACACACAGACACTGACAGACATATTGACAAACACAGACATACAGAACCACACGGACACTGATAGACATTCTGGAAAACATACACACAGACAGACATACTAAAACACACAGACATACAGATACACTGACAGACATACTGGCACACATACACTGACAGACATACTGGCACACTAACAGATACACTGACAGACAGACATACACACATACATACTCACACACACACAGACACTCATGCAAAATTTGATAACCACCCTCCAGTTTCTTACCTTTTACTGGAGGGTGGCTTCCCTGGGGTCCAATGGGCTGGCTTAGGTGGCCGGGAGTTAAGCTCTCCCCCCTCCGGAACAGCTGGTCCTCCTTCCTCCCGCGCGGCTCCTGTTTCTGTGGGAGGAAGTGACGCACGGCTGTCACTTCCTCCCAGTGCTGCCGAAAAAGCAAGGGCCCGGTCGCGCTGTTAAAGCGCCACATGGCCCGACCGGGCCTCTGCTGACATAGGCCCACCGGGTGGCCCTAAGTGCATGGGCCACCCGATGGGCTCCCATAGTTTGCAGGCAGAGGGCAAACGGAGCAGCTGTCTTGGGCCCCCCGAGCAGGGACAGGGCCCGGGGCAGCTGCCCCTTTTGCCCCGTGTTAAAGACGGCCCTGGTCCAACTGTGTACAAGAGGCATTGACCATCCCCAGGCAACACGAAAGTTATGAATGTGTATGTGTCGTAACTGAAGTCTTACGTTTGAGGTCGCTAATTAACAAAATGTCCTCACATGTTTTACTGAAACCAGGAAAATCCCACCGTAACCAGGTAAAGTTGTGTAACAGGACAGGTGGCCTTTGGACGACGACACTTCCGGTCAAGTCTGTGTAAGCCAGGAAGTCATATGCACTTATTCCGTCCTCTTTGTTGCTTTGGAGACGTTTATCGGTATTTTAAATGCTGCAAACTTTATACAAGGCCTCAGTCTTTTAAGGTGTTGACGAAAAAGTTCTTCATAACTTACCATCAACACATTAATACAATAAAATAATTTTACTTAAGAACTTATGATGTTTGATTTATACCATAAAAAACATATAATATTTTTCTTTCTTTTTTTATATTCACAGATATAAAATAGGTAATATTCGGGGGCCTGTATAAACCTTTATCTAGAAATCTATTCATAAACAGTGCTATACATAGGACACAAGGTCACACATTTAGGCTGGAAGAAAGGAGATTTCATCTAGGGCAAAGAAAAGGTTTTTTTTTACAGTAAGAGCAATAAGGATATGGAATTCTCTGCCTGAAGAGGTGGTTTTGTCAGAGTCTATAGAGATGTTTAAACTGCAATTGGATAAATACTTGTAAAAACATAACATACAGGGATATAATTTCTAATTAGTGGGGTAATAGCTGCTTGATCCAAGGAGATGTCTGGCTGCTATTTTGGGGTCATGAAGGAATTTTTTCCTTGTTTGTTGCAAAATTGAAAGCGCTTCCGACTAGGTTTTTTTGCCTTCTTTTGGATCAACAGCAAAACCATATGTGAGGAAGGCTGAACTTGATGGACGCAAGTCTCTTTTCAGCTGTGTAACTATGTAACTATGTAATGTATTCTAAAATTGGGAAAAAAAAACAGGTACACAAAATTATAAATTTCAAAGTCAGACTTAAGACCACGCGGTTGGAGGATATTAATACTGAATATTCGTTTTATCTCCTGTTTTTCCTAATCATATCCTCTCCACTGCATTTACTTAACCCCTTAAGGACACATGACATGTGTGACATGCCATGATTCCCTTTTATTCCAGAAGTTTGGTCCTTAAGGGCTTATAAAACTTTTATACCTAGAAACTCAAGTCCATTATGGTACAGATAAATTGTCCTTTTTAGATTTATTCTTAACATTTCTGGTGTGTTCCTGTATTTGTTTCTGCAGGGGAGAACATAGTCCTCCCCACGTATATTAATTTACAAAGACACATAATTACATAAGTAACATTGTTAGAATGACATATCATAAGTTGTTCTATTATGTAAGCTTTTCTTTCTCTATATGTTATTTACACTTCCACTGTGCATACATACCTTTAGAGTTACTAAGAAAATAGTTGCCTCTGGTCTAGGGTTCAATTAAAAATTCTGAACTTATCTAAATTTCAAATGGGGTAGTCCACGATAAGTAATTATTGGTACTCTGGGGGGATTTCATTTACTGAGCGGTCGTTTCTAAGGATTGGCCAGTATTTCTTTAGTATTTGTTTTAATTGGTGGTGGTTAGAATTAAAATCACACACAAAAGTCAAATGATCTTTTCTTTTGAATTCCGAATGAACGGCATCAGCTTGGCTCTTACGCTATTTGGTTTATTCGGAAATTCAATAAATTGTTTGGGAAATTATAACTGAGTTTCATCTGAATTTCAATTTGTACCTGATCGAATCTGCGAGTCTAATGAATCCCTGGTTTATTTTTGCAATTGAAGAATGGATGGCCAAGCTTACTAATTAAAGGGACATTCCACTGCCCAAATGAGCAGAGGGGAGTTAACAGAAGCAGTAAGAAACCTCACTGGCTGTTTGATTAACGGTGTTTCCTTAATTTAGTATAAAAGTGACAATTTCTCATAAAAATCAGCACTTTTATAAAGTTCCAAAGAAATTGGATACTCTGCACCCATAAAGCACTTCAGCTTGCTTTACTATAAGTTACATAGTTACATAGTTACATAGTTACATAGCTGAAAAGAGACTTGCGTCCATCAAGTTCAGCCTTCCTCACATTTGTTTTTTGCTGTTGATCCAAAAGAAGGCAAAAAAACCCAGTTTGAAGCACAATTTTGCAACAAGCTAGGAAAAAAATTCCTTCTTGACCCCAGAATGGCAGTCAGATTTATCCTTGGATCAAGCAGTTATTACCCTACATTGAAGATTATATCCTTGAATATTCTGTTCTAGCAAGTATGCATCTAGTAGCCGTTTGAACATCTGTATGGACTCTGATAAAACCACTTCTTCAGGCAGAGAATTCCACATCCTGATTGTTCTTACAGTAAAAAAACCTTTCCTTTGCCTTAGACGAAATCTTCTTTCTTCCAGTCTAAGCGCATGGCCTCGTGTCCTATGTAAAGTCCGGTTTGTGAATAGATTTCCACACAATGGTTTGTATTGGCCCGAATATATTTGTATAATGTTATCATATCCCTTCTCAGGCGACGTTTTTCTAAACTAAATAGGTTTAAATTTGTTAACCTTTCTTCATAGCCGATATGTTCCATTCCTTTTATTAATTTTGTAGCCCGCCTCTGCACTTTTTCTAGTGCCATAATATCCTTCTTTAGAACAGGTGCCCAAAATTGCGCAGCATATTCAATATGGGGTCTTACCAGTGATTTATAAAGAGGCAAAATTATATTCTTGTCCCGAGAATGAATGCCCTTTTTCATGCATGACAATACCTTACTGGCCTTGGCCACTGCTGATTGACATTGCACATTGTTGCATAGTTTGTTGTCTATAACAATTCCCTAGTCCTTTTCATGTGTTGTTATCCCTAATTCACTTCCATTAAGGGTATACGTTGCTTGTGTATTCTTTACGCCGAAGTGCATAACTTTGCATTTTTCAACATTAAATTTCATCTGCCATTTGAGTGCCCAGTCTCCCAGTCTATCCAAATCCCTCTGCAGCAAAGCAACATCTTGCTCACATTGTATCGCTCTACAAAGTTTTGTGTCATCTGCAAACACTGAAACATGACTTTCAATGCGGTCTTCAAGATCATTTATAAACATGTTAAATAGAAGGGGTCCCAGAACAGACCCCTGAGGGACACCACTTGCCACCTCTGTCCAGCTTGAAAATTTACCATTAATGACAACTCTTTGTACTCTGTTTTTAAGCCAATGTTCTACCCAAGAACAAGCATTTTCATCTAGACCGATTTCCTTGAGTTTGAACACTAATCTATTGTGTGGAACTGTATCAAATGCCTTGGCAAAATCCAAAAGATCACATCCACGGCAACACCCTGATCTATACTTCTACTTACTTCTTCGTAGAACGCAATCAAGTTAGTTTGACATGACCTGTGCTTCATAAAACCATGCTGATTTTTGCTGATAACCATGTTCTTCTCAAGGAATTCTTGAATATTATCCCTTAATAAACTTTCAAATATTTTACCAGCCACAGAAGTTAAGCTCACAGGTCTATAATTTCCAGGCAAGGATTTTGAACCCTTTTTGAATATAGGAACTACATCTGCCTTCCTCCAATCCTCCGGAACACTTCCTGAAAGAAAAGAATCTTGAAAGATTAAAAACAGAGGTTCACTTATTTCTGCACTTAGTTCCTTAAGTACACGTGGATGGATACCGTCAGGCCCTGGAGCTTTGTTTATATTAACTTTCTTTAGTTGCTGCAGCACCTTGTCTTGAGTTAACCAATTACAATTATTCTGCAAGTTTTTAGTAGCAATCATTTGCACATCTATTGCCATGGGTTCTTCCTTAATATATACGGAGGAGAAAAAGTTATTTAAAATTCCTGCCTTTTCCTGGTCTTCATTAATTAACACCCCTGTTTCAGTTTTTAGTGTACCTACACTTTCATTTTGGGGTTTTTTAGAATTTATGTACTTAAAAAATGCTTTGGGGTTGGTTTTGCTCTCTTCAGCTATCATTATTTCATTTTGAAGTTTAGCAAGTCTAATTGCCTTTTTGCACGCATTATTTGCATCCTTATATCTTTTATAAGATGCATCTGATTTGTCCGATTTAAATGCTTTAAATGCCCTTCTCTTAGTTGTAATCTCTTGTTTTACTTCTCTACTAAGCCATGTTGGTTTTAATTTGTTTCTTTTATATTTATTTCCCAATGGTACATACTGAGAAATGTACCTTTGTAATATTTGTTGGAAGATGATCCATTTATCCTCAGTGTTCTTTTCACTAAAGAGTTTATGCCAGTCAATATATTGTAAAGCTTCCCTTAACTTATTGAAATTGGCCTTTTTAAAATTATATGTTTTAGTATTCCCCATGTGCTTTTGTTTTTTTGAGTTTATTTCAAAGGACACTATATTGTGATCACTATTTCCCAAGTGCTCACCTACTTGAATGTTGGTCAAAAGATCAACGTTGTTTGTTAAAACCAGGTCCAGACAAGCATCCATTCTAGTTGGTGCTTGTACAAGTTGTGACATGAAGGTGTCATTTAACAAGTTTAAAAACCTAATTCCCTTTGCTGAGGCACTAGTCCCTCTGTCCCAATTTATATCCGGGTAATTAAAATCTCCAATAATTAAAGTGTTACCAGATTTGCAGCTTTCTCAATTTGCTCAAACAGCTGTTGTTCCTCGTCAATATTAACATTAGGTGGTTTATAACATATCCCAACCAATAGTTGGTTTCCCTTCTTTTCCCCAAGCAGATATTTACCCATAAAGCTTCCACATTATCCTCCTCGCATTCCATTTGCTTAACATTTTGCTTTAAATCATGTTTGACATACAAACATACCCCACCACCCTTCTTGTTTTTCCTATCCTTCCTAAATAACATGTACCCATTTAAGTTAGCTGCCCAGTCATGTGTCTCATCCCACCATGTTTCAGTTATGCCTATTATATCATATTGTTTAGTGTATGCTAATGCCTCTAGTTCCCCATTTTGTTATTTAGGCTCCTTGCATTAGTAAGCATACATTTAATATTATGCGTCACTTGTATATTTTGTGAATTTTCAACATTACACAGCTTCTCTGTTCTGAGCTTGCCCCTCCCCCCGTTTCCACCCCCTTATACTGTGCTAAAGCCCATCTCCTTTCTGTCCTATCTCCATTTTGTAGATTGCTATGACCCTCCCCCCCTACTACTAGTTTAAAATCTCCTACAACCTTCTAGCCATCCTATCCCCCAGCACTGCAGACCCTCTCCCGTTTAGGTGCAATCCATCACCACTATAAAGGTTGTACCCAATCGCAAAGTCGGCCCAGTGCTCTAAAAACCCAAAACCCTCCTTCCTGCACCAAGACTTAAGCCACTCATTGACCTCTCTAATCTCCCGCTGCCTTTCCACTGTAGCACGTGGCACAGGTAATATCTCAGAGAATACCACCTTGGAGGTCCTTTTCTTAAGTTTGCCACCTAATTCCCTGAAATCATTCTTTAGGACCTTCCATCTTCCTCTTACTTTGTCATTGGTACCAACATGGACCATGACCGCTGGGTCATCCCCAGCCCCTCCCAATAATCCATTGTAACGGACCGTTTTGCACACAAGGGGTAAAAACCGTTTAGGCGATCGGCCCCCTTTCCAGAGATCCAGGCACAGCTACTGCAGAACACCAAAAACTCACGAACTGGATACAAAATAGCACTCCAACTCCCGAACTGGAACCTCCCAAATAGCTGCTAGCAGACGAACAGGAAAAGCAGACAACCAGCTTACACTCCTGGCAATCAGTCTCTAACAGCATACAGTGAATCCCCCTCAAGAACGA
>OW240918.1:136252982-136387619 GCA_933207985.1 Pelobates cultripes | reverse complement strand
ACACTGCCCCCATACACACACTAAACACACTGCCCTGCATCCCATACACACACTGCCCCCATACACACACTGCCCAACAAACACTGCCCCCCATACACACATTGCCACACATACACACATTGCCCACACACACATACAGTGCCCCCCCATACACACTCCTCCAAACACACATACAGTTCCCCCCCATACACACTCTGCAACTCTCACACACACACTGCACCGCTCACACACTGCCCCACACATACACTGCCCCTAACACACACACTGGAACCCTGACATAAACTGCCGCCTAACGCACTCGCACACACATTTCACCGCTCACACACACACACACTGCACCTTTCACACACTTCACCCCTAACACATACCACTGCTCCTATACCCTATATCCCAGCAGACCCCAGGTAAGTTGTCAAACTGTTCTTAAACGGTTTGACTACTTACTCTGAGATGGGATCCTGGCACTACTAGCACCATAACTACTACACTGAGCTGTAGTGGTTATTGTGCCTGGATTATTTCTTTAAATAATCTACAAGTGCCCCTCCCGAGATCAGGCTCTGGATCTGCCCCTGCACAGTATTCCCCCCTCCTACACACCATCACCCACCTCCCTCACAGTATATCGCCTCCCTCTCAGTATTACCCCCTCCCACACACTATCGCCCCTATATCCCACACACTATCACCCCCTCCCTCACCAGATCACCCCTTCCACACACACACAAACTGTCACCACCTCACACACACAGTATCATCCCCTTCACACACAGTCACTCTCCCTTATACACACTGTCACCCCTACAATGTGGTGTCACCATACTCATACACTGTCACATTCCCACACATTGTCACCCGTCCTCACACTCTCACCCCCTCCACACTTTCAGCCCTTTCATGCATCCACACTCTCACTAACCACTCCTAGTCCTGTTAATCTTACCCCCTCCAAACTCACCTGCCCTCTCTTTGCCACACTCATTAACCCCCTTAATCCTGGCACACTCCTTCCTCAAACCATGCCACATTCACCCTTCACTCCAAAACTGTAATACTCACCCCACCCCAACTATGCCACACTTACCGTCACTTAAATCTTAAATTTTCATTTTTGTTTTCGAGAACCCCTTCACACCAGTACTTATTTATACACGACTGCCGGGCTATGTGACCATACCCCACAATTGTGTATAAACGATTGGCATAATTGCAAATTAAATTTATTTATTGCAAATTAATTTTGTTTGCAAAATGTGCTACAACTATAGCCAGAGAGCTCACAATGCAGGGGCACAGGAAGCTCTGACATTGCAAGCTTCTGAACAATGAATGCAGAGACTGACTCTCTGTATCCAGTGCTGCAAGCACGCCTCTCGATATAGCAAATGCTCCTTACACTTATAAAAAATACAACCCTATTATTTTATACTTTGGGTGTAAGTGGGGCCTCATGCTTGAAGTTCGCCTAAGGCCTCATAAAGTCTAGAGCCGCCTCTGATTTCCAGTTATTCGTGTATAAATGATCTGTCAGTTCCAAAAATATCAAACTTTATAATTGTATTTTCATTTTTTTTTTCTTTCTTTCCCCCAGACGTACATGTTTTCAGTGTTGTGGTCTGATCACAATAAAGTACTTATTTACAGGACTTTTGCAGAGTTCAAAAAATTCCAGGTAACTAACTATATGCGTCTCGTTTCTGGGAGAGGGGTTGAATTTAAATATTAGGAACCAATTTCAATGTATACAAAAAAGGACATTAGATAATGAAAGTTTACCATTAAATTGGGTAATAGTAACAACCCCTGGATGTGGGGCTTAAGGTAACATCCCCAGGACGTACTTGAAAACCAGAGTAATGTGAATGTGCCTTTCCTGGTTAAATACTTTGTTATTATTATTATTATTATTATTAATATTAAGATGTTATCGTATAATACAGGACAAAAGAGTGAATTGTGGAAACAGGCAAAAAGCTGATGTAGACTAATAAATAGCCGAGCTGTAGATTTACAAAAAGGTAGTTTACTTACCTATATTCCCTCTCAGCACTGTTCACCTCTGTGAAGCTTGGCCTCTTTGGTTTAGCAAAGCATTGGGAAGCTAGTTCGCACACACTGCTACGATGGTCTCTCTGAGATTGAAATAGCAGAGTTTACTTAGCTATTTCACAGAACGCCCTCTAGTGGCAGGTTAGCCCTGCAGAATGTTTCCAGCTGCAGGGTTTAAATGGATACACCTGGCACCCAAACCACTTAATTGACATACTAAAAACCCCACAGATGAAGTGATCTGGGTGTCTTTAGTGTTCATTTAAGGCAATGACCCGCCCATGATTTGTTGGGCTCTATAACTTCACCCTGTGATAAGCAACGCCCTGTCAATAGCCAGGAGCATTTTGTTAATACGTCATCAATAAAGAAGGGAATAGAAACTGCAGATATAATTGTGATGGACATGTATATTTTTTTTATTCACACAAGTATCAGTAGTTCTTACAATGTCAATAGATTTAATTTAATTTATTTTTTTTGCATGTAAAATGGAGAGGGAAGGGAGCACCACTAATAGGGGATAATGGTAATGAGGCCCTTATGGTCAAGATCTTGTGAATTGTAACTCGCATAAATCTCATCCCAGAGAATGTACGTCTCAGTGAGTGGCGTCCAACATGCTGCGCAATTTATTTTCTACTTTTCATGGTATAAAAGGGAGGGCTACACCAGCCTGGGATTCATGGGAAATGTATTTCACAGACCACTGTGATGCCTAAATGTTGCATAACTTTTTAAATAATAATAATTTTATTTGACCTTTTTTAATACAGTAGCTTTTTTTACTTTATTGAAACGTCTTCTTCAGTCTGTCTGACGTGTATTCTGTTTATGCATTAGGCTACAACTTACAACTAAAAAAAATTTGAAGCTCTCCCTTTTTTGGTAGCATTTGTTAAAGTGACGTTTTTTTCTCCATATAACAGAGCGCACTCAAAAAACAATTCCCTTTGGAGGCGGGAGCCTTAAAGAAATCCGAGAGAATTATACCCAAACTAAACAGTAAGTGATAACACTGCTGGCAGCAAGTAGTAATGATTAAAAAAATATTCTTCTGAGGCTTTGTATATTTTTGTGCAGTTTCTAACGTTAAATGTGATCCCTTTTAAATCTTTTTTCCTGTAGTGTAGATAACAGCAGGTACAGGATGGAAGAAAACTATAGTTCAATAATGTTATCTAATCTGCCACAAATTAGCTGTGTATTCATTAGATCGCTTTTCTTGTTTTGCCATGGTTGGGGTATAGGGATGTTTTTTCTGGAAAAAAATTTTTACACATAATATCACCCAAAATATGATTGGAAAGGATGATCATTAAGCCATGAGGGGCTAAAGGGTTGCTTATCATATGATGCACCAAAGCCTCAACAAAATGTCTCATCTGTTCTGTATCCTGCCCATCATAACATCCTGTTCAGAGGATACTGAACATTGTGATTCAGATTTAGAACAGGTTTAGAACCCTTTCGATTCATCAAATGATCACATCCAGTTAAAGGGGCCCTATAGGCACCCAGACCACTTCAGCTAATTAAAGTGGTCTGGGTACAGTGCCCTATTTGAACTTAGTGCTGCAATGTTAAAGGAACACTATAAGGTCAGGAACACAAACATGTATTCCTGATTCTATAGTGTGAAAACCATTTAGGTGGCTTGCCTCCCTTATCCCCCTTAGAAGGGGTTAAAACTCACCTGGCCCGCCCCTGATCCATCTCTTTGGTGACATCAGAATGTACAATTTTTAGCCAATCCAATGCTTACCCATAGGGATGGATGGTTGGAGTGCTTAGCCCAATACAAATCTGGTCTCGATTCCAAATATACACAGAAAATGAAATGGCTATGAAATGTTATTGACCCAGGGTGTACAATAACAGCTACTACACATCCTGGGTAAGTTAAATTTCCTAGCCATATGTTTTCATTGTCCCTGTTCATTTCTTATTTTGGCTAATACTAGTGTGACTGGAACACCCCTATCTAAGTCTGAAACCGTTAAACAGTTTAATTTCTGTCACCCAAAGAATCTCAATTGTCTGTTTGGAAAAACAAGAGTATGGTTAAATAAAGGAGAATATGGACCTTTGAAGGCATTTGTGTGCAATTGTCATAAAATGTATAACCTGTAAATGTGTATATATATATACCCCACGACTAAAAGATGAGGAATGAGTTGTCAAGCTAATGTAATGGCTATCATTTGGGTTATTGTCAATAAAGCTGAGAACTACCGATCACTATGTTTTTGTTGAGTCTAATAATTTAGAAACATGGCACAATCAGAGTTTTTCACTAAGATGATTAGTGATTTCAAAGCAAATTTCAAATTTAAAGTCAGAGTAGCTAAGTGGAAAGTATAGTTGATTTTTGAAAAAAAATTCAGTTCTGCTATTTTGCTCTTAAATTTGAAATTCAAATATGAATTTGCCTTGAATTCTCAATTTAGGGAATTTCTCTGTGAATGTTTTACAATGTGGAATTGAAAAGGTTGTAGAATATAATATAACCAGTAGATGGCGCTGCTCACTTATTTCGTCCTATCTCGTCAATTCAGATGCTCCCCGTTCATCATTAAAGAGAAGGAGTTCCAAGAAGTGTTTGAATCAACTACAAATCCTGGAAACGTATTCCCGATCTTTATTGAAACTTGATGCCAATATATCTCAGTCCAGCTGCGTTGTGCAGTTTTTTACGCTGCAGAGTCATGACCTTAATCCTTCATTCCCCGAAGACAGGTGATTTTCTGAAAATACATAGAAGCACTATTTAGTTCTTTCTATGGATTTACCTATTTTTTTTAAAAAGATCCTTCTTAAAATATAGTATTATATAATAATAATAATAATAATAATAATAATTGTCCAGCAGCAATGCAACATGGGCATTTGACATCGGAATCCAGATGCATTCTTTATCTTCCCAGCCTTGTGTTTAAGAGCTTTTCTGGGAAGCTCCCACCCTACCAGAGTAGGATGCTCTCCCCAGCTGTTCCCACCTCCTATAACCTCCGATCCAGTACTAGCACTACCTCAATACAAAAAGAAAGCAGCCCGATCCTCCTTTTCCTACAGAGCACCGCAATTATGGAACGACCTGCCGCACACTTTCAAATCTTCCCCAGGCTTAAAGGACCACTATAGTGCCAGGAAAACATACTCGTTTTCCTGGCACTATAGTGCCCTGAGGGTGCCCCCACCCTCAGGGTCCCCCTCCCGTCTGGCTCTGGGGAGAGGAAGGGGTTAAAACTTACCTTTTTTCCAGCGCCGGGCAGGGAGCTCTCCGCCTCCTCTCCGCGCATTTACAATGCTTTCCTATGGACGCTTGCGTGTTCTAACTGTGATTTTCACAGTGAGAATCACGCAAGCACCTCTAGCGGCTGTCAATGAGACAGCCACTAGAGAATTTGGAGGCTGGATTAACCCATTTATAAACATAGCAGTTTCTCTGAAACTGCTATGTTTATTTTAAAAAGGGTTAATCATAGAGGGACCTGGCACCCAGACCACTTCATTAAGCTGAAGTGGTCTGGGTGCCTAGAGTGGTCCTTTAAATCCTTTAAGATATCCCTCTCTACATACCTCAAAACAGAATGCACCTGTTATGGTTGATCATATATTTCCTGCCTGTTCTATGTTAAATTTGGTATATATTGTGTATTAATATTGTTTTTGTATTTTATTGTGACAAGTAATGTTTGGTCCTGAGTAGTAGCGTAAGACTTAACATTTTGAGACCTACTCTACAACAATAAACGTCTGTTTCTGTGGGGTTTTTTTATGTTGGAAAAACTACCTAGTGTGTGTGTAAAAGAGAGACGTGTTTAATTCAAGAACTATCAGCATAATATGGTATCACGTATACGGAACGTGCATTGAGTCAAATTTCATAGCAGGGCTCCCAGGGTAGACATTACGCTGGTGATGCTAATATTTTCACTGTTGTTGAAATATTTACAGGTTTATTATTTACTAAGGTGTGAATTGCTGGGAATTTAAGGTGAATTTAAAATTTTCTGACAAAATAGCCAAGGTGGAAAAATTAACAAATCAGTTACATTTTCAATATGGCAACTTTGGCGTAAAAATGTTTAATTCAGTTTGAATTCACTAAGAATGTCCCATAATTCACACTTCAATTAATAATTCTAAGTTTTCACTTTTCATTCACATAGCATTCTTGATAGTTCACACCTTGAATATTCCTGGCAATCTTTTATTGGAATTAGACATTATTTGTTACAAAACATTTGTTTTTCTTCCAGTCTTGTAATTATGCCTTCAGAAAAGAAAGAAGACAAACCTGTCACTGCCACCCATGATTTAGATGTTTCTGGACCTATGGTGACACTCAAATACCTCTGTATGGCAGACTTTGAAACCATTGACCTGAAGAATAGACCATTTGAAGTGAAAAAGAACCAGATTCTGGACGTTTTGTTGAAGGAAAACACAGGTAACCGTCAAGCTCTTTTGTGCTGTTACGCCCTTTAGACCAAAAATATTTCCTGATCAATACTCACAAAATCCATACAAAAAATGTAGTCCTTGCTTTTCCAAATCTGGCAAAAGAAAATCCTGCAGAATACCATCCCTGAGTTGTATGATTGGTTCCTATAAACATGACTCAAACTATTGTAATCCAAGAGTTTCAATAATGATATCTTCACTTTTCTTGTAAGTAATTTGGATGCTTGATATATTGTAGGTTGGTGGCTTGTTGAGAATGAAGATAGGCAACTGGCTTGGTTCCCGGCTCCTTATTTAAAGGTCCATCGGGACTCTGAAGAGTATTATGATGACGACGAACACCAGCCGGAAGGTATGCAGGGGACTTATTTACCGTCACTTGTAAAGTTCAACTCAGCTTGTCTACGATTTATGAACCACTGCTTATTCTAGAAAATGGCGATTGATCTTTTACAACACTGTTCTGTTTCTAACCTTGAAATTATATTAAAGGATTACTCCAATCATTATAAACTATACTGACAACTGTAGTGGTTACAATGCTTGCTGTATCCTGCCCCGGTACCGCGGTAATGGGGCAAACATTTGAGCAACGGTTTGTCCTTTTAATTTGGTTCCTTCCGGGCTCCGATGCTCCATGGTGGTCCAGTGACAAGCTTCTGACACTAGTAGAGCCACAGAAGCTGGAAGCCATGCCCATAGACATTCATCGGCTGAGTGTGTTAGCTATCAGCCAATTATTGACATTCTGAGCAATGAAAATTGCTCAGAATTTACATGAGTCAGCCTTGAACTCTAATTCTGGGCCGTCTGATGACACCCCAATGACACTGCCGGAGTTGGAGATACACCTTCGGCAGCAGAGGGGTTAAACTCCACATGTGCAGCGTTTCATAGAGAAAAGCTGTACATACAGACTCCATACACCATGACCACTTCAAGTCATTGAAGTGGTCCTAATGCCTGG
This sequence comes from Pelobates cultripes, assembly GCA_933207985.1. Classification (NCBI taxonomy): domain Eukaryota; kingdom Metazoa; phylum Chordata; class Amphibia; order Anura; family Pelobatidae; genus Pelobates; species Pelobates cultripes. The sequence continues at coordinate 136,380,133 of OW240918.1, read as the reverse complement.
AGTAACCTTTAGAATTCTAAATTTTTTAAGGTTTTGAGTATTTTATTTGTGGAAGAGGTTTATTTATACCCTAGTGTAGTGAATTGAAAACCAAATTGCAAAATTTAGGCTAAATTATTGCCAAACTGACACTAAAGCAAAACTTTAAAGTGATCCAAACTATTTATCTTAACCTTAATCTGGCTTTTTTTATTTTCAATTTACTTCATATTCATATAGTAAATATATAATACAACCAGAACCAATGTTTACTTACAATAGCAGCCAAGTTCAGTTTTTCAGTTTGGCTGAAACTCCGTCAGAAAAATAAAAATCTCCTTAAACACACAATTTCTGTAGGGCTGGATTCTTTTACACAGGAGGAACTTTACTCTACTAACAGAATTACAGTTCTCCCATTGTCATTGGTTGGAAAGCCCTATTCAATTGCAGAGCAATGCTTAGCTGCTGTAGTAGACTCTAGCCGTTGACCTCAAGTTGGCTGAATAATCTACCAAATTGCATGCAATAAACAAAAGTTTTGTCCTGTTAACTTTGTAATAGATGCCTGAACTGTGTCCAAAGTAAATAAATAATCGTCTGGGTGTGTAAACTATAATACACATATTAGTACATTAAATAAATAAATAAATGGGGCATCCTTTTTAATAACACCCAGAAGGAAGCAAGAATCACCTCCTTTTCCATCATCGTCTGAGCAAGACATAAGGAGATACAAAAAAGGCATGAAACCACTTTTCCTCTCTAACCACCTATTTGATGTGGGTGAAGGAGGCAGAAATGATATTCTTTACCCCAAGACCAAAGGCCACCCTGAACAGGATATGTTCATGGTACCATTAATTTATTTATGAGTCTATGCTTTTTGTACGCCTTTCTTAATTTTTCTGTGCAATCCATTTCAAGGTATGGTAGTGGCTAATATGCCATAAGTTACTCAAATATGTTATCCACTGTGCCCCCAGCAATTCTAACTCTAGCATTCCTTACAGGAACGTTTTGTGTAGTACTGAAGGCATATGAAGCTCAGAACTGGGATGAAATGTCAGTTCACATCGGAGTAGTGGTGAAAGTCCTGAAAAAATCCAACAGCGGCTGGTGGTATATCAGGTGAGGTCTTGTTCCATCATCTGCTGAGCTGTACTCCCACAAACAGTGCCAGGGACAATCGGGCAATCAGCTCTGACAGTGCCACCAATTCTAGCGAAAGACCCATCTGTGCTTAATTATAAATATCATGGCTAGCTTTGTCTAATACAAAGTCTTCTCTAGAACACAATGTTCATATTGTTATCTACCTAAAGCTCTCAGCATTTTATGGATTACTTGAATACCGTACCCAAACTCTAAAACAGGGAAATTTAACCCTGGCCCTCAAGTGGTTGTTGGAATACTATTCCCATAATTATCTGCTTTGCTAACCATCTGAAGTTGGATCTCTGTGTTATTATCATTGTAGAATGTCCCTGGCAGTTTAGTGGTGGGTAGGAGATGTGTGTCCATGAGTCACAGTTGTTATGGCGAAATTTCTAATTTGAATTTATGTATTTTAATTTGTGCAGCTACAACGGTAGAACTGGATACATTCCATCCATCATCCTGAAGCCATACACAAACCCGTGTGAAAGATTTCAGAGCATTCTCAGAAGGGAACACTCAACCCCGAACATCCACAAAGGGATCTTAAACAAGGAGGACTGCCCTTATCTATTTTACAGTTCTTCATTGGAAAGCCAAAGTGAAGATGAAAACAGTCAAGGGCAAAGAGAGAGACTCAAGTCTCTGGGTGAGGAATCATTGGGTTCAGAAGCCAGATCATGCATAGATTTAGATGTGGACAGTTTGATGGAATGCAGCAAGAGATCGGATTCAGCTTCTGGAGATGACTACTCCTCTATTGGCAGTTCCATCCTCTCCCTTTCAACTTTTGATATTCCGAAGATCCCAGCAAGACCAGATGCAGATGATATCATGCAGAAATGTAGCACAATCACTAAGAGAGCAGTGCAGAACTCATTAAAAAGGCTCAGTCTCAAAGAGGCTCAAGTTAGCAGTCAGTCTTGTGCATAGAGGAACACTAACAAAGGCTAGAGTCTTCTGATCGAAGAGGTAAAATGTCTTTACCATTGGAGGAGCTTAAGTAAAGTCGGACTCAGACAAGAGTCCACACTCTTACTCTATATTCCTAAAAATCAGGAGCTTTTAAAAAATGTTTTATTTTACATAATGTCTTAGCGTTAATGCTATAACTGTAGTAGAATTTTATCTACTGGAAATATTATAGTGTCAGACAATTATAAGACCAATACAGTCTTTGAGTGTTTCATATTCCAGTTTATTGGCAATAGTGAAGCATACTTATGGCACAAATGGTGATGGGGAATTTTAACATTGACCTTATTATTGATCTAATTTTGTACTTGTATCTTTGTTGCAAAAATAATTGTTTGTGTTTACGCCATAACATTTCATATATCAACTAGTGTTCACTGTTGACTGCTCTAAGCCCGCTGAAGTTTGCCATGGCCAGTCGGACACAGTTCACAACAACTGGAAATCCAGACGCTGACTATCTATGGGTGGAAAGAGTAGACTTGATAAATTTAATGTGGTCCTCTTACATTTAAGAATGCATGTCATGTTGTTCTTACAATATATACATTTATCTTGTATAGAAAATACTGTGTACTGATATGTCTTCAATTTCAATTTTTGGAACGCAAATTAAAAAATAAAATAAAGTGATATTGCTTTTATGAAGATCTGAACACTCCATTGCAATAGTACAGTTCCATTCAAAACATCTTTTCTTCATGTCATGTCATGTCACCAAAACCACTAAAATGCATTGTTATTTCATTATTGAACATCAAACTTTAACCGAACAGATCAACACTTACCGGGGTTCCTGTAGTCCAGCCCACATTACATTTATGGATTTTGTCCATCTTTGGATGGAATTCATTGGCTATGACTGTCCCCTGATGAAAACAGAGAACTGCAAATTTGAGAGTAGAATCCTCCCTTTCAGTGTGGCCAGATTGCAGGCACCCAGATGACCCAGGGATGTGTTAAACTGTTCCAGAATGATTTGCTTCTTAACAGTGGGCCAATGCCAGGGAATACCTGACACCATAAGGACTACAGCACACCACAGCTTATTGGTTTATAAAAGTAGTTTTTAACTTCATTGAATAATAAGCATGCACATCACTTTTTAAAAAAGAATATTTATTGAAAACTATTCAATCATAAGGGTATATCAAACAAGATAACTAAATTTAAAGGATTACTATGGAATTAGGAATACAAATAATGCCCTTGTTAGATGACCGGACCAGGGTTAAAAAAGGTGATATACTTACCTTTCAGCCCTCGCCTCGCCGGTCTCTTCTGTGTAGCTCCGCCTCTTTGGCTGAGATCATCAATGTTTATGATCTCAGCCAATCCAATCCTTTCCCACAGGGAGGTTAGTGCGCATGCATGGGATAACCTTGCTCTGCGTCAATCAGATGGTCTTCTTCTCATGAAGTTGTCTGGGTGCCTTGTGCCCCTTGTTTAATCCTGCAGTGGAAAACATTGCCGCTCTGCGTGCCATTCCGTGAAATCGAGTAATACTCTGCTATTTCAGTCAGATAGTCTCAGAGACTAGTGGTAAAACAACTAATTCTGTGCCAAGCAAACACCAGACAAGGCTTAGTACTGTATGAACTATTACACTTTAATGGCAGGGACTCAGAGTTTATATCCACAACTATGTTTACCGACAATCAAACAGGGGGCAATCTCACATGCTGCCCCCTTCTGATCTTACAGTTAGATATATTTGATAGCTTAGACGACAGCCCTGCCCACCCAATGTATGTCTAGTAAACTTACTGTTTGGTAGCTGTTTAAATCCCCAAATAACTCTTCATTAAGTCTCCCGTCTCCCCCTTGTCCATATTTCATAAAAAACCCTTCAAGGGACTAGCAACTGCAAAAAAGCAAGTTTAACTGCACTCATGACTTTGTTGGTTGTGAACACTGCCATACCTCCTACCTGTCCCAGATGTGGCAGAACTACCCTAATTTTGGGAACATGTCCCACCATCCCATGTTCATCCCCTGGTGTCCTGTATTTATGGACACTGGGTACTGTCCAAAGCAAGCACAGCATGATCACATCATTACATAAGCTGGTATTTTGCTACATGTTGTCAGGACACTGTAATCATGTATTGAGCATACAAGCAGCGCCCTGTTCATGATCTGCCCTGAGACGAATCGGCCAGAGAGGCTGTCAGTCTGCCAGGCATGCACCTAATCCAGGTTGACATGCTCCTTCTTGTCAAGGCCTATGCTATTAGATAGGCCTACAAGTTGTTTGCCACGGCAAGCCTAGTCCAATGGCTAGAGAAGAGGTGAACATTTTGAGTCTAGTACAGCACTAGCTATTTAGGGGGGTCTCAAGTGATGCAAACGCCTTCTCCTGTTGGGAGGTATGTATCGCAGGCACAACTCTCATCTCACAGAAAACTATAACACAAGAAACAACGCAACCAGATGGAGCTTTTTTGAGAAGATTTGCATTAGGGTTCACATATTACATTCCACATATTATTAAAGGGACACTCCAGACCCCTGAAGCACTTTAGCTTGCTGAAAAGCCTTTTGTGTGAGGAGTGCGTCTTTTTTTTTTCACGTTGGAAATAGTGCAGATTTCAATAGAAATATACACTTTTCTAAATGATGCTGGTTACACCACCTTGGCTTTTCAAGCAGACAACAGGTCCTGTTACTTCCTGGTTTGATTAGCTTAATTGCCCTGAACTCAAGAGGCATCAATTGCCTAGAGCACCTGCCTTACAAAGACTTCTCATTGAGCTGCATTGGGAAGTCTGTGATTGGACAGCCACAGAAAGTCTGGGAGGGGCTAGAAGGGGAGGGCTTGTAAAGACAGCAGACATGAGATCTGCAGGTTTGCAAGCTGTTTTAGATATTTCCCCAATGAAAAAAAAATGCATAATTAAATACATGCAAGGTTTCATTTCGGGTTTTTTTAAAATTTATTTTGTGATTTTCATTTATTGTGGGCAGTGAAGTGTCCCTTTAAACATTTACAACATAAAATAATATAAATGTCAGGAAACCAGAGTGGCTGGACTGTGGGAACACCACATCTTTATTTGCAGGTTTTGTATCAAAAGCTGGCAACCCAGTAGCTGACCTTTTATATGAAAATAGACGAGCTTTTGTTCTTTGCACATTGCATGCGATGTTCTTTGTGGTAATGTTTACATTCAGGATAATATCAATTTTACAAGGGTGAACATACCTGTGTCTACTAATGTGTCTTATCAGTCACAGGTTTCGAAATACAAATAAATCAAGTGGAATAAAGTAGCTGAATTCTTAATGTGGCTCTAAAAAACAATAAACATTGAAATAAAAAAATTGTAGAGCTTATTCACGACACATTACATTGTAGAGAAACCTTAGTGAATTAAATTAAAATCCTAACAAGTATTTCGACCTAAATGTTGCAAATAGTTTTCAATTTACCACAACTCTTTGTTTAGTGACAAAACAAACAGTTTTCCCATTTTTAAAGAAGGCAAGTTTGCAAGAATTTGAAGGACTGACTAACAAGGTCGTAGCATAAACAGGTACAACATTTTTTATTCACAACCTGACTGCAGGCAGTCAAACTATTACAAACAATTAATATGCTTGGAAATATTTATGTGGGTGTGCAAAAAAAAATAATTAAACAACCCAACCAGCGTGTTAATGCGTTAAAGTTGCATTGGTGCTTGGGGTGTCCCTTCAAGGACTAACAGGGTTTTATTCACTAGAAAGGGAATTGTTTGGAAATCAAAGTGAATTCACAGAGAATCTCCATGTTAATGCCACAATAGACGCATTAAAGAAATTCTTCAACCAGATGCATTGCTGGGTTGCAGTTGTAGGCTGACCAACAGGTGCAGGTGGGACGGATAGATAAACCTATTGACATTGTGTGTTTGTCTGCAGTAGTTTGTGTAGCAGTATGGGCAATAGTTTGTGTGTACAGTGTATCTACCTATCATTTCAGTGCAGTCCTCTTCCCCCTACAAATCACTATGTTCACTTTGAGGGGGCGGGGCCATGCACAGATCACTGTGTTCAGTCTGAGGGGGCGGGGCCATGCAAAGATCACTATGTTCAGTCTGAGGGGGCGGGGCCATGCAAAGATCACTATGTTCAGTCTGAGGGGGAGGGGCCATGCACAGATCACTATGTTCAGTCTGAGGGGCGGGGCCATGCACAGAGCAATGTGTTCAGTCTGAGAGGGGGGCCATGCACAGATCACTGTGTTCAGTCTGAGGGGTGGGGCCATGCACAGATCACCGTGTTCAGTCTGAGGGGGCGGGGCCATGCAAAGATCACCAAGTTCAGTCTGAGGGGGCGGGGTCAGGCACAGATCAATATGTTCAGTCTGAGGGGGAAGGGCCATGCACAGATCACTATGTTCAGTCTGAAGGGGCGGGGTCAGGCACAGATCACTATGTTCAGTCTGAGGGGACGGGGCCATGCACAGATCCCTGTGTTCAGTCTGAGGGGGCGGGGCCATGCACAGATCCCTGTGTTCAGCCTGAGGGGGCGGGGCCATGCACGGATCAGACTTCTCAGACTGAATACAATGAATCCAGAGTCCCGCAGCCAACAGACAACAGGCAGGTGGTATGGAGGGTGATTTAAACAAGGCGGAGGAGTCGTGCACCAACATGTTCAACTTTTACCAGCTGCCACTTAGTGAACAGGTGCCTATAGGCAAGTACCTACTCTGTCTAATGGGAAATGTTGCCTTGGTTAAATGGGTAGAGCATAACAATTTAGGGGGAGCAGTGCACTAGACATGTGCAATTCGTTTCATTCCAAATGTATATTTGCATGAATTTCGTGCAATTCGGACATTCGGATGCTTACAAATGTCTGAAGTGCTGAAGTGCCAAACTGAACTGAGTTGCTGAAGTTCCGAATTGCCGAAGTTCCGAATTGCCAAAGTTCCAAAGTGCCGAAGTGGATTACTGAAAAGTGGAAAAACAAGAGAGAGGGAGGGAAAATTACATGAATGATGACAGGAATCTTGACCAATATGCTAATTCCTGGCACTGGGAGCCCTATAGATGTGTAAGTGGTTGTGGTTGCAGTCTTGGCACTAGGAGCCCTACAGATGTGTAAGTGGTTGTGTAGGGCTCCCAGTTTCAGGATTGCCCCCACAACCACTTACATATCTGTAGGGCTTCCAGTGCCAGGACTGCCACCACAACCACTTACACATCGCCGCCTCTGATGCCAATACAGCTACAAGGCAGGGGTTCCATAAGGTGGCCTACAGGCAGGCAGGCGCCTACTCAGCTTCCGTGTCTGGAGGCAGGGGGGAGGGATCGAGGAAGCAGCTCTCCTGTCCTCCCGTGAGCAATCTGTATGGAGCATTTCCACGCGTTACCATGGCAATGCTCCACACAGCCTCAGGCGGGAGGACAGGAGAGCTGATTCACAGAGCCATACTTACCACCACCGGATCACCAGGGCTGGCTGTGTCCCCCCCTCCTTCATGAAAGGTAAGAGGAAGGGCACAGATTTAATATATCTTTTTTTTATGTCTCTTTACCCCCACTCCCACCACACACAGCACCCCTATCCCCCCCACACAGAGCACCCCTACCCCCCACACACACAGCACTCTTACTCCCCCACACAGCACCCCTACACCCCTTATCACATCATTGATTTTCCACTGACTGTTCTTTTTATATACTTCAGCATCACTATTCTTGTCCCCTATCTCCCCACAGCACCCCTACACCCTACACACACAATACCCCTACCCCCCACACACACAGCACCCCGAGCCCCCACACACACAGCACCCCTAGCCCCCCACACAGTACCCCTACCCCCACAGCATCCCTAGCCCCCACACACAGCACCCCTAGCCCCCTACACACTGCACCCCTAGGCCACACACCACCCCCCCACACACAGCACCCCCTAGCCCCCGCCCATCCCCTACCCTCACACACAGCACCCCCCAGCACATACACAGCACCCCTACCCCCCAAACAGCATCCCTCACACACACACACAGCAACCCTCACACACTCTGTTTAATGGGAAATGTGGCCTTGGATAAATGGGTAGAGCCTAACAAGTCTGGGGAGTCATGCACCAACATATTCAAATTTATTTGATGACTGAAGTCCTGAATGTGGTGCTTCAAAGGTGAATGAGGGTCAGCAGGTCTACGTGTTAACGGGCGCAATACTTGCCTTGCCTCAGGTTCTGGCAAGTCATGCTACGTCACTGCTGGTATCTGAAGCTCGATGGAGCCTTACAGTCACTGACATTGCAATCAGAGAAATGGCTTTGAAAACAGGTGTTTACAGGTGTTTAATATCACATAATCAATAATAATCAATTACCTAAAAAAAAAGGTTAAAAAAAAACATTAACCACGAAACAGTGAATTTTAGTGATCTAAAAAAAAATCACATGGTAAAATTTAAACAAAAATTACTGGTTTGAAAAAAATTATCATAGTCAGCTATAATCAAAGGATGTATTTTTACAAGTCATGGCTTTCAATTCACTTCTACAATTTGGTCTTTACAGAATAAAACCATAAGCACCATTTTGCTACTTTGTTACAGCTGTAACAAATTTCGCAATTCTTAGAACATCAAATGGTGTTTTCCCACACAACAAACCTGCTTATCCTCTAGACATACCATCAGGTTGAGGACAACATCATTACGGCATGCAATAAACTCCAGAGCAGTAAGGTGTTGAGAATGAGTTATTGGCCAAACTAACCCATTCTAGACACTGTAAAGTGAAATGTTACTTCCAAAGCGTTTAAAAAAGTTTACTTATTCTAAATATTTAACAAATATGTATTTGTAAGATGAGAAAGATAATATATCCACACATATTATCCTACAGCTGGGGGCTTCCATTTTAGCTTCCTTCATTCTTGTAAATTCTGTTTATCGCTAAAAAACAAATATATAAATACACTGAACAAAATTATAAACGCAACACTTTTGTTTTTGCCCCATTTTTTATGAGCTGAACTCAAAGATCTAAAACTTTATCTATGTACACAAAATATTGTTCACAAATCTGTCTAAATCTGTGTTAGTGAGCACTTCTCCTTTGCCGAGATAATCCATCGACCTCACAGGTGTGGCATATCAAGGTGCTGATTAGACAGCATGATTATTGCACAGGTGTGCCTTAGGCTGGCTCATCACATCATTGATTTTCCACTGACTGTTCTTTTTATATACTTCAGCATCACTATTCTCGTCTAAGCATATTTTTCACAGCACAAACTTTTTAAAAAGGGGGGGGGGCCCCCACCGATAACATTAACAACTTTGACTTTTATTCAAGCTTATTTGTTTTCTATACATTTTACTGTGTCTATTTACTGAGCGCTGTTCTTTGAGTAGTTTTATTTTATTTTATGCTTTAACTATTTTATTATTTTTTATTTTACCACAGTCTTTCTCTTGGGGTGCTTTTTTACCCTCTTCTTATGCTGATTTCATATTTATATATTTAGATCCAGTCTATGACATTTGTACGCTCTAGTTTGACTCCTCCCATTATCTCACTACAGTTTTAGTTGTTTTTTTCTACGGCATTAGAACTTGGAGTGTGCTAATATATCTCTGAGTGTATCTATTTGTATTTTATTTTTTGTGGTACCCCATTTGATTTTGAGTGTTACAGTTTGTTACACATTATATAGTTGCTTTCAGATTCTAATTGCTTCTATGGCATTAGTATATTGAACACTGCTACTTGTTACAACTTCAATATATACATTGTTATCTACTTGGAACTGCGTTTTTAGGAGATTGCTGATGATATATCAGATTATTTTGTTACCTTATGGATTTTATTAATTAGCTATCCTTTAAATTTTATCATTAAATATATTTTATCTGTTAGTGACAAACACAATATATAGGAGACCAAGTATGACTACACACAGAATAACCAGCAAAATGGTTTATAATTGCCATGTTGTGAAAGGCTGCTTAATATGCCATGCTTTGCCAATCAGCATCTCCTCATAGCAATGCATTGACTCATTGCATCTTTATGGGGAGCTTTCAGGGTCTCCGTGCAGAGTTTGCAGACACAAGACTTCAGTCCTACAATCATTGCAGGACCTTGCCCAGCAAGTCTGAGTGATGGTCACTAGAGTTGGCATTAGGCAGCGATGTAAGCACTTGCTCTTTCAGAAAAGGTGTAGTTATACTTTCCCCCCCGAGCAACTGCATTAAGCTGTAGTGGCTCTGGTGACTATAGTGTCCCTTTAATTCTGCTTTTTATCGTTTTCATTAGGGATGTGCATGGGCAAAAAATTTGGTTCGGTTTGGAAATTCTGGTATTTAACAAAATTTAGCTCCCTCGGTAATTCAGATCAATGGCATTCGGTTCGGTTCAACACTTCGGCAATTCGGACCCTAAACCTAACTCTAAACTCTAAACCCTAGCCCTAACCTCTTGCTCTAACCCCTAACCCTAACCACTTGTTTTGCCCCTAACCCTAAACGCTACCCTAAACCCTAACCCCTAACCCTAACCACTTGTTTTGCCTCTTTTCAGAAATCCGAAGCAATTCGGAACTTCGGCAATGCGGAACTTCAGAATTCAGTTCGGTTTGGCATTTCAAAAGTTTGGCACTTCAGCAATTTGGAAACTGGAACTTCGGACATTCGAATGCTTACGAATGTCCGAATTTCACGAAATTCGTCCAATGTACATTCGGAATGAAACAAATTGCACATGTCTAGTTTTCACAACAACGTCAAATTCAATGGAATACACAATTATAATACAGACATCTAGAGTCGCTGAGGCAAACTAGCCATTAGTTCTACAGTAATTCTATTGAGAGAGAGGTCAATTCTGGGAAAAATTGAGGGACATTTATCATGAGCCAGACTAATTTTCCACTCAAATAAAAATAAACATATTTTTTAAAATTAAAAAAAAAATCAGAAATGTCTTTATAAAGCATCCAAAAAACATATCACTAAAAACATGTATTATTGTGCTCTTCTATATTTAAGGGTTACTCAAACCCTTATAATAACATCTTTATATTCAATATGTTACCCCCCTCTTATAAACCTGCAAAAAGCAAGCCTGCAAATCTCCCCATGCTGGTTTTTACGCCCCACTCTAATATCCTTGCTGCCCCCTTGCGGTCCAATAAAATTAATTTCATAGAGAATCACTTGATTGGACCATTCTACTGGTTCAGAGAGCTTGCGCATGCCCTAAGCTGTGTAGGAGAGGGTGCTTAAAAACAAAAAAACTGAATTACTATTAATGCAGTAAGGTGGGGAGGGAGAGCATTTAGGGAGGACGAAGCGTTTTAAGTCACCCCTGGCAGCTTATTACGTCTGCTGCCTGATGACATTTTTGCACAAAACTCACATTAGTTAGCCCAGAACAGAGTTCTACCCTGCCTAAGTGACTTGTGACGAGCGGTGCAACTGGACCGCATCACAAAAGTGTAGATTTCAAGCAGGAACACAGCACATACAGACTCCAACCACCATGACCACTTCTAAAAGCAGAAATGGGCTTGGATGTTGAAGTAACCCTGTAAGCTGTTCTCAAAAGAGAATCTCGCTTCTTGATTGACGGCATAATTAGCAGCTTAGAAAGATGGGCAGGAAAGTAGATGATTTTTTTTTTTTTTAGTAGTATGTTAAGAATTTGTCGTCAGCTACGTGAAGGGTAGAATGTGTGGGGGTGTTTTGACTGAAAGTAAAAAACTGTTTCAATATTGCCCTGCCCTCTGCCTCTGACTATGAATGCCTGTGAGAGAGAAATGTACTCACCTAAACAATGTACTGCATTTTAACAGTGATCACAGGAGGGTAAGGATGGACAGGTGCAGGAGATACCCAGTGGACATCAAGGCGGTCGGTCTTATACAGAATGGAAGACAACGGGTAATATATCTATATATTTATGCATGCATTATATTATATTTATTTATAGTTTGTAGGGTAAGTTTTTGGGGAATTTGTTAAACATTTATACAGATTGCACAGACTATGGGGAGATAACATCATATGAAAACCCCATGTAATTTTTCCTAACAAAACTCCAATTTTATAACTCCACATCATATTGCAGTGAATTGAAATCCAATCTGTACAATTTATGGTAAATGAGACAAGATGTGATTTTTGCAAAATTTGTGAATTTTTCCAAATCAGCAATTTTTTCACTCTAAATGTGCCATTTTACTTTCAGCTTCTTCCAATTTAGTGATTAATGAATAAGCCGCCTCGTCCCACCTCTGACCTTATCTACATTTCTCAAAGTTTTTGGAATGTATGCATGTAGGCAGAAAGCAGAGTCAGCCCTAGGTTGGGGTGCAATATTTTTATAATGACTGCGCAGAACAAATTTAAAAAAGTATTTGAAATGGAAATATTTTTTTTCCTAACAAACAGCAGAATGGTGTCAGCATATTTGCACTTTCATGACGATAATAAAAAAAACAAAAACGAATATGTATATTAATAATATTGCTATTTATTTAATTTGTATTGAGGGATCTATTGCCATTCTGTTCATACACTCATCCTAATAAATGTACATATACCTTAATATTAGCTGTACTTCCTCCATCAAAATGGCACATACTTACTCTCATAAGGCAAGCTCTCTCTGTAGTATACACACAGATACATGCACATACTTTGCACAACAAAACATGAATGCCAACACCTTATCCATTTATAAATACAGCACACACTATTAGACATAAACACGTGCATTCATGCAATAATTTTAATAATGTGAACACTTAGCCTTGAACATGCATGTACATGTGCACACACATACGTACACACAAACTAGACTGGAAGAAACATACAAGCACCCTGACCACTGCAGGCACCTGACACCCCCTCTCTCCCAACGCCGGAGAAATGAAAGTTCCTAAGCAAGCACTTCCACGAGCTAAGCCCTGCATTGCAGCATCAGCCTTTACTGTTTGAATGTGCCATTGGCCGTGATAAATACACATTAAAAATGCATTTCCTCACACCCTGCGATATGTTCTACTGACACACTACATCTGTTTGCCAAAGTGATTTTTCTTTAAGTCTCTTTTTTTAATTTTATCTTAACTTTGTTTATATTCTTTTTGTTTTAATTGCTCTTGTACTGGTTTATAAATGTATCTTTGCCTTAATGTTGCCAAGACATATCGTGTATATTGCTTTCCTCATTACCATGTTTTATGTCTAATAAAATGTAAAATCCAATAAACTTTGATTTGAAAAAAAATAAAATAAAAAATACCCTATATTACGGGAATCATTATGTTTAAAAGACAGGTTTATATATATGGCTGGGACTCAATATTACTTATTTTGAGTGAAATTCCACTGGGTTTTGTGGTAGTGGATGCTATATTTTTAAATTACTTAATCCAAATGTCTGCAGAGCAGTAAATACGTCTGGTTTGTCTGTTTTTCAGATGTGCATATTTTCAATTTTTTGGTCAGATCGAAATAACATTCTTATATATCGAACGTATGAAAACTTCAAGAATCTCGCAGTAAGTACAACAGCTATTACCCATAGCTCAATCCTTAACATGGCTGGGGATGTATAGTGTTATTTAAGTGTATTTCTCAAAGTGAATTTCCCATTTAAAGAGGACCTGTCACTTTTGGGGGTCTTTATATATTTCCCAAAGATACCCGAAAGTGACAGATCCAGTATGGGTCTGGTATCCATGGGGTGAAGCTGTCCCTCGCAGCCGCAACCATCTTTATCTTGCAGCCCTTTTCAGCACCTTGTGCTTCAGTTGCCCGGAGTTGAGTCAATACTCTACTCTCGGGCATGTCTAAATCCCACGGCAGTCACTTGTGACGTCTGCTGGGATTGGAGAAATGTTGCTGCTTTTTATCAAACTTTGTCAACCTCAAACTTGTCCATAACACAAAACGGTCCCTACTTTGACATTAATTTATATTTGGATTGTGATGGAATTTCAGTACAGGTCCAACCCAGTCTTGAGGTGCTGCATAGAGTTCTGGTGACTATAGTGTTCTTTTAATCTCTATAGAGTCCAGGGGTTCAGTCATGTGCAACCAAACCCATGTGGACAGTATCACATGGGCACTGACCTTCGATCATTCGTGGCCAGGCTTAAATGTACATGATACGTTAATAAATCCCGCTGGTGGGAATAATGTTATCATATGTTATTATATAATTTTAATGTGTCTATTTAGCATTACCTTTATTATATTTTTAGTGAATTAAGTACATGATATTAAGGGGGCTTGAAAATCGCGCACTTTTCCAGTTGCTAAGAAACACACTGCACTACTGACTATGTTGGTGCTCTTCAGATAATTCTGCAACGCAATTGTAAAATATTTGACTTATTTTTATCATGCAGAAAGAACTTAAACAGAAGTTCCCCTTGGAGTCGGGACTTGTTAACAAATCTGAGCGGATATTACCCATACTGAGAGGTAAGTGGGTGAGGGAAGTTTTGTTTTTGGAAAAATGAAACAAAACATTTTTTTGCATACCAGGTTTTTTTGTTTTTCTTTATCAAAGTGAAGGTTAATTCAAAGCAAATTAAAAATGTAAGGGCAGAGTCGTTGAAATGAAAGCACATCTGACTTAGAGAATGTTTGCAGTTCGGCTAGTTTGACTTTAAATTTGAATTCTCACTTAGTGGCTAGCCCTATTCGTGTCAATGAATGGCGGGTTAGTTTGACACAGCTTCATGCATCAATGCAGATAGTATTATTAAGGATACACCTGTTTGAACATAAACACGGGAAAATCAGATTAGTTTTAACTAAGGAATCAAAACTCTATTCATTATGAGGGCATTTAAAGTAATTTAGTACCAAGACGTCTAAAATACCAGGTCCTTATAATTACAGGTCGGTGCTACAATTGCCTGTGATATATACCCTTTTATTTTCTCAGAAAAAAAACAACAAAAGAGCTCTTCAAAGCTGAATACCAGAACTTTTAGAAATTCATTCAGCCTTGTTTATTGTGCTGTCTTGTATAATGATGTTTGTGTATGAATTATACATGGAGTGGTCTTTGTAAGCATCCATTTTTAAATGGATAATTTGGCAGTCCTACTGACCTTCTCTGTGTGCCCTATTAGTAAACATGCTCACCAGCAATTGTGGGGAGCAAATATTATTTGTATGGGGTGATGGGGTTCAGGACCAGTGCAATCATCCATGGGGTGAAGCTGTCCCTCGCAGCCGCAGCCATCTTTACCTTGCAGCCCTTTTCAGCACCTTGTGATTCAGTTGCCCGGAGTTGAGTCAATACTCTACTCTCGGGCATGTCAGAATCCCACGGCAGTCATTTGTGACGTCTGCTGGGGTTGGAGAAAAGTTGCTGCTTTTTATCAAACTTTGTCAACCTCAAACTTGTCCGTAACACAAAACGGTCCCTACTTTGACATTCATTTATATTTGGATTGTGATGGAATTTTTAGTACAGGTCCAACCCAGTCTTGAGGTTGTTTGAACATAAACAACCTCAGTTTCAGACCAGTTTCATACCCCCTTATCCCACATCTACCTTTTGCCTATTTTATCCATTAACTTTTTGTTTTTTGCTATCTCTCTATCAATTGGTGTTTTTCATATTAGCTATATGCAGAGGCCTCAATATGTAGATTGTGAGGGGTAATGACTACTTGTGGTGTTGTGTTTGTGGAGGTTGCAGTGTGTGGGCTTTAGAGGGGTTATTTGGGAAGTTGTGTGTGGGGGGTGGCTATATATGTTATGTATGGGCTGTGGAAGTTGTGGATATGCTGGCTGTGTATGTGTGTTGCCTATGGGATGAAGTTGTTTATAGGCTGTGTGCTTTGTGTGTGATGCCTGTGGGGTATTGTTGTGTGTAGACAGGCTGTGTGTGTTGTAAGTAGTGTCTGAGATGGCACGCGCATTACAATAAAAGACAGTCATGTTTTTGTTGCCCCCTTCTTGTTACCTTTGGATATCACTAGTGGTGAGGTGGGGGCTGGGATTCTGCTTCTTGGAGATTTTATTGGAGAGCGATTGGGGTCTCCACCTGTGGGTGGTGCAGCTCATTGTAAACAATGTTTGATATGGAAAAAACTGGTGAGTATAAGTGCTCAATATCTATAATTAGCAGCAAATCAACAACAAAGGGTTCTCTCTATCCTTGTGAAGTGGATAGTAAAGATAACAGACAGGAGGTGATCAGCGCTTATAGGGCCACTATAGTGCCAGGAAAACATACTCGTACTATAGTGCCCTGAGTGTGCCCCCACCCTCAGGGTCCCCCTCCCGCCGGGCTTTAGGGAGAGGAAGGGGTTAAAATCTTACCTTTCTCCAGCGCCGGTCGGGGAGCTCTCCTCCTCCTCTCCTCCTTCCTAGCGACATCATCGGCTGAATGCCCATGCGTGGCAAGAGCAGCGCGCGCATTCAGCCAGTTCATAGGAAAGCATTTACAATGCTTTCCTATGGACGCTGTCATCTTCTCACTGTGATTTTCACAGTAAGAAGCACGCAAGCGCCTCTAGCGGCTGTCAATGAGACAGCCACTAGAGGCTGGATTAACCCTCAGTGTAAACATAGCAGTTTCTCTGAAACTGCTATGTTTATTAAAAAAAAAAAAAGGGTTAACCCTAGCTGGACCTGGAACCCAGACCACTTCATTAAGCTGAAGTGGTCTGGGTGCCTATAGTGGTCCTTTAAGATTATATATACAAACGGTACAGATGATACTCTTAGTATATGAATTTATAAGTACAACGCAAGAAACAAATTATGGTGCAGTGCAGTAGATGTTTGTGATGGGAGTAAAAATGTTCAAAAGTGCAAACTCACACTTTTTAGAGCTGTCTCAGCTCTATTACGAAGGCCTGGATGGAATAATCGCGTCTATAGATATAAGTGGAGGGTCTTTGGAGCTTGTTTTTAGGATGGAGCAGATATATGTGAAAAAAGACAAAATAGGAAATCCAGTGGTATTGTATATACAAACAATTGGTATTGATGGAGGAAGATATCCTACTTATGTCACCCATTGCCACTGGGGGCAGACTTAGAACTGCAGTGTAAACATTCCAATTTCTCTGGAACTGCAATGTTTAACACTGCAGCACTAAGTTCAATCGGGACCCTGCACCCTGCAATGAGCTTTTTATTATTGCAAGTATTATTATGTTACATGTTTATGTTTATATTGTAATAAATTGCTTTATTTTACCAAAGTCCTTTTGGAGCCTCCAGGAATCTTCATAGGGGTAGTAGCGTCCCCACATAATTGGCACAGTACCTTCATACCTCAGAGCCGGGATTGCTAGGCTCACAATAAGGGGAGCACCCTATTTTACTTTCACTTTTCCACCTGGTTTTAACAGACTACATATAGTCTTGTCTCTTTTATGTTTTCTTTCTGATTTTCATTTAACTACACATTGGAGGTGTGGTACCAGCTTGATTATGGAGACAGTATTCATACACAGGCTCTTTTAAATGTGAGTGTCCTGACTTCAATATCATACATTGTGTTCCACGCAACGTGCCATCTGCACTATACTGTATATTTTGTCTTTTATAATTTATATGTATCTTAAGCCAAGTTTTTAATCAAGTTACGTGGGGTAAGTTTACCTCAGATATGCACTTAGCGCTCCACTTAAAGGTGTAGGCCTACACTTACACCGGTTTATAGGAATATGACATCAGTCTGGCTCCCAGCATCACTAAGCGGCGTGCGAGGGAGCTGAGCAGGAAGATCAAAGCTCCCTCGCCGCCTCTGACAGTTCACCTCCTACATGCCTGTCTGCCTAGCAGCACAAGCAGCCCCTGCAGCCCCACTGGACCCCAAGTGAGGAATCTACTCCAACTCTCCCACGGAGGCTGGGTGGAGTTAATTTAAAATTAAAAAAATAATAATAGTAATTTGTGAGTGTTGGGGGAAATGTGTATGAGTGTGTGTCTGTCAGTCAGTGTGTGTATCTGTGAGAGTGTGTGTGTCTGTCAGTTAATGTGTATATGTCTGTGAGTGTGTGTGTCTGTGAGTGTGTATGAGTGAGTGTGTCTGTCAGTCACTCAGTGTCTGTCAGTGAGTGTGTGTATATGTCTGTAAGTGTGTGTCTGTCAGTCATTCTGTGTCTGTCTGTCAGTTAGTGTGTGTGTGTGTGTCTGTCCATGAGTGTGTGTGTCTGTCAGTATGTGTGAGTGTGTCTGTCAGCGTGTGTGAGTGTGTCTGTCTGTCTGTCAGTCAGTGTGTGTCTGTTAGAGTGTTTCAAATTAGTGTTTGTGTATGTCATTGTTTGTTAGTGTATTTCGGTGTGAGTCTGTCAGTGAAAGTGTGTGTTGGTTAAACAGTGTGTATTTCAATGCATGCTTCAGTGAGGGAGTCTCTGTAAGTCAAAGTGTATGCCGGCTTGACAGGAAGGGGTGGGGAAAATTTAAATTAGGGGGTGCCCAAGTTTGTTCATGCTTAGGGCAGCACAGATTCAAAAGACACCCCTGCAGTGTCCCTTTAAAGTGCTTTTTTGTCACTTTGTAGAGTCATAAATGCTATTTATTCCACAGTAAGCTTTCTGGAAGTGCAGGTGTCTGGTAGCACAGTAAAGGAAGGTGCCTGGCAAACAAATATAACACAGTCCATGGCTTAACACTGGGCACTAAATCTCTCAACACAGCCCATGGCGTAACACTGGGCGCTAAATCTCTCAACACAGCCCATGGCGTAACACTGGGCGCTAAATCTCTCAACACAGCCCATGGCGTAACACTGGGCGCTAAATCTCTCACCTGGTCTTTCAAGGATCCTATTCTAAAAATTTTAGTTTGACCTTAAAGGGACACTTTAGCCACCAGAACAACTACAGCTTAATGTATAATACAGCTTATTGTACAGTATACAGCTTATTGTATAATACAGCTTATTGTACAGTATACAGCTTAATGTAGTTGTTCTAGTGAGTATAATAACTCCCTTCAGGCATTTTCCTGCAAACACTGCCTTTTCAGAGAAAAGATAGTGTTTACATTGCCCCTAGGGACACCTCCAAGTGGTCACTTCTCAGATGGCCACAGGAGGTGCTTCCTGGGTCAGTGCTGCACAATAAGCAGCCCTGCCGTTCAGCGTCCCCACGCTCTGCATGGAAACGCTGAATTTTCCTCATAGAGATGCATATATTCAATGCATCTCTACGAGGAGGTCCTGATTGGCCAAAAAGGCATTTGGCCCCACCCCTCTGCTGATTTTAGCCAATCCAATGCATTGCACAGGGTGCGGAGCTAGCACCGGCAGAACCGCACGGCGCTGGAATTAAGTTGAGTTTTAATTTCTTTTTAAAGGGGCTGAGCGGGGGACAAGCCACCTAAATGGTGGGTTTAACACTGTAGGGTCAGGGATACATGTTTGAATTCTCACTTTTAAGAATTGCAACCCTGCAGAACTAATGTTACAACGTCAATACAGAGTGCAATCCAAGCTAGCATATTGTAGTTATGATGTTATGTGATGTTGGCTAACAATGTCATTGTTACTAAGGGGTTAAATGAGATATTTTGATTTTTCGAGTATCTACTTCTGAAATCAGTAACCCAGACACAGGTATCGTTACATTGTCATGTTAAAGTTGAACATTCCTTATGAAGATTTTCTTTTTTCTTCTGTGTGTGATGTAAGGCAGAGTAAATTGCTCTCAATACCAAACCTGTTTATCCAGCTCTCAGTAAGATTGACAGGTCAATGAGTAATGCTCCATGAACTTGCATCAATCACAATGTTACACTCAGCAAGCGTGACTATAACTGATGCTTGCTAAGACATTCACTAAAGAAACACAACTACCTAACATGCTTTATGCAAACCATATTACTTCCATCCTTTCACCTGTCCCCAAAAAACCCCCACAGAACTCTTCATCAAGGAAACAACTAGTTCACTCCTTTATCGAAACTGAATATTCAGCTTTAAAGGAACACTATAGGGTCAGGAACACAAATGTGTATAAAAACACTATTTAGCCCCCCGTGTCACCCTTAAATAAATAGAAAACTTACCTTATTTCAAGTGCTGTGTGGTTTCAGAGACACTGTACAGCACTGAACGTCGCACTGCGCAACACTGACCCAGGGAGCACCTCCAGTGGCCATCTTAGGGGTGGCCACTAGAGGTGTTCCTAGACTGTAATGTAAACACTGAAAATACTCTGAAAATACAGTGTTTACTGCAAAAAAGCCTACAGGGACTGGCAAAACATATCCAAATAACTACATTAAGGGCAGTCTATAATATGATTAGGACCCTGGGCAACGCATTTTCTTGGGCCCCCTGGAAGGAAGTGACGCTCGGCACTCACTTCCTCCCAGCTGGCTGCCGAACAGGAAGGGACCCGATCGTACGGTTTAAGCGTCACAGCGCCCGACCGGGCCCCTGCTGACACATGCCCACCTTCTTAGTGTGCGGGCCAGAGCCTGGTCCATGGAGGCTGCGCAAATCGCGGGGCCCACTGGGTAACTGCTCTATCAGTGCCTCTATCAGTGTATATATGTATGTGCATGTAATAGAATGTGTGTGTCCAAAGAAGCAACATGACTTCAACGGTTGATATCGTATGTGCAACATCATGGCAATATGACAACATATATTATATTTATACAATACATATAGATCAATTTACAACACTGTTTCCTTATTTGATACTTCATTATTTGACAAATCATTTTAAAAAAGTTTTTCTGTCCAACCAAAATTTTTGTTATGTTTCCATATAATAATGTGCTATCTACACTTGCTGAAAGGAAAAATATCTTTAAACGTTACTTCCCAGACACACAAATAACTTGGATTCTGGAGTAGTTTTATTTGCAAACTGCTTGGTAGTGAAGGTCTTAAAGAGAAAGGATCGAATAACAATAGTGGCACTCCACTGTAGTTTTGTTTTGTTTGTTGTGTGTGTTACTATCAGAGAGTGAAGTATGCTAGAGGCTATTTGATATGAATTACAGTTTAATGTTTTAAAGGTATACTATAGGCACCCAGACCACTTCAACTAATTGAAGTGGTCTGGGTGCAGTGTAATTGTCCCCTTAATCCTGCAACTGAACATTTTGCACTTTTAGGGTTGACTGCCTCTAGTGACGCTGATATTAGGTAAGTAAAACCGAGTAGTGCAGAAAAAACCCTTATGTCACATACCTAGCTCCAGGGCTGACTCGAACCCACCTTCACTCCTCCCTGCCAACGTCAGTCAATGATTTCCTACAGGGATTCCAGTGATGCTGGAAGTGATTGTCCATAGCGTGAGGACGTCCAGCGTCATTTAAGTGACCAAAAGTCGCCTAACCACCCAGAAGTGATCTAGTGGCTATCTGGTAAACAGTCACTAAAGGTTAACTCTAGCAGGTTTTATTGCAGTTTATTAAAAACTGCAATGATTACCTGCTCAAGGTTAAGGGTGCTGGGACACTGCACCCAGACCACTTCAATGAGCTGTATAGGTCTGGGTGCCTATAGTGTCCGTTTAAAGATGCGCCAATTCATATGGTGTGTATTTTTGGTTGGTTGGTAATTACCATCACTTGTTGAGGAAGACTGGGACAGCAGAAGGTTAACATAGCTGCGGTCAGTTGTTTGAGAGAACCCCCTTATTTCTGTCAAATTCATTCATACTTCCTGAGACATGACTGTCCCCCTCTTTTACAGCTACTCCTGCTTTCTTATGTTATGGTGGGCTACAATTCTCCCACACTCCTAGACCAAACTGTAAAAGAGATAGGCATCCTTCTCTCCCCGCAATGTACCTTTCAACCTATCCTCCCTTCCCCTGCCCAATCCTTTACTTCCTTTGAAGTTCACACTGCCTGTCTATTTAAACCCACCCGTCTATGAATTGCCATAATTTATCTAGCACCCCTCTCTCCCGCCCCACCCCAATCCTGCTGGTCATCCTAGGCTATTCATTGAACACTTTTCTTCCTGGCTACCCCATGTCCTCTCCTCTAGCACTCCTTCCCTCATTTTTGGGGACTTTAATATCTCAATCAACAACCCTAACTGCCATGATGCCTCTTGTCTGCTCTCTATAACCTCCTCCATTGGACTCACACAGTGGTCTAATTCATCAACTCATAGAGCAGGAAACACTCTTCATCTCAACTTTATCAATCTCTCTACCATCTCTAATCTCTCCAATGTTCTATTTCCTCTATCTGACCATTATCTGCTGTCCATTGACATCCGCATACCCGGTACCCAAAGTACACAACCATCACAACATCAGTCTTGCAGAAATCTCCATTGTCTTGACCTACAGGAATTCTCTACCAACCTCCAAAGTCTCCTTTCACTCATCTCAAATTTCACAAGCCCTAACACTGCAACCTTCCTCTACAACTCCACTCTCTCCTCTCAACTAGACATCATGGCACCTCCTACACTTAAAGGCATTAAGCGCCCCCAATTACAACCCTGGCACACAAAGCTTACCCGATACCTTCAAAAATGTTCCAGAACTGCTGAACGCTGCTGGAGAAAGTCTCACTCTGCACCTGACTTCCTCCACTATAAATTTATGCTGCACTCCTACAGTCTGGCACTTTCCTCTTCAAAAGAAAACTACTTCAATACACTCATAACCACACTCTCCTGCGAGCCCAAACAACTGTTTCATGCTTTTAACTCTCTTCTGCGCCCTGCTGTGCCTCCTCCTCCTACCAACTTGACCGCCACAAACTTTGCAACTCCCTTCACTGAGAAGATCTCTCCAATTAGGGAAGAGATCTCTCATCTCTCTCCATCCACTACCAACTTTTCCTGTGACCACACTCGCTCAGATGTCCTATGTTCATTTGCACCCACTACAGCAGGAGAGGTTTCTGCGTAGGGCGCTGCTTAAAGAGGCGTGCCGCTGGCCATGTTACCAGGCACTAGGGACACTTACATGTCTGCTGACTAGCGCCTGTGTAACACTGGTCCGGCGCCATCCACCTCAGCCTGCTCATCCAGGGCCCCCAGAAGCACTCCCACTGCCGTAACAGTGCAAGGATGCTTCAATTTCTCACTCGCAGTATGGGTCGCACTATGGGTAAGCTTGTGTCTGCATGTATCAGTGTGTGTCAGTGTATGTGCCTGTATGGTCCAGTATGTGTGTCTGCATGAGACAGTGTGTATCTGCATGGGTCAGTGTGTGTGTGCACATCAGCCTGCATTCATCATTGTGTGTGTGTCAGTCTGAATGGGTCAGTGTGTGTCAGTGAGTGTGTGTCAGCCTGCATGAGTGGGTGGAGCAAACGGGCGGCAAAAATTTTTTGCCTGGGGCGGTAAAATTCCCTGCACCGGCCCTGTGCGGATGACACACAAATTTATCTGTCCTCCGCTGATTTCTCACCACCCCTCTTGACTCGTGTCTCTGAATGCCTTGCTATTTCCAACTGGATGGCTGCTCATTTCCTTAAACTGAACCTGTCCAAAACAGAACTTCTGGTCTTCCCTCCCTCAAGTGTTGCTACTCGCATGTCCCCTTTAAGAGAAAGGATCTACAGCTCTACCTCGAGGTATTCTCTTTGACTCTGACCTCTTCTTCACCCCTCATGTCCAATCAATCACCAAATCCTGCCACTTCCATCTCACAAATATTGCGCACATCCGACCCTATTTAACGCCTGATACGGCAAAGGTGCTTGCCCATGCCACTGTCTTCTCTCGCCTTGACTACTGTAATCCGCTTCTCAGTGGTCCTACGTGTTCCCAACTTGCTCCGTTACAGTCTATAATGAATATGGTGGCGAGGTTCATCTTCCTGTCCGCATGCACCTCCCATGCCTCCCCTCTTTGTCAGTCCCTACATTGGCTTCCCGTAAGATATAGGACTCAATTTAAGATCCTGATACTTGCTTACAGATCTCTACACAATGCTTCTCCAACCTACTTACCCTCACTATTACACAAATATGTCCCGTCTAGGCCACTACGCTCTGCCGTAGACCTTCATCTAACCTCTGTTCGTACTTCTACCTCTGATGCTCACCTTAAAGACTTCTCTGGGGCTGCACCGTTCTTAAGGAATGCCCTTCCCCTCTCTGCTAGACTCTCACCCAATCTCTACTCCTTCAAACAATCTGTGAAAACGTACTTCTTTAGGAAAGCATATCAATTAAACTGTGAACCGCTTTCCCTCCCTGCACCCTGATTTCTCTCCTGAAACTGTAATCAAAACAAAACACTAAGCCCTCAATGGATACTATCCTAGCAACCTACTTTTCTACCCTACCCTTACCTTTTGTGTCACTATACCCCACTCCCTCTAGCATGTAAGCTCATTGATCAGGGCCCTCAACCCCTCTGTTCCAGTGCGTCCAACTCGTCTGGTTACAAATACATGTCTGTTCGTCCACCCATTGTACAGCGCTACGGAACTTGCTGGCGCTTTATAAATAATAATAATAATAACAATAATAATGTAGAGGGAAATACATATAACCTGTGCACCACTGGTCCTTTGTAATTATTAGAATGATAGATTATTTGAGTCCAAGAGATTGGTAACCATTAGGCCCCGGGAAGGGGCAGAAACATTAAATCCACCCTCACTGAACATCTAAAACACTTGTCAAGCCCTAAAAATGCATTCCTTATTTCTATTTTTTTCAGTCCACTTTCTGTGTAAGGTTCAAATGGCAGCAGGGCAGTAATTGTCTTTCCACTCTGATTTAAAATTGGTCCTTGGACTCCTCAATCATTTTTTATATTCTGGTATTTTATAATATATTATAATATGATATATTATTGACCAGCATGCTTTACAGAAATTCACTGTAAAGTATTGCCATGAATCAAAGATGGACGACAGAATGTTATCTAAACATCTGGAATGACTGTTTAATAAATGTAACCGGCATATGTGCATTTTGATGAATGTGGCAAAACCTTTACCTATCCCTCAAGTGTGTAATGAGCCTCTAGCTGACCTGAATTCAAAGGCTCCATTCTCCTGTGTGCTCCACAACTCACAACCTGACGATGAAGTTACAAATAGGCCAAAAATGTCAAATTTGGCCTACAAAATCTGGTCAGAGATTGAACATTTCTCCAAACATCATGTAATTGTCACGTATTCATCCGCACATACAAATGTGGTTAATGGCATTTACTCTCCTGATAGAAAACGTTGTGCCAAGCAACATTACTGTCCTGACAGGAAAAGTTGTGCCGAGCAACAATCAAATCCACAGGTGGGTTTGTGCTGAGCAGCAATCATGCAAATGGAAACTAGGTAATTGCCATTGGGGTCAAAGGCCTGCTACAGCCAATCGGATCCACAGGAGGGGTATTTAGGTCCAATTCGCCTCTTGCTCAGTGCCCTGTCGTGGTTTCATGCCTATGGTTATCCAAGAGTGCGTTACTGATCTTGATTTTCTGGTATTTGACTTTGGCTTTGTTTTGACTTCCCTGATATCTGGTATCCTTGACTTTTGGCTTTCCCTCGTCTTTGTGTCTGATTCTGTGTCCCTGACCTCGGCAAGTATTTTGACCATTCTTGGAGACGTTAAGTCCGGCCATTCTAATGTCCGGTTATACGTTATTCTTAGTCCTAGGTGTGACACAGTAGGCGTGCTGGATCAATTTGTAATCCGGACAGTAATCAAATAACTCTCATTGTGTATCTCAGAGGAATGTTTCAAGTGTTATCAAAAATTTACTGTGGGTCTTTGGGTCATGATGTTTTTTATTGTGATACGTATACCTTAGTCTTGGGCTCTGTTGTATTATTTTTCTTATTTTTTTTTAAATCTTTTTGTTTATTTAGTAGAGTTTTATGAGTTAACTAAGGGAAATTTTACTATATGCCTTTAGATTTAGTGAGTGGAGTTTACGTTGGGTAGATTATACTGTTGCATCATGGACATTGCAACAATATGTATCACATTTCTACTTGACTCAATGGTAATGTATGGACATACCTTTCTCGGAGCAGTCATGGGACATATAATTGTTATAACTAATAATCAGAGTTCTCCTGGCTACAATCCAGCGTAATGAATCAAGAAGTATGTCTGTAATTAAAATTACAATAATGCGGAATATTATAGTGTAGTATCACTGAAATTGAATCTGAAAGTCTGGTCACATGTGGCACTAATGTTGTGATGGCGAGGAATTGAAATGTTGGTGTCTAGACTCTCGAACTTCATTGATATTTAAAAAATAAATCATTTGTCGATAAAAAGTTAAAAAAAAGATGGCAGCCTTGGGGAAAAGCACATGTGAGGCAATCAGGCAGTTGTTTCTTTTGGCAAGATTGCTGGCCTGTAGATGTCCATTGTGGAATAGTATATTCAGTTTAGCTTGCAATGATCCATTCTTTACCATAAATCAGGCCACATGCCAATTAACACAATAGAATTAAAGACTTTTTGTGTACAGTACACTCACAGAGATTTTTGTTACAAAATATCAATGTTGGTTTATATTCTGAAATAAGAAGAGGTTATTTTTGGTGTGACCCTAGGCTTCAAGGGGTCCGACAAGAAAAAATAACTAAGAGGAACTTTTGTTACTTAAGTAAGAGATTTCATGGGTGCCAAATGTTAATGAATAACCTTTCCTAATACTGTTAAAAAAAGCTTTTATATTGAAGTACTTTGAGCGCCCAGTTTATACAACCCCACCCAAGCTTTGCCCAGGGAAGATAAAACAAAGGTGAGGGAAATGTCCTTATTGACATTCTTGGTTACAGTGTATAAAAGAAAAGCGCAAGTATCTTTTTAATAATGACACAATAATAAATGAAAAAGTTCAAGACAAATAAAAAAAGTCAAATTTATTGGTTTTCTTTGATGTTTGACCAACAGATATTGGCATGATAGTGTTCTCCCCACTGCCCCCCCCCCCACCCCCTTTTTTTAACAGGTTTTATTGACAACAAGGATTCTTTTGTGTTGAGCACTACTTTTGGTTTTATTAAATAAACAATATCAAAATGTCAGCTAAAAATACAATCCCTTCCCTTTGTAAAGAATGAAACTTTATTGCATTTATCTACCTAATGTTTATTGCATATAAATATTCGCTGCTATTTAACTTTGTGTCCCTGTAAAAGACGTCATAGAATTTTATTTTGTTTGTAACATAACACGCCAGAACCTCAGGTATAGTCCGATTTCCCAGATAAGCCCCGTACCACCATCTTAAGCCTCTAGGATAATGGGCAATGTATTTCACAAATATCTGCTTTGCTAAGATAGATTAAACAAGATGAGGTTACACAAGATAAGTGTAAGGGAATCCTCCGATACCGTGGTACTTGAGAGAGGACTATGGGCTCAGGGGAGGCAGGTACACGGAGGCCCAGGGCCGCCATCAGAAAATGTGGGGGCCCTAACACAGCTCAAGGTCTGGGCCCCCGGGTGCCCGCCTCCAAGCCCCACCTCCAAATCCCGCCCACAGGAATACACACACACAGACACAAAAGGACACAGACACACACACAGAAAGATACACACATACTAACAGACACAAATACTGAAACAGACATACACACATATAGACACATACACAGATACAGATACACACACACCCACATACTGACATACAGACACACACACATACATACAGACATACATACATACTGACAAACAGACATACATACAAACTGACATACATACACATAAATACATACTTACGTACATACATAATGGCATACATACACATACATACTGATATACATACATATACACACACACACACAGATAGATAGATAGATAGATAGATAGATAGATACATACACAGATACATACAGACATACACACAGACATACATGCACACTGACATATATATACTGATAGACATATACATACACACATACATACTGACATACACACACACACACACACACACAGACATATATATACTGACATACACACACACAGACATACTGACATACATACATACACACATACATACTGACACACACACAGACATATATACATACTGACATACACACACAGACATACATACTGACATACATGCATTTTGACATACACCCACACACAAACATACATACATACTTGCAGACACATACACAGACAGGATGCCATTTGGACTGCTTTCCTCTCTCCCTCGCTCCGTAAGTATAAAATTATTCTGCTGCTTTGGTCATTCTATTTTCCCAAACCCTTTTTCTCTCCCTGTCTCCTAATCCTAAATCCTCATACTATACTTTAACCACTTTCCCTATTTCCATTCCCCTCACCCTGTGCTAGTGACTCTTAGCCTGTTTTTCTTGTCAATCATTATTTTATTGTATTTTTATATGGAACAATACAGAAAGGAAAAGGCAGTTAAGACAATGAGCGGTTTTCAACAATGTCAATTTTAAATCCGTGCACAAGCGAAGAGATACTTAGTGTTTGTTTTTTGTTCGTTTTTTTTTTGTTTTTTTGTCATTCTTGCTTTTATGAAGGAGTAAACAGTGTACATGTTAATACAGATATAACAGATAACAGGTGCTACATGTTTATGTGGGTGTCAGATTTTCTGTAGTTGGTATAGTAGAAGAGTAGGCATTGTGACTTAGCCTGTTTTTAATAGTCTGTGGCCTGTAGGAATATGAGCACTGGCATACAGGTATATACGCCAGTTTGCCAGCCTCTCCTCCTGTGGGGGGCCCAGGAGCTGGCCACCTCAGGGCCCCCCGAGGCTGGCAGTGGTGTTACATGGCGGGTGCGCGAGGGAGCATTGTGTGTGTGTTAGTGTGTGTGTCAGTGAGTGTGTTACTGTGTGTGTCTGTTACTGAGCATGTTAGTTTGTATGTGTCTGTTAGTGTGTGTCTGTTAGTGAGTGTGTGTTTGTCAGTGAGAGTGTATGTTTTGTAAGTGAGTGTGTATGTCTGTCTGTTAGTGAGTGTGTATGTATGTCTGTCACTGAGTGTGTGTCTGTCAGTAAATGTGTGTGTCTGTTAGCTAGTGTGTATGCATCTGTTCATGAGAGTGTGTGGTTAAAACCCCTTCAGCACTTACCTTTCTCTCTGCCCCGATCTGCCTCTCAGCTCCGAATGCGCATGCGCGGCAAGAGCCGCACGCGCATTCAAACCGCCCATAGGAAAGCATTACTCAATGCTTTCCTATGGACGTCCAGGTCTTCTCACTGTGATTTTCACAGTGAGAATCACGGAAGCGCCCCTAGCGGCTGTCAGTGAGACAGCCACTAAGGGCTGGATTAACCCTCAGTGAAACATAGCAGTGAGCTGAAGTGATCTGAGTGCCTATAGTGGTCCTTTAAGTGTATGTATCTGCATGCAGTGGCGTACATACCGCAGTCGCAGGAGTCGCAACCCTGCAACCCCTGCGACCAGGTGCCCCGCCGCCATGTGTTGCGGCCCCGGCCCGCGCAGAGTAAACGCGGGGGGGCACGGATCAATTTTCACACCAGGGCTCCATGGATCGTGCGTACGCCACTGTAGCCTATAGTTGGTTTTCCTTCAAACGCATCAAGTTTTAATGCCAGAATGTGCACGTCTTGTGTCACGGAAATGACGCCGATGTCTGTGGCTCCAAAACCGATGCAGACAAGACTGGTCATAAAAGGATGCAAGGTCTGTATCCAAATCGACAACAAAATGACGCACAAGTCAATTCCTTAGTAAGCTTGCTGTATGGTTAGTCCCCACTAAGGTCTCAGACAAGAGACAAGGGGTCCCTATCTGGATTACCCGTTAGACTTTATTCCTTTATCCATCAGATATAAAAGGAGCATGTGCTGCTCATTAGAGCCAGGCCTTCCATTGGTTCTGTCAGATACCTTTTTAACAGCTTTCCTTTGTAGAGGAAAGGTATAACAATATTAAGACAGTTTCAAAGAATGCATTGTTATGTATAGATCTATACATTTTGATCAGGGCTACTTACTAAAGTGAGAATTCAAGGTTAATTCAAAGTGTATTCAAAGTGAATTTAAAATTTAAGGCCAGAGTAGTTGAACTGAAAGCTGACTTAGAGAATGTAGTAATGTGCTGCATGCTATTTTGGTAACAATATTTTGTGTGGACAATTTTTCACGATCAAAGAACAAATAACCACAATTATATATTTATTATTTATAGTTTTATACAGTATGCTATTTAGAAGACTAAAATATCTTTATGTGGCACCCAGGTTTCTGTTCCTTCCATACAATGCTGGCATTTTTGGAAAACGCGCTATTTGCTAAATATTCGGATAACTTCATGAATTTGTGACTGTAATTCAGCATTATCACGCTGATGTTACTAATGTCCAAGTGCCGCTAAAATATTGTTACTTAACATTCTGGATATCTATAGTTTTCATGTAGGAGGAAGTTCAGGGTTTATGCAGTTGTACGTCAAACAAGATAAGGAACATTCCAAGCTGTAACGAAATAGAATAATGGTCATGCAGTATAAACAATTAAACCTGTTTCATTTTATTCCAATGCCAGGCATGTCAAACATTGAGCCTATGACTTTCCTAAATTCCACTATAACTCTAGGCACATCTCCTCTAGACCAGTGGTTTCCAAACCAGTCCTCAAGGCATGCCTACCAGGCCAGGATTTAGGGATTACCCAGATGTGTCAAGGTGTTTTTTTTTCTTTTTCTGAAAACACATTAGGCACAACCGGGTAATTCATAAATCCTGGACTAGTAGGCGCGCCTTGAGGACTGATTTGGAAACCACTGCTCTAGACAGTTTACGCAGCAAGATCTATGTTGACATCAAGTGTAAAACAAAGCCTAGTGCTTATTACTAAATCTATACAGTACAGTACTAACTAAACTTGCGCCTAACTTCACACAGGGCCTAGTGAGCATCACAAAATGTATTTTGTTTTTTTCTTCAAAGATGCTCCTCTGTTGTCCTGGGGAAGAATCACCAGCCGTTTTGTGGAGAGACTCTATCTTCTAGAAACGTACTCGCGGGAATTGCTGCAAACAGATGCCAAGCTCTCACAGAGTGACGTCATCATACAGTTTTTCACTCCGAAGTCAGAAGATCTCAACCCTACGTTTCCCGAAAGCAGGTGTGGTGTCCAACATTCACATCTGGGAATAATTCATGCTGTGTAACTTTGCCAAAGACCTAGTTTTGAAAATACTGCATTTGTTTCTTATTTGCATCAATATTTTATCATTAATACTTGAATAATGTTAGAGGTCACAAAGCACTTATTGTCCCGTCATAGCCTTGTGTACAAGGAGTTCTCTGCCACTCTCTCTTCAAAAATCCATACATATCCACTGCCCTACATCAGTTAGAAGCTGACAACTTGGCATGTTGTCCTTGTCTGCTTATAACCTTTGCCTTCCAGATCTGTCGCCTGGTGCCGATCGCGAGAAGGCAGAGCCTAACTTGAGGGGGCAGGGCCTAGCACTGCACACCCTGTCGATGCACCTCTATCTACAAATGGCATGGTCATTGTGTACCTACCCAGCATTGACTTTGGTCAGCTTTAGCTTAACTAGTTTCATCTTCAGCCAGTCCACAAATTTTGTTCTTCTGCATCCTTTCACAGCATGGGAAAAGTTGAAAAAAAATAAAAAAAATAAAATATATATATATATATTTTTTTTTTGTTTGTTTTGTTTTTTTATGTTTTAATCAATGGGCCTATTCTGTGGGCATGGACTTGGAGCATCAGTTCCATTAACCCATGTGTCAATCCAGCCCTGCCCTATATATCCACCCACTTGGACACCTTCAACCTGGAGATTTAATAGATTTTCTTGGTATTTTAACTATTTGAGTCATGCTACATACCTAAGTTACATAAAGCGTAACTTAAAAAAATCAACAAAAGGTATGCAACCAAAATTTGTTGGTTGCATACCTTTTCAACACTATTATGATGAAACCAAATGCCTGCATAATAACATAATCTGTTTAAAGGAATGCTGTGGTGTTAAGAATACAAACATTATTCTTAACGCTATAGTGTTCTGTTCCTTATTTAGATACAGGGCTCCCATAAATAAAATTTAAAAAGAGAGGGAAAGGGTTTTACTCGCCTTTTTCCCCCCATAAAATCCACTGCTTCTCTTTGATCAGCATTACAAGACATGCTACATCCTCATGCAACGTGTGAGGAAGTCTAGCGTCAAATTAATGAGTCTGACTTGGTTATTGCACTGGAGGCGCCTCTAGTGGCTGTCTGGGTCTGGAAGACAATCACTGCAGGTTTTCCTAATGTAAATATTGGGGTATCTACAAAACAGCAATGTTTTACAATGTAGGAGTAAATTGACAGGGTCGTGCACCAGGACAACTTCATCTCATCTGGGTTCTGATAGTGGTCCTTAATTGGAGTCCACCCATGTGAAGTGTTCATTCACCACACAAAAGATGGGTTCCTTCTGGTTTCTAGAGCACTCCTTGTGAAAATTATTGTTACACCGTAACATCGGGGTTATTCACAGTTAGATATGGACTTTATTGACTATAATTCATAAACAGTTGGAAATTAATGTTGAATTTAGTATGGCTTATTTCACAGCATGGTGATAATGCCTTCAGAAAATGACAAAGAAAATAAGGAAGTCAAAACTGCTCCCCAGCAAAACCTTCAAACGATCACTCAGCCAATTATATCTCAGAGCTACTTCTGTCTAGAAAGCTTCGAAACTAAAGATACCAAAAACCGACCATTCAAAGTCAAGAAAGACGACACCATCGATGTCCTCATTAAAGACTCGACTGGTGAGTGTTCTGACTTTTTGTCCATCCTTGATGTAACCACTATGAGTGACCACAAGTGGCACCATAACATCGTACAGGAATACAAATGTCAAATGATTATGTTATCCCTGGCCAATCAATGGCCCATGTAAATATTTTACCAGGAGTGTACATGACCGCAGTTACAAAGTCACATTTGCTTGCTACTTTGGTCACATGCAAAAATAATGATAAACAAAACCAGGTGTTCTTTATAAGGTAATATAGAAAACCTAGTCTAAGTATTACATTTTTGCATATTTCCATTAAAATATTCTGTTGTACTGACAGGTAAATATATGATACGGTAACATCTGGATTACGTATTCTCTTGCAGGATGGTGGTTAGTGGAGAATAAAGATAAACAGCTGGCATGGTTCCCCGCTCCATATCTTGTAAAAAGCAGAGATGAAATTAAAATAGACTCAACGAGCACTGGTGGGTAATTCGTATTGTACGTCAAACTAGCCTACTCTTTGATTAAGAGACTGACTTTAATGCTTTTAAATAGCATTGTCCTTTGCGTCATTGCGTCCATTGATCATTCATGGTCAGGAAGTGGCAAAATGGAAGAGGATTAGAGCCATTATTGGGAGTTGTATCATGAGGGTGGAAGGAACGTGAAAGTGTGCATTATGTGTTAGAATGGTCAAGATGTACAAGATAAACAGATTTAGAACAGGGCAGAATAATCGATTATCACATACTGAGTCTTGGCAAAATTATCTGATTAATTTACGTAATTAAACATCTGATGATCGTATGTGTTATTGCCAAGCCCAAATAGATAAATTAAAAAAGAACTGGAGGCCCATCCAGAGATCTTTAAACTACAGGAGTCCACGTGGCATTAAAAAAACCTACCTTCTTTAAAATCGTCTTTCCGCCATATTGTAATGATTCAAATTATTTACTCATTTACATTCATAAAATGCATGGTTTGGTTCATTAACTTAATGCAGTGATTTGCCCAAAGTCCTAAATGATGACACTTTACCTATACATTGTTTTTTACTCACAAGCAGATTCAAAGGTAGAGCAAGCATTTTGTCCAACATATCTTTATAACAGAATGTACCAAACATTCTGTAGGACATCTTTTAAATGTAGGCCAGCTTCATAAGGATGAAGGCAGTCACTCTTTTACTGCAACTCAGTTTATGTTCACTGTTGTGTTTAACTGGTTGAAAATGTTTTATTTGTGGTGCTTTGTACAAAAGCCACTGTGGGCTAAAGAGCGTGCACTGTTTAAATACAAAGTAACTGAATTTTTTTTCTCTCCTTCATTTAGGGACATGTTACTTTGCGGCCAAGGGTTATGAGGCGCAAAGTGGAGATGAGCTCTCACTGTCAGTTGGAATTGTTGTAGATGTAAAAGAAAAATCAGACATTGGTTGGTGGTATGTCTGGTGAGGACTAGTTCAATATTTCTAAAAACGTGGCACAGTACCCATGGCTGTAAACCAGGGCCGACATAACATGTCTATATTTAGTAGCACAGGTCAAATGTGGGGATTCTCCCCCACCCCCTCCAGTCCAAATCTGAGAACTTCATGTTAAGTTGTCTAAGCCAAGCTTAAATTAAGATATCATTCAACTGACAGTCAGGAGCCGGAAAGACATTTACAAATAATATCTCTCTATTTATACAGGCAGGCAGTATGGGCTTTCATTTGATTCCAAAACAACAAATATAATTATACATTATAGGATTATTAAGGTTTTTTTTGCTTTCATACTGAATATTCAAAATAATGTTAATTTACCTTTTTGCCCCATGGCCCCATGGCCCGATGGAATAGAGGCATTATTTTGAATGGAGCTTTCCCACTATCAGACCAACTCCGTACTGATAATTGTAACCCCACCTGTAGCAACAATAGCCAATCAGTCTGGATAGACCACTCACGCACACTCAATCTCCAATTCCCATAGACCCAAATGAGCTGTGCCTTAACTAGCGACGGCAACAACGTCTCACCTACCCCACTAAAAACTAGGTTCTTAATCGCTAGCCACCATGCAAAGCAAACCTTATCGACAACCCTCTAGACACAGGAAGCTACCACTTTCCATCCACGGGGAGTTAATCCAAGGAGTATCTAAGTGGAATAGCCAGCCATAAGTACCGAGGCCAATCCCACTAGGCCCATTGCCCACTTCGCCTTACCAATACTAGGTTCCAGATGCGTTGTTAGCGAGCACAGTGTGTTACACACTCATAATATTAATATACCACTCCTCGTTACTACCTACCAGACTAGTTAAAAAAAAAAAAAAATGTGCAAATTGTATTTTGTCTATGCCTTATACATACCATGTTATCCTGTTGAATAATATGTCATTGCTGTTGTGACAATACAAACGCATATGCTCTATATTTTGTACAGAAAAATTTAAAGATTTAAACTAATATTTTTTTTTGCATGAAAAATTTAAAGATTAAAAAAACAATAATAATAATTGACAAATGTTTAACTAATCATATAATTATTACAGTAACATGCAAAATATGAAAAAAAATTGTCTACAGTGAGCTGAGGTAAAATGATTCCTGGTACGCTCATCATTTTCACTGAGAGCTTTTTGGATATCATAAATCCCTTTGTAATCCACATGTCCGTTTTATACAGGAAGTAATACAGTGCCGCCTGGTAGGCCCAACCACAATTAGCTTAATTCATTAAAAAGTTCTATTAAGCTATTTGTGTAAGCATGCACATTATTTCATGTTTCGCTCATAAATAATCACACAGTGTATATATATATATGGAATCTATATAAACATTTTCCTACCACACAGCCCAAACAGACTCTCAGTATAGTGCAGGACTATGTAAATATGTTAGTATTAATGTACTGTAATGTGTATATATTACTAAAATCCCTTTCATATATGTGTAATTTTTTTTTTTTTTTTAAATGCATCAAGATACAGGATATTCATGGCATTTTGATTCAATGTTAATTCACAGTTATTGTGCCATTCGTATAAGACCTTTTAACCACGTGAATATTTCCCATTTCTTACAGCTATAACGGGAGGTGTGGATATGTCCCGTCCATGTTCCTTAAACCGTATGTAAATCCTCACCAGAAGCTCCAGGCTAATAACGTTAAAAATGGGTTTGGTTCGACTCCAAACATCTTTGAGGCAGCGAGAAGTACCGATGTTAGCAGGGAGTTGGTATCAGAAGAACCATGTGTTTTTAATAAAGACATGAACGGAAAAATAATCCTGGACAAGAGAAAGTCTCGATCCTTGAGTGGGCTCCCAAACTTCGCACAATGTTCTCCAGGCATCTCTATTCGGTCAAGTAGACAATCGGCTCAATCTGCTGTGGCCTGGAATCACCAGAATTTGGAAAACAGAATGGAGACAAGAAAGGACTCTGGCTTTGATGAACCTCTTTCACCTTGTTCTCCCAATTTATCTCCTCCTACACTTTATAATGACAAAATGATGACACCGAGGGTGCCACCAAGGCCCACGAGTCAAGAAATACATAACAGATGTACCACTGTGACTAGGAAAGCAGCCCCAAATTCAAAGATCTGAGGAAAACTAGATGGATAATTAATCACTAAACAACAATTTTTCATGAATGTACAGTGTATATAAGTGCATCTCAAGGTATCTTACAGCTCCGTGTCAATAAAACTCACAAGGATGTGACGTGTAGCACGATAAGACTCACAATATGAGAGTGTCGCAGGAATCCAATGTAATAATGTGTCTTGAATCAATAAATACATTTTTTTTTGGTTCTCAATTTATCTATTTACCCAATGGTGAATGTTTTTTGAACTTGCATCATTTATTTAGTTGCAAATTTTCATCTCAGAGCACTGTCCAGACCAGTGGTGGCCCATTTACGATATGTTCACCATTGCTGAATTAGCATTAGTCTGTGAAAATGTACTCTTGTTACACTAGTAAAATCTCTCACATTTCTGGTTGAGGAACAGAAGTCTTGCTTACGGAATTCTTATGTCAACAGTGTCTCCACCTGTTACCGCGTTCTCAACCAGCCTCTATGATGGCACAACTTTGACATTGCATCTTCACAGGTGACCATTGAATCTAATCCATTGTTACCGAAGGCCAACCGTTAGTTATACACCCAACACACCATTAACACAGAATGTATTCGTTGTTTTATTGAATGTGTTCACCAGACGTCTACAGTCTATTCTCTGTTCTGTGTATTTACTTATATTTCTAATTTGTTCTCACAGTGACCTTTTAATGGGTGTACTTTGGTTTTTACATTCTTGTGATTATATGTTGATTCAAATAATTCTATAAAATTTTACGTTAAAATAAATAAATAATTTTTTTTTAAAGATGAATCCATGTATATATATATTTTTATATATATATATATATATATATATCACTCCCTTTAGAATGTAAGCTCATTGAGCAGGGCCCTTCACCTCTCTGTTCCTGTACGTCCAGTTGTCTGGTTACAATTACATGTCTGTTAGTCCACCCATTGTACAGCGCTACGGAATCTGATGGCACTATATAAATAATAAAATAATAATAATAATAAATAAATATATATAGAAGGCTTGGCCTGTAATTGTGGGAGGTACATGGAACCCTACTTAAACAAAGTGAGCCCCTGCTTACCTGTCGTCGACGATCTCGGAAGTGATTCGCTTTACTTCTGGTTCATGTGATCCCGATGTCATTTCCCGCCCGCCGGCAGTTGCTTTGTGTTAGGCCTGATGATCTTCATGTGTGTTCCAGTCAGCTCTGCCTGGCTGCCAGCAAGACCCTCAGCCATCAGGTCCGATACCTGGTGGGGTCAAGTGTCCCCTCTACTGGAAGCATACCCGTGGCTCCACGTTTCCGGTTTCCGGCTTCTAATCGTAAGTCACACTGCGGTACCGTTACCCCAGCTCGTTTTACATCCAGGGTCAGGTACACACGTGATACCTTCCTGGTTCCCCGTGCCCGGCTATGTATCTCTCTGCAGCAATCACCACGTGGAAGCCGGTGAGGGGGAGTCACTCATGCCATGCTTGTCATTATGCTCAGGTGAACAAGTCACTCGTTGTGGGAGGAGGGTGTTTGTAATAATTAATCGACAATAGGTAATCAAAGGTTAATCAATAAGTTCAGTAAGAGAGAGGGAAGTTTGGGCACTTGTTAATACATAATGTACATATCACATCGGTTGCTTTAGCACTAAATTATTGATGTCAGCATTTAATGGTAAACCGCTGCATCCAGGATCACCCTGTACATTTGTTACAGGAGATAGAGCCAGGCACAGTTCCTTACCTATACATATGCTGCCCGAACACACTTGCAACTCTTCAGAGCCAATTTCACTTTCAGCTGTCGTCACAGGCTTTCTTCATTAACCTCTACACTGACAGCTCAGTTACAGTTGTGGTTCTCGCCATCTGGTGGCGGTGGGTTGCATGACTAAACGGTGCATCAAACACACCATATGTACCATTCACTAGGTGAACCCTCTGACTCTCTGGGGTCCCCGGCAACGAGTTACAACCATATTCACCCCCCACGTACACACAAGGCTCAGGGCGTGTAAAGGGATCCCCTTTGAAATTTGCCATGTACCGGCTCCGTTTAGCCAATCAAGCGGTTAATAGATTAACTCCTCTACAAACGTGCGGTCCATTTCGTGGACATCTCCCTATTTTGTGCTATTCCCCCCATTTAAGCTTGTTTCAGCTTTTCGTTTGCCAGATAGTCATTGTCTGGCTGATATCGCCACATTGTGGCTTTTAAAATGTTAATTGGTTATTTGCATTTAATGTTTTGCAAACTTTTGTTTATTCCACATTTATTCACATTACAGTAAAAGTTAAACTCCGGTCGTAACAGAGCTGGTAAAGCTTTTCATTCAATTTAAACAGCTTTCAATGGCAAAGCATTTATTTTGTCACTCTAAAAACATCCTTGTTATTCTATTCTCTAAAATATACAAAATCAGTATATCCTGATGGCAGTTAAGGTATAATTTTATTAAGGTATTTCTTCTTATGCATAGCTAATGTGTTTTATATAATTATGCTAAACCGGGCAAAATTATGCTTAGATTCTGTCTTGTGCATTGCTAACTGGCGTTTCGGTTAAACTTTCGTATGTATTATCCATTCGCATGCAACACTTATGTTTTTCCATTAGTATACACAGAGTATACACAGAGTATACACACAGTCACACTTTCGCACAAACTTTTGTTTATTTGTATAAACTGCCTCATAAAGTATAAAGTTCATTCCGTTTATACAGCATTATGAAACTTTTTTTTTTTTAAACGGCATTGCATGTTGCATTTCGTTTAATTACCTTGTTTTTCTTTAAGTCATCCGTTTCATGGTATTTATGTCTTAATTAAAAAAACGAACAATATCCTAATCAGGATGTCCTATGGCAATTAAGGTCATACTTTCACTGTGTTTTTTCCTTAAACCATAGCTAAAGCATTTTATTGGTATATGAGTGTGTTAATAGGTTTATATTATGCTCTACTTCTGTCTCCGGCATCTCATGTTCCTAATTACACTAGGCTGTATATAAATAAGATGACAATTAAGTAAGTTTTTCCCTCCTGTTAAAGATCGTACAATTACTGTTACTGATTGCTAAGGGGCCTTATGGGTTAAATACACCACAAATATATATATATATATATATACACACACCCTCTAGTGGAGGGACATGACTATCAATAAACAAACGTTACCCAACTGATCGCATAACATTTCAACGATTCGTCTCTGCCGTCAGTAGTCATGGTACGGGTAGTAATTATTGTACAGTTAGATAATCATGGTGTTATAATTGAAATATCAACTGGTAATGGTTATGGTGTTACAATTATAATGTCGTACAGTAGTTTTGGTGACGTCAATGTAATGTCGGTAGTTATGGTGTCAGTCAGTAGGTAGGGGGTTGTGCGAAATTATACACTTTACACACTTTTTACTAGACCGCTAAACACCAAAAACTCAAACCTGTTAGCCAGATACGGATCGTTCTTTCCACTACAGTATACGTTATACAGGACAATCAGCAGGTACGTTAACGAAATTAAACCAGTTTGGGTTAGGACAAGGTTTAAGCTCTCGCTAATTTAGGTATGGTCCCGTAGGCCTCCTCGCCTATAAGTCAAGTGCTCCCGCAAGGCATACAATCAGCCTTCCGTTCAGAGGTTCGAGCCCAATCGGCCCAACGCATAGTTATAGCCTTGCATCAAGTCATAGTTAGGGCCTCACCCGTCACGGCCAATCAATTTTACAATCTTTTACATGGCACTCAGAGGCCAACACCCCGCCACCCACCTCAGTGGCACAAAGGGCCCACGAGCCAAATCGTAGGTAGAGCCTCTCAAAGCCACTTGGCAAGTAGTCAGGGCGTCACCTGTCGCCAACATAAGCTAGTTAATACAATTTCGCCTGTAGGCACTACTCTAGTAAGCTGGGTCACTACAGATCTATACGGTACCTTACTAAGCAAGTCATCTGCCGCACTTCCTTAGCATGTCTAACGCTTCTGTACAAAGAGACGTTCTGTCAGTTACCAGCACCCATCTCAGTTCAGGCTCGCAGAGAGTACTATACAAACACCGAC
The DNA here is from genome assembly GCA_933207985.1 of Pelobates cultripes. Classification (NCBI taxonomy): domain Eukaryota; kingdom Metazoa; phylum Chordata; class Amphibia; order Anura; family Pelobatidae; genus Pelobates; species Pelobates cultripes. The sequence goes on along the minus strand of OW240918.1, from coordinate 136,339,716 downwards.
TGGGGTTCAGTTACAAACGGAATGGTTTCTAAGGCATTTTTCGGGTCTCAAAACACCTTCCTGCGCCATAAGCTCAGCAACAGCCATATAATCAAATTACGTCCTGGAAACGTAGCTATTCCCTCTACCAGTAAGCCAACGCTGATTATCAGTCCAACACATCCCAGAGGGATTTTGTTAAGACAAAGTAGGCAGCCAATTTGTTTTCTAGGGAAAGCACAAGTCTGCAATAATTTCAATGCCGGTGGTTGTAGTTAGAGTACTGGTAGGCTTCTTCACGTGGGCTCACTTTGTTTCAGTGCACACGCTAAAAAACAATGTGCTCCTACAGGCGGTACCCTAAAATCTTCCACCCCAATAAACCTTCCTAATCTACAACGCTACCTGTCTACTCATCCTTCTTTACATCTGGTAGAATTTCTCACGTCTACTAACGGGTTTTACACAGGGTTTGTGTCACTCCACATAGGTATTTGGAACACCCATCCTACAGTCAGCACTCACAGTTCCCATCAGAATACAAAACTCTTACTTAAAGGGACACTGTAGTCACTATAACCACTTTGTCTCTTTGAACTGGTTATAGTGCCTGGAGTGCCCTGGCACTGTCCCTCCATTCAGTGTTGCACCATGTTTGTGCAGTATGCCAGAAAATAAGAGTCCCTGGCCACCCACAGTCCGGCCCCTTCAGTATGTGTAGCTAAAGCAGAGATTACACACTTCCTTGTTGTCATACCCATCCATACCGTCAGTTGGAGCTCTGACAGGTTAAAAGCAGTCAGCTGACACTCTCAGCCAATCACAGCTGCCCATTGCCTCTCAGGGTAATACTTCCTTATTGGCCAAAGCAGCACAGAGGGGATGGACTGCCGTGGTCTCTTGTTTAGCATTAAAATATTACAACATTAAAAACTGTTTAATGCTGAAAGAAATGATGGCACCAGGGGACTCCATACACTATAACCAGTTTAATGAGATGAAGCAGATACAGTGCCTACGGTGTCCCTTTAATGAAATCACCAACGGTTTCTTGATAGGGCCTTTCACAACACTACCTTTACACCTCCTGGAGCACAAACCCCTAGGAATCACCTCAGGAATTTTACATTTTAAAGAGACTTCTCATTGATTTTTCTGCACCTCACTCACCCACTTCTCCTAGCTTAAAGGACCACTCTAGGCACCCAGACCACTTCAGCTTAATGAAGTGGTCTGGGTGCCAGGTCCAGCTAGGGTTAACCCATTTTTTCATAAACATAGCAGTTTCAGAGAAACTGCTATGTTTGTGAATGGGTTAAGCCTTCCCCCTAATCCTCTAGTGGCTGTCTCATTGACAGCCACTAGAGGCGCTTGCGTACTTCTCACTGTGATTTTCACAGTGAGAGCACGCCAGCGTCCATAGGAAAGCATTATGAATGCTTTCCTATGTGACCGGCTGAATGCGTGCACAGCTCTTGCCGCGCGTGCGCATACAGCCGACGGGAGGAGAAGAGGAGGATCGGAGGAGGAGAGCTCTCCGCCCAGCGGTGGAAAAAGGTAAGTTTTACCCCTTTCCAGAGCCGGGCGGGAGGGGGTCCCTGAGGGTGGGGGCACCCTCAGGGCACTATAGTGCCAGGAAAACGAGTATGTTTTCCTGGCACTATAGTGGTCCTTTAAATACACTTTGTCTGTGGGTTTACACTCAGTTCTATTTCTATGCAGGCCAACCTGCCACAAGGGTAAGTAGATAGAATTATTTCTTACATCAACATCTGCACGTCACAAGACACTTGCACCAGGAATCAGCTACAGTCACTACCCGGTTCACTCAATTTTGCGGGGAGAATAATTCCACAAGGTAAGTCTTTAAATTCCAGAATCCTCTCTCTCTGGCATGGTCTCCCTGTCGACGACTCCACAGCTCCCTTAGACAAACCAGCTAGAGCCGATATTAAGAAGGTGGCGTCTGTTCCTGTCCTCTTGGAATGGCAGGTCTCTACTTCCCCGTTTCTGACGATTCCCCTGTGGTCCGGACTGACGCATCAGGTGCCGTAGATTAGGCAGCAAATTTTGGTTACAAATGGGTACACGTCTCTTGGCTTGAGTCTACCTCGCTAGTAAATTTCAATACCACCTCAGCAATATTTGAATCTAGGAGTTTTATCTGGCTAGCGGCAAATCTTCAATTCTGCATAACTTATGTTCACTAATCCGGGTATTCAGGATAATGCAGCTGACGCTCTCCCACACTCTAATCAGGCCTAATTATGAGTTAAATACTCTGTTGCTCCATAGTAGGTCGCTCGCACAGGCTGGTTATACCTTAATTTAAGAAAGCCTATTCCAAGAGCGTATCAGTTGTTTAAAGATTTGTTTGTGTTTATTGTGTGATAAATGTTTCTATTTGTAACTATGGTCGCATTTACAACTTTTGCCACTTTTCTCCTAAATTAGTTTACAATACTATCAAACCTTACTTCACAGGCATACACATTTGTCTATTACTCATACCAAAATGAGCCATACTGGTCCTCCAGTAGAAATGAAATATTACCCTACCTCTACCAAATCAGGTCCTATCCACGTTTTGGATAATCTATTGGAATCTCAACTCACTTCCATCCCCGATTCCCCACTAGTAGCGGAAACCCCTAACCAATAAACGTTTTATGCTTTACATTCGTACGATATCACTCTGACTAGGACATAACCCTCATTCCTTCTCGGGCCATTTATTCCGCTTTGGACCAGCCACAGCTGCCTCCGGTAATAGCGTACCAACTCACATCATTAAAATATGGGTCGGGGGAAATCATCCGCATACAACAAATACATCCCAATCCCGAGAAATAAATAAGATTGGCTTTCTGTGAAATGTCTAAATAATGACCTGCTGAATAAATGTATCTGACTTGTAAGATTCGCTTCCTATAGTTTGACATTTTTTACAGGTCTAACCTCACGTCAGTTTCGGCACACCTCAACTGACTTTGCTATTACTAATATTGCTTCTTTATTATTGTTCCTTACGTCCTCGAAATGTGCCGTACACAAATATATATATATATATATACACTGTACAGTGTGGCATATGCTGAGTATCAATTCATTAGCAACATAGTTGTGGAAGACTAATAAACTTGAAATAAAGTGCCCTGAGTGAAAGATGTTTTATGTTAAATTTGTGAATACAGGGGAAGGGGGATCCGATGAGTTCTATGTGATTGGATAACAGAACATCTAGGATAAACGACTGCTCTGAATGGACAGTAACATTGATTTCTAAGAAAGACAGTCAGTACAGTTACTCCTTGCCTTTACACTTACTTAATAACCTTGGGCATATTATCAAGGCCTATCCCTGTCTGCCCAGTACCGTGGTAATGTGTGGGGCCTCAGTGGTTAACCTCTCAAGTAACCATAACTTGACACACCGAAATCTCTTTTATGTTTAACTCACCCAACCCTGTCATTTCTCTGTGACTGAATGTTTGCAATGATTGTCTGCGTGCAATCAAGGGGGCGTGTAAGTAGCCACGATCCCCCTTGCTCAGCATACCATCCCCATAATGACTTGGGGCTGACCACGTGATCGCAATATGATCATTTTTCCAAACTTTGTTACTAAAATCCTCACATTAAAAACACTTGTTTTTATTAATTAAATATATTTTAGACACTAATTATGTTGCTATGTTACTTTGCTTTTATGTGATTTAGTTTGCTTTTATGTGATTTGTACTGTACCTATGTCTTATGCAAATGACGTCATTTTGGCGCCAAAATTTGAATCAACAATTGATTACAAAGCTTATAAAACTCTTCATGATCCATGTAATATACTCATCCAAGAATCCTTAGGTGGGGATTAAACCACCAATACTATCATAGTGAGCAGTATTTCCTGCTCACTCGAATGTGAGTATAATACCGTTTTATTATCATCATTTTATCTATTATATACAGAGAGCACTATTTTCTGCTGTTTCTCTCCTTACATCGAGACCTTCTTCACCTCAAGCTACATATCATCTACCACCACCTACATCCTACCAGTGGGGGATTGACGCCACTGAACGCTATCCACACCTGAGCTTGGAGTAGCTCTAAAATAGGTGAGTGGAAATACCACCCTGCTGTGAAGTTTCCCTTTCCATTCCACTGTTTGATGCAGTATACACTATTGGAGTCTCTCTTTTTTATTCACATATTTCAATCTGAACTATGAGAACCTGACCACAATACAAACAGACATATATCTAATTCAAGCTCCTGCAAGTCAACCTGGTTTCTTACCTGCTCATTTAATATAAGGACTATTGTATATTTTGCTCTGCCTGATATATGTAAGTACATTTCTGCATTTCATATTACTTTACAGTTTACTTGTGGCGCGACCTATTTTCGTTTGTATTTGTGTATACCTGAACTAACTCCTCTTCTTTTCTGTATGGCCTGAATCAAATGCCTCAATAAAAAAAAAAAAAAGCAGATTGACAAAGAAAGAAAGTCAGGGATATTTACTAAAGTGAATTTCAAATTCAAGGTAAAAATAGCCCAACTGGAGACCGTCGCGAAGTCAACTATTCTTCAGTTTCAGCTACTAAAAGATAACATTTACTTGGAATTCTCACTTTCATTAATAACCCTTTGTACTCCAGAAGATGGAAGTTTGGGAGTTATGTTGTTACCTATTCAGGAGACACAGTAACAAAACCTGCCCAAATTCTAGATGTAAAATTCGTGAATGAAGGTGTAGGGTGCATGTAATGAAGGGAGAGTCCTTGATTTACAAGAACTGGTATGCTGATTCATAAAGAACTTGCCAGGACACACAGCAATTGATGGCACTAAGCAATTCCTTATCTAATTATTGAGGGAGGGAGATGTAAACCTTCCAGTAATTTTAATGAAAGGTTACCTCTTTCCCTTTTTTTTCCCTGGTGTGGCAAACATAAAAATTAAATCAACAAAATATTATTGATATATCTGAATATGAAGTTAAAGTTTTTACATAGACAAAACGTAAGAGCTGGACAACTAAATGTTGTATTATGGATGTAAAAGCCATCTCTTCTGATTGCTGAACAATGTGTGTTGCCAAAGCAACGGGAAAAAATTCTTCAAAGTGTCTGAGTTGTTAACATGAGCTTAAAATTGTCGAGGAAAGAATTCATCAACACACCTGTTTAATATGTGAGATCTGGGGTATGGAACGTTTTTTTTTTTTTGGGAGATTTGGAGACCAAGAACATTGGGACATTATTATTATTATTATTTTATTATTTATATAGCACCATCAGATTCCATAGCGCTGTACAATGGGACATACAGTTAAACGACATAGGAGTATCCTATTTTAATTCTTATTTATGAAAGTGCCAATTTCTAGGAAATATCCAAAATTTTATAATTAAATTATGAAACACCATGAAAGATTAATATTTATTTATTTATAAAATATTTCACCAGGAAGGATACATTGAGATTTCTTTCGCTTTCAAGTATATCCCAAGATATGTCTATCTATCTTTCTGTCTGTCTATCTGTAGGTAATTTCAAGTAGCCTTGTAAAACTTAAAACTGTATTTTTGTTTTTGTGTGTGCGCTGTTCCTTAAATTGTATTTTTGTCTGTCTGTCTCTGTCTGTGTCTGGTTTTCTTCCTGCCTCTGTCTGTCTTTCTTCTTTATCTGCTTCTTTGCTCTGTCTTTCCTGTCTCTCTTTGTCTGTGTATATCTCTATGTGTCTCTGTGTTAGATCTTCTGTCTATCATCTGTCTGTGATCATCTTTTTGTGATCAGAGTAACCTGCTGTTGTTTATAGCTTATGTAACTCTGTATACGGAGGTTGCAATCCCCACACTACTTTGTTTGTGATTGCTATTTTAGTAACCGTCCAAAAATATATTCTGGTTGCGACATAAAATGCCTTCACGAATGAAGGAAAGTCCAGATTTAGAGGGAAGTTGATTTGCACGTATAAAAACAATAAATGATCTAACTGCTAAAGACTGTTTCGAATAGTTGACTAATTGAAAAAAAAAATATTTCCTATTGGTCAATACCTTAATTTATCAGAAGTTTTGCATACAATGGAGAGGATCTCAGCAAAAAGAAAAATCTAGGTTTACTCACTAATATGTGAAATGTTGGGAAATCAAAGGAATTAATTTGCTACATTCGTTGTAGCGTATTGAAATCCTGAAGGCACAATTTAGTCTAAAACAGTCAATTTGAAACCATAGTCCCATTTTACATTTTTGCTGAATTTGTTGGCGCTTTATAAATAATAATAAAAATAATTATTGCTGGTAAAATGTTCTATTCCACTACAGACTCTAAGTGAATTAACCCCTTAGTGAATAATCCTGAATTAAATCACAGTCCCTAAATCCTGTTATTAGAAAAGGCTTTCGGTAATTTTTAGCGATCAAACAATATGTCTTTAGGGTATAAAGAATAGTCAATACATTGTTAAACACAGATCCACACACACCAGTCAAGCCATGAGACTTGCTTTTCAAACAGAAATCTTGAATTTGCAGTGATATTACTACTGCAAAGGATTCTGGGTGAGCATATGCAAACCCATATATTGGCAGCTGTGTTAGGCCACTTTGTTGGGCACCCTATAATCCTGGCACGCATGCAGACCACCAAGATAACGTGGCCCCCTTATAGCGGGCACTTTACTATTGGTGCAAACTGCGGTTGTGCAAGTCCTGTTCCCACCTGTCCTGGTCTCAGAGATGCCAAACGTGACAGAGACATTCAATGGGATGCCTGCATGCACACATATGTTTACGACACTTATCGGGAAAGAGGAAGGAAACTTTACATATGTTATAGAATCTCTGAAGAATGTGTCAACATTATCCAAAGAGTTTAGCAATCTGTGAGGGTACTTGTTATCTGCTGACCTGAAAGTGCACTCCTCTTATCTGATCAATATAACCCGTCCCTCCCAATTTGTTTTATACATGGGATTGAAGTAGTTACACATTCTGAAAACATATTTAATTATATATATTAACACAAAGCCTTCAAACCCATTAGACTTGGCACACACTAACAAGGATTAAGATCAAACACGATTCCTCCTACTAATCCTGCAGCAGTTGGAATAAAAGTTGCATTGAAAAAGGAACTGTTGCTCACTAACTTGTGAGGAAGATAAATGTATAACCTGTTGGAAGATTGTGCCCCTATTTGAAACAAACTTTCAAAAAAAAATTAAATGCATAACTATTATTATTGTTGTGTTTATTTATATCATGGGTAGTCAACCTTTTAATATCTACCACCCACTTTTGTATCATTGTTGATGGTAAAATTTCCTTACCGCCCACCAGTGCCGCAGTAACTAATTTTACGGCACAAGTCTCTATATGTACTGAAAATAATCTATTTTCTTCCTTTTTTTCCTATTTTCTATTCTACTTTTTTTCTATGTGTATCTGTGAGGTGCTGTGTGTGTGTGTTGGTGTGTGAAGAATGTAGTGTGTGTGAGAGGTGCAGTGTGTGTCTGAGGGGGACAGTGCATGTGTGAAGGGTGCAGTGCAAGGTTTACCACCTCTGATTTATATAGTTCCAACATATTAAGCAGTGTTATACAATAGGCATCCTGGTCCCTTTGTGTGTCTTTTATTTCCCAGATCCCCTTTGTATGTCATTCTCCCTCCAGCCCCTCTGTGTGTCTCTTTCTACCATCAGCTCATTTGAAATAATAAAATGATTTGGGGGTTTACTCACTAAACATTGAATTTAACGATTTGAAAAACAAATTGCAAATTGTAGGTGAAAATACCCAATTTGGAACAATTATCTAACTCAGATATAGTCACAGCTGATTCACTACATTAGCCTGAATTTTCCGGGGATATTCAATATACTTTGAGTTTTAGTGAATTAAATCTGAATAGCTAAATTCAGACTTAAATAGATGATTTCGTAAAATTCTCCAAACTCATATACAGTTGCAGACAGAGTTTGGCTATTTTAGCCTCAGTGTTACCATTCAATTTTAATTCTCTAAAATGTATTTCAGCTTTTAATATCCTACAATTTGCTGTTTAGTGACTAAAATATTTTACGGTTCATTTACTTTGACGGGAATTGCAGAGAATTGAAAACCAAATCGCGAAACGTATTTATTAAACCTTAGATAAATTTATCAAAGTTTTTTTTTTTTTGCCAATTGTCATTCTTTATTGAATAACCCCCTTTCCCCCTCCCACCTCCCCTGGTCGATGTAGTATATCCTATTAATAAAATAACAGGAAATCAACAATTAAAACATGTTTGACTATAAGGGGAAAACCCTGGCTGCTACACTATCAATCAAGCATAGAATTTCCTCCTGCTGTCATTGAGGTCGGGCTTGTACATCACCGTATGTGTCACTGTATTATAATTGGTGAGGCATTTCCAAATTCTGCATGAGGTTCTTAATAAAAAGCAGATCTCGCCTTCCCTGCTCACAAACAAACACGAGAGATTGGAAAGATGCCTCAGAGAGACAGGAGTGGGAGCGACCGTCATCCTTTGGAAACCACAGCCATTGGATACTTACAGAATGGGAAACACAAGGTATTGCCCGAAAGACACCGACCTCTTCAGGATATAAAATATTATTCTCCGCTTATGATGGTTGTATCTTTGTGATAGCATGTTTCTTATATTTTCTAGGTTAATGGAAAGGCATTAGCTTGGTGTCTTTGCTTATTCACCATGTGTACTGCGCTGTGGCATATGTTGGCGTTTTGTGAATCATAACAAATTGGCATTTTTGTGCTTTATCAGAGTTATTTACTAAGTGAATTACAAATTTAAGGACATATTTAAGTAGCTGAACTGAGATCATAGCTAACTGAGATAACTCTTCCACTTTGGCTATTTTTAACCTTACATTTTAACTTACATTTGAAATTGACTTTGAACTGACCTTGACCTATTCGAATGTAGGGGTTTATACATGAAATATTGTGTGTTGGAAGGACCTGGCGAAGAAACAAATACTAATATATATATTTGTGTTTGTTTTTATATATAAAAGCATTTTAGAGAATTTGTTTTAAAAAAACTTTGAACTAAATTTCAGGATTATTTACAAAAGTTTGAATTGTGTGAAGTGTGTGTGGGGATTTCTTTCTGTGAAAAGTGTTTTTTTTGTTTTTTTTAAATTTGGGGCAGGATAGCCCAGTTATGAAATATAGTCGCTTGGAGACATTTGCAGTTTTTTCTATTTTGGTCCAAAATTTGAAAGTCCTATGGATGCCCAACCACTGTTTTATACAAACCGTTCTTGAGTGGTTAAACAAATACAGGTTTCTCCTGGTACCTTCAGCCCATCGCCGCCACTGCGCAGGTAATGCATATATTACATTTGCATTAGCCCATGCTAATGATAGGTTGATAGCGCCGGGGGTGGGTTAGCAAATTAATTTTTTGTTAAACACAAAAATTGTATTTCTGTTTTTTTACTAAATCACTAATTTTAAGCCAAAGTAGTTGAGTCTGGAAAAAAACCTGTTGCAATGGATAATTTTCTAGCTTTGGCAATAGTTACCTAAAATGTCAATTTAAGTGAATAAAACGTATTTCTACTGAAAGGAAGGCAGTGCCGCTTGTATTAGCCTTGTATATATTTTGTCATTATATTTACCAGAATGGGTAATCAACACAGTACTATTATCTTACTGAAAAAGGCAACAACTCCTATCATGTTTAGCCAGTCAAATTAAGGGAACGACTACTTCCAACTACTGTTCTATTCTAAACAATTGGGAAAATGCAAAGGGTACATAAAGTTGTCATAAATGCAAAATATATAGAAAACAGTCTTGTTAAAAAGTTAAAGGGACACTAGTGTTTAAACACAAAAAATAAAAATCACTGTTTAGTAAATGTACCCCAGTGAAAATCTACATGTATTTAATTATGCATTATTTTCATTGGGGCTATAAATCTAAAAACATCTAGCAAAAGACTGCAGTTCTCTTGTCTGCAGCTTTGCAAGCCCTCCCCTTCATCACCTGCCCAGACTTTCTGTGGCTGTCCAATCACAGGCTTCCCAATGCAGCTCAATGAGGATTTTTTGCAAGGCAGGTGCTCTGAGCAATTTCTGCCTCTTGAGTTTAGCTCCACTGAGCTAACCAAACCAGAAAGTAACATGAGCAGTTTATGATTGACAGCCAGGGGGTGTAAACAGGTTCATTTGTAAAAGTGACAATTTCTATTTACATTGATCAAATGAAAAAGAAAAGAGAGCAATCTTTTCACAAATGAAGCACCACAGCAAGCTGAATTGTTTTAGGGGTCTGGAATGTGGCCAGATTAGAGAACTTTTTATTTAGTGTATAGTTTTCATTTCCAATTGCCATCTCATCCCAAAGTGCACAGTTATCAATAGCACTATGTTTCAAGTCTGCATAAAAACCAAGGTAAATGACGTTTCAGGAAAAATGTATGTTGCGCCTTAGTATAAAATTGTGTCAAATTCACAAACCTTAACCTTTTCTGCTGAGACGCCCAGCTATGAATCCACTACTTTCCTGTCATCCATGCCTTTCCACTCATTGAATCTGAATCAGAATTCTTAATCTTGTATCTGAGGGTATAAATTGTCAGTAATTTTGTGTTTTGTTTTGTTTTGTTCCTGTAATTAATGTTTTATTGAGATTTAAATGCAGTACAAGCAATGTTGAGTCATGTTGTGCTTTTTTTCTTGCAGTATAACATGTTCTCGGTACTCTGGTCTGACCGTAATGAAATCCTTATCTATCGCACATTTGAAGATTTCAAGAAACTCAGTGTAAGTTTGGCAAAACCGATGCTCTCCCAAATCTGGGCTACCGAAAAGATATTAAACAAATATAAAACTTTGTAAAGGGTTTCACATTAGACCATTATTGTAGAATTGTAAAAAAAAAAAAAAAAACGGGCAGGAAAATACTGGAAGGCAAAATAGTTAACGTTAATGAATTTCTCCAATTTTACTACTTTCTCACATTCGCTATTTTGGCCAAGAATCTACAATGCTCTGGGTGTTTCCTGACAATTTTCTGATTCAGTTAATAAACCCATTACAATTAATATCAACCCTGAATCAAAACCATCAGATTTATGTGCTAAATATTAAAACCATGAAGTATTCTTTGAAAACAAACATCAAGATTTTTTTTCTTTTTGCACTACAAATAAAGGTTTTTCTATGGATTGGGTTCTTCTCGGTTTTAATTTGGACTAAAAGAATTAGAATCAGCTATATATAAATTTTAGCAATTTAGTTTTCAATTCACTATTACTACTGCCTCTTTAAATGCTCACTTGTTATGCGTGTGTTTGTGTCATTTTGAAATGTATTTCTAAAAAGAGATGAATAAATTCTACCTCCGCCCTTTCAAGTAGCAGCTAGTACATTTCGACACTCGTAATTGAAGAAAAAGCAATGCAGACAATTAACTGAATTCAAACAACAACATATATCAAAGTTGCTGAAAACTAAATTAAATATTTAACGCCCTTTAATAGTTTCCTCAAATGCAGTGATGGGCTGCAGAGAAACAGATTTCTTTGCATCCTCCCCTCCCATGTGTGCAGGAGCCTACATGCCTCAATCTGGCTAGGGAGGTTACTAAGGGTTTCTCCAACCATGACTACTTTAGTAATTTGAAGTGGTAATGGTGGTAGGAGTAAGTATGTGCAGTGTTCAGCTTGAAACACGGCACATACTAAATTATCTGCCCTTGTGTGCCGCAGGCTAGTTGCACCCCCGGAGCATATGACTTAGGATGCCCAGAACGCTGTTCCAGACTGCCTAATGTAAATTCTGTGCATAATTTGCGTCTGCTGTCAGCGAGCACAGTGCACTGGCGACAGAAGTGATGGCTTTAACCCCTTAAGAACGTCTGGAATAAAAGGGAATCATGACATGTCCACACATGTCATGTGTCCTTAAGGGGTTAAGGTAACTAAAATTTATTTCAAAACGATTTTCAGCTATAATTTTTTTTTTTGTGCAGGAGTGGGTGGGATCATATAGAATAAAGCCCCAAAAGTATTATTTGCAGATGGGGAAAAAAAGGTTGGAGAGGACCTTTAAGGCACGTTTCTGGGTTTTAATAGCAAAAACGTTGTTTACGCCAAGCATTTGTCCCTAATTATTTGTGCTTGTATAAAGTCACAAACTTTACAATAGGATGGCATTTGCAGTATTTGCATTTTCCGAATATAGATTAGTCCTCACATACCTGTACACAGGGTTTCAACCATTTACATTTTAAGATGCAGTTTGTCTTAAAATACCGTTTTTTTGTCATTTATTTTTATTTCATATGCCAAGAAAATACATATTGTGCTTCGTTAAAAAAATGCACAATTAGCTATGACAAGTATCCTTCTACTGTATGTCATTAAACTGTACTATATTATATTGCCTGATGGTACATTTAATCTACGCATAGAGACGCCTCTCACTCTACTTAATTTAACTTCTCGGCAACATGCACGCATTCTCTTTTAGAACACACAAGATTACCAGCACTAGGCTTACTCAGCTTGCTTTAGCCCATACTGTTTGAATGTTTATAATTTTATCTCATTTGTATAGACCTTCTTAAAAGATAGCTAACTGCCATATGTTCACTTAACCTAGACGTACCTGACTAGCATATTATAATCTCTACATACATCTTAAATTCCGTCATGGAGATTCATCAGTTAAGTTAAGCTTGTTTATATATAACAAAAAATGTGCAGCTACTCATGCCCCTGTATAACCTGTATATCACTATGTACGCTGTTGTGGCGTTTGTTGATGATCTGTATCCACCTGCACACAAAAAAACAACAAAAATAAAACCTGTGTACAATAGAGTGGTTAAAGAAGCATTAAATGATAATGTGACAAAAATATACAAATATTTAAACTATATCAATATTTAACATGGTCAATACTGCACCTAATAGTATGACACTAACGCTTTGGTTTCATTCTCTCTTTTAGCGGGAACTAAGAAAAAAATTTCCACTTGAGTCAGGACTCTTCCGCAAGTCAGATAATTTCATTCCCAAACTGAAAGGTAATTTATTTTCGTCTTTGTAAGTTAAAAAGGTATTACATCACACTTGATTTCCCCAGCTGCTTATGCACTTCACGGGGAATAGTAGGGTATTTAATATATTGATCCACCTACTTTGCTTCAGAAATAATTTTTAGTAAATAACACTGATAATCCAAAAGGCGAACGTGTGGATGAAATAGCCAGGCCGTAACCTAAACTGAGTGGCATGGATTTTTTCAGATTTTTGCGGGTTAAATAGCCCTGTGTGTCTCAAAGACTGCCAGAGTTTTTCACTAAACAGTAAGTTTTGGGGAATTGACCAAGGAATTTATAATTTTAGGACAAAATTGCAGAGTCAAGACAAGTTCCCAATTCAACCATAAAATGTCAGTCAATGACCAGTTACCTTCAATTTACGGCTAAGTGAAACACAATAGAGCTTAGTGGGCTGTAATGGTAGAAATGTCTCCAGGCCATCCAGTGATTCACAGCCACAATTAGAGTAAAACCGGTTCTTAAATGAATATAATTCTTGTTTATGAGGTTTCTCACATAGCTTCACACCTATTGGTCATCACGTATTAAATCTATTTGTATTCATTTCTATCCACAGATGTTCCAATATTCAGAAGGAATAGGAATTCAAGTCGTTTCATTGAAAGGCTCAGACTGCTGGAGAAATATTCTCAGGAGCTTCTCAAATCTGATCAAAAGATCTCCCAGTGCGAAAATGTTGTGAAATTCTTCACTCCCAAGAGCCATGATCTTAATCCAACTTTTCACGAAAATAGGTCAGTTGGTAGTTTGACATTTTATTCCTAGTGCTAATTATCACTCAAAATCCAAAAATAATGGTAACCATGTTCAGATTCTAGGAAAGGTAGTTGTCCAGAGTAGGACAAAAAAAACCTTCAGAGACCACCATCAGTTGCATCAAACCAAGATTTAGGAAATACTCATTTCTGTCCAATTGGGGATTCTGGTAAAACCTGGACCATTTCTGGTACTTGGTGATGCATTTTAGAACCATTTTCTTGTAAAATAATACCTTAGTTTTGTAAAAATTAACAAAAAACACCTACAGAGTGAACTGCTGTTTACTTCAATGATAACTTTACATTTTAAATGGACATGCATCTCTCAACATTTTCTTTAACCCCTTAAGGACACATGACGTGTGACATGTCATGATTCCCTTTTATTCCAGAAGTTTGGTCCTTAAGGGGTTAAACCAGTAGGCACTTTTAAGCAAATATACAAACCAAAAATATGCTTTGAAAAGTATGTAATAAACATGTATAAATTTACTATAAACTTGGTCATATTGCATTGTTGGACATTGATGCCTCTCAGCAAGTGGTGTTCCTACACCCCTTCCCATCTAACTCACCCCATAATCCAGTCCAGACCAGTCTACTAATGACATAAACAGGACATAATTGTGTAGCAGCAAAAGCTCCTCATTCTCCCCAAAATGACTAACATAGCCTTGAGAAAGAAACTTGACCCAGGAGCCTGCTCTGCATGATCACATTGATCAGACTTCCTCTCTTCTACCCCTATCAGGATGTTGCAAGGTGAAGAGATCTGTCATGAAGACCTAACACACTCTTCCAGCATTCCTAGGGATAGGACACCGATTGGTTAGATCAGTGCCTCTCCTGGAGAGGGTGCACTGATCTAAAAAATGAACATATTTACCTGATTTTCTCAGCTTGCATTGTGATACAACTGTCTCAAAGTGAGGCAATTGTCCCTTAAAAGGATATGATTTTTATTTTGGCATAACTGATGTAAAGTTTCTAAAATATTTTACTAGTCCTCATATGTCCTAATATAATATTAATGGCAATTGCCCCATTAGTAACTGTGTCGTAAAAGAACTGTAGTCATACTTTAAAATATTTTGTAGGTCACACAGCTATGTTTAAAGAGAGAGAGAGAGAGATGATAGGCAGATAGATAAATGGTTCCTAACCTAGTCCTCAAGACATTTCATTTAGTTAGACATTTCTCAGATCTGTTCCAGTACAGGTACTGACAAAAACATGGATTGTTGGTGTGCCTTGATTACTTCACTTAAAGCCAGTGAGACAGACAAACAATTAATTAATTAGATCTAGAACTATTATATTATATAACTTAAGCAGACATGTGTCTTATGTGCTAATTTTTCTAAATATTGCTTTGCAGCTTGGTGATCATGCCCTCAGAGACAAGGATACCAAAAAAAGAGATCCCAAGACTACCTGCGGAGCCCCCATGCCCTGGGCCTATTATATCTCAACAATACGTGTGTATAGAAGACTACGAGACTAAAGACACAAAGAACAGAGCCTTCAAAGTGAAACGCAATGAGCTTCTGGGAGTTCTAGTGAAGGAAAGCTCAGGTACTGGTTCACAATTACTACCAGGGTATTAGTAATCCAGGATTAGAACATTTTTTGTTATTCATAGACATCAACGTCAACATGAACCAGTTGTTGACATTTCTCACTTTCCTTTTCAGGGTGGTGGTTGGTAGAAAATGAGGAGAAACGGGTGGCTTGGTTTCCTGCTCCGTATCTCAAAGATCCTGAAAACAATGAGACCGCAAACTCAACAACGGATTCTGACTATGACGGTAAGTTTAGATTATTCATGAACGCTGATAATTGTAAGGTAGTGTTTCAGAAAATCAGATTAGTCATCAATAAATCAGGTTTTATGTTTAATTTCATGTAATGCACATTGCCATGCTTCATTATTTATTTATCCCTATAATAAATGTTATTCTTGGAGAATTCAATCCAATATGGCAATGGTTCCCAACGCAGCCTTCATGACATGCCAGTGGTCCAGGTTTTGTCATTTTCCCCTTTGGAACATAATTTTTAAATGCATAAATTCTGGACTGCTGGTGTATCATGAGGACCAGGGTTGGAACCCACAACGATATTGTATGTAGGTGCAAGGTGACTTTCTACACATACCATTTTTAGCAGGGCTTTTTACGTCCATTCTTCCAGCTGTTTTTAACTCAATACAGTGAGATAATGACTTGTTAGAGTTTTTGACCAGACTGAGAAAGTTTAGATACTTGCCTACAATCAGTTCAGAAAGAAACAAAGAATACAGTTAAATTAAATCTTTTTAGTAGTTTTCAGATTGGGATCGTTTTCTTGTGAGTATATGGACATACTTCATCTCATCATAATACATTTATTTATAGGTGTATCCTTTTTATCTTTTTTTTCAGGAATCCTTTATTATGCAGCAAAAGGTTATGAATCCATGAGCTCTGATGAGTTGTCCATCGTTATTGGGGTTCTAGTAGAAGTCATTGAGAAGACAAATAATGGATGGTGGTTGGTCAGGTAAGGAGAGGTGCAAGCTAAACTCTAGAATATAATTTCCAGCATGTATCAATGGTATAAAAAGTTTCCATTTACAAACATTAAACTGGATCTCTTTCCAATAAAAAAAATACTCAAATCAGCTAACAGAACATAAACACTGTCTGCATATTGTAGGTAGCAAGGGTTTTGTTTTAATGTATGCCTGTAAGTCTTTTTTTGATATTAGACAGGGGGCTGCCAATAGTTTGTTTTTAATTTCTGGTCAGTGGCCATGATTTAAGTTCAAGTCAGATTCTATTTGGTTGAAGCTATCAAGAAGCCAGTCAGAATGCAATTTTTATTTCAAAATGTGTTCTAGTTGTTGAGAACTCTGCATAAGTACATTAAAACCGTTTAAAACACAGGAATAATAATGGTTACATTTTCTTTGTTGCATAAGAACCAGGCACACCTTTATAAGCCTTGGAGCCCATATCTAATTAAACTTAACATCTCGCCCATCCCTTTGCCTGGCAACTCCTAAACAGACACCTCTCCACATGTTCACCTCCTTTTACTTTCCGGTCCATCTCGGCCATTGCCCATTTCAACCCTTGGTTCTGTATAACCTGTGTATGTTCTATCTATAAATATATATATATATATATGATGTGATTTGTGTGGTCCATGTAAAATCTCCCATTGTTCTGTACCCATGCAACCATATTTGTCCTCTTGGTCATAGATTCCCTGTCAGCGTTCAAATAACCGGCTTGAGGCTTTTAGCATCTTTGGAGTGAAATAATGCTTGATGTTTTCGATCAAACCGAACCCAACTTAATCTGTTTGATTTTGTCCCCAGGTATAATGGAAAAGCTGGATATGTCCCATCAATGTACCTGAAACCATACAGTAACTACCAACAACTTCAAACTATGATCAATCACGGCAAATTAACTTCGACTCCAAACTTATTTAAAGCAAGTAGTTCCTTAGACTTGAACACATCAGATGAGAACTGGAGATCTGAAGAACCTGGAGTGAAGCCCAGCAAAAATAATGCCATGAAATTAGACAAAAGGAAATCTAGATCTCTGAGTGGCCTCTCTTCAAACATGCAACGTGAATTAGCCAATTCTCCTTCAATGTATGGAAAGATTTCAACAACCACTAGCACAGACTGGAAACCAAAACCTAATCAAGGAAAGGGCATCCAGGTTGAGGAACAAGAGACAATGCCAGAGATTGTGTATGGAAACTATATTATCACCACACCGAAGAAGGCTGTAACAGAGGACCTTACCAGCAGAATGCCTGATGTTCCTTCTACTGATCCTTGTCCAAAACCTCCTCGGGTTCCAAAACGGCCTAAGCCACATGAAATTCTACACAAATGCACCACTGTAACTAAGAATGCTCTGCGGGAGTCAGCTTAAAACAGACTATACCAGATGAACATATTGCCATCAAGAGACTGCCAAATATTTGTTTATTTGATATTTATTCTGATAGCTTCCTAGACCGTAACCAAGTGCAGCTCTTCAATAGCACATCCAGAGCCGCAACATGACTTTACTTCTGAGCTTGGCGGCAGAATATGAAATGTCTGGTGGCACTGTAGTAGACAGGTCCTTGTGTCAAGCGGTCAGAATATATCCAGTCCTATGCCATCAATCACCTTAAGCAGGGATAGGCAACCTTCGGTACTACAAATGTTGTGGACTACATCTCCCATGTTTTCCCAGCATTATGGCTGTATTATGGAGATGTGTCCACAACACCTGAAGTGCCGAAGGTTGCCCATCATTGACCTAAAGTGTATTTCCGAAGTTAATCAAGCTTGCTTCAGTGATGGTATTTAAGCAGTGATTCTGCTTATTGCGTAATGTGAAAAGTTTTATAATGTATGATGTATAATGTCACGGTCCTGTGCTCACCACACAGCATTTCATAAAATAATTATACAGTATATTTAATTTGCCTACCAATATATAAATATATTTATTATGCAATTCTAGAATGTCCTTTCTTTCTTATTTGTTTAATTGCAGTGGGCAATACACACAAGGTGGTTCCTAGGTCTAATGGTACTCTAGTACACACCAAATATGACTGAGAAAAACACGCTCGAACACAACACATGCAGCTCTGTGAAAAATTCCTACACAATGACCATTGCTATTAAAATATTGCTGTGAAGCTTTGTAATATTGTGACATTTCAACTTTACTTTAAGATGATTGCTGTGGAGTTCTTTCATACAGACTGCACATTTTTACAGCGGTGAGACATTGCACATTACAATGAGGCTTTGGGATACACTCATACACAGCACACATTACTGTGAATGTATTGCTGAGGAGCTCTCAGTTAGCCCATTCTATTCAATATACAGAGATTCAATACAACTCCAGGACATTCATTTTGCTCTCAGCTCATCAGGTACCATTTCATCTCCAGCTGTCCATCGCTTCTCCACCTTCCTCCGATCTCCATGTGTGACGTAGGAAAGAGGATATGAGATCATACATGCAATGCGAGTTGATAAGCACTATTGTACAGAAAGGTTTTCATACAAAGAATTGCATAGGACCCAATGATTACACGTACAGCCAGTAGCTACACTGATGCGAGAACACCCCATCACGAAAGATCCAATATACCCCGTGCTTGGGGACAACTTGACCTTTTTACACCTGTTGTATCTGCCACTGGCTATAGTAGTATTGGAGCAGATGAGATCATTTTAGAAAAATACCATACTTTTTCTACAAAGTATTTTATACTGTTATCATGCAACTATCTCTCTGTAACAGCAAGCGATGGGTTATGAAATAGCACTGGATGCAAAAGAGAGGCAACACCTGTTCAGCTGCCGGTGACTGCGTTTCCTGCAATGCACAAGGGAACTAGTATTCCACACGCCATGAAATTCCAGGCTCCCTCCTCCTACAAGAACACTGAACAATAAACCCCAATATCTTTTAAATATTACTATAGTATAAGAGATGGCGGTTTACTTGCCATCACATACCATATAATGGTTTATAGAAATTAGTGTTTTATAAGCAACTGTGCCTGCTTACTGCATCAACTGCCACAAAAACAAATTCAGTCTCAAATAGCTATATACTATTCAGGTTTTGTTTTCTTTTGGACATTTGCTACAATGTAACCCAGCACACAATAATGAGCTTGGCTAAAGCAAGACTTAAATCAATGGTGAAGTTGTTTATTTTAAATTTCTTTAGCAGAGTGCTTTACAAGACTAGTGATTTCACAATGCATCACAAGCAAACGACATTGAGCTAGATAATGGACATTGCAGAACACATCAGTCTCAGGCATTTGATAACAGCCTCTTACTTGGAGCTATAAGAATGTCTGATTTGCTAGAATAATATAACCTATACACTCTGATGGACAGCACATGAAAAGTGCTGTCTTGTAGTGCATAATATTTACATGTTGGTGGGAAACAATTCACTATTAGGCAGACCCTGAGGATTTGCCTTGATAGTGGAATTGAAGATTGCAGTGTATGGTCCCTATATAGTCCCCATCAGGAAGAAAAAACAAAATGTCCATTAAATCAAAAAGTATCTGCCGGGGGGCGGGGCCTGGCCGCCGAGCTGGGTGGACGTGGGGTGCCTCGGCTCCCTGACAAACCCGCAATAACCAGCTTCAAAATGCCCCTACTCGCCTGGAAAACCCTCAGCTGCTGTGAGAGGGCAAAGGGGACCCGACCACCAACCTTCGGGGCAAGTACCAGCCCCCACTCCGCTGGCGATGCGGTCTGGTGGGCAAGTGGGATTGCGGCCTGCTGTGAGGCCCTGGCGGGAGAAGCGGCCGATGATCTGTGCTTGGTCCGGCGGGACCTCCCGCCGCCTGCTAAGGGCCCCGTTACCCTCCCCCCCCGTGGGCCGGGGGGGTTATCCCAGACCCCACCGGGGACGCAGCGCTCGTTCAGGGCACACAGGCTGCAGGATGACTGACTGGGGACCGCATGGAAAAATCCAATATGGCTGCCGCGCTCATTGTGAGACGAAGTGAGGGGGAAGTACCTAAGCAACGGCAGACAGAATGAGTGCTCCTTCCACCCACAGGATACCAGCATGAGGGGTATACTCCACAAGCAAGCCCAGCTCAGCATAATAACCCTCACACCAACAGTGGCATCACCTCCCATTAATACCAGTGGATATAAGGGGACTCTCTCTGGACTCTGACTCTGCCTGAGTACAAGGGATCTACGAAAATGGGGGACAAGCTTCACTCCACTGCTAACTGTCAAGCCCCCCGCACACTAAAACATCCAGCTACAAGCACAGATCTAGCACAGCTGCAAGAGGGATCAAGCGGCTTCCAACCACATATGCCTACAGAGATAACAGACTATGGTGTACCTCTTAATCCAGCACCTCATCCACAATTTTAACGTGCGTCTTTTGCATCGGACTCTCTTCCTGCAGTTAGAAAGTAATCCAAATGTCTGAGCCTGCATGTGTGTCCGACGCTCTGCTGCCCCCTGGTGGTTAAACTTAATTAAGCTTAAAGAAATCTGTTCTTGATGATAACCTTAGCTTCTGTTTTAATGGCAAAAATATGCTCACTGTTTTGTTTCTCACATATATGCCTAGCACAAATGCCGATTTAGACAGGTTAAGCATCAACTATCTCGCTGTATTTTATTTAACTTCACGCTAACGATTTAAATGTTTAGCCAAGCTTGCTAAAAATATAAAATTGTGCAGACTCTCATGCCACTGTTTAACAATTGTACATACGCTGCTGTGGCGTCTGTTGATTCCTTGTACCCACCTGCACAGCAAAAATAAAGGAAAAAAAAAAAAAAATCTGCCAACTCATCCTCCATCATGATGACCCTTGGCATGAAACAGCAGCATTAATGGATATAATTGCACAGATGAAAAAAGTATTATAGTTTGGCTCTAGGCTTGCGGGCTAGTTGGGGACATGTAATTGCGGTTCTCCTTGGATACAAGAAAACAGGATTACCAAAGCCATAGAACATAAAAACAAACAAGTTTAATTTTGTGGGGGTGAAATCTATACAACAGATACCAGTTCAGTATCAAGCCAGACATTTAACAGTTTTTTCTTTTGGTTTTTTTATTATTGTAATGAACATGTCCCACGGATATGAAATGGTGAGCTTGGATGTAGGATGGAATGGTGAGCTTGGATGTAGGATGGAATGGTGAGCTTGGATGTAGGAAACAGAATCTAAGGTTCCCAAAACCAACCAAAAGCGTTTCAGTCATAGTGAACGAACCGATGTCCAGCACTCCTTATAAATCAATATCCCTTTATTTGCAAATCATATACAGCAAAGCATATGTCTGATTTATAAGGAGTGGTGGGATCATTCCTTTTTATTGGATTTACTACTGGTCTAGCAGCGGCTGGAGTCCTTGCACCCTTTGAATAAAGCGCTCTTTAGAGTGCTCTTCCCTATTTTACTAAAAAAGTGCAAAGCTGTAAAACTGGAGTAATCACAAATCCCATTGTTTCTTTGTGGTAACTGCAACACTTTTACAAACCTGCATTGCTTTCCAGATCACAAAACCTTGAGAAATCTCTCTCACCATAGGTGCAACCATTCCTAGAATTTATCAGTGGGTCACCTGTCTGAATCTGTAAGTGGAATGTTCCTGATGGAAAAATAGAGGACGGGGCTCTTAAAGTAAATATGGCTCCCATCGATAAAATATTATATATAAAAAAAAATTGAAACTGGCTCTTAGAATTGATGTCACGCCAAGTACAACGACACTTCATAAAATAATTTTAAAGGCACCATTAAGAAGGTGAACTTTTACAGCCACTCATTGTAGGAAATACAGAGCAAAACTTGAGATGGCGAGCCTTTTAATCCGCCATAGTGCAAGACTTTAACACAGGCTGGACGTCATTTATTTGCTATTGCTGGTGAAAGGCCCCCAAGTTATTATTACCATCCTTTGTTAGATAAAATTAGTTTTTAAAACCAAAAGTATATATCCGGATATCTCGACACAATATTCAGTAAAAGGACAAAGCACAGTAGTCCTGGTGGTCAGTGTGTACAGGTAGCCAGTGGATCACGTACATAATGAACGAGCTGTCCATACAAATCAGCATTTGATCCATATATGCAGTTGGGTTGCGCAGAGAATGGCTTCCTCTCCAGGATATGTCTGGTCAATAGAGTATGTTGTGAGCCTCAAGCCCTTATGTTGTGGTGTTCACTTGCTTTGCCGCAGTTTGATCAGCACTTGTAGGAAATGATACTGGACTCTTTTCTTCGTGCTCTGGTAAGTCTTTCAGTCTCATGTGTTGCCACATGAAATCCACAAACATGGAGGATTGCAGTAACCGTCCCATTCGCTGCAGGTGTCGCTCTGAGCAATAAAGAAGATTAGGTCAGTATAGTTGTTTACGTAGGAGAAACAGCACAGGTTTGAGCAATGCTCCTGCTTTTTAAAAGCTTGAGCTCAGCCATTTCTGAGTGTTCTACAGCAGGCGGATTTGCAGCAAATTCTGAGAATGGAATTTTGGGGGGATTGAAGCCAGAACTTATAGAACAGTCATCTCTAATATGGCTTCTGCTACCATGCTTTATAGGAAGGAACAAATTAAGAGTTATTCACTACAGTGAGAATTCGAAGTAAATTTAAGGTCAAAATAGCCAAACTGGAAAAATTCTCCAAGACATCTGTTTCTCAGTTTGGCTACTCTGGACTTTTGTATTATCAGTTTAGTAAATAACTCTGCAAATCTGTAAACAGTGAGAATTCGAAGTAAATTTAAGGTCAAAATAGCCAAACTGGAAAAATTCTCCAAGACATCTGTTTCTCAGTTTGGCTACTCTGGACTTTTGTATTCTCAGTTTAGTAAATAACTCCGCAAATCTGTAAACAAAGGGGTAAGGCAGTACATATTTATATTCAAATCTGACATTTGAGAGTAGAGAGCGTGTTCTACAGTTATGAGCAATACATCACAGTCCTCAATACCTGGAACTCATACAACTAAGAATGAAAAAAAGAAGAAAAAAAAAAACAAACACACACACTCTCTCTCTCCAGATCCCTAAACCTTATATTTTCATCTTTATTACACGGGTCAGCCTTTCCCACTGACCAGTGCTGTTCAACTCACCAGTGTAGGGTATGAGGGATTCAACGTTGCCTCGAATGCCGCTGTACTGCAGGAGTACATCCGGTGACTCATGGGTCAGAAGGACATTCAGCACCGACTGAGCCTCATGACAGTTGCGGGAGTTTGTGTTCCACACGCAGCAGTACTTGAGAATGGACTCTGCCAAAAGGGTGGGGGAGGAGTCAAATGTACGTGTGCAGATAGGACAAGAATATACAGAAAACATATAGAACGATTAACACTTATTTCACAATTTAAAATCTAGAGCATAAATAAGTTTACAGTATAAACACTGATCAGCCACAATCTTAAAACCTCCAGCCTGATATTGTGTAGACCCCCTCGTGCTGCCAAACCAGCGCTGATGCGTCGAGGCATAGACTCCACAAGACCTGTGAATGTGTCCTATGGTATCTGGCACCAATACATTAGCAGAAACCTTATTCCATTTCTCCATGGTCCAGTTCTGATGCTCATGCCCCCATTAAAGGCACTCTGACCAGTTTGTGGCTATGCAGCCCCATACTCGGCAAACTGCAGTGCACTGAGGCCAGCATTAAGGTTTTCAACAATTTGAGCTACAGCACCTCTTCTGTGTGATCGGACTAGACAGGCTAGCCTTCGTTCCCCACTTGCATCAATGAGCCTTGGGCAACCATGATCCAGACGCCAGCTCACCAGTTATTCCTTGTACCATTTTCAGTAGGTACACATCACTGCATACTAGAACCATTGCACAAGACTTGCCATTTTGGAGATTCTCAGATTCCCAGTCATCTAGCCATCACTATTTGGCCCTTGTCAAAGTCACTCACTCAGATCAAGAACGGTTTCTTCGGTGGTTGCCTAATATATCCCACCCACTGACAGGGGCCATTAAAACGATATAATTAATGTTATTAAGTGCTCTTATCAATGTATGCCAGGAGGTATTTTCTATGCCCATAAAGAAATATTTTTTCAATAAATTTTTTTGGGTGTGCCTTTCTATCCCTGCTATTAATTTACCATTACCAGTGACATGGAATTCCAACATTATGTATATACATCTTTGTACATATCTTGGAATGTGATTTCTACATCTGGATTTACAAGCCTGCAACGATTTTTATGTTTGGTCAGAGCCGCTCAGTGGGAGGCCAGTTGGACAATAAATGCAAAAAACAAACAGACCATAACCGATAAAAGTGGAAGCCTTGCTTAGGGCCAGGCTAGATCAGTAACTGAGGGTACTGTGCTACAAACAGAAAGTGGGTCACTGGAACTTTGCACAATGTATAAAGCAGTTGTGTAACCTCCCAGCAGGTATAACCTGTTCATCCTGTTATGTAAAGGACATTGCATACCTCTCTGATCTTGGCGCAATCTCAAAACGGTTTTCTCCAGGTCGTCTTTCCCTTGTGGCTCACGTAAGACAGCTTTAAAAAAGAAAAAGAAAAAAATATGTGCACACAGTATATCTCAGTCATGTCACTTTAAGTAGTGTGCAGGGAAATGACCTTGCAGCATTCCAGCCACAGCTTCCTCCCAAACCAGGGAGTTTATTAACGGAATGCTGAGTTGTGGGAAGATGCCAACATGAGAAATCAAGGCCAGAGCTGAGGTGTTTTTCCAACTTGGGAAATTCAGCCCACATTTTGCAACTTTATTAAATTATCCCACCATACATTCATAGATTACAAAATAAACCTTTAATGTAGGATGCCAAAAGTGTCTCATTTGAACAATTAGAAACAGATGCATTTAGTGGCCATTCTGCTCCTGCCCAAGTGAGGAAAATCTAAAAAGTATCAAACAAAATTCTATAAAATGTTAAGAATAAACAGTAATGAGCCACAGCTCTCTTTCTCTTGCACTGCCTTAGTGCAATCTACCATCACATTGTCAGACCCAGCATTATAACTCAAAGAAGAAATGGAGGCTGGAAGAGAGTGAAGCGATGACATATGTTATGAATGAATGTGAGAACATATGTCGTTCACAAAGCATAGAAGGTTGGAGGATAAACAATCTGAACAGATAACTACTTAAAGGGACTTTATAAAGCACTTTAGTTTGCTTAAATGATGTGTGTGTGTAGAGAGAGTCCTCTTTTTTTATTTTACAAAAAGTGCAAATTGCAATAGAGATTTACACTATTATAAATACACCTTGTTACACCCCTTGGCTGTCAATCAGCTAACAGGTCCTGTAACTTCCTGGTTGTTTAGTTCAGTGGATCTAAACTCAAGAGGCGGCAATTGCACAGACTTCTCAATGAGCTGCATTGGGAAGTCTGTGATTGGACAGTCACAAAAAGTCTGGGCGGGGTTGGGAGGAATCTGCAGCTTTTACAAGCTGTTTTTATATATACCCCCAATGAAAAAATGCATAATTAAATGCATGCATGTTTTTATTTGAGACACAGAAAATAAAGGGTCTTTTATTTTTTTCTCTCTTTTTTTGTGTTTGGGCAATGGGCAATGGGCAATGGGCAACCCAAAGTGAAAGAAGGCCAGAGCAGCCAAATTGAAAGCATAGCTGAGAATGTTTCCAGTTCGTCTATTTGACCTTAAAATAGAAACGGACTTCGAATTCTCACTTTAGTAATTAAGCCTATTAGAGAAGACAATGAAACGAAAGCATGAAATGGTAAGCACTCACCTTTTATGACTGTAAGTACTGTGTGCGGTTTATCTAAGGAGATGGCAAGACCCAGGGCTTTCAGAAATCTCTTCTCATGTAGAAGGTTTGAAAGCTCTTGCTCCCTAAAAACAACAAACATAAATGTGAGACCACAAACCAAATCAGTTTAAAGCAAGAGCAGAGAAGACACATTGCTCTGTGTACAAAATGGTAAAAGGGCTAAAAGGTGCACCTGTGCAAATAGTGTTGTGTGTCTTGTCAATCCACTATCCAACATTGCCGAGTATGTTGGTACCGCCAAGCACCATAATAACTACAGCAGCTTAGTGCTTATGACGCCAAGAGTGCCCCTGTGCACCATTTGTAAATCGCCAAACCATCTTTTGAACAGTCTCACTTAATGGAGGTCCTTCAGAAGCCGCTCCCTGCCTCCCCTATAAATACCAGAGTCGGAAGTTCCTAAGCAAAAATTCCACTCTCAGCCCATGAGAGAGCTAACGGAACTCTAGGATATTCTGTCTCTCCAGCATTAATATCTCAACATTTTTGATTGAATATATGTGTCTCTATGATTTATTTCTGGCTATATGGAGATTTTTCGGTTTTTTTCGATTTTTGAGAAAATTCTTTGTTTTTTTCCCCTCAAGAATTTGAGAATCCCATCAACATAAGTATATTAAGCACACAGGATCTACTTACTTCATAATCTCTTCCTCCTGCTTGGTCTGCTCCTCAGCCAGCTCGATTTCTGTGACGTCCTGCAAAGTAAGCAACCGTTAGATCTGCGGCTGAGTAAATCGCAATAACAGAGCGCAAAGCAGACATTGGGATGGATTAATTAGCGGTTCTCACCTTCCACAGCATAATAACCGAGTCTGCAGACCCAGTTACTATGGCATCATCTTGCCGGTTGCTGTGCAGGCCCCATACCTTATCCTCATGTGCGTCCAAAGTCTTAACGCACTCATTGGTTTTTATCGTCCAGAGTTTTAGCAGACCATCGGAGCCACTGCAGAAAAACACTGTTAACCACAAAATCCACACAGACCAAATAATGAGCTCTAGGAAACGGTTTGATAATTACCTTGTGAGTAACTGGGTGCCGCGGCTCACAAATATCACTTTCAGTACAGATGCATCGTGGCCCTCAAATGTCTGCAAAAAAGAAACGGTGCATGAACCCCAGACCAATTTTCTTGAGTTTTTTTTTTTTTTTTTTTTTTATGTAAGCTATCAGAGACAAATTCCATAATTGCTGTCAACTGTTTTATGAAAGTGCCCATTATATATCCACTTGTCACAAATAAGTAAACAACAGAAATTCTGATGTCACCAAGGGGGACGGAGCCAGCACCGGCAGACCTGCCAGTCACTGGAAGTAATGTGAGTTTTTCATGCTTTTAAAGGGGCTATGGTGGGGGGAGGGGGCAAGCCACCTAAATAGTGGGATTAACACTACTGGGTGGGGAATATATGTTTGTGTTCCTGACCCTATAGTGTTCCTTTAAAGGACCACTATAGTGCCAGGAAAACAAACTCGTTTTCCTGGAACTATAGTGTTAATAGGTGTCCCTCCACCCTCATGGGCCCCCTCCTGCCGGGCTCAACAGGGGTTAAACTCTTACCTTTCTTCAGTGCCGGAGCTGGGGACTTCTCCCTCTTCCGACGTCATCCGCCAAATACGCATGCGCGGCAAGAGCCGTGCGCGCATTCAATCAGTCCATGGGAAAGCATTTCTCAATGCTTTCCTATGGACGGCAGCGTCTTCTGAGAAGCGTGGAAGTGCCTCTATCGACTGTCAATGAGACAGCAACTAGAGGCTGGATTAACCCTAAAGTAAACATAGCAGTTTCTACAGCTGCAGTGTTAACCCTAGATGGACCTGGCACCCAGACCACTTCATTGAGCTGAAGTGGTCTGGGTACCTATAGTGGTCCTTTAATTATTCCCCTAATATCTTGCACCTGGCTATGATGAAATTGAATAGCCTGCAAAACCTCCGATGTTTATTTTAACGCACTTAGCTAGAAATTTATGGATTTGGCCTGATTTCAATCCAGTGATGTTTTCAATATTTAGCAGGATCGCAGGGTGTAAAATAGTCTGAATTTCTAATTGTGATTTTAAAAAAAAGTGTCTCACGATTCCAGACATAAAGAGTTACTAATTGGCGTAAATCTAAAACACCGTCGTTGAGACTGTGTTTTCTAGAATGTAGGAGCTTATTTTCAGCATATCAGGCCGTATTGAGAAATATACAACAATTTGGGCACAATTAATAAACACTAGCAAAACAGACAACGTTCAGAGGCTCCTACATAGACCTTAGCTTTTAATCCTGTCTTCTGGAAAGTCTAGACTTTCTGATAGCATTAATTATTAATATTGGCACCCTGCTCCCGCCTCCCCCTTTTTTAACATTTCTTTTCGGTTTACATTTTCTTGGATGAAATTATAATCGACCAATAAGGGTCTAAAAATGTCCACATATTGT
Source organism: Pelobates cultripes (assembly GCA_933207985.1). NCBI lineage: Eukaryota > Metazoa > Chordata > Amphibia > Anura > Pelobatidae > Pelobates > Pelobates cultripes. The sequence goes on along the minus strand of OW240918.1, from coordinate 136,311,073 downwards.
TGAAAATTGCACTGAGTTTTCTATGCTGTTCCCTTTATCTCATAAACGTAGAGACCTGCATATCTTGCTGTATGTTATTTTATACATTTATTTCGTGACCTTCGTGATTTACTATATGTTATTTTATGCATTTGTTTTTTGACCTGCATGTCTCGATGTATGTTATTTTATGCATTTATTTTGTGACCTGCGTGATTCACTATATGTTATTTTATGTATTTGTTTTGTGATCTGCAAATCTTGCAGTATGTTATTTTATGCATTTTAAATCTTTGTGTCTCGCTGTATGTTACTTTATGCATTTATTTTCAAACTCACATGTCTCGTATGTTCTGCATTTGTTTGGAGACCTGCTTTGTGTTTTTCTTTTATGCTTTTATACACGCTCTCTCTTTAGAATTAAAGATTCACAAAAAAAAAATTTACCGTATTTTTCGCTCCATAAGACGCACTTTTTTCCCCTCAAAAGTGAGGGGAAATGTCTGTGCTTCTTATGGGGCGAATGTGAAGCTTTACTTACCTTTCTTGTAGCGTGGGCCAGCAGCACAGCGCGCATCGCGGTACAGGAACTTCAATTTCAGGTTCCGGCGGGACTGAAAGGAAGTGCGCACTCAGTGTGCACACTTCCTTTCGGTCCCGCCGGAAACCGGAACCTGAAATTTAAGTTCCAGTACCGTGGTGCGAGCTGTTAAGCCGGCCCACGCTACAAGACATGTAAGTAATTATGGGACAAGGATAGGGGGGACGACACTATGGGACAAGGGGAGGGGACACTATGGGACAAGGGGACGACACTATGGGACAAGGGGAGGGGGGACGACACTATGGGACAAGGGGAGTGGGGACACTATGGGACAAGGGGAGTGGGGACACTATGGGATGAGAACACTATTGGACAAGGGGAGGAGGGGTTAAAGAACACTATGGGACAGTGGAGGAGGGGTTAACAATCACTATGGGACAGAGGAAAGGGGGGTTAAAAATCACCATGGGACAGGGGAGGGGGATTTAAAGATAACTATGGGACAGGGGACGGGGATTTAAAGATAACTATGGGACAGGGGAGGGGGGTTAAAGATCATTATGGGACAGGAGAGGGGAATGGGTGGTAAGGAGCACTATGGGACAGGGGAGAAAAAAAAAAAAATATTCTGAACAAACTGTCCCATAGTAAGAAACACTATGGAACAGTTTGTTCAGAATATTTTTTTTTCTGGGTTTCCTCCTCTAAAAACTAGGTGCGTCTTATGGTGATGTGCATCTTATGGAGCGAAAAATACAGTAAATGCATCAACAGCTCATCTAATTATTCTGCAACCAAAAAAAAAAAAAAAAGAAAGTTACTGGTGCTATATTGTATTGCACCCTAACATTAAGATATGGCAGCTTACTTACAAAGTTTGCCAGCTGTATAAATGCAAAACGTATTACACCACATATGCCTTTATTCTGACTCTATACTGAACGCGATAAAATGTGAACTTACCTTCAAACAGCTAAAATCCTGGAGGCCCCACAGTTTAAGGGATCCGTCTGCTGAGGATGTGGCCAGAACTTGGTCAGCAGGTGAAAACTGCACACACCAGATACCTCTCTTGTGTCCTTTGAAGACACCCAGGAGGGAGAAGTCAGTGGCTGACCACAGCTTGGCGGTCCGGTCCTGAGATCCTGAAGCTACCAGCTTGTCATTTGGTGATATCGCAATGCTGTTAATGTCCTGATAAAGAAAGCAGAGGAGAGGTGTAATCAGACCTCACATACTGCAATAAAACCTGAATTCTACCGACTCTCTGTGGAATTCTACATGGATATCAAGACAGACTTCAGTTACAGCTTTCTGCAAAAAACAGGTTATCTACAAAAGACAAAAATGTCTGCCGCCCTCACTGTAGCATATTACACAATAAACAACATGTTTAAGCACAAACCCACCTTAGACAGATTCCAAAGAGCAGATTTATACTAAGCAGGTTGCGAGACCCACATGGAAAGAAACCACTGGCTTAAAAGGCAATTGTCACTTTCCAGAACTTTTAATACTATGTTTACTTATCCGTATACTTAATAAACATAGGAATAAAACATAACATTATATGTAGAAAGCCACCGCTCTTTAACCTGCAACTTTTCACTGCCATCATTGTTAGAAGCTGCGTCCTCTGCACTTAGTCAGCATAGAGAAAGCTTACAGAGAAAAGGAGAAATTAAACAATGTATGCCCTCACTGAGCTGGATTGTGATGATATTTGCTAAATCTTTAAAGGGACACTTTAAGCACCCAGACCACTTCATGTCATTGAAGTGGTCTGGATGCAGTGTCCCTGTTTTAGAGAAACTGCAAGGATTACATTGCAAGACTAAGACTGCCTCCTGAATCCTAACAGACTTTTAGTCACCTGACGTCCTCACGCTCTGCATGCGCATTATGCTCCTCCGCCGGATAACGTCTTGAGGTGGCGAGTGCCAACCCAGCGCAGAGGGCCAACGGCGCTGGAAGCAGGTGAGTAAACAGAGTTTTTTAATCCTTTCTGTGCCGGGGAGAAGGGTGTGGGGGGGCAGAGGGAACTATAGTGTAAGGAATCCAACTTTGTATTCCTTACACTATAGAATCCCTTTAAAACGGCCTTAGTTAAATTAACACATTAATTATCAAAGTTTTATTCAATTATGTAATACCCAGAAAAGTGAATATTGCCCTTTATGGACACCATGTGTTTCAGTCTGGGTATCTTTAGATTCTCACCTTGTCGTGAGCTTTCTCGGTAAAACTGGCAAGCAACACTTCAGGCCCAGAGAGATCGGCATCCATTTTCTTAGACAAAATGGATTCTGGGAGTTTCCACAGCTTCATAGTGAAATCTTGACTGCCACTTACTATGAAGGACTGCTTCAACCTGCAGAGGGAAAATACTGAGCTTAGTATGTATAGAGGACCACAGCTGTTAGTTCTGATTCTACAGAGCTATCAAGGTGTGGACTTTTTACCTGGAACATGAGATTGCACCCACTCCGTTTGTGTGACCACTGCCCTGTGCCACACACGACACCGTTCCGGTCACCTTATCCATTTGCCAAATTCTAACGGTCCTGTCCTGTAACATAGTTAAAGAAAATAATTTAGCCCCTTCAGTTCGACCATCAGCAATGTAAAGTCTCAGAGGTGAGTAACTCGCTCCATACATAAACTATAGACACATGTACTCATGTACGTGAAAGGAAAGAAAAATAAAAGGTTGCATTAAATAATTTAAAAGCCGCCAAATGGATGTTGACCGTATAAAAATGACACGTACCTTGGCGCAGCTAGCAAACATGAGGGCTTTCTTAAAAATGTCCAGGGCGAGAACCGTCTCTGAAACACAGAAATCATCAAGGTTTTAGTGTACTGTCTCTTTGGACTTCAAATACTGGCACAGGTATGCGAGTCTCCTTCACAAAGCTCTATTTTAAAAGCAACTTTTCGAAACAGAGAGAAGCAGCGTTCTGGGTACTCTATTTTAAAATGATTTCTCCTGCTCTGTCACCCCTATTACCTCTAATAACACAGTCCCCCTTAAACTCCCATGAATTTCCCCTGCCTCTCATATCCAATCCCATTAATTCCAAGTATATACAGCCCATTTTTGGTCTATTTTTGTGTTTGTATCCCTACTGAATGCCATAACCACTTTTGTTGTCTCTAGACTTAGTATACCATACCATGATCTGTCATTTACTGTTCTCCTGCATTGGCTTTTACGTTTCAGTTTTTATTTTGACACTCCTTTTATATTATTTATTATTACTTTTGGCCTTAGTACGGTTTTTCTTAAAATTCAATAAAGTTGGTTTAAAATAAGTCGCTGCTTATCCACTTAAATAAAAAATTACTTGATACTAGGTTTAAGTGCAGGAACAGTAAAACATTCAGTTTTTAAGTAAGTGATTTATGATCTTATTGGGCAGATTTCTTTGACATACATTGCACAAATGTGGAATAAAAGTAGAAACAGTGACACCTCATGGGGGAAGGCAGTAATGAAATCAAGACAATGTAATAAGTGGTAAAAATACTAGGGAGTATTTGGGATTTGTTTTTGTTTTTAAATTCGTAACTTTTCGTGCATAGTTACAGTCAATACACAAAGCAAGCATACACGATATCAAGAGAATACATTCAGGTGGTTTGTACACAGAAAACAAACTTGACAGGCATGTATGACAACTATAGACAGTTGAAACACTTTTTTCTGGTAACTAAGGACAGGTGAGGTTGAAAACCCAGAATTAGCTCTACGTGGGTTGTGTGAGAGGGGTTTAACCGTGTGCCCGGGATACTCCCTGCTGGAGTTTGACAGGATTCGTGGGTGTTCCAGTGAGGGCGAGTTCGAATGCATAGTGTGAGTTATGTGGCTTACTGAAACATGTGGGAGTTCAGGATGCCAACACTGTTTTTGCCTTATGGCTATGGAGTCTTCTAATCATGTGTCAATATGGAGGGTGGAGAGCTGTAAGCCCCACATCAAGAATTAGAGAATAGGCAAGAGCCATCTCACCCAATGAAGCTTGTGATTTGTGGTGATGGTGGTTTAGATTGCCGCAGCTTCATGTTGCAGTGTTTCCCGCTTATTGCTCTAGGTCATAGGTCATTACAGTGAATGTGAACTTGGTAAGAAGGTTGTAAAGCATAAGGAGTGGTTTTCAACAGCAATAAACACCAAACAAAGAAAAGAGGAAATAAATTCCAATCATAACATGTTTTTGCAATCAGGTCATCTAGAGCGGTATTGTGTGGGCAGTGCAGTCCCCAGGTTATTCAGACGGGTTGGATCTTTGGCATCTCCACCAGTCCACAGGGGTGGCGCCGTCTGATTCTCTTGTCTCTTCATTGTCCGCTTGTGACGGTGGCTGTGGTAAAGGCGGTCACAGTGCCTCGAAAAAAGCAGAAGCCTCTGATATGGCTGTAAGAGTGGGCAGTCCCTTCACGGTGCAGTAAGAGAGCCAGTGTGCCCCCCATCTGTAGGTTATTCCTGCTTGTCTCAATGCGATTGTCACCAGTCCGAAGGTCTTGCGCCGTAGTAGAGTGGCTCTGGTGAGATCTTTGAAGAATAGCAATTGAGAGATCTCAAAGGTCAAAGGTGTCTTGCCTTTCAGGGCCATGATTTGGATCTTATCGTGCACATTGACACAGCGCAGTATGACATCTCTCGTCATTGCGGCCCGAGTCCGTGCAGTGCCAGTTACGTGGTATATTCCGTCTAGGACAATTTTCTTGGCTGTGGCAGAAGTGTAGAGAGCAGGCGCCTGATATAGTGTGGCAGCTCTTCGGTCGAGACCGTGGTGGGTATCCCCCGTATTTTGATGTGTGTTCTGCGTGGTCTGTCCTCCATTAACAGTATTTGAGCAGCCAGCACGTATTGTTCAGCTTGGAGGTGCATCACAGAGTCCCTAAGGTTGGTCAATGTGTTTTGTACGCTTGTCACAGTGTCCTCTTTCTTTTTAACACTGTCAGTGACTTGTTGTATGTCCACTTTAACCAGGGCGACGACTGCTGCCATCAGCTTTTGTATGTCAGCAAGTAAGATTTTTAGGTTGCGTTTGGTTGTTGGGGCTGTGTGATCTGGAGACCTTTCAGGTAAGGCTGAGGGGTCTCAGGGGCGCCAGGCTCCCAGCTCTCCAGGCCTGGGGCTGTAATGGCGTCTGGTAGGCGTCCCGTCTCCGCAAGCGCCCTTTGTGACGATATCCCTACCAGGTGTGATGGCTGTGGCTTTATGCGTGCAGCGTCTCATGTTCGGCATGTCAGCCAGGGTGCCAGGCAGATGTAACTACGCAGCGGTTCGCGCCTCTCCCGGTACGCAGAGTTGGGCCTTGAGGCCTAGTAGTGGTGATGCCTGGTAGGTCACTGTATTGCGCCTCCATCCAGGCTGCTTCGGCACCTGAAAGAAAGGCATCAATCTGTTCCTCTAGCACTCAGGGTGAAGTTGGAGCCGGTCGTGTAGCTTGATGGATGCGGGTTAGAGAGATATTATGCTGCATTGTACAACCTGTGAGGGAGCTAGCAGAGATGGCCTCCGCTCAGGATGGTTGTCAAGCTGCACCCCCACATGTTTTGCATTTTTACAATTTTTGCTTTAACTCATTCATTAATTCATTTGCTTATAACAACCAGTTAAGAACCACACACTACAGTTTGTAGTTACTCACTAAAAGAGCCTGTTGAGATTTTATTTCAGTGATGGGATTGGTATACGAACTGCTCATGAAAAGTGCTGAAAGGGAACACTTTGTTTGCAGCTGTGTTATTAACCAGCAAAACCTGGTGGCACTTGGTGAGAGTAAACCAAAGGGAAAGTAGCAAAGCTTACCTGTGTGCCCATGCAGTATCTGGCAGTTAGATGTTGCCAGCTCAAACACTTTTATTTGGGGGCTGTTGGTAGCCAGCACTATGTGAGAATCAGAAGGACCCAAGAATTTCACGTCCAGGACCTCGTCGTTGTAGCCTACAAACTGGACACAGAGAGTACGTAAATTGCAAGTATGGTGGGAGGGGTTTGGGATACATTGGGGTTCCTATGAATCTGGAGCCTGACCTGCTTTTTCAGCTCTAAATTCTGGAGATCATACATCTGGATGTTGTGTTCAACGGTAACTGTGATGACTTGCCACTGATCAGGGAGGAGAAGGCAGTGCGTCAGGCTGTGTTCATTGGCCTCTTCGTCTGAGACTTTGGTTGTGGAATGAGGCAACGTCTGGCTGTGCACACACTTCCCAGAGGAGGCATTCCACACCCTCAGTATACCTGTGAAGAGAAACTCAGCAAGTTAGCAAACTACCCAACTCTACAAATAAAGTTGGAAATTAAAGAGACACTCTACAGTTTATTGTAGGAGTTAAGGTGGAAAGAGTCTCTGGGTGACATCTACCTATTTTCACAGGAGGTGCTTGGAGTGTTCCTTTAAAGCGACACTGTCACCCCCCCCTGAAAAATTTGCATTTCATAAATATAGAATCTATATAAAATACATACATTGACTGTGTTGGAATTTCACTGAAATTTTTTACTACTTTGTCTCAGTACATTTCCTCCACTTGACCCTTCTAGATACTGGGTGGAGCTACTAGCATTAAGAAATGTCACAAGTGATGGCTGCAGGGATTCAGCTCTGTCTGTGGAGGATCCTGTGGTTTTGTAGAGCCCTTCATAAGACCTCAATGCTGTACTCTCGCGCATGCACGAGAGTACAGCTGTGACGTCCTCTAATGGCAGCTGAAGCGCCAGGAGCAGTAGAGGATCTGCTGGAAGAGAATGGCAGTGCCCGCGAGGGACAGATTCAGGTGAATTAAAGTCACCTTTGCCTGCCCCACCTGGCCAACAGATGCCCAGCTGTGATGTCACTGTTGGAGATCTTTACGAATCATGCCCCCGACGGTGATAGTGCTGCTTTAATAAGACATTAGCCATAACAAGAAAAAACAAACACACACCTTGCTTCAAACAGACTAACGATCACAATAATTACCCCAGTTACATCCTACTTTTATACATCAATCATGTCTAGTAGCAAAACTGTCCATATACTTTGTTTAGAGCTTAACGGTGTACACTAACCTTTACTGCCAGCCGTAAGGAAAAGGACCGACTCTGTGTTCGTTTCTCGTCCTATTATGCCAGGAGTGTTAGGGAGAAGGACAACAGCTTCAACGCTCTATGCAAGAAAAAAGGAAACAGTATAAATATGATGTGAGTACTTCCTCCACAACACGTTGGTTCATCCGTAGTTGCACATGTCAGTGGCCTCACCTCGTATACTGGCACGGTCCTCTTCGTGCTTTTGGTATTCAGATCCCATACAGCACAAATTTTATCACGACCTGAGCTGTAAGTCATGTAAAAAAAAAATCTGGTCATGAAAGAGTACACCGTGACGTAGAAATCCCTGTTTACCAAATGCTGTAATTTCACTGACTAATTTACAATTTCTCTCTCCATACATGGAGAGAAAATGCTTTTGTGTTTGGCCAACGCATATGCTTAACAGACACGTACAGGCTCCATCAATCTTAGTCCATTAGCAAACACATTCACATTCCATCTGGATCCCATGTGTGAATGCATCATATGGATCTGTACTATCGTCTGTGTTAATATTTGGCTGAGTTTAACTAAGCCCGCAGATGACTCAAACATGCTAGTTGGTCTGACTTAGTTTAGAGTTTTCTCTCCATGTATAAATAACCATTCTACACCATTACATGTCTTGGTCTTTTACAATTTTTGCTCCAACTCATTCATTACCTTAAAACAGCTAATAGCACTCCTATTTTATAAAAGCTAGAAGAATAGCAAATGTGGGTGTAATTTTTATCCTTATTCTCAACATTTTGCAATTTGGACTAAAAACCCCACACACTCACAACAAGAGTATGACCTGCTATCTAAAGAATGTAAGAGAAATAAAAATATAATAAGGATTCCGAAAACCTCGATAAAAGGCAAAAAATGTTGCCAAGCCTTGGGCGATGGGATTACTTAGTTTCTATTGCTAATTATAGTCATTACTTATATAACAGCAATACATTCTGCAGTGATTACAGCAACGTTCTACACTGGGATGTGGAACACTATAAGCTGGCAGGTACTAACTGTACAGTAAGAAAAGAACTAATCTTATCAGATTGGGTAGATATTTTTAAAAATGGTCTGAATGATTTTTGTTTTTAAGGGCCGGGGAGGAGTATGGGGGAACAACAAATTACAGAATATTCAACAATATAAGCGTTAAAGGAGCACTCCAATTACTATAACCACTACAAACCAGATAAGGTGTTTGGAGTCGTTTAATATGTGGGAGCAGCTTGTTGATTTAAGGAGATATCGAATTGTCAGTTTGGAATTATTAACTATATTTCCTAATTGAAAAGGGCTTCAAACTGGAATTTTTGCCTTTCTTTTATCAGCTGCAGAACTCCGGTTCTGATTTTTTTTACTTATTATTATTATTATATTCTGCTTTTCTAATGTATAATCTTTATAATGTAAAAATAGGACATTTAAACTCCATAGTTCCCCTTTAGAGATATTAAAGGGTTGTGTGCCAATACTATGCGAATGTGAGCATTAAAACAAAGTAGCTGTGGCATTTCTGATGGGATTTCTACATCCTGGATTCCACCCTACAAACACGTTTTTGTTAGCTGAGGATGGAGGGTGGGCTATTCTGTCTACATGTAATTAAATAACCAGTATAGCTGCTTATAAAAATACTCCTTCGTTAAGTCGATCAACAAATAGGTCTATACAGAGCCTAGTTAAAGCCAAGAGCATGTTTCACCTGATCATAGTGTCTCCATCGGGTGAAAAGCAGAGGGAGGTCACAGCACTGAAATGTGTTTCCAGAATGCTCAAGCACTTGCTGGATTTTAGGTCCCAAATCCGTATCTTATAATCCATGGAGGACGAGAAGAGCTGAAGTCGAGACATGTCCGGGTGAAACTGGACCAGACTGCGGAGATGGCAAATAGGGGACAGTTGTTAGAGAAGAATTTGAAAACATTTACACACAAAAAAAGGCAGAAACAAGAATGTTTTGAACCACATACGTGCACACTTACACCAACGTGCACACATGCTTATTTACTAAATGGTGAATTGTTATAGACGCGAAACAGAACTTCAAATTTGAAGCCAAAATATCAAAAAAATATAGAAAACAAAATTTTCACCCTATGATTTACAGTTTGTTTAGAAATTCAGTAGCTGACTGGTTAGTAAATAAAATTATAGCCCCTCAGCTGTTGTATAAGAACAAGCTCCCAAGCTCCTACACTGCTCTAGAACAGGCAAAGCATTATTGGAGTTTGTAGTTCTAAACAGCAGAGGGATGAGGAGAAATTATGGGCACCAATGGTCCTCGTGGCCCACCAACAGTCCAGGATTCATGTATTTCCCTGTTTTATTCCAGTGGGGATATTGACAAAATCTGGACTGTTGGTGAGTCTTGAGAAACGGTTTTGGAAACACTGCCTTATGTACATTCATTTAAAAAGATAATAAAGTGAAAATCTGAAGTCTCTTACTGCACTACCCCCGAGGATCCTTTCAAGTTGTGCGTACAGTACTGCTTGATGACGTCCCAGATCTTAATTGTGCTGTCGCAGCCTCCTGCAAAATTGAGAGAGGCAATTTATAGAGTTACAGGTCAGAATCCAGAACATTAGAATGCGAGAGAGAGCTTGTCGCCACAGACAGAAGTTGGCCTCACTCAACCCGGAGGCAAAAATCAAGAACAAAAAACAAACTGTCAAGTCTACTCACTGAACAATGAGTTGTTGAATGTAAAATCGAATTTAAAATTTTGAGAGTTATTTACTAATGTGAGAATTAAAGATGAATTAAAAATGAATTTCAAATTTAAGGCCAGAGTAGCTGAATGGAAAGCATTGCCGACTGAGAATTTTTCTGGTTTGGCCATTTGATCTTTAATAGCCAATTTGTAAAAAGTTTCTAACATGGCTATAGTCCCAGATCAGCTAGTTTTAGCAATTCCAATTTTAAATTACTACAAGTCAATATTTAGTGAATATATCAATGTATGGCAAAATTAAAGTAGAAGCTGTGAAATAAAATAAAAAATAAAATGTGTATCAAGAAAAGTTAGTTTTTAGTTTGATGTAGGTATTTGTTTTTCCATAAAAACTGTTGCTACATATAAGACTTGATTTATAGATTGAAGGTTATTACACTTTAAAACCATTTGTGATTTGGTTTTGGTCACACAAGTCTGATCCAAGACGCCTTGCAGACTGCTTTTTAATACAGAGGGACAGTTTACCAGGCCTGATGGAATGGAGATATTTGTACCACAACCATCAGACTGGCCATGAGTCAAATGTTTGAGTGTTTCAGGGCTAATGCTAAATCGATCCATATTTGGCATTTGTTGTCAGCAGGCATAGCATGCAGGCAACTTATGACAGATAGCCCCAAACTCTATCCCCCTCCTCCCTCCTTCCCCGTGGTTCCTAAATCATCACCTATCCATGCAGTGAGGGTGAGTGATGTAACCGGAGAAAGATGGGGACATTCCAGCAATTGTAACTCTAACCAAAAACAGTGTTTTATTAACATTGTTTTATCATTGGAATAAACCTCTAATCTGGTAGTATAAAACCAAGCTATATTCACTCACCTGTGGCAAGTAGTGTGGATGTCGAATCAAAGGTCATGCTGGCTACTGGGGCTGTGTGGATGGCTTTCCACGTACGAGAACACTTGCCGTCTTTCCATTCCCACTGCTTTAGTAAAAGGGCACGGCTGCCGGTTACCAGAATCTACATTGAAAGGAAATATGTCACTGCAGGGCTTTTTAGGAAGGAGAGAGCATCTTACCTGCTACATTGGTTGCATTAACATCTTGTTGGCTACAGTATAACCAGATTAAGAAATATCAGCTGGTACCTTGAGAATGGTGGTTCCTGACCCAGTCATCAAGACAAACCAACGGTCTGAAACTAGGAAATGCCAAAATCCTGAACCACAGTTATACTAGAGGTTGGGAATCACTGCTCTAAAGAAAGCATCAAATATGTTTACGGAAATTACTGGGCCATGTGATGTACAAAATAACCTCTCAGATTTAATTACACTAAGCTCAACCAGGCTAGTGTAAGGCAATGCAGAGGATACAAGGAAGTTAAAAGCAAAGACCGCAGGGAAATATTGAATTACCATAAGGAAACTCGAGTTTACACAAAGATTTCCAGATGTGAAGCTTTCTGGTAGAGACAAAGAATGAAAGTGCTCCAGAAGGCTTTAAAAGAAACCCATTATTGGCACAAGAAAAAAAAGAAAGAAATAAAACAACATTTTAAAAAGTTAAGCACAAAGCTAGTGTTTTAATACACATAACCAGAATGCTGCCCCTCACATTCTGAAAATAATACTGTTTATATAGGTTTAAGTGTCAATTGCTAAAGGTTGCTTTATAGAGTTATGCCCATATAGTGCATGCAGCAGTCACATGCAAAACAGGGATTCTTCTCCCAGAAGTCGAGCGGCAGAATGTGCACGCACAGTTTCCAGCTCGGTCAATAGAAAAACACAGCCTGGTTTAATGATAGCATTAGTGTGGCAGCTGTCAGTTTATAATGCAGTTCCAATCAGCTCATGTGACGATTGGAGCGGTGGTACAGGATAAGTTACTTTTCTCATAAACCATTGCTGGAAAGAGGATAAGATTAGTCACTGAAAACCAGGGTGAGAGGCTCCAAATTGGAGAATCTCATCATGGTATGGGAACAGTCTGACTGTAACTGCTGCCACTAAGCAGAGCCCCGAAGGACACTTAAAGTTCGCAACTTTTCCAACATCTACTGAATAAAATAACCCTAGCAGCCAGAAAGGCTCTGGCCCAGACCTGGCTACAGCCTAACACTCCTCCAATGCCTGCAGTACTTAATAAAATTAAAGAATGCCACCTTATGGATAAACTCACAGCCCAAATACGGGGCTCCACCAAAACATTTACTAAGACATGGAAACCCTGGGAAAACTACATCGACCAACCCTGATATAGAGATTGACAAGGAACACACTACCCAAACAAAAGACCAAGACACCCCCACCTTTTCACTAGGAGGCCAGACTCACCGGTTCCCCGGCCCCATGTTACGTTACCAACGTTAAACGTGTTTCATAGTGTTTATTTCTCCTAGATAAAACCAATGACAACGAACAACTGCAAAACTATGTTTTTTTCTGATTATGAAGCCAATCAATTGCTCTGCACCACATATGGGCTTTTGCACAAGCCACACTGTATAAAATGCATACCCTTTTGTCATTGCAAAAATAAAGAATCATAAAAAAAAAAAATTATAAGTTCGGAACTTTTTTCTTTTTACATTATTTGTGAATACAGTAAAAAATATGGGCTAAATTGTTATCCCATAAACTGCAGACAATTAATCTGTGTTGTCCAAAGAAACCCCTAATCACACAAACACCACACTCCATATGAAAGAGGAGGGCTATTTTCTTCTAAACGAGGGGTCCTACACCCCCATAGGAAAAGCAATCACATGTCTACTAGGCGACATATATGGTGCTCTGCACCCTAAAAGTGACCTTAGAGCCCCCTAATAGGCACTAAGAATAGAGTACGTGGCTCCTCTTTTGTAAAGAAAGCAGTATTACTAGTCTTTCAAATAAGCGATCTTGTGTCTGTATAGGAGGATTTGTCTGAGAAATTATTTTATGAGGTTTTTTTATTCGTTTCATTCTTTTAAAAAAATTATTATTTTACTATTGTAAGGTAGTTTGTACAGGGGTTGGACCATGAATATTTTAATCTAACAAATGTTCTCACCTACCCATGAAATCATAATTTTGTGTAATTTTAAATTTATGTAATATTAACATTTTTATTTACAATTAATTGTATTTCTAGGTGGTACACAAATTAACAAAATATAATGCATGCATTTTTTTATAATAATAAATGTACCTCATCATCTGGACTTAGTGCAAATGATGTAATGTCTTCTTGGTCGTCCTACAAATAGGAAACATAAGTATGATATTAGCAATTCATTAAGCTGATCTCGAGTTTCATAACTTTATTGCGGAACATTCCTTCCTCACAAGCGTTGTACCTGTTCGATCGTGTAACTAACAGCTCCAGTCGCAATGTCCAGGATGTTGAGTTTATTTCCACAGATGCAAAACAAATAGGTTCCATCTTTATTGACCTGATAAAAAAAAAAAAATATTCCATTATAAAAGAATTGTGTTTAATAAATTCAAAATACATAAAAAATATAAGCATTTGTTCATTGAAAAAATGTATCACTGATTTCCAAAATTCTTTGAGTGCGTTATCAATATTTACATGGAAAATTGCACATGTTTTAGAAACTCGTAGTTCTTTTGTCCATCTCTAAACTGTACCACAAATCATTTGGATATATTCATACAAATTTAAACCCTGTGCTCAAGCTCTTACTACATCTGGGCAGCAGCAATTACTATAGTATACATCAGCTCCGATACATACAATAAAAAAACCAAAGGAAAAAAGGTATCTGTGCACTATCCCAAATCCATGGGCACATTTAAATAATTGGAGTATTTTTAGTATCACTCCACTGGCCATTCAAGTATAAGCCCACCTGCAACGTCAAGGGGAGGGAAAGAGGAGCAGAGGGATTTTCTAAACCTCTACACACCTATTTACCCTTAATAGGGAACACATGGCTATGGAACACAAAAACAAAATATACAAATTTAAGCCCTGTGCTCAAACTCCCACTACTCCTGGACAGCAACAATGACTATAGTACACATCAGCCCCAGTACGTGCAAATAAAAGCCAGAAAAAAAAATAAACTTTTTTTTCTTTGATATATTTGTTAACTGCTTAAATATTGGTACAAACTTACCTGGATTTTTCCTCCTTTGTAAAAAGCATCAATTTTTCGGGTTACAGCATAGCTAAAAAGAAATAAATAAAAAATGGATAACAGAAGTGATAAGAGACCAATAAAGCACTGTAATATAACACATTACATTAGAATGTGAATTACAGGAGTATACACTAAAATGTGAATTGTTGGAAATTCTAAGCGACACATTTTCTCTGAAAATTTAACTTTAATCACATACAGGTGGCTCTTGCAGGGTCTAGCAAGCTATTAACATAGCAGGGAGTAGAAAATCTAAATTAAACTTGCAATAAAGGAAAGATAAACATTAGATGACTTTACAGGAAGTGTTTAGGAAGGCTGTGCAAGTCACATGCAGAGAGGTGTGACTAGGGTTTATAAACAAAGTGATTTAACTCCTAAATGGCCTAGAATTGAGCAGTGAGACTGCAGGGGCATAATCTATACAGCAAAACTGCTTCATTAACCCCTTAAGGACACATGACGTGTGACATGTCATGATTCCCTTTTATTCCAGAAGCTTGGTCCTTAAGGGGTTAAGCTAAAGTTGTTTTGGGGACTATAGCGTATTGTAGTTGTTCTGGTGTGTATAGCATGATCTTGCAAGCTTTTTTAATGTATACACTGTCCTTACAGGGAAAAGGAAGGCAGTCACTCAGATAGCCACAAGCGGTGCTTCCTGGGTTGCAGCACTGCTGTTTAACGTTTCCACGCTCTGCATGGAGGTGGTGAACATTCCTCACAGAGATGCGTTAAATCAATGCATCTCTATGAGGAGATGCTGACTGGTGCAGTGTGACATTTCCCAAACATGGTCAATAACTTCACAATGCTTTCCTAAGGGAAAGCATTAAATTGACAAATATGATTATCTCTCCCAGGAAGCGGAGCAGGGAGAAGTCAGCCACTACGAGTCCGGTGCGGTGCTGGAATAAAAGTGAGTTTTACGCATTTTAAAGGCAGGAGAGGGGAGCCAGCCACTTAAATATCAATTTTAAAACTCTAGTGTCAGGAACTTTCTGGGGCCTTTTTATATTTTGCAAAGACCCTCGATGGTCAGCCTTTTATGGCTGATGGTTTGACAGTGGTGGCCCTTCCTTTTTGTCATGTGTAGGAGAAATACATAACACAAAACAAGTCTTTTCTTTGTCTTATGATTTTTTTGACTACATTGGAATTTCAGTGATTTTCCAACAGACTGTACGAGCATTTTATCTTCATGAATTTATTTTTTTTTAAAACACTTTTTAAAATATTAAATCTTTTAAAAAGTTTATTTAAAAATATTAAATCAAGACCAATATTACTCAACTAGAAATTCCACACCAAAAAGGGGAAAGACGAATGCTATTGGTCAGCATTCACGTTGCTAGCTGAAAACCCTTTATATGAGAAATTGGATCTGACAGTGAGTGAATTCATCATGCCACCTAATATTTGGGTCTAGCAATCACTGAATGGCACAGCTATGAGGAGGGCATGACAGCTGACAGATTGAGTGCTTAGCTGGCAAACGTTGCCAATTACATTTAAATATGTAGACATTGTATAACACTAGCACGGTCCCAATTCTTTCTTAAATTGCTACATTTGATCACAAGCTGGTGCTGGGCAGGTAATATGTCAAACAGTTCAAAATTGTTGGGGGGGAGAAGGAAGGGGGGTACAGTGCAAAGGCAAACTGTAGTAGTTATAGTACTTGGAGTGATCCTTTAATTCTATGTAATTCACAATTTAGTGAATAACCCATTCAGGTAGCACTTTTCATGTACTGCCCATCAGCATAAACAAATGACCAATGGATGTGTGTCTTTGAGAGCCACAGGTAGGGTAATGTCATTTATAGTACATGCCTCCCCCAGTAACATGGCATTCAGAGCACTGAGTGAACAGGAGTACATTGAGAAAGTTAAGGTTTTAATTGTATGGGGAAAGCCCAGGAAACCCAGAAAGTTAATTTTCTTACTTGGTTTTAAACTGCACACCGGCCGTCGCCATGTTTATCTTTAACCCGTCAGGGTCTCTGTGCCAGTCACACGCGGAGAGCAACAAACCATGTGTGTCCTGCAGCTTCTTCTCACTTCCGGCCACCGCATTTGACGTCACACACTAGAAGCGATGCCACCATGCCGCCATCTTACTACACCCTACTCTGTATACATTGTATTGTACTGGGTCATTTACAGTTATCAGCCTGGGGGCAGAAATTGTAAAATATGTGTGCTAATAAAACAAACACTATCCTTCACCTGCCCTGTGAAATAGCTATAGAAAAACCCAATGGCAGTCCTCCTAGCTCCTAATCACTAATGACAAGATAAATGCCATCAATTTATAGCCATTTTATTTTTATTTATGCCATAGCAATGATTTTTTTAAAATTATTCTTCCTGATAACTTTATTATTATTATTATTATTATTATTATTAAACGTCACCCAGGTTTTTTCTCAGTCAGAATTGCCTGATGTACTAAAATCTTAATCAACACTGACAGAACCAATATTTTGAATTGGAAAAATAATACAGACATTAACCATGTTCCCACCTGCATACTTGTTCTGCTTAAAGGATCACTATAGTGTCGGGAAAATATAGCGGTTTTCCTGATACTATAGTGCCCTGAGGGTGCCCCCACCCTCAGGGTCCCCCTCCCGTGGCGCAGCTTACCTTATTCCAACACCGGGCTCCCTTGGCGCTGGTGACCTCTCCTCCCCTGCCGACGTCAGTGGAGCCGAATGTGCATGCGCGCTTTCCTATGGACGCTCTGCATGATGGAGGTATAAAATGCACTAGAGGCTGTCTTAAAGGACCACTATAATGCCAGGAAAACATACTCGTCTTCCTGGCACTATAGTGCCCTGAGGGTGCCCCCACCCTCAGGAACCCCCTCCCGCCGGGCTGGATAAGGAGGAAAGGAGTTAAACTTACCTTTATTCCAGCGCCGGGCGGGGAGCTCTACTCCGATCCTCCTCTTCGGCTGAATGCGCATTCAGCCAGTCTCATAGGAAAGCATTCATAATGCTTTCCTATGGACGCTGGCGTCTTCTCACTGTGATTTTCACAGTGAGAAGCACGCAAATGCCTCTTGCGGCTGTCAATGAGACAGCCACTAGAGGCTTTAGAGGCTGGATTAACCCTATTATAAACACAGCAGTTTCTCTGAAACTGCTTTGTTTATAAAAAAAAAAAAGGGTTATTCCTAGAGGGACCTGGCACCCAGACCACTTCATTAAGCTGAAGTGGTCTGGGTGCCTAGAGTGGTCCTTTAACCCTGCAATGTAAACATAGCAGTTTCTCTGAAACTGCTATGTTTCCATCTGAAGGGTTAAAACCTGGGGGACCTGGCACCCATACCACTTTATTGAGCTGAAGTGGTCTGGGTGACTATAGTGTCGCTTTAATGATTTTTTGTTTAGTACCAGGCTATAACTAATTTATTTTTTACTTTTGTACATATTTTACTTCTCTCATATATATAGGAAATTATAATTCGTATGTATATTTAATTTTTTATGTGTTTTATTCGACAATTCATAAGTTATATGCCATTATTGTTAGCTGTTATTCTATATTACACAAAACATTAATAAATATATTAGAAAAGAAAAAGAAACATACCAATAATACACACACACACACCCCTCCTTTCTTTCTTTCTTTTTTTTTTTTTAAAGTCATTGTGTCATGTAAGCTCACGGGCTATCTACCTATGCACTTTGTATAAAAGAGCTTAAATGGCAAGATTTCAACTTGCGGGCAGGGCCCTCTCTACCTTTTGTATTTGTGTGTGTATATTGTATGTTCTCCACTAATTGTACAGCGCTGCAGAATCTGTTGGTGCTTTATAAATACCAGTAATAAATAAATGTTGAGTGTGTGTATATATATGTGTGTGTGTGTGTGTATATATATATATATATATATATATATATATATATATATACACACACACATACACCACATGGCACAACTAGAAAACGCATAAACTGGAGCATGTGAGTTTACTACCTAGAATATTTATCCTTATAATTGAAAATTATTATTTTCTGTCATCCTTTGTCTTTTTATGTGCATTTGAGACTCCTGTATAAGTTAAAGACGATTGAATAAGAAGACATAAAAGTGGTTGATGGGTAGCTGATACAACCCATAGGCATTTTATTTCAGAGCCCAATCGTGGCTCTATTCTTGTGTGTGCGTCCTTAGGATCTACCACATTGTGATTTACAATGTACAGCTACACTATGTTTTTAATGTTTGTGAGCATTTTTGAGATTGTACTGACACATATTAAAGACACTCTACATGGAACACTGAACATTTTTTTGAGCAGTAATTATATTATTGGTGTTTTGGTATCAATTCTGGTTTGAGTTTTCTGACGTAAGATTTATTGGATTTTTTTTCTTCTTTTTTGAAAATTATTATTTTTGCGCACAATCTTGTGTTTACACAACCAACACATCTCTTTGATTTCATCAGTTGCGCTAACTGAAAAATAAAAAGTGAACACCATACAGGATTTTGAAGAAGTTACTAAAATAAGATTAATACGCTAGTCTTTTTAGTTCAAATCTTTTTTATTAATTATAAATAAAGTCATCATTACTGTACAATCTGGATATCATATTTCAATTTTATATCTTTATAGCCTCCAATAATTGAAACCACAGAACTACCAAACCTACTAATAGTAAAAAAACTGAAAAAAAGAAAAACAAAAGTCCAAAATATGCAAAACCATGATTTGAAGCTCTTTTTTGTCCGAAGATCTCCAGTTATTTTATGTACACAGCAGCTGGACGATTCACAAAATTTGCCCTAGAAATTGGTTTTGCAAATTTGGGATTCAAGTGAGTCTTGGCAGTGAAAGTGTCACCCATGCAAAGTGTGGAGTCAAGGGTAGCTTCAGGTAGGTATACAAATTTGAAGGAGCACTAAAGTTACCCACACCACTTCATTAAAACAAAGTGGTCTAGGTTCAGTGGTTCGTAGTTTTAACCTTCCAAGGTAAAACATTGCCATTTTGCAAAAACAGCAATGTTTACATAGATTGGTTAAATGTGGCTCTAATGGCTGGCATACTGACAGCCACTAAAGACCGCTCTGCTAGAATGTCCGAGTAAAACTCAGTCACGTGACATTTCAGCATATAGTATTGGGCGGTATTGAGTAGTTTTGGGTGTGTGTGGCACTTGCTGCGCATGCGCTTCAGGTCCTCAATGCTTCACTGTAAGTAGCATTGTATTGGACCAGCAATGAGGAGGTTGCATCAAATCAATGACGGCACTGGAGACGGACTGGTCTTCAGTGCAGAGGGAGTTTCATCGCTGGGAAAAGGCAAGTAAAATCCTTTTTAAATATATTTTTAAAACAAATCGGGGGTTGGCCAACTAACGTAATTATGGACTAGGGCACTATGGCGTTAGTACTGTAGGTTTGTATTTCTAATGTTCCTTTAATGTAGTTATTGGCCTGTCATATTCACCAGCAAAGGTCCTGGGTTTGTTCCCTTATTACCCACAGGACACTTGAGAAATGTTCATAATAAGTGCAGCAAGATCACATCAACACCAATCTTGACATGGACAACCCGTTTTCACTGTGCTATCCCTTGTGGCCCATTACCTGTCGTGCATAACTCAAAACATTGTGCCGTATGGGGTATATATGTTTCTCTAACAACCACGCAAATGTTGCCAAATCTCAAACATAGGGTAATTCACTAAAACCTGACATTGTGTAGAAATGGGAAGGAAACTGCAAATTGTAGGCCAAAATAGCCCATCTGGATTTTTTATTTTGACCTAAAATTTTGAATGCCCTTCTCATTTCTAAACACATCCCAGTTAAGTAAATAACCCTGACAGTAGCTAGAATGCACCTAGTGCAATCACCAAACTTGTCATTTTTATTAAAAATAAAAAAATAACATAGCGATAACATTGAATTCATGCATGTGCCCATGATTTGGCAAGCACAATGTATAGGCAAAATTGTATTCTCTTTAAAATGGCACCCTATAAGTTTTACTTGGCTGGTGCGTTAGATGTTCCTAGGCGTTTAACTCTTCTGAATGAGTTACTGGCTGTTCAGTATCCAGGCTCTCAGTGAGTAGCTGTATCTGCCTGCTCATTTGGGTGGAAAGCGTTTCTATGTGACGTGCTTTCTGATGTAACTTGTTGAGCTGCGTAGCATAGTTCTCTTTCAACTCCATGTAACAATTGTGCTCATCTCGGTTGGATGGATTAAGCAGCGTTCCACATCCCATATGACACATCTCCCTCCAGAATTCACAGAGCTGGCTATGTTCTGAAAAGTCCCTCCTCAGAACCTCAGTGTTGCAACCTTCGTTCGCGCACTCTACCAAACCAAACGCGCAGGATTCTGCATGCTCTTTGCTCCTCAGTAAAGGGAAATGTGCAGGGCAGCCATTCTGCTCATTGGGACACTGGCAAAACAGAAACAGTAAATAATCATTGCGACATATTGTACCACAAGACATCAGATGCCCTAGACCAGCGTTACATTACTTTTCTTGTTAGGGACAGAAATTATATACGTGGAATGAGCTTGGTGACCCATTCATTGACTGGACAATTAGCTCAGTCACCCATTCTTCTATAGCAGGGATAGGCAACCTTTGGCACTCCAGATGTTGTGGACTACATCCAACATAATGCGCTTACACCCATAATGCTGGCAAAGCATCATGGAAGTTGTAGTCCAAACAACTGGAGAGCTAAAGGTTGCCTATGTCTGTTCTATAGCAATATAATAACCATTTAAAGAGAGACTATAGCCACCAAAGTAACTTTATTTTAGTAAAGAAGTTTTTTGTGTATAGATCATGCCCCTGTATTCTCACTTCTCAATTTTCTGCCATTTAGTGGTTAAATCCCTTTTGTTTCTGTTTGTGCAGCCCTAGTCACACCTCCCCTGGCTGTGACTGACAGAGCCTGTATGGAATAAAAATGGTTTCATTTTTAATGACATGTAATTTACTTTAAAAGTTTTGATCCCTTGTCCAGTAAATTTAACTTTAATTACATACAGGAAGGTCCTGCAGGTTCTAGCTAGCAAGTGTAAACATTAGATGTCTCTTGACAGGAAGTGTTTGGAAGGCTGTGTAAGTCACATGCAGGGAGGCATGCCTAGGCATGCGCTTCAAGTTCTCTGTCTGATGTAGTGGGTGCTCCTTTACCTTGACTTGCAGGCGGTTGATTTTCCTCTTCAGTTTGTGCATCAGGACAAATAATTTACCCCTCACCTCGGTTCTGCAACATGGGCATGTTTGCTGCCTAAGGAAATGAGATTTAAAGTCAGCATTTCATGCTTTGGCAAAATAATAGGAGAGTTTTCATAAAAAACCTCAATGTTATATAGTACGGACAGAAGTATGCACTAAAGTAGATTGTCCAAAATTATCTGAGTTTTAAACATAAGGCTAAAATAATCAAACTGGAAACATCCTCAAAGTCAGCTATTTTATTAATTCCAGCTATTTTGGATTTCCCTTTGAATTCACAATTTATTTCAGACAATTCACACTTTTATTAATAACTATATATCTTAATTACATATAACATGTATAGCTTGGAGGAAAGACGAGACAGGGGGGATATGATAGAAACATTTAAATACATAAAGGGAATCAACACAGTAAAGGAGGAGACTATATTTAAAAGAAGAAAAACTACCACAACAAGAGGACATAGTCTTAAATTAGAGGGCAAAGGTTTAAAAATAATATCAGGAAGTATTACTTTACTGAGAGGGTAGTGGATGCATGGAATAGCCTTCCAGCTGAAGTGGTAGAGGTTAACACAGTAAAGGAGTTTAAGCATGCGTGGGATAGGCATAAGACTATCCTAACTATAAGATAAGACTAGGGACTAATGAAAGTATTTAGAAAACTGGGCAGACTAGATGGGCCGAATGGTTCTTATCTGCCGATGGGCCGAATGGTTCTTATCTGCCGTCACATTCTATGTTTCTTTAAGAGTTTATCGCCAAACAGTGAATTGTTGTGAACTGGAAAACTACATTTCAAGCTTAAATAGCCCAGCTATGACTGCAAGTGTACTTGGAGAATAAGTCCAGCTGTTTGAATATTTTTGGCCTAAATTTTGAAATTCAACTTTTGATACAATAGATTTAACTGTTTAGTTACTAAACCCTGAAAATGGTAGTAAAGCCTGAAACTAAAACTTGGTTGAATTCTGGCAACAAACTTCAACAAAAGTGCTTCTAATATGCAGACCAGGCTTAATTTTAACATAACTGACTATAGGCCAAGACACGAACAGCTAGTCATAACAGGCACAATATTTCTCTCATGTCTTAAATGAAAGTATTAAAGATAAATTAAAGTGTTTTACTCTCCCTTATTAATGAATGGAAATGCTGCTGTGAGGCTAAGCAACTAATTAGGTGAAAATGTGTAAGTTTTTTTTTTTTTAAATGCCCATTTTGCTTGCTATAAACAACATGGCAAGACATGATTAGTCTGTTCTAATAACACTTTTGACATCACCCATTGGTTTTGCTTGGGCCATCAGATCTTGGAGTCCCTAAAAGGCAAGTTTGCCTAATATGTCTTCTAGGGCTGTCATTGGGTAACAACATCAGTGAATACATTTGTAATTCTTAAAAGTGGAAATTGTTTCCCAAATCCTTGTGTCTAAAGGTTTGTAGTAATTTTGGGACAACCTCAGCACCTTATCACCGTTAAATTTCACCAGCTGCCACTGGAACAAGTTAATGTCTGAATAACCTACCTTTTAAGCCATTGTAAGATACATTTGCGGCAGAAGATGTGGCTGCAGGAAATCATTACGGGGCATTTCAATACACCACGGCAGATAGAGCACAAAAGATCGTGGTCCGGACACTCTGTGAAAATCTCAAGGTCGTAACCTCCCCCCTGGGAACAAAACCAAAGCCTGAGATTAGTGTGATTTGGTTATTATTATGAATGGAACATTTTGGGATGATTTTTTGTTAAAGGGACACTATAGTCACCAGTACAACTACAGCTTATTGTATTTG
This sequence comes from Pelobates cultripes, assembly GCA_933207985.1. Classification (NCBI taxonomy): domain Eukaryota; kingdom Metazoa; phylum Chordata; class Amphibia; order Anura; family Pelobatidae; genus Pelobates; species Pelobates cultripes. The sequence goes on along the minus strand of OW240918.1, from coordinate 136,287,599 downwards.
TTCTGGTGAGTAGAATCATTACCTTTAGGCTTTCTGAAGTAAACACTGTATTGTCAGAGAAAAAGTGGTGTTTACATTACACTAGAGATACCTCAACTAGCCACTCCTCAGATGGCTGCTAGAGGTGCTTCCTGGGGCAGTGCTGCACAGTGTGATTACCATTCAGTGTCTCCATCCTCTGCATAGATACACTGAACCTTCCTCATAGAGATGCATTGATTCAATGCATCTCTATGAGGAGATGCTGATTGGCCAGAGCTGTGTTTAACTTATGCTGGCTGTGCCTTTGATTTACCGCCTTGACAAGCTCAGCCAATACAATGTGAAAGCATTGTGATTGGCTCAGAGCATCTCTTCTGATGATGTCAGCCAAGCAGGCAGATCAGAGGGCAGAGGCAGCAGCTGCAGACTTGAACACAAGTAAGATTTTACTACATTTAGGGAGGGCCATGTGGTCAGGAATACATGTTTTTATGCCTAGAAATTATACCTTCATATTTAAATCTATTTGGGCAAAAATTAAATTTGAAAGATTTTGTTAATTTCCAAAACTCATTTCCAAGATGCCCATTACTCCCTACGAAGAACGAATGAAGGTGTCACCCACAAAGTACTGCTTTAGGGAGTTATCTGCTAAACTGCTGAAAGTTTAAAAATAAGAAAAGCCCTTGCTGATACCTTACATTGGGAAAGATGTACAAACGAGTCACTATTAGAGGAATTAGCATGGATTCTGTATGTTTTGTCTGATGATTGTAAAATATTCATGTTTCTCAGATACAGCAATGTTTACATTTAGCCAAAAACAAATCTCCAATGACTGTCAGTGTCTATTGGCAGATTGCAGTAATTGCTATGCATGCTCACAATGCAAAACAAATGTGAAAAACATATTTTTGGACAGAGAGCATCAGAACAGATGATGCTACAGAGGAGACTTACTCATCGCTGGAATGCAGGTACATTTAATGGCTTTCTTAAATCTTTATTTTTAGAATAAAGGGTGTAATAAAGTTAAACTAAAAAAAAAAATGGACTTTCAGTACACTTAAAACAAAATATATTTATTTATTTTAATTCCAATGACTGCCCCACATTTAGAACTTTTCTCTTACCACGGATTTTCTGTTAAGGGAACACTATAGTCACCTAAACAACTTTAGCTTAATTAAGCAGTTTTAGTTTATAGATCACGCCTCTTAGGTTTCACTGCTCAAGTCACTGCCATTTGGGAGCTAAATCACTTTGTTTCTGTTTATGCAGCCCTTGTCACACCTCCCCTGACTCTGATTGACACAGCCTGCATTAAAAAAAACTGGTTTCACTTTCAAACAGATGTAATTTACCTTAAATAATTGTATCTCAATCTCTAAATTGAACTTTAATAACATACAGGAGGCTCTTGCAGGGTCTAGCAAGCTATTAACATAGCAGGGGATAAGAAAATCTTAATTAAACAGAACTTGCAATAAAGGAAGGATACATTTAGATTACTCTTTACAGGAAGTGTTTAGGAAGGCTGTGCAAGTCACATGCAGGGAGGTGTGACTAGGGTTCATAAACAAAGTGATTTAACTACTAAATGGCAGAGAATTGGCAGTGAGACTGCAGGGACATTATCTATACACCACAACTGCTTCATTAAGCTAAAGTTGTTTTGGTGACTATTGTGTCCCTTTAATTCTAAAACATTAAAGGCTGCCACTATATTAATACAGCATGGCTCCTAACGCAATAGCAGGCATAGGCAACCTTCGGGATTCCAGATGTTTTGGATTACTCCTCCAATAATGCATTGCCAGAATTATGGGTGTAAGAGCATTATGGGGGATGTAGTCCACATCATCTGGAGTGCCAAAGGTTGTCTATCCCTGCAATAGAAAGAGGGTCACTAGGGTGATGGTTCACTGGGGGACCCGAGCCCAATTACAGAAAGAACCATCTGTTATATTACTGCAAAAAAAATAACTGGTTATGTGCACATATCACCTGTCAAAGCAGTTTGTGAACTTTCAGAGTCTGGCGGATCTATTTGTGACATTTTTTACCAGCAGAAATTACAAAAACACTGTGACTTTAATCGGTCTCAAAAAGTACATTAACAGCCCTCAAAATTCTTTCAGGCAGCCCATGGCTACATAACCCAGTGGTACATTTCCAGATTTAAGAGTAATGTCTGAATGTCCTCTATTACTGAAGACCTGGCCAGCGCCAGGCCCATATGTAATGTTTGAGGGGCTGGGGCGCAGTGTGTGCCTGTGCTGTGTTCTGGTAAGTCTTGTTACTAATGTTATAGCATTCAGTAGTCATGGGCCAGAACATCGGCTGATCAGTTACACAGCGCAAGGAAATGGCTTCCATCTTGAGATTGTCTATGCTAGGAGACTGGACTTGCATCATATGAGTCTGGGAGTAGGGCTCCTAGCCCTCATTTGAGAAGACAAGTGGCTCACCGGTAAGAGGCGCTCAAGAAGTTTACGGATACCAACATGCCAGTTTTGCCCAATATGTTTCCAAACTGTTTAAATCAATTGCCACGTTTTGCCGCACTTGCGCTCATCTATCACCCTAAGGGTTAATGTAAAGGCGAACTACAGGGAACATGAACATTCTAAATCAGGAATGTCAAATCTTGGTTCTATAGTTTGATGGAATACAACCCCCTTAACTCTTGGCCAGCCATAGTTGTTTTTTAAAACACTGAATATCTCACACGTTACACAGAGCATCAAGCACTCACCATCTTCTCTTTATCCACTGTCATCCAGTACTGAACTGTTTCTAGATCCAAACACACAGAATCGCCTGTACACAGGTCATGTGCCACTGTATCCACTGACCAATTACACAGTCTGTTCTATGGCATTCTAGCTTGTCAGCAGCTATTGTTATTCCCTTTACTGTGACTGCAGGCTGTATATACAGCAATACCAAACGGATATTTAGGAAGTTTTTCCATGAAAACCTGTGCCAATTAACTATTTCAACTCCAAAGAATATATATATAATGGGCAGCTGACTCTGTACCAATAACATACATCTTATGGTCCCTTGCCGAAACCTAAAGCCAGTTTCCTCAGGATATTCCAGATTGTGTTTTACATTCTAGATATATATAAAAAAAAAAAAAAAAGACATAAATGTGATCGCAAGACCATGTGATATGTATGGATGCCAGAAAATTACACCATTTAGGGTTATTAGTGAGAGGGTGAGTTGTGAGGAATTTAAGATTTAAAGGGTTACTCCAACCACCATGACCACTTCAGTGATATTATGTAGTCATGGTGGAAGGAGTCTGGATGTGCAGTGTTTTCAGCTTTTAACACTGCACATTCAGAGATATTTTTAATTGTATGAATTTTGCTAATGAAATAAACGTAATAAATGTCTGGGCCCACATAGATCAAATGTACAGGATTTATTGGAGAGAAACTTTTTGGCTCACAACAAGTGCACACGTAGACCCCAACACAATAACTAATTTAATTAAAAATGAAATCAGGCATCCGGTGTCTGTTAAGTGATCTTCCTTATTGGCGTCCTGCTTCAATCTCCAATTCCATGTTAAAGAAGTCACAAGGAACAGTAATGATATTTTACCAGAAATGCCATTTATGTGAACCTTGTAAGTTAACCAGATTTCTCCTCCCCCCAAATACATTTTACAGTATCACACTATGTAGTTTCTCTCCTTTTAGGGAGTCTGGATATACCGTTAGAGTGGATACATTTTTAGAGCATGGATACGTTGAACCATAGTCTGCATTTTATTCCATGAATAGATGGTGCTGGGAACCTGAAAAACGAATATTTTGCCCATTTTACATTTATTGTGGTACTAACGTGAACTGATGCCATAAGAGTTTATCCACTAAACTCTTACATAATCTCTAGGTTATTTTATTAAAACCGCTATTTTGCCCTGTTTTTCACATTTGGATTTAATGCCTAAAAATTCAGTGAATAACCCTGAATTTACTGTTATTTTTATTTTGGGCAAGAACATATCAAAAACTGTAAACATGACTTTACTATAATTCACTTTCGGTTAACAAAATCACTTTAGTGAATAGCCATGAAAGTCTATCAAGGCCTGAAAATCTTTATCTGTAAATATAATTGGTGATTGAGGTTGACAAGTAAATTGCAAATATTGGGCCAAAACAGGCTTAAAAAAAAAAAATTAAACTGTTAAAGAAACACTGACTTCCCCAGTCATGAAAGTGTTAAAAAAAAAAAAACCCTTTCTCCTACCTGATGGATCTCCTCTTCCAGTGACATCACACCCATGGTCAGTGAGCACAGTTCACTCATTAGAGCTTCCTATAGCAAAGTATTAAATCGATTCTCTCTTACGTGGGAATTTGAAGACGCTGGCTGTCCTCATGCAAAGCGTGAGGACATCCAACGTAGTTTCACAGAGTTAAACTCCATGCAAAAGCAGGAAGTACTTCTAGTGGCCGTTTGGTAGACTAGAGGCAGTCTTAACACTACAATGTAAACACTGCATTGCTAAGGGACAAGTACCCTGCAACCAGACCACTTTAACAAGATGAAACAGTTTGGATGACTTAAGTGCCCGACTCCATTGGAATACATCAGTGTTAAATTAAGAGGAAATCAGGAATCCACACTTTACAAAACTTAAAGCAAATATTCAGAAAATGTGTACACATGTTCCGGCAGACATTTAAACCCTATCCACTCTGGGCAGTCAGCCAGCACACGTTGTCACTTACCTGGAGAATGTCCATATATTCAAATATGGAAGAGGTAATTAAAATAATTTATAAATAGACAGAGCAAATCACAAAAAGTAATAACAAGAAAAAAATACAATTAGCAAGATACTTTTTAATGCAGAAAACTTTATTTAGTGCACAAGATACAGTTTAGCAATGTTGTCTTGAAGTGAAGATCCAAAAAAAATATAAAACACCCCCACAAACAAAACATTTGCTGTAATATCCCACAATGCACTAGAAGTGCTATATATAACCTAAAGTGCAAAAAAAAAGCTTCTCAAAGCTTTGTGAATAAATACATAAATAAAAAAACAAGGGATATTTCTGATTTTTGCAGTAGAGAAAAAATGTAAATAAAAATGTTCAGATATTTAGATTCTCAATTCTCTTTAGGTGCAGAAAGAGCTGTGGAAAAATAAATGAGCTTTTTCCCATAAAATATGTTCACATATGCTGCAAAGAAATCAGTGATCTATCCATTGTAGTCCAAGTTGATGCATAATTATTAAATAAAATAAAGCCACTTACAAAAAAAAACCAAAAAAACCCACAAATGGAATCTATAAACTTTCATTCTGTTGTGTGTGAAGCATTGGATTGGCTGAAATAATCAACATTGATGATCTCAGCCAGGGGAATGGGATAGCAGCACATAAACCAGTGTGACAAGAGCTCAAAGTTAAATATGTCAATTTTATTTTTAATAAATAATAATAAAAAAATTAAATATATATATATATATATAAATGAAAACGACATGTATATTCCTAACATAGCCATAGCGTTCATTTAAAAGAACAACTAGAGTCCCTTATAATAAAACCCAGCTATGGACAATGATCGTGGTAGAAACTAGATCGATCCCTTCTGCAATCTTGAGATTAAATGCCAAACTATATACTGAAAGACACTCGAGGCATTATAAACACTTTACCACAATTAAGTGGTTATGGTGTGTGGAGCTGTCCCACTTTTCAATGTTAAGCCATTTTTGAATGGCTTGACATTGAATGAAGGTCCACACCCACAAAGATCAGAAACAGCACTTTGGTACACTGTGGCATTCAAATGATGCCCAGTTGGTATCACTCCTCCCAATGAGCGCTATTATACCACCACCAGCAGCATGTGCTATTGACACGTGCCATTTTTCTAATCTCCCTCTATTCAGTTTTGGTGATCACGTGCCTACTTTAGCCTTATCTTTCTGTTTTTTTGGAATGAGTGGAACCTTGGCATGGCCTTCTCTTACTGTAGCCCATCTGTTTCAAGGTTCGACGTGTTGTGCATTCAAAAATACGTTTCTGCACTCTGTTGTAAAGAATGGTTATTTGAGAATTTGTCGCTGCTCTATTTCCTTGAATAAGGCTGTCCACTCTCGTTAACCAGCTGTTTTCGCCCACATGCCCGACGCTTGCTAGACGTTTTCCGTTTACTGCACCATTCCCTGAAAACTCTAGAGACTGCAGTGAGTGAAAATCCCAGGCGGTCAGCGGTTTCAGAGACAGGGCGACAGTGACGAATTTGCCAACCTTGGTGTTCTCTGGCAAATGCCAAACATCCTGCACGGTGTTGGGCTGTAAGCACAGCCCCCACCTGTTTACGTCGGGCCCTCATACCACCCTCATGGAGTCTGTTTCTGATTGTTTGAGCAGACACATGCACATTTGTGGTCTGCTGGAGGTCATTTTGCAAGGCTCTAGCAGTGCTCCTCCTATTCCTCCTTGCACAAAGGCTGAGGTAGCGGTCCTGCTGCTGGGTTGTGGCCCTCCTCCATGTCTCCTGATGTACTGGCCTGTCTCCTGGTAGCGCCTCCATGCTCTGGACACTACGCTGACAGACAGCAAACCTTCTTGCCACAGCTCGCATTGATGTGCCATCCTGGATGAGCTGCACTACCTGAGCCACTTGTGTGGGTTGTAGACTCCGTCTCATGCTACCACTAGAGCGAAAGCACGGCCAACATTCAAAATTGACCAAAATATCAACCATGAAGCATAGGCACTGAGAAGTGGTCTGTGGTCACCACCTGCAGAACCACTCCTTTATTGGGGGTGTCTTGCTAATTGCCTATAATTTCCACCTGTTGTCTATCCCATTTGCACAACCACATGTGAAATTGATTGTCACTCGGTGTTGCTTCCTAAGTGGACAGTTTGATTTCACAGAAGTGTGATTGACTTGGAGTTACATTGTGGTGTTTAAGTGTTCCCTTTATTTTACGTGTTCCCTTTATTTTACGTTGAAGTGGACCACTGGTTTGCGTCCTCTGTTGTCCGATTGTCAACCTTACTCGGTAAAATAGATGTATAACTCATGCATGAGGAGAGAAATAATGACACTGACACGTATAGTTCAGTTGCAAAGTTTCTTCTGTTTACTGGTAAATCGGGCGTGGCTTTTATAGCCAAAATCACGTCATAAAGTAATACGTATACATTTATATAACATGTTTTGCAAGCATTTCATTGGGTAAGCTTTGTTGCTATGCTTCTTGTTTTTCTTCCCTCGGGGATGTACACATTCTTTATCATGAGGGTGTTGTCTCCGAGAGGTATTGCCATTTTGTTATGCTCAGCGAGTTTTCGTAGCTGTCAGCCATCTTAAAGCATAGAGATAAAATGATTAGGTTTTGACATGACATGTAGACAAGTATAATTTTTATAGCATCCAATCTTTGGTGTCAATAACAAGAGATAGAAAAGGGAATTTTCAGACCCTACGCACCTCTCCATCACAGTCCCCCCTTGAAATGACCTTTTTTATCTCTTCCCTGTCCTAAAACACCTGGCCCTTCCTGCTTGGAACTCTTTTACATACCGTAGGGGTTGGGCCCGTGGCTTATCCATGGGTCGCCCCGAATATGTCACAGTTAGGGCAGTCAAGTGTACCTTTCCCTTGTCATAACAAACTATTGATGGTCATCTCTTGAGGTACCAGCGACTGGAGTGGTGTGTATGGTTCTGTATCTTGGTAGGGTTCGGTGAGTTGGTTTAAGAATATGGGTGACGTTCCCTGAGTGGCTTTAAGGATATACTTCCTAATGCAAGGGATGACGCAGCAAGCCAGAAGCATTATGATCATGAGGATTACACATATAATGACACCAAGTTGTGCTGCAATCTTTTTCCAGCCGTTTAACCAGCTGAACCACTGGTCCCACCCATGGTCAACACCTGAGTTCCTTTTTAGTTCTTCCGAAAGGTCCTTCAATTTCTCAATGGCCAAGGTCACTTTACCGTTTGGGCCCGTGTTATCGGGTATGAAGGTACAGCAAGTGCTGGTGTCAGGGAGCATTTTGCACACCCCTCCCTTTTCTGCTAACATGTCTAGTGCCATCCTATTCTGGAAGGTCATCTGGGAAGTGGCTTCTAGTTGTTCTGCCACACAATGGAGGGCATCTCTAGTGTAATTTATGAATCTCTGTTGGTTGTAATATATGTAGTTAATCCAGTCAACATTCTTGTTGATTGTAATTATGAGGAACAATGACTCGAAGCCCGCTGCTACTTGGTCTCTGGCTTTGAACTCATTAGGGACCGCCCTTGGCACTCCAATTGAGTCGATATAAACATGGGGGTCAAAGCTTCCCTTGGCTGCCTCTCTCTTAGTACGGGTCTGTTGGGCGTGTGTGGGGGGGCTGTGGCTGTTGGTCAGTCCCCATTATGTACAAAAAGCAAGTAAAAAGTAGGCACTCGTAATAAAATCGTCTAAAATATAACAAAACAACCTATTGATATTATAAAGCTGCACCAAAAACAAGTGTAAAACTCCTCCAAACACTTTAGTGAATATACTTAAAAATAATAAGGTGCGCTGTGTCTTTAAGACCCAATAATAATATAAAGTGCAACAAGTGCAAACTATCTAATAAAATGCAAAGTAATACAAAGTGCACTTAAAATGTGGAATATAAAAATATTATACATACATATGTCCTCTCAAATGAAGATATACATAGAAAGAAGAGAGACACAAAAAAGACCAATAGTGTGAAACCGTATAAAAAATAAAATATGGATAATAAATGCCAAATATTGCACTCACAAAAGTAGAGCAGAATAAGCCTGCTCTAACTTAAACAGCTTCTTCAAATACAGGACTGCACAGACGAAAAATATTCCAAAATATTTATTGCCCAGCACAGCACTAATATGTCACCTTCCTCCACATTCAGTATTCAGTTACAGAGCATTCGGTAGTATGCAGCATAAGGGTGTCGACTAGTCCCTTTGTAGGTTCGCCGCGGTTATTACCGTCTGTTTCCTCAAACTTCCAGGGGGAGGGACTTCCTCAAGTGCGTGACGTAAGGTGCGTAACTTGCGTGATGACGCGTTTCGCCGTATTCACGGCTTCATCAGATCTGCCCATCCATGTCCTTTACGTTCTTATATACCCATCTCAATGGGTGTGTTCAGGTGACTGTCATGTAAAGTCCATTATCTTATTGCTGGTATCAATCAAATCAATTAAATACATACAAACAATATTACTTTATTCAAAAAACATCATAATTCAAATTATTGCATTATTTAAAAACATATATATACATTCAAACACATCGTTTCCCAAAGAAACTTATTTCAAGAGACATATTTAAAGAGACATGCTTAAAAGCATCACTTCCCTAAGAGACTTATTTAAAGAGACATACTTAAAAATACATATTTAAAAACGTGCTAACATGGGGCCTGGCATTCTTGGGAATAGAGATAGTGAAAAAATCACGGAGAGGGGGAAATCATATTGAGGAAACAGACGGTCAACAGACGGTAATAACGGCGGCGAACCTACAAAGGGACTAGTCGACACCCTTATGCTGCATACTACCGAATGCTCTGTAACTGAATACTGAATGTGGAGGAAGGTGACATATTGGTGCTGTGCAATAAATATTTTTCGTCTGTGCAGTCCTGTATTTGAAGAAGCTGTTTAAGTTAGAGCAGGCTTATTCTGCTCTACTTTTGTGAGTGCAATATTTGGCATTTATTATCCATATTTTATTTTTTATACGGTTTCACACTATTGGTCTTTTTGTGTCTCTCTTCTTTCTATGTATATCTTCATTTGAGAGGACATATGTATGTATAATATTTTTATATTCCACATTTTAAGTGCACTTTGTATCACTTTGCACTTTATTATATAGTTTGCACTTTATATTATTATTGGGTCTTAAAGACACAGCGCACCTTATTATTTTTAAGTATAGTCCCCATTATGTGTAAGGGCATAACGACCGCTGCCAAAGCACACTCTCCATACCAATCAGCGGGGAGTTTGCTTCTCAACCTCATGTCGCCACATATCCAATATATATCGCCCAGAGACCGGGTTTGGTTTTTTACCTTGTCACATCCCAGTGAAGAGTATGTACCACAGTATCCCATGGTAAGGTTGCCCACTTCTACCCCCCTTTTTTCATAGCATCCATAACATGTGTAATTTCCTGGATATATTGTGACACCCTCTTTTAGCTTAGTTATTCTTACTAGGATGGGGTATTCTTTTTTCCAGTTCTCACACTGGGTCTGGTTCGTGGTTGTGTTTGTGTATAGGCTTAAGAAGCAGGATTCCTCGCTGGAGGGCAAGAAGTGTGGTCTTGCCCCCCCACATACGTAGCAGTTGGTTTTGTTGTGTTTATTGGCATTATATCTCATCCATTCCAACCACAGGTTGGTATCTGAGAAACCTGTCTCAGCAGCTATGGTGTCTTCGAATGTGGGATCAGCTATGGCCATCATGGTTTTATTTATTGTTTTATTTATTTATAAAATATTTTACCAGGAAAGATACATTGAGATTTCTCTGGTTTTTTTTAAGTATGTCCTGGGTCCACAAATCACTGCATTGTTACATTAGGTACAACAAAATACAAAAACAATTTTAATACACAATATATACAAAATTTAACATAGAACAGGCAGGAAATATATAATCAACCATAACACATGCATTCTGTTTTGAGGTATGTAGAGAGGGATCTCTTAAATGACTTTAGGCTTAGGGAAGATTTTAAATTGCGCAGGAGGTCGTTCCACAATTGCAGCACTATGTAGGAGGAGGATCGGGCCGCTTTCTTTTGTGTACTTATCTTCCCTTAGCTGGTTGGGTAGTGGTGTTAGGTGCTACCCATTCACTGGAATTGTACATGTCCTTAAGGTGGAATTTACCCTTTGCTCCATTTGAGCCCCCCGCCACCCATATGGACATTATATATGTACCAGCATCGGAGGGACTAGGGTTCTCAATGGTTAGTGTGTGTTTCATTTGGCCTGAACCTCCTTCGTTCAGGCACGTCTTGTTTGTTCTTAACAAGGTCATTCTACTTATCAGGGAATTTCCATTTTTATCTTTCTTATCCAAGGCACTTTGTGGTCTGTATCCCCAATCTGGTCCTGTATTCCATCCCACCGCTCCCCAGTAACTGCACTCGTGTCCCCAGTATTCGTCTGTAACACAAATATAAGTTGATCTAGACCTAGGCGTGTCTCTATATAAGTTACATTGCCAGGGGACGTGTGGGCAAGTTACTATGTCACAATAGTCAAAGGTGTAGGTAGCCACATGTGTGTTGGAAGAATTATACCAGAAGGTTACCACATTATCATCATCTTTGGTTATTGAAACATGTAGCGCTATTGTTAACCTTATAGCAAAAAGGATATATATCGGGTGAACCATGGTCTCTTATTGTACTGTTTCTGCCGGATCTTGAGTCTTTTTGCAGCGAGAGGCGTGTATCCAACTGCTCTTTCCCGTCAGTTTTACAGATGTCGGGGTAGTAAGCAGCACCTGGTATGGCCCTTCGAATCTGGGTTCTAGAGAGTGCTTTCTCACAAACTTCTTTACCAGGACCCAGTCTCCAGGGCATAAGCTATGAGACCCTGTGTTGGCTTCTGGATCTGGAATGGAGGAAAATACTTGTGCATGGATTTTGGTCAATTGTTTGGACAATGCAATTACATAATTCACCAACATATCTGCGCTCAGTTGTAGTTATTTCACGTGTTCCCCTTATTTCACGTGTTCCCCTTATTTCACGTGTTCCCCTTATTTCACGTGTTCCCCTTATTTCACGTGTTCCCCTTATTTCACGTGTTCCCCTTATTTCACGTGTTCCCCTTATTTCACGTGTTCCCCTTATTTCACGTGTTCCCCTTATTTCACTTGTTCCCCTTATTTCACGTGTTCCCCTTATTTCACTTGTTCCCCTTATTTCACGTGTTCCCCTTATTTCTCGCGGTTCCCTTTATTTCACGTTTCCCCTTATTTCACTTGTTCCCCTTATTTCACGTGTTCCCCTTCTTTCACGTGTTCCCCTTATTTCACGTGTTCCCCTTATTTCACGTGTTCCCCTTATTTCACGTGTTCCCCTTATTTCACGTGTTCCCCTTATTTCACGTGTTCCCCTTATTTCACGTGTTCCCCTTATTTCACGTGTTCCCCTTATTTCACGTGTTCCCCTTATTTCACGTGTTCCCCTTATTTCACGTGTTCCCTTTATTTTTTTGAGTATCCATATTTAACACTTCACGGCCAGGATTTGTTGCTCCAAAACAAGAGCACATACAGTTGAGCAGTTCAGATGTAGTAACTTGTTAGCAATGTGTGAGGTTGAAATACCTTAACTCAACAATTAGTAAGGGGTCCACATATTTTTGGCCATATACGCTATATATGAAGGCACATCAGGGTTGTGCCTTGTGTTTTAAATAGCGATGTCTTCAACAACCATCTTTGGCAATTCCTCAGGTCAGCAAAGGTTTGTAGACGGCAGTATCAAACCTGTAAACAAAATTAGAGAGTTAAAAGTTGTCCATCAAAATCAGTAAGCTAGCTAATCTATAGAACTATAATTCTAGAATTAGAACGGATGCCATAGGCTAACAAGATTGGTTTGAAATGTGCATAACTGCCGGCAACCTGGAGAGTGTATTAATAATTATACGTTACAATAAGGACACAAAAAAAAAAAGTCAACATGTTGTTGGATGATAAGTGAAAAGTGTTGACCAGTAAGTAGCCTTCATTATTCAAGAGATCAATGCCAAAGGATTGGATTCCATTAAAGGACTTATCCATTACAACATACTACACCACAGCACTTTTCATGCAACGTCCATCAGCAGGTTTATAGTGTGCCAAGGAAGACATTGTGGAAATCCGAATCAATAACTCTATAAAGGCCTGCATGATATTAAATGAGCGAGATTATAGTTTGTAATATGGTCCTTAAAGACCCAATATTTACGATGGCAAAGAATATCAATGTTCATTCAGGCGTTAAAAGGATAACACCACAGAGAAGGTACATCTGCAGGACATCGCGGTGTAGGAGCATGGGTTTCATTACGTCCACATTTTAATTAAAGGTGGGTAATAAGCTTAATGCTCCAGATCAATATAGGCACAGGTATCTCACCAAAGGCTACTGAGAACGCCAAAGGTAATTTTCAGTCTGTGCCCAGTCTAGAAAACACTAGATGTTGGCATGTTTTGATATAAAATCTACTTTAAAAAAAATATATATATATCTCAATGCAAAACCAAAATCAAATATTTATGTTTTATGTCACCCTGGTAAATAAAATGTATCCCATTCTAGGTTCGCTGCTAAACTTGGAATTTTAGATAACTAAATGGTTAACGGAAAAGCGGAGACTAAAATGGCAGATTTTGACTTTCAGCCTAATTTGGTTATTTCAAACGCCATTTTGTGATACAGATTTTATTCTATACTCTCTGACTTACCCTATTCCATTATTATCTGCCCCTCTATAACCCCCTGACTTACCCATTTCCATTATCTGCCCCTCTATAACCCCTGTCTTACCCATTTCCGTTATCTGCCCCTCTATAACCCCTGAATTACCCCATTCCCGTTATCTGCCCCTCTATAACCCCCTGAATTACCCCATTCCGTTATCTGCCCCTCTATAACCCCCTGAATTACCCCATTCCGTTATCTGCCCCTCTATAACCCCCTGAATTACCCCATTCCGTTGTTATCTGCCCCTCTATAACCCCCTGAATTACCCCATTCCGTTATTATCTGCCCCTCTATAACCCCCTGAATTACCCCATTCCGTTATTATCTGCCCCTCTATAACCCCCTGAATTACCCCATTCCGTTATTATCTGCCCCTCTATAACCCCCTGAATTACCCCATTCCGTTATTATCTGCCCCTCTATAACCCCCTTAATTACCCCCTTCCGTTATTATTTGCCCCTCTATTACCCCTGAATTACCCCATTCCCGTTGTTATCACGCCCCTCTATAACCCCTGAATTACCCCATTCGTTATTATCTGCGCCCTCTATATGCCCCTGAATTACCCCATTCCGTTATTATCTGCCCCTCTATAACCTGAATTACCCCATTCGGTTATTATCTGCCCTCCTATAACCCCTGAATTACCCATTCAGTTATCTGCCCCTCTATAACCCCTGAATTACCCCATTCGGTTATTATCCTGCCTCTATAACCCCTGATTACCCCATTCCGGTTATTATCTGCCCTCTACAACCCCCTGAATTACCCCATTCCGTTGTTATCTGCCCTCTATAACCCCTGAATTACCCCATTCGTTGTTATCTGCCCCTCTATAACCCCCTGAATTACCCCATTCCGTTATTATCTGCCCCTCTATAACCCCCTGAATTACCCCATTCCGTTATTATCTGCCCCTCTATAACCCCCTGAATTACCCCATTCCGTTATTATCTGCCCCTCTATAACCCCCTGAATTACCCCATTCAGTTATCTGCCCCTCTATAACCCCCTGAATTACCCCATTCAGTTATTATCTGCCCCTCTATAAGCCCCTGAATTACCCCATTCAGTTATTATCTGCCCCTCTATAACCCCCTGAATTACCCCATTCAGTTATTATCTGCCCCTCTATAACCCCCTTTATTTTACGCGTTCCCTTTATTTTACGCGTTCCCTTTATTGTTTTAAGTATCCATATTTAACACTTCACGGCCAGGATTTGTTGCTCCAAAACAAGAGCACATACAGTTGAGCAGTTCAGATGTAGTAACTTGTTAGCAATGTGTGAGGTTGAAATACCTTAACTCAACAATTAGTAGGGGTCCACATATTTTTGGCCATACACGCTATATATGAAGGCACATCAGGGTTGTGCTTTGTGTTTTAAATAGCGATGTCGTCAACAACCATCTTTGGCAATTCCTCAGGTCAGCAAAGGTTTGTAGACGGCAGTATCAAACCTGTAAACAAAATTAGAGAGTTAAAAGTTGTCCATCAAAATCAGTAAGCTAGCTAATCTATAGAACTATAATTCTAGAATTAGAACGGATGCCATAGGCTAACAAGATTGGTTTGAAATGTGCATAACTGCCGGCAACCTGGAGAGTGTATTAATAATTATCCGTTACAATAAGGACACAAAAAAAAAAAGTCAACATGCTGTTGGATGATAAGTGAAAAGTGTTGACCAGTAAGTAGCCTTCATTATTCAAGAGATCAATGCCAAAGGATTGGATTCCATTAAAGGACTTATCCATTACAACATACTACACCACAGCACTTTTCATGCAACGTCCATCAGCAGGTTTATAGTGTGCCAAGGAAGACATTGTGGAAATCCGAATCAATAACTCTATAAAGGCCTGCATGATATTAAATGAGCGAGATTATAGTTTGTAATATGGTCCTTAAAGACCCAATATTTACGATGGCAAAGAATATCAATGTTCATTCAGGCGTTAAAAGGATAACACCACAGAGAAGGTACATCTGCAGGACATCGCGGTGTAGGAGCATGGGTTTCATTACGTCCACATTTTAATTAAAGGTGGGTAATAAGCTTAATGCTCCAGATCAATATAGGCACAGGTATCTCACCAAAGGCTACTGAGAACGCCAAAGGTAATTTTCAGTCTGTGCCCAGTCTAGAAAACACTAGATGTTGGCATGTTTTGATATAAAATCTACTTTAAAAAAAAAATATATATATATCAATGCAAAACCAAAATCAAATATTTATGTTTTATGTCACCCTGGTAAATAAAATGCATCCCATTCTAGGTTCGCTGCTAAACTTGGAATTTTAGATAACTAAATGGTTAACGGAAAAGCGGAGACTAAAATGGCAGATTTTGACTTTCAGCCTAATTTGGTTATTTCAAACGCCATTTTGTGATACAGATTTTATTCTATACTCTCTGACTTACCCTATTCCATTATTATCTGCCCCTCTATACCCCCTGAATTACCCCATTCCATTATTATCTGCCCCTCTATACCCCCTGACTTACCCCATTCCATTATTATCTGCCCCTCTATACCCCCTGACTTACCCCATTCAGTTATTATCTGCCTCTATACCCCCTGACTTACCCCATTCAGTTATCTGCCTCTATACCCCCTGACTTACCCCATTCAGTTATTATCTGCCTCTATACCCCCTGACTTACCCCATTCAGTTATCTGCCTCTATACCCCCTGACTTACCCCATTCAGTTATTATCTTCCCCTCTATACCCCCTGACTTACCCCATTCAGTTATTATCTGCCTCTATACCCCCTGACTTACCCCATTCAGTTATTATCTGCCTCTATACCCCCTGACTTACCCCATTCAGTTATTATCTGCCTCTATACCCTCTGACTTACCCCATTCAGTTATCTGCCCCTCTATACCCCCTGCCTTACCCCATTCAGTTATCTGCCCCTCTATACCCCCTGACTTACCCCATTCAGTTATCTGCCCCTCTATACCCCCTGACTTACCCCATTCAGTTATCTGCCCCTCTATACCCCCTGACTTACCCCATTCAGTTATTATCTGCCCCTCTATACCCCCTGACTTACCCCATTCAGTTATTATCTTCCCCTCTATACCCCCTGACCTACCCCATTCAGTTATTATCTGCCTCTATACCCCCTGACTTACCCCCTTCAGTTATTATCTGCCCCTCTACATCCCCCCTCCCACTCCCCCTGTGTCACTCACCCCATGCTGTAACTCCCGCTCCCCGGTCCGGGCAGTAAGGCGCGATCTCTCCCGCTGCCCGCTCTATATAGGCCACGCCCCCCGCCCCGGAAGCTGCCTCGCTCGCGGCCCACGTGGTGACCCAGAGCCCTCTCTGTCTATGGCGCGCGGCCCACGCTGGTTCCGGGGTCACAGGATCTCGCGAGATCTCCCGGGTATATCAGGCCGCTTCCGCCCTCCTTCGGCCTTCTATTCTACTGAAAGCACGTAAGTGATGGCGGCCGGCTGGAGGGGGGCCTGGGGACAATCCGCCAACATCCTCGCCATCCTCGCTCTATCACACCGCCCGGGGGTCGGCATGGGGGGCTGGGGGGTCTCAGGGTTATAGCGGCTGGATATTGGGGGGTCTCTGGGTTATAGCGGCTGGATATTGGGGGGTCTCTGGGTTATAGCGGCTGGATATTGGTGGGTCTCTGGGTTATAGCGGCTGGCTATTGGGGGTCTCTGGGTTATAGCGGCTGGATATTGGGGGGTCTCTGGGTTACAGCGGCTGGCTATTGGGGGGTCTCTGGGTTACAGCGGCTGGCTATTGGGGGGTCTCTGGGTTACAGCGGCTGGATATTGGGGGGGGGCTCTCTATACTGACAGTCCTGCACTGCCCAGGCTATTCACTATACTGCGATATGGGGGACATAGACAGCGAGGTTTATAACGGATGCTGATGGCTGACTTGAAGGATTTCTGGGCCCCAAACTCTCTCATTGTACCCCCAGCAGGTCATACAGAAGGGACCCCTATTGTAATGTGATCCTGCAGGATGATGGGCATGGTGTGCCCCCTGGGTAAATACTACTAAATAAAGCTTCACCCAATGCTGCATTAAATGCAATGACTTATGGGGTGCCCCCTGGTAAATACTATTAAATAAAGCTTCACCTAATGCTGCATTAAATGCAATGGTTTATGGTGTCCCCTGGTAAATAAAGCGTATTCTATTCTAGAACCACATAGAGCATCACATTCTGATTCCTAGACTGCCACTCTAAACATTCACTAAACTGTAACTTCCTCCTTCATTGAGCGGAAGTGATCTGGGTGCCTATAGTGGTCCTTTAACTTACAGAATTGACTGCTGCATTAGGGTGTCACATAGCCCATTTGGATGACTGGAACAGCAATAAACAAATCAATTATTCCCTTTAGCATTTAAATAGGTAATACAATAATGGCTGTTTTTAAGCGTCTCAACAAGGAGGAAGTTACATTTTAGTGAATGTTTAGAGTGGCAGTCTAGGAATCAGAATGTGATGCTCTATATGGTTCTGGAATAGAATACGCTTTATTTACCAGGGGACACCATAAACCATTGCATTTAATGCAGCATTAGGTGAAGCTTTACCAGGGGACACACCATAAACCATTGCATTTAATGCAGCATTGGGTGAAGCTTTATTTAGTAGTATTTACCCAGTGGGCACACCATGCCCATCATCCTGCAGGATCACATTACAATAGGGTTCCCTTCTGTATGACCTGCTGGGGGTACATTGAGAGAGTTTGGGGCCCAGAAATCCTCCAAGTCAGCCATCAGCCTCCGTTATAAACCTCGCTGTCTATGCCCCCCATATCGCAGTATAGTGAATAACCCGGGCAGTGCAGGACTATCAGTATAGAGAGCCCCCCCAATATCCAGCCGTTATGAAGTGGTCTGGGTGCCAGGTCTATCTAGTGTTAACCCTTTCTGCTGAAACTATGTTTACAAATGGGATATTCCAGCCTCTAGTGGCTCTCATTGACAGCCGCTAGAGGCGTTTCTCACTGTAATTTTCACAGTGAGAAGACGCCAGCATCCATAGGAAAACTTTGAGAATGCTTTCCTATGGACTGACTGAATGCACGTGCCGCGCATGCAAATTCAGCCGATGACGTCGGAAGGAGGAGAGTCCCCAGCGCCGAGGAAGCCCGGCGCTGGAGAAAGGGAAGTTTTTAACTCCTTCCTCCAACCTCATCCTGGCGGGAGTGGGACCCTGAGGTTGGTGGCACCCTCAGGGCACCATAGTGCCAGGAAAAAGTTTGTTTTTCTGGCACTATAGTGGTCCTTTAATATTTTAAAGTGCCAACATGTTCTGCAGCTCAGTCCATTTGGGGTGCATTGATAACACAATTTACATAACAGTACAAAAGGAAAAGTACCACAACAGTGAGCTTGGGGTTAAATAAACCTTGTTTTTATTCTTTAATTTTTAAAGCTTTGATTTTATTTAAAAATGTCTTACCTGTTTGTTTCTCTTTACTTTATAGCAAATGGCGGACAACGCCGGTGAAAACAGGGGAGGCTTCCGCGGAGGCTTTGGCAGTGGTGGCCGAGGCCGTGGTCGCGGAAGAGGCAGGGGCCGTGGTAGAGGCCGCGGAGCTCGGGGTAAAGCAGATGACAAGGAAGTAAGTATTGTTCGTAACACAAAGTAGGATATCTGCCTTCCTAATCTTGTGGACCATTGAAATCTTAAAGTACTTTTATTTTTTTTGAATCGCATATCTGCATTAGAACTGGTGCCACTAAAAACAAAAAAATAGATCATGTATACAGGCAAATTAGCCCTAGGACTCCTCCAATATATGTACAACTAAAGTGTATTTAAAAAAAACACTTAACTTTCAGTAGGTCTTCTGTGATTTATCCCTATCATATGTCCCATGTGCTTCTCATACAAAAGAGTATGCAAGCAAACTACCAGCATGCAATTAACTTGCATACAGAATTGAGTTGGACATGAAACTTGAATCCTTAAAATAGAGCTGTCCATTTTGGAGGTCTTGGTATATTATCTGACAACAGATCTGGTGGCTGCAGGGTGCTGGGAGTTGAGTTTTACTTTCCTCAGGCTTCCCGATGCAGCTGTATTTGGCCCCTGGCGCTTCAGCTGCCAAGAGCCTAGTCAGTGCTGTGCTCTTGAACATGCGCAGGAAAACATGGAGGTCTAGACAGGATCCTCCATAGACCTAGTCTGAATCCCACAGCCATCATTTGTGATGGATCCTGGCTTTGGACAAAAATTGGAAGAGGAGCTCCTACTTTGGTCAACATCAGGCATTACCGCAAAGCTTTCCGTACTGTCTTATGATCACTTTGAATTGTTGGCATTTCAGTGACATTCCAATGAAGTCTTAATCAGTATTTTATAAAGATTATATCTTTATTAGATATTGGCAAGTGACAGGTCCATTTTAAGTAGAATTTGGAGTCTGGTATAAACAGGTGCATACAAACTAGGCATTGTTTGACGCTGTAAGTAAATGACACTGCAAAAATTCAGACAACATGGACTGTCACTTCTGAGAATATTTATTTTATTCCCCAAGGTGACACTGCCCCTTACATGGTGATGTCCAGAAATGAAGGGCTACATATCTGAACTCTAATTCCTTGTTGCTGTCTTTCATTACTAGCAACATAATATACCACGCAACATGACACTATTGTTCCCTTGCTTGTTAGACTACTACAGTGTCTTGTAAAAGGCCCCATAAGACTGGGATCTTCCACATAACTATTGATCGCATAAAACATGTATGTAAACATCTAAACCACTTTACAGTCTAGCAAATCTTGCTGTGCGGGATTAATCTGAAAACAAATGGCCAACATTTATTTATGTGGACACACGGTCATCTCTAACCTTCCTGGTTATCATGGAGGTAAAACCATTTATGTAAATATCTCTTGTTTTTACAGTGGGTTCCAGTCACCAAGCTCGGTCGTCTGGTAAAGGACATGAAAATCAAGTCCCTTGAAGAAATCTACCTGTTCTCCCTTCCCATCAAGGTTAGTTTTAAGCTTGCTCATCAAGTAAAGTGGGGGAGGGGGGTCATTCCACAGCTTGAGAGGTGCAGAAAAGGGGTTGACAATAAAGCAAAATTTGCTTTATAATGCTATAACAAAGTGTACACGTTGTACTGAAGGTGGGTTTCTGGAGTGCCCCTTTAACTTGCTTACAGCAAACCTTTGCAGTCAGAAGCTGATAGGTGAGGTATAACGTGCATAGAAAGCTATTGCGGCTTTAGGAACGACTAACACACTTCCTGCTTTAGTGATGGCTCACTGCAGACGCTGCAAATCCTAGATTGCGTTTAAAACTGCGCAAAATGGGGGGTCAATAAAATCGGACCATAGCTTTGAAAAGGTCTCATACTTGCAAACAAACACAATTGGTGCCAGAGAGCTCCAGACTCTAACAAATTTAATGACGAGCGCTGCAGAATAACTTGGGGCTATACAAATACCAATAATAAACATGGTTATAGTGCCTACAGTGCCCCCTTAAGTGATCTTTACAAATATGGCTGCATCAAATTTTATCCAAAATTCTTGTTTTTTGATAGTTATGTATTTAGATAAATATTCTTATAAAGCATTATAAATACAAAAGTTTTATGGACGTAGAATGGGTTAAAGATTGCTGGATAAGTATAGCTTTGCTGTTATTATGGAGGCTAGAACTCTGCTTCAGGAAAGCGTTCACCCATTTGCTTTTTTCAAAGTTCACCCATTTGCTTTTTTCATCATCCATAGGAGTCTGAAATCATCGACTTCTTCCTGGCCTCCTCTCTCAAGGATGAGGTTCTTAAAATTATGCCTGTGCAGAAGCAGACACGTGCCGGTCAGCGAACCAGGTTCAAGGTATGGATCACATGCAAAAAACATGGGCTTCTCTCCTGTATTTAGTCTAGTACAGTTTGAAGAATTTTTGTATATTCTTTTAATCGTTGCCTTAAATATTTCTCTTTAGGCTTTTGTTGCCATTGGAGACTACAATGGACATGTCGGTCTTGGTGTGAAATGTTCCAAAGAAGTTGCCACTGCTATCCGTGGAGCCATCATCCTGGCCAAACTTTCCATCGTACCAGTCCGTAGAGGCTATTGGGGTAACAAGATCGGCAAACCCCACACCGTACCCTGCAAGGTGTGTATGTGGAAACAATGACAAGCTAATGGCTGCGTGGCCACTTACCAAATCCCTAGTTTGGGCAAAAGCTAGGCACTATAAAATAAAATGCACATTAAATCTCAGCTGTTCTGGCAATCTCTAGCCTGCACAATAGACTTTACTTCCCAGCTTTCTTGGAAACTTGTAAACCATGAAACCAGTCCTCTAAGCTGTCTAATCTCTCAGCTCTGCTCAGTTACACCTATATATGTGGTGTGGTTGTCTTTACGTGAGAGAGAAAGTAACGCATTTCTAATGCACGGCAGGTTGACCATTTACTCCGGTCATCCTGTTCCTTTTTGAGGTGCTACATAAAGAATGTTTCATTCTAGAACAGTGGTTCCCAAACTAGCTCGCATTGCCCAGCAACAGTACATAATTTATGCAATTTACTTTTCTATTCCAGTGGGGGTGGTTACAAAACCTGGACTAGTTAGGAAACCATTGTTCTGGAACATGTGGGAATCCCAGCTTAAAGGAACTGGACTTATTGTGCAAGCGAAAAATTCTTCAGTCAGTGCCTAGTCACTGTAGCATTATAGACAATTGGAATATGAATAAAACATCCAATTGACCCTTCTGTTAATATTCTACAGTTATTAAATGTTTCCTGATATTTAACAAATTGCTTGTGTTTAATGGCTTATATTGTCTGTCTTCCAGGTGACTGGTCGCTGTGGCTCTGTGTTGGTGCGTCTGATCCCAGCCCCCAGAGGTACTGGCATTGTGTCTGCCCCCGTTCCCAAGAAACTGCTGATGATGGCTGGTATTGACGACTGTTATACATCAGCAAGGGGCTGCACTGCCACCCTTGGCAACTTTGGTAAGTGGTCTTACCCTGGATCTAAATGTGCAATCCAGTGTAGAGATAATACAGCCATTGACTGCACTTGCAGTTCTTTAATGTTATCTCTTGGAACGTAAAGCTTTTAGTTTACACCTAACTGTATTGGCTGAAACAGATAATTCTATCATTCTCTCAGCTCTGCTCAGTTACACTCTTCCTACATAGTGTACCTGTCTTTACATGGGAGAGAAAGCAGTATGAGCTTACAATGCACGACAGGCTAGCCCTGTTCTGTGGCCACCTTGTTCCTGTTTGAAGCTCTACAAGGTTTCCACATCCCAGTATAGTAAAGGGGATTATAAGAGGCAAGATATTAAACTTACCAATTTTCTCCTTCAGCTAAAGCCACTTTTGATGCCATCTCAAAGACTTACAGCTACCTGACTCCTGACCTCTGGAAGGAGACTGTGTTCACAAAGTCCCCATACCAGGTAATTTCAATCCACTGAAGCATTTTGAGTTTACCTTAACCATCTCTATGGTCACAGCATTTCTGCATGTCAATTGCACACATGTGGCTTCATGTTTCCAGTATAAAAAAATACAGAACAGCAGAATATATAAAAAGGTATTTAAAGAGATTTTAAGACTTCAAAGGGGAATTTCATTTGAGTACTCTAACTAAAGCTGTATTAGTATTGATCTAGAACAGGCTTCCCCAAACTCCAGCCCTCCAGATGTTGCTGAACTACAACTCCCATGCTTGTCACCCTATCTAGTTCATTCATAGAATCATGGGAGTTGTAGTTCAGAGCCTGCTGTATAATATGGATTTAGGATTTGTTTTGTACAAGACCTTCCTGATTCAGTGTTTGTGTGGGCAACACTGAAAATACTATGGGAAAACAGGCCCCATGTTTGAGTGGAATTACACTGGCGTATAATGTAAGAATGAGCAGTTTGTGAAGTGACTTACAATAACTGAATTGCTCAAAGAACATCTTCAGATATACTAACTTTTTTAGTTAAAGTAATAATTGGTAGTGCAAGTCTTGTTATACAGAACTTCTAACTTTTTTTCTTCCCTTCTGTCTGTATAGGAGTATACTGACCATCTTGCAAAGACTCACAGCAGAGTGTCTGTGCAGAGGACCCAGGCTGCCGCTGTACCTGCCACCTCCTAAGGAAAACTTCTCAATTTGAAAATAAAACGAACCTTGTTTTGACAATAAATTGTCTGTTTCTTTAACTTGCAGTACATCAAATTGTGAAAATCTTTCTTTAATGTGGTGGGAACTGAGGACCTAAACAGGCACCAGGGCATTATACCATTATTAATACAGACTTGTATTCCTAATGTTCCTGTAATGAGTTTTATGAATTTGTCAAACTGCCACCTCACTTGGAAAAGTGGCACTGCCTCTATGAAATACTTATTTTGAATGAGTTGATATTTCACTGAAGTAAAGATATACTGAGACAATGTAGGGGACCAGGATGTCACTAGTGACCAGCAGAGAATTGATTCTTTGGAAGATCTCATGGGATCTTTCTTGGAACTCAGTGCTGTACATGCAAGAGTACAGCAGTAACATTTGGCACTGAAGCACTAAGGGTGGAAGAGTACTGGCCAAAAGATGGTTGCGCCTGTAAGCGGCAGGTTCAGGTATGTAGAACTCACTTTTTTCTGCCCCCAGTGGCAATGTCACTGTCAGGGGGTCTTTGCAAAGTCCCTAGACAAGGACCATGCTGCTTTAACTCCTGGAATACTTTTGGCATTTGTGATGTTAAGCATTAATTGAAGAGACTAGTGTGTCAAAAATGTGATCTATAATAGTTAAAACTGATTTAGAGCAGAGGAATGCCACTAGGTGTTAAGCATGCATTGCAAACTTGCTGGATGGTACAGATAAGTTGTTTGGGTGCCATTAGTGTCCCTTTTTAAAATACTTCAATGAATGTAGGTTATGAAAAGGAAAAATACATTAAAGGACCACTCTAGACACCCAGACCACTTCAGCTTAATGAAGTGGTCTGGGTGCCAGGTCCCCCCTTTTTTTTTTTTTTTTTTTTAACATAGAACTTTCAGAGAAACTCCTATGTTTATAATAGGATTAATCCAGTGAGAACACGCAAGCGTCCATTATGAATGCTTTCCTATGAGACCAGCTGAAAGTGTGCGCAGCTCTTGCCGTAGGTGCGCATTTAGCCGAAAGGGCGGAGAGCTCCCTGCTCGGCGCTGGAAAAGTAAGTTTTAACCCTTTCCTCTCCCTAGAGCCAGGCGGGAGGGGGATCCTGAGGGTGGGGGCACCCTCAGGGCACTATAGTGGTCCTTTAAGTCTCCATTTGTGGTTTTCATTTGTTTTCTATTATGATGTTGACCCCTGTTTTAAAGTATTATGAAGCTAATGCATTAATTGAAGGGACACTCACTCTAGGTACCTTCAATGACCTCTTCAGCTCATTGAAGTGTTCTGGTTGCAATAGCCCTACTCTGGTTGCAATAATTACCTCTGAGGGTTAATTCCACCTCTACTGGCTGTCTACTAGAGGGACTTCCTGAATTGAAATAGACCTTGTGGTCTGTTATCTGATGCTGGACATCCTCACACTGTGCATTAAATAGTGCTTACCCATGGGGAAATCCAAATGCAAACACTGCCATTGCTGCACACATGTATTACGTCTCCCCCGACAGCTGTCGTCTGAATAGGAGCATGACCCAGCACTGAAGGACATTGGTGCTGGATTCAGGTAAGTGACGTCAGCCCTGCAGGAGGGCACTGTAAAATCCCAAGTGCGAGATGTCTTATATTTAATAACAGGTGCTATTCTGGCATTGTGCTATATAAGCAGCAGTCAAACCTAACACAAAGTAGATAAAAAGGTGTATAGTAACATTAAAACTGTCCAAGCATGCAGCTTGTTGGGGTTCCACATCTGGATGAGGAAAACCTATTTACAAGTCACAAAGAAAACTGATAGTCCATGTCAGCAACAAAACCATATTAAATGTGGCCCCCATTTTAATTAAATGGACTATATCATGAATCTCAAATTTTGACCTTTTAAAGTACACTCCAGTCCCTAAAATCAATCTAGAAGTTATTTTGGGGGCATAGATGCCACTACAACCTTGCAATTACAAAATAGCAATTTCTGGGAAATGCTTTGTTTCTTTTACAATTCCTAGTGATCATAAACTGTAAGACAGACACTAGTTTCTACCAAAACAATTCCATTCAATTATTGGATCTCTTGCAGACATTAGAAGCTGTGTGCATCCAAGGCTTCTCATACAGAAGTGTAATTTGCTAATCTCTGATAGGCCATGTACTTAAAGGACTACTATAGGCAACCAGATCACTGCAGGTTAATGAAGTGGTCTGGGTGCCTGGTCCATCTAAGGTTAACCCTGCAGCTTTAAACATGGCAGTTTCAGAGAAACTGCTATGTTTACAATAGGGTTAATCCGGCCTCTAGAAGCGCTTCTCACTGTGAAAATACGCTGATATCGGAAGAGGGAGAAGAGTTCCCCAGCGCTGAGAGAGTCTGGCGCTGGAGAAAGGTAAGTGATTAAACCCTCCCTCCCCCTTCAGACCGGCAGGGACCTATTAACACTACAGTGGTCATTTAATGCTTTTCTATGAAAAGCATCTAATTGGACAAATGTCATCATGATGGAAGACTTCAAAAGGTGGAGGATTGGGCTGCGCTGAAGAGACTGTCACAGCACTCACAGGTAGGTGTAAGAGCTTTATATTTAAGACATATGAATTTTACTATAGCTTCAAGGGACCCTGTAGGCACCCAGACCACTTGAGCGTTTTGAAGTGGTCTGGGTGCAGTGTCCCTTTTGCACCTAGTGCTGCAATGTAAAACATTGCACTTTCAGAGAACTGTGATTTTTACATGGCAGCTCTAAGTCTCCTCTCAGTGGCCAGACAGCCACTGGGGGCGCTTCCAGAATCAAAACTGACCTTTGGTCCGTTATCTTACGCTGGACATCCTCACGCTTTGCATGAGGACATTCAGCGTCAGATTTTTTTCCCATAGGAATAATAATGCTTTCCTATGGGAAAATGTGAGTGCGGCCATTGCCGTGTGGGCGAAGCCTGACCGCTAGATTTAGGTTAGTGGCTGAGGGGGGGGAGGGGAGAAGACTTTTTAAACTGGTCAGAAAAACGGCTGCAATAATTACCTTGCAGGGTTAACTCCTGGACACTTCCCTGCAAGGTGAATTATAGCACCTCCAGCGGACGCTCAATTCCCCATAGGAAAGCATTTAAAAGCATGCGCATTAGGTTTCCCCAGCGGGCGGGATCAGTCTCGCCCACCGGCCGACGCAATTTAGAGGAGGAGCGGCGGAAAAAGCGACGTGGGAAGTCACTGAAGGGGTTTTCACCCCTTCAGCAACAGGGGATTGGAGTGTGAGGGGACCTGCACTGGAGAGTCCCTTTAATAAATATGTACAGCTTTCCTGTTGGCAGTGGCACAACATAAGGTACTCTTTAAAACATGTGAATATAAAGTATAGATAAAAATATACTGCAAAGTACATTAACCCCTTAAGGACACATGACATGATTCCCTTTTATTCCAGAAGTTTGGTCCTTAAGGGGTTAAAGGAACTCTCTAAACACCATAACCACTACACTGTGCTTATCTAGGTGCTAGGAGTGCCCTGGGAACATCCCATGGTGGGATGTCAAACTGTTTTCGCACCACTTACCTGGACTGCATTAGTGTCACATCCCTTGCATGTGGTCTTACCCCTGCAGGAGAAGCCAGATTGCTCTTAAGCAGGGGTTCCCAGCCCAGTCTTCAAGTACCCCCTACCAGTTCAGGATTTAGGGATTACCCTGTCGTGGAGGTGGTTTTTTTTGTTCTAAAAACCACCTTAAACAACTGGTCAATCCCTAAATTCTGGACTGTTAGGGGGTACTTGAGGACTGGGTTGGGAACCACTGCTCTAAAGAACAAAGCAGGATCCTACAGAACGGCCATCATCAGCGGAGAGCGACAACTGAGATCTCTTTTAATGAACCAGTCGTGTATCAGGTATGCTTTGCTCTACATAGACCTACGGCTTCTCCTGCTAAATAAGATGTGACACAGGCACCCAGAAGAACCCGGGTTGAGTCAAACTGTACTAAAAAAAAATTAGTTTGATATTTTATTGTGGGGAACCATAAACATCACAGTGGCCTGCAGTGGTTATGATGATTGGAATGTTCCTTTAATTTTGTATAACGCAATGTGTAGATTTACTAGTCACCAGTCCAGCAAATGTAAAATTACGAGCACCTTTAACCGAACTCTCAAATTTACCATGGCCTGATAATTGGCAGATCAATCATTAACAGATAAAAATTAATGACAAAAAACATAATTTTAAATAATGATTCAATGTATAATATTTATTGTTGAGGTTTACAGTTTCCACATGCATTCTGAAAGACAAAAAACAAAGTGAAAATGTACAAGAACTTTGTCAATCACAGTCTGCTTGGCTCCGTTTAGGAGAATTCAGACTCTTTCTCTGCCGCCGACGCTTTCCTTTCTGCGATCATCCTGTGCTTCTGCTTCATCAGACATTTTCTAGCATTGCCATAAGCGCCAAGGTCTTGATCTAAAAAAAAAAAAAAAAAAGATATAAAAACCATTACCTACACATACAAAATCCTCACCTGAAAGATGGAATTTATCAAATCCATTTAACCCCATATTGCAAATGTGACACTCCCCCACCTGGCATGCCAGCTTTGCTCCCTCAGTCTGTACACAGCTAATCTGGATAATTAAAAGGGTGAGACACTAATCAACTTAAGGCAACTATAATAGTGAATTTCAGACAGTCATTTCCAAATGCTGAAATAATAAATTAAAATAAAATTAGAATCTAAAGTTCAATTAATTAAAATAAAATGGTTAGTATAGAAGATCAAATACTGCTAGTATGTCATCCACCCCACCCCCATTTTAATTTTTTTATTTTAAATACTATCCAAAAGTCCTTCCATCAGTTGTGCTATTTAAATAGAAATCTGATTTCCATAAGAAGGATATTTTATATTGTTCATATATTCTTTATTACTTGAACTATGGTTCATCTTCACAATTTCATATATGCATGTATTACAATATAATATATGCTCTCATTTAAAAATAATCAAATAATATTTGACACTATGCTGAGCAAGGGGCTGATTTGTCAAAACAATATCTTCAGATAGGTCTATATTAAGTTTTATTGTATAATATTACTGCACACGCTGGTATATTATAAACAAAACACAAAACCCCAAAAGACTTGGCATTATTCAGAATCACCAGTTGCACCCACAAGACATTCTAGCGCACACAGAAATAAAAGCAACAAGCCTTACATCTGGACTGGTAACCTTTGGCTGCTTCTGTAAACTGAGCCACCTCGTTGGCACAGTTCTGGATATAGCTGTGACCTTCCCTCTGCTGGCAAGCTCTCATTCTTTCCTGAAGGATCTTCACAATCTCTTGATCAACTTTGCTAAAATTAAGGAACGGTTAAAAGTTAATTAATACACCGCAAGAATGTTTTATTCCTCGAGTTGAACAGAAATTCAAATATGGTAACGGTTGATGGAGTAAGCATTTTCCAGCCTAATCATATTTGTAAAACTCTCCTTTCCTGGAAAGTCCAGTCACAATAAATGGTTATTCTAAGCACCATAAAGTTACAATATACAATCTAACATATCTTTTTGTAATTCAGTACTTTAATATCTGTGTTCTGTTTGCACACTAGGCTATGGAAATGCTATTGAATACACAAGGGCCCATTGTAACCAGCGTTTGCCAATAACCTAGAGGAATAAAACGTTAATACGGTATGCAGAATTAAATTCTGTTAAATGCACACACTACATCCAAAGGGAAAACAAAGTGCTTGGAGGGACACTCCGCTATCTCTCCCTCCATGCATGAACAAGTTAAAACACCCT
The DNA here is from genome assembly GCA_933207985.1 of Pelobates cultripes. NCBI lineage: Eukaryota > Metazoa > Chordata > Amphibia > Anura > Pelobatidae > Pelobates > Pelobates cultripes. The sequence continues at coordinate 136,258,132 of OW240918.1, read as the reverse complement.
CCCCTCCCCCCCTCACCTTAATTCCAATGCTGAGGTCCCCGGCGCTGGATCGCTCTCCTCCTCCAGCAACGTTACACCGATGGAGGAACATAATGCGCGTGTGCGGCAGGCATCACATATGGATTAGACCATAACCATAGAAAACCACTGACAGAGGACAGGGACACTGCACCCAGACCACTTCAATGGAATGAAGTGGACTGGGAGCCTATTGTATGTATGTATGTCTCCCATACACTGTGTGTATATAATAGAATGTCTCTCATACACTCTGTGTGCATTTTTCTTCATTGGGGTATAGCTAAACGAAGATTTCAAAAACTGCAGATCTCTTGTCTGCTGCCTTTGCAAACCCTCCCCTTCCAACCCCGCCCAGACATTCTGTGCCCGTCCAATCACAGACTTCCCAATGCAGTTCAATCAGAAATCTTTGCAAGGCAATTGCTGCCTCGATTCTATCTCCACTGAGCTGAACAACCAAAAGCTAACAGGACTGGTTGTCTGATTGAAAGCCAGGGGGGAGCAACAATGTTATTTTCAAAAAGTGCCAATTTTGAATTAAAAGCTGCACTTTTGTTTTCTCCAATTGAAAAAAACAAAAAAAAAACCCCACACACATTCTTCATGCATAAAACACTTCTTAGGCGTCTGGAGTATCTCCTTAATTTCAGCCCATACACTCCTTTACACCTCATAAATAAAATCCCTATTTATAAGATAGAAACACAGCCAATGAAACTGAAGGGCTTTATGTGTGTGGAGTGTCCCTTTAAGAAATAAAGAAAAGTGGGAAAGAGGAGACCAGAAAGAAAAGTGAAGGTAAGGATAGACACTCACTGATCTCTCTTCCACTGCATCTCTGCCTCAAAAAAACATAAATAGTCCCCAACTTGGCATTCCGTCAGGTCAGGCACACGGCGATACTGTCTATGGTAGTAATAATACTTGTTCTTTGAGCGCTGACGATCAACCCAGTCTGAAAAACAGAATGTATGCTAGACAAATCAGAATCCATTCAGTTACCTGCCATTTGAAATGCAAATACATATTTCACCCCATCACATTTTTCCTATATACACACCATTATACATTAGACATGTGCAATCCATTTCGGGCAGAATATGAATTCGGACGAATTTCAGGCAATTCGGACATTCGGATACTTCCGAATAGCCGAAGTGCCGAATTACCAAGGTCCTGAAATTACTGAAGTTCCGAAGCACAGTATTGCCTAAGTACTAATATACTTACCCAGTGGAAGAAGAAGAATGTTACATTGTATACAATTTTAAATAAAAAGTATACAAACGTAGCCAGGATTCAGCTGTAAGCATGAGCAACATTTACAACAATCAAGTAACACACATTCATATAAAATGCAAGTTACTTGGCCAGTCAATGTAATGACAGGAATGAATAAGTAGATAACTGTCTAATTCCCACGGTATTAGGGAGCTATCTACTAAAAGGCTGAAAGATCTAAATTGGTCTTTCAGACAAATTTACTAATACTAAGTAAAGATTAACTATAATGTCTCCCATACACTGCGTGTGTGTAGAATAAAATGTCTCCCATACACTGCGTGTGTGTAGAATAAAATGTCTCCCATACACTGCGTGTGTGTAGAATAAAATGTCTCCCATACACTGCGTGTGTGTAGAATAAAATGTCTCCCATACACTGCGTGTGTATAGAATAAAATGTCTCCCATACACTGCGTGTGTATAGAATAAAATGTCTCCCATACACTGCGTGTGTATAGAATAAAATGTCTCCCATACACTGCGTGTGTATAGAATAAAATGTCTCCCATACACTGCGTGTGTATAGAATAAAATGTCTCCCATACACACTGCGTGTGTATAGAATAAAATGTCTCCCATACACTGCGTGTGTATAGAATAGAATGTCTCCCATACACTGTGTGTGTATAGAATAGAATGTCTCCCATACACTGTGTGTGTATAGAATAGAATGTCTCCCATACACTGTGTGTGTATAGAATAGAATGTCTCCCATACACTGTGTGTGTGTAGAATAGAATGTCTCCCATACACTGTGTGTGTGTAGAATAGAATGTCTCCCATACACTGTGTGTGTGTAGAATAGAATGTCTCCCATACACTGTGTGTGTATAGAATAGAATGTCTCCCATACACTGTGTGTGTGTAGAATAGAATGTCTCCCATACACTGTGTGTGTATAGAATAGAATGTCTCCCATACACTGTGTGTGTATAGAATAGAATGTCTCCCATACACTGTGTGTGTGTGTATAATAGAATGTCTCCCATACACTGTGTGTGTGTATATAATAGAATGTCTCCCATACACTGTGTGTGTGTATAATATAATGTCTCCCATACACTGTGTGTGTGTGTATATAATAGAATGTCTCCCATGCACTGTGTGTGTATATAATAGAATGTCTCCCATACACTGTGTGTGTATATAATAGAATGTCTCCCATACACGGAGTGTGTGTATATAATAGAATGTCTCCCATACACGGAGTGTGTGTATATAATAGAATGTCTCCCATACACGGAGTGTGTGTATATAATAGAATGTCTCCCATACACTGTGTGTATATAATAGAATGTTTCCCATACACTATGTGTGTATATAATAGAATGTCTCCCATACACTGTGTGTGTGTATATATAATAGAATGTCTCCCATACACTGTGTGTGTGTGTATATAATAGAATGTCTCCCATACACTGTGTGTGTGTGTATATAATAGAATGTCTCCCATACACTGTGTGTATAAAATAGAATGTCTCCCATACACTGTGTGTGTGTGTATATAATAGAATGTCTCCCATACACTGTGTGTGTATAGAATAGAATGTCTCCCATACACTGTGTGTGTATAGAATAGAATGTCTCCCATACACTGTGTGTGTATAGAATAGAATGTCTCCCATACACTGTGTGTGTATAGAATAGAATGTCTCCCATACACTGTGTGTGTATAGAATAGAATGTCTCCCATACACTGTGTGTGTATAGAATAGAATGTCTCCCATACACTGTGTGTGTATAGAATGTCTCCCATACACTGTGTGTGTATAGAATGTCTCCCATACACTGTGTGTGTATAGAATAGAATGTCTCCCATACACTGTGTGTGTATAGAATAGAATGTCTCCCATACACTGTGTGTGTGTATAGAATAGAATGTCTCCCATACACTGTGTGTGTGTATAGAATAGAATGTCTCCCATACACTGTGTGTGTGTATAGAATAGAATGTCTCCCATACACTGTGTGTGTGTATAGAATAGAATGTCTCCCATACACTGTGTGTGTATAGAATAGAATGTCTCCCATACACTGTGTGTGTGTATAGAATAGAATGTCTCCCATACACTGTGTGTGTGTAGAATAGAATGTCTCCCATACACTGTGTGTGTATAGAATAGAATGTCTCCCATACACTGTGTGTGTATAGAATAGAATGTCTCCCATACACTGTGTGTGTGTATAGAATGTCTCCCATACACTGTGTGTGTGTATATAATAGAATGTCTCCCATACACTGTGTGTGTGTATATAAGAATGTCTCCCATACACTGTGTGTGTGTATAATATAATGTCTCCCATACACTGTGTGTGTGTGTGTATAATATAATGTCTCCCATACACTGTGTGTGTGTGTGTATATAATAGAATGTCTCCCATGCACTGTGTGTGTATATAATAGAATGTCTCCCATACACTGTGTGTGTATATAATAGAATGTCTCCCATACACGGTGTGTGTGTATATAATAGAATGTCTCCCATACACTGTGTGTGTATATAATAGAATGTCTCCCATACACTGTGTGTGTGTATATAATAGAATGTCTCCCATACACTGTGTGTGTATAGAATAGAATGTCTCCCATACACTGTGTGTGTATAGAATAGAATGTCTCCCATACACTGTGTGTGTATAGAATAGAATGTCTCCCATACACTGTGTGTGTATAGAATAGAATGTCTCCCATACACTGTGTGTGTATAGAATAGAATGTCTCCCATACACTGTGTGTGTATAGAATAGAATGTCTCCCATACACTGTGTGTGTATAGAATAGAATGTCTCCCATACACTGTGTGTGTATAGAATAGAATGTCTCCCATACACTGTGTGTGTATAGAATAGAATGTCTCCCATACACTGTGTGTGTATAGAATAGAATGTCTCCCATACACTGTGTGTGTGTAGAATAGAATGTCTCCCATACACTGTGTGTGTGTAGAATAGAATGTCTCCCTTACTACTGTGTGTGTGTATAGAGAATAAATGTCTCCCATACACTGTGTGTGTGTATGAAATAGAATGGTCTCCCTTACACTGTGTGTGTGTATAGAATAGAATGTCTCCCTTTTACTTTATTGTGTAGTAGTATAAAATAGAATGTCCTCCCATACACTGTGTGGTAGTGTGCCAGAATAAAGGGAATATCTCCCATACCACTTTCTGTGTGTGTATAGAATAGAATGTCTCCCATACACTGTGTGTGTGTATAGAATGTCTCCCATACACTGTGTGTGTGTATATAATAGAATGTCTCCCATACACTGTGTGTGTGTATATAAGAATGTCTCCCATACACTGTGTGTGTGTATAATATAATGTCTCCCATACACTGTGTGTGTGTGTGTATAATATAATGTCTCCCATACACTGTGTGTGTGTGTGTATATAATAGAATGTCTCCCATGCACTGTGTGTGTATATAATAGAATGTCTCCCATACACTGTGTGTGTATATAATAGAATGTCTCCCATACACGGAGTGTGTGTATATAATAGAATGTCTCCCATACACTGTGTGTGTATAGAATAGAATGTCTCCCATACACTGTGTGTGTATAGAATAGAATGTCTCCCATACACGGAGTGTGTGTATATAATAGAATGTCTCCCATACACTGTGTGTATATAATAGAATGTTTCCCATACACTATGTGTGTATATAATAGAATGTCTCCCATACACTGTGTGTGTGTATATATAATAGAATGTCTCCCATACACTGTGTGTGTGTGTATATAATAGAATGTCTCCCATACACTGTGTGTGTGTGTATATAATAGAATGTCTCCCATACACTGTGTGTATAAAATAGAATGTCTCCCATACACTGTGTGTGT